>JASKON010000009.1:28393333-28999166 GCA_036010255.1 Myotis pilosus
GACAGAAGAACTTCGCTGGAGAGAACATGGCAAAAGATCCTGGACAGAACCTGGATACAGAACTTGGTTGGAGAACCTAGACAGAACCTGGCTAAAGAACCCAGCTACAGAACCTGGTGACCGAACCTGGCTGGAGAACCTAAACCGAACCTGGCTGGAGAACCTAGCGAGAGAACATGGCTACAGAACCTGGCTGGAGAACCTAGCAAGAGAACATGGACACAGAACTTGGCTGGAGAACCTAGCAAGAGAACATGGACACAGAACTTGGCTGGAGATTGTGGCTAGAGATCCTGGAAAGGCTGCTGATCAACTGAACGCTGTCTCTGTGTCATTCCTTCTTCGCCGACTCCATCCACACCTTTGGGGACCCCTGGACCTGCTGGGGTTGGACCCCAGCATCTGGCGCCCGAACAGGGACCCCTAGGTAAGCGCCCCACACTCGGGACAGATAGGACTCCACCATAGGAAGAGGGTGGATAGTGTTCGCTGACTCCGTCCACACCTTTGGGAACGCCTAGAACAGGATTCCCCTAGGTAAGCCCCCCCATTGAGAACCCCCACATTTGGGATGGATATGACTCCAACAGGGTGCTGCATACCCCCCTATAGAGGATAAGTAGGGTAAGAAGGTGGATAGTACAGAACTTAGATTGAGAAGATGTGCCATACTGAGTCCAAAGAAAGAAGACTTTGTATTGATCTTTAGATTAAGAAGATGTGCCATACTGAGTCTAAAGAAATAAGACTCTGTATTGATCTTTTAACACATATCCTTGCTAGCAGAGGAATTAAGGTTACTCCCAGTCAGATGGAACATTTTATACAAGAAATACGTCCATGCTTTTCTGAGGAAGGAAAGGTGCCAGAAAGGTAAATGTAGAGGCATGGGAGAAGGTAGGCCCAAGGAGCCTTATCCTTAACCCCACTGCAGCCTTTCCACCCCGGGAAAGTGCAGGATTGGCAAGCTCTCCCTGGGGTGATAGATTAGGACTCAGGTAATAGCGGAAAGCGCCAATCCTACTCTTAAAATGGATACAAGAGAGCATTTTGGGTTTTTTCTTTTTAATGCCTGTTTTTAAAAAATAAAAAAGGGGGAATTTGCCGGGAGATGGTCCATCCTTGCTGTTTCAAGAGACCTGGCATTTATGGCATACTGTTCTTAATATGTTTGCTCACTTTCTTGGCGCTGTGTTTTAACCAAGGTCACCTCTCTTAGAAAGGTTGTTTCCCCAGGTAGGGATTTTCCCCTGAAGTTAGGGAGGGAATAAAACCTCTTGACTAAGTGCCAGGCGGGTAATTAATCACTTTAACTACGAACAATCATGCTTAAGCTACATAATCTTTACTCCCTGGAATGGAGATAAGAAACGCCCTAACCTTTGGAATAGAGATTGATAGGATTGGAATCAACTGGTATAAATACAGATGTAACAAGACAACAGGACACAGAACTTAGATGAAGATCCTAGAGACAGAACTTAGAAGACAGAACTTAGAAGACAGAACCTACACAGAACCTAGAGACAGAAGAACTTCGCTGGAGAGAACATGGCAAAAGATCCTGGACAGAACCTGGATACAGAACTTGGTTGGAGAACCTAGACAGAACCTGGCTGAAGAACCCTGCTACAGAACCTGGTGACCGAACCTGGCTGGAGAACCTAAACCGAACCTGGCTGGAGAACCTAGCGAGAGAACATGGCTACAGAACCTGGCTGGAGAACCTGGAGAACCTGGCTGGAGAACCTAGCAAGAGAACATGGACACAGAACTTGGCTGGAGATTGTGGCTAGAGATCCTGGAAAGGCTGCTGATCAACTGAACGCTGTCTCTGTGTCATTCCTTCTTCGCAGACTCCATCCACACCTTTGGGGACCCCTGGACCTGCTGGGGTTGGACCCCAGCAACCACCCTTCCTAACCAGGTGGAGATTTCCCTCTGGTTTATCCATGATCCCAAAGGAACTTGTCAGAACAATTTTCCACTTCACACTTCCCTCTCACACCCAAGACACACACAATGTGCCACTGCCACCTCCAGCTTCTTTACAATTATCCCCTGCAGAGGGAATCCGTTTCCCAAATACCCTGGCTCAGGCCATGGACATCACTTTTTATTTTTTTTACTTATTGATTAAGGTATTACATATGTGTCTTTATCCCTCCATTGCCCTCCTCCACCCCCCACTCATGCCCTCACTCCCCTGGTGTCTGTGCCCATTGGTTAGTCTTATATGCATGCATACAAGTCCTTTGGTTGATCTCTCCCCCTTACCTTCACCCTCCCCTACCTTTCCTCTGAGGTTTGATGGTCTGAACGATGCTTCTCTGTCTTTGGATCTGTTTTTGTTCATCAGTTTATGTTGTTCATTATATTCTATATATGAGTGAGATCATGTGATATTTATCTTTCTCTGACTAGGTTATTTCGCTTAGCATAATGCTCTCCAGTTCCATCCATACTGTTGCAACTACACTGCGGTAAAAATGAAGGCCATTCACAATTGAATGCTGTTCCCTGGAGGCCCACCGCCTCACCTGTTCTGATACTTGTTTGTAGGATTTAGGGGACACCTAACCCCTTCCTTATATGACTTCAGCTCCTACACTATCATCCTGTGGGTGGGTGTGCCCTGCTTATGTTAGTGTGCCCACTACTAACACAGGATCTTCCAGAGGACATAGGCTCAGTGAATGTCTGGGGATTAAATGAACCACTGAGCAGGGGTCGTCTTTATTCAGATGAAATCGCTCCACTTTCTTGCCACAACCAAGGATCCTTAGATAAGTTGTTTCATGGAAAGACAGATGAGAAGATATAAGAAGCAAAAATTAACCTTTTGCTTTTATTTTTCTATTTCTTAACTCCATGGATTGTACTGCTGAGTTCTTACAAATTTCCAAGGAAATCCTTTTATAATGCCACGTTATCTATTTTGGGATCACAAACTAGAATGGGAAGTGTCCCAGTTTTCGTTACACAGTAGCAAATCTCTTACTCTTGAGCTGGACATGTAGAAATATATATGTGATCAATGTCATTTACAAAGTTACATGCTAAAAGTTTATGAAACCTATGAAAAGGGACATTCAAAAATTTCCTTAAAAATTTGCAAAATAATAAATCATAGATTTCTCAATCATAATAGGAGCCCAAACCTTTCCCTGGGCCTCACTACTGGTTTCTTCTCAAACACAGAGTTGAAAATTGGACGCACTTTATGCCCAGCAAAAGAAGTTAATGCACATGGGCCTGAAAAGTGCCTGGATGCAACTCTGGCTCAGGCATAGTGGTTCTCATTGCATTCAGGCCCTTCAGGCAAGGATGGGACAAAATGGGAATCCCTGTGATTAACCATGAACACAAACTTGAGGGCTTTCAACATGGTGGTCTCAGCTTGGGCCCTGGGTCCCCACAGGAACTCATAGCATGCAGGATAGCTATTGGGCACCTGGAAGTACAACAGGTACTGTTCCTGCATCCAAACTTTGGTGATGAGCTCCCTGGGCTTCCCATAGAGCCAATGCACCTTCCCATCCTGCACCCCTAAAATATCCAGTGCTTCCCAGACTTTCTCCTCAGGGTCACAATCGCCCTCTGAGGCGATCACACACAGAAGTGTGACCAGGAGACCTGTGTTGGGATATTTGTGTCCATTGCTCACCATCCCATCATAGGTGAGCCCCAAGGCGATGATCAGGAAATACGTGTGGGCACTGGGGTCCATTTCCATCACAACAATACCAAAAACCAACTGGATACACTCAGTGGCTGCACTGGAGATCTCAGGAAAGTGGTTCTGGTGATCTTTGATGACACTACTCAGTATTTCTGCTTTTGTGGTTGGCTCCTTTGTGCAATACTTCAGGAGCAGGAACTCCACCATTCCCATGATCTTAGAATGCAGTGCTTTGTGCAGTAAGGAATCAGCATCATCTTCAGAGCCTCCCTCAGTGTTTGGACCCTCTTCATCTCGGATGCTGGAGCTCTCATCTTCAGAGTGGCTCCATGGAAAAGCTTCCATGGCATGGGGGGAAGGGCAGGCACGCTGAGAACTCTGGGGAGGACTTGGTTTCTCAGCAGCAGACACCTCCTCTAGGCTGTCTATAAACAGGACTGAGGGGGAGGAAGACAGAGAGGAGAAGAGAAACAGGGCAACCTCCTCCTCCTCCTCCTCCTCCTCCTCCTCCTCCTCCTTCTCCTCCTCCTCCTCCTCCTCCTTCTGCATAACACAGAACAGCTCCTCCGCCACCAGGTTGGGCATCTCAATTGGGTACTGACGGTCTTCCTCAAGCTTCCAGGGCTCATTCATATGATGACTAGGCATGATGACTCATGCTGGAACAGTGACCAAATGTGGGCAGAAGATGGGCAATGAGGACCCACGGGCCTGGGCGAGAGGGGGAGTATGAGAGGCATGAGCTGAGAAACACACCCTAGGCGGCTCTGACAAAGGTGACTTCCAGGTCTCTCCTTTAGGGATGTACATGGGCCTCACAGGGCTCACTCCTGATCTGCTTGCCCACTAAGAACCTGAAGTAGGAAGTGACATGACTGTTCAGGGTAGAGAAGGCACAGCACAGGGTTCTGTAGCTGACGGTGGGGCATGGAGGTGTCAGGCAATGTGGGGACCCTCTGACATGGGTGGGGATGCCTAGGGACATATTCATGGTCGGAACCTCACCTTAATTCCTAGCACTTCCTGGCCTCCTGCTGCTCTGTGACCTGAGAATATATAGCGTAGACCAAGGCCTTCACCTCCTCCAATCCAGGGGCTCTGCTACAGGGAACAAAGGGGTACCTCAGCATGCACATGGCAAGCACAGTCCTGGGACTCCAATGCTGACAGGAGGGGCAGCAGGACTCTGTGAGGTCCCTTCTGTTGTGGGTGGCAGGCTCCTCCTTGAAAATGTAGGATCCTCACCTTTCCCCTGCCAGGGCCTGGCCCCTAACTGCCTTCTGCTGGCCGAGGTCAAACTCTCAGAACAAGACTACATACACCTGACACTTCATTGAAGAAACTGAGGGGGCCCCACATGTGGTCCCTCTCCCAGAGGATCAAAAAAGGGTGACTGAAGATTTGGGTCCATCTATCCTGGGTTAAGGCTCTGATCATTTCTCACCATGACACATGGCAGGGTTTCAGACCACTCTCTCTGCTGACTGAGCCCAATCTACTTAGACTTAGAATTCACCTCCCTGAGATACTGGAGTAGGAAGTGAGCTGAGCTAATCCAGGCACTATTCCAAGTTTCCCCATTGCTGACAGAGGAGGCAGAGCAAGTCTGGGTTCCCTTGTGCTCTGCTTCCCCTCAGTGCTCACCTTGATTCCTAGAAAGATCTTGGACTCATCTCTCTGTTGACAAAATGTGGATCCGGGGGATGATACAACATGTGGTCTCACACCAAGGTCCTCACCTTCCTGAGAGCTCTGAGACAAAAGTGAACAGGAGCTCCATCTGTTCCCACCCCTGTCCAGGTTCCCACACAACTGACACCAGGGCCTGGCCCATCTGCTCCTGGTAGAGTTCCCTTAGTCTGGCTTCAGGACATTTCTGAATCCCTTAGTCTGCCTTTCTCCTTGGCCCGGCCTGGATCTGAATCCAGCTGACTGGATTTCACCCTGAATAACTGTCCTCAGTAAGAAATGCTCATGAGGAGCAGGCATGTGGAAAGGGAGAGCATGTCACACCCAGGTACCCCTGCCTGGGGAATCTGGATGCTGAGGACAGGACACTCCCTGATGCTGAGGTCTCTCTTCTTTTCTCGGGGAGCACACAGCTGCAGTTTTCCACAAGAAAGCATTCAGGCCTTTATGACCCTTCCACAACCTCGCCTCCTTTTTTCTTTTTTTTTAAAATCCTCACCCAAGTATATTTTTCCATTGATTTTTAGAAATAGTGGAAGGAAGAGGAAAGACAGAGAAATAACAATGTGAGAGAAACACATGGATTGGTTTCTTTCTAATGCATCCCAACCAGGGTCCAGGCTGGGGAGGAGCCTGCAACTGAGGTATGTGCCCCTGACCAGAATCAAACCTGGGACCCTCTGTCCCCAGGCTGACACTATGCACTGAGCCAAACCTGCTAAAGCTCGGCTCCTCTTTTCATGAGCTGAAACCATCCCCTCTGACCAAGGCCCCATCTTTCTGAGTGCCCTGAGACAAACATGAGGAGGAACCACCTCTGCCGACCCATGCCAGGCCTTTTCCAGGGCTGACAGCAGCATGGATCGGGTTCAAGGCACCCATTCTCTGGAGTCTGGTATTGTCCTTCCTCCTCAACCTACCCAGGTTTACTTGGGGAGTGCCTGGGACCTTTCCCTTCTGCTGAACTGAGAATGAATACTACAGGCCATGTCCACCATCTCTATGAGACCTTGAAGGTGGACTTCAAGACACACCACACTGACTATTGTGCCGAGTGACCCAGTTGTGCCAGCAGAGCCTAAGGCAGCCGGTCCCTGTTTTTACTGGGATGGGAGGTACCATCATCCTGCCTCGAGACCCACACTGTAATTACCAGCATTGCCTGGGACACCTCCCATGTTGCCCTGAATCCAGAACCTTCAGGACAATGCCCTCACCTTCCTTTGCCACTCCTAAGATAGAAGTCTGGAAGCAATCCAAATCCACAGGCCTACCGTGAGGCTTCCAGGTGCTGCTGTCAGGAACAGGCACACTGGGGACACTTATGGCCCTGGCCAAGCCTCAGGCATACATACTTCAAGGTGTGCTAGGGGGCTTCCTGAGTCTTAGCTGGGGTCCTTACCTCTTATCCTGGAAGAGCCCTGCAACCCTTCTTTGCCTACCTGGAGCCTGAACCCTCAGCCCTCAGGGGGTGGAGTCTGTTTGCCTTCCCACAGGATCCTCACCATGACTCCTGGCTGGAGCTGGAACCTCCTGTCAACCTGAGATTCCCAAGTCAGGAAGAAAGCATGTGGTCATGGACCAGGGGCTTCCCAGGTTTCACAGTAGGGGTAATGTGGGGCATCTCTGTTGTGGGGTCCTGGGTCCCTCAGTCTTCCCTTTGCATTTTCACCTTGACTCCAGGCAAGACCCGGTTCTCCCCTCTGCTGCCTTTGTGGGTCCCCCTGGACTGCCAGGGCTGACATCAGGTCTGGGCTTCTACGGTTCCTCATCCACCATAGGGCCTACCAAGACTTGCATAAGGGAAGACTTCTGTGGACTCCCCTCTGGTTAGCATTCCTGGATTCCCTCAGTATTCCCTGGGAGTCCTCACCTTGACTCTTCCCTCTGCCCACCTGAGACCCTGCTCTTACACCGAACCCCAGAGCCTGTCAGACCCAGATGCAAAAGTCAGGAAAAGCACCTTGACTCTGGGCAGTGCTTCTGCATCCCTTCTAAGGGAGATTCTACACAATTTATCAAGTTTCCAGTCTCCCTCAGACCTGAATGCTGAAGTCAGGAGACACCCTATGTGGTCACCAGCCCTGTGGCCTTCCTAGGCTGAGAGCAAGGTGGGGTTCTTGTGGCCTCTACATTGGGAGTCCTGGGTCCCCTTAGTCCTGAAACAGGGTCCCCACCATGACCCTGGCAGGTCCTGGATCCTTCCTCTGCCTACCTGGGGCTGGTTTGTGGTACGAAACCCCACAGGCTCTGAGACCCTGATTTGAGGGCATTAAATGACACTTGAGTCCGGGCAGTACTTCTGCCCTCCCCTCTGTGGACCTGATTCCCTACATGTTTTTTTTTTTCTTTTAATCCTATCTAATAATAGACAAAGATTGAAATTAACCGTACCTCCGCTATGCTTCCCATTGGCTAATCAGCAAGACATGCAAATTAACTGCCAACAAAGATGGCAGCTGGCAGCCACACAGCTAAAGTGAGCAGGAGGCTTGCTTGCTCCAGTGATGGAAGAAGCCAAGCTTCCTCTCTGCTGCAGCCGGGTTCTGAGCTCCACTCTAAGCAACAAAGTTGCAATTATAGAAGCTAAACAAACCACAGATACCTGCTTTCAGCAGGCCGTGGCCTCGGAGCTGGAGCGGCAACAAAGTTTCAATTATAGAAGGTAAATAAATCCCAGAATAAAAAAGAAAAAAAGAAAAAAAGGAGAGGCTGGGAGCTTCAGTCACCAGCGGGCTTGGCCAGCCTGAAAACCCTCAGCCCCTCATCCAGACTTGCCAGGCACCCCAGTGGGGACCCCCACCCTAAAAGGGGTGCAGGCAGCCTGAAAACAGCCATCAGCCCCTCACCCAGGTTGGCCAGGCACCCCAGCGGGACCCCCACCCTGATCCGGGACACCCTTCAGGGCAAACCAGCCGGCCCCCACCCATGCACCAGGCCTCTATCCTATATAGTAAAAGGGTAATATGCAAATTGACCCTAACAGCAGAAAGACTGGGAATGACTGGTCACTATGACACGCACTGACCACTAGGGGGCAGACACTCAATGCAGGAGCTTCCCTCTGGTGGTCAGTGAGCTCCCACATGGGGGAGCTCTGCTCAGCCACAAGCCAGGCTGACGGATGCCAGTACAGTGGTGGTGGTGGGAGCCTCTCCTGCCCCCTCAGCAGCACTAAGGATGTCTGACTGCAGCTTAGGTCTGCTCCCCGCTGGCAAGTGGACACCCCCTGAGGGCTGCCGGGCTGCCAGAGGGATGTCTGATTGCCAGCTTAGGCCCAATCCCTTGGGGAGCAGGCCTAAGCCAGCAGGTGGTCATCCCCCGAGGGGTCCCAGACTGCGAGAGGGCAGAGGCCGGACTGAGGGGCCTACCACCCCCCCCCCCCCGAGTGCACAAATTTTTGTGCACAGGGCCTCTAGTTTTTTTTAATAATTCTTTATAATTGAAAGTACTAGAGGCCCGATGCATGAAATTTATGCAAGAGTAGGCCTTCCTTCCACTGGCTGCTGTCACCAGCATCCCTGTGGCACGTGGGACCTGGACTTCCTGCTCAGCCCTGGCTTCCTCCGGAAGGATGTCCAGAAGGATGTGCAGTCTAATTAGCATATTATGCTTTTATTTTTATAGATTACATATGACCCCCTGAAGTCCACCCCTGTCCCTTTCCCCTGCCCTCACCACCCAATTGTCCGTGTCCATAGGCCATACATATATGCATACAACTTTCTTGGTTGATTACTTCCCACCCTCCCCACCTTCCCTCCGAGATTCTTCAATCTGTCCCATGCTTGCATGTGTCTGTATCTATTTGGTTCATCAGTTTACTTTGTAACTTAGATTCCACATATGGGTGTGATCATGTGATGTTTATCTTCCTCTGACTGGCTTATTTCCTCTAGCACAGTACTCTCCAGGTCCCTCCATGCTGTCTCAAAGGGTAAGAGACCCTTCCTTTTATACTGCTGCATAGTATTCCATAGCATGCATATACCACAGCTTTTTCATCAGGTCATTGACTGATGGGCACCTGGGCTGTTTCCACATCTTAGCTATTGAAAATTGTGCTGCTATGAACTTAGGGGTGCATACATTCTTTCTCATTGGTATTTCTGGTTTCTTAGGGTATATTCCTAGAATTGTGATTCCCTACACTTTTTACCAAGTCCTGAGTCTCACTCAGTCCTGGATACAGAAGTCAGGAAACTCTGAACTTGGTCTTTTACCAGGGAACATCCCAAGGCTGATAGCAGGGTAGGGTTTATGGGGTCCCCTAGTTGTGGGGTCCAGGGTGCCTTCAGTTGTCCTGTGGCTGTGCTCCTTACAGTGAACCCCAGCGTATCTCAGACCTGCAAGCGGAAGTCAGGAGACAGCTCAAGGGGTCATCTGACATGGGGTCTCCCATGGCTTGTAGCAGGGGAGGGCTTTTATGGGGTCCCTTACATTGTGGTGTCCAGGGTCCCATCTGTTCTCCTTCAGCGGACCTGTGGTGCTGCTCCTTACACCAAACCCCAGAGTGTCTCAGACCTGATGCAGAAGTCACGCCACCCTGTAGTCACACTGCCCACTGGTCCTCCCAGGACTGAGGATTCTGGTGTCCAGGGCCCCCCAACCTCCCTCAGGAGGACCTCAGGGTCATCAACTTCACAGCAGCAAAATCTGGGATCCCCCCTGTGCAGCCTGAAGCCCTGCTCCTCCTACTAAACCCCCAGTGTCTCTCAGACCCAGATGCAGAAATCACAAAGCACAATGTGTGAGAGCACCCCTCCCCTACCCCCAGGAGGCCTGTTGGATGGACACTGTTCTGGGTCCAGGCCCCCCAATCTCCCTCAGGGTCCCCACACTGACTCCGGGCAGGTCCTGGACCCCCTCTCCCTACCTGAGACTCTGCTGTGACAAGGAGCCGCCTGAGTGTCTCAGACACAAAAGACACAAAAGTCAGTCCTCGCCGCTCATGGTCACCCCACACCTTGGGGCTCCCAGGACTGACTGCTCTGGGGCCCAGAGTCACCTTGTCTTCCCCCACGGCCCTCACCATTAGGCCTACAGGTCCTGGGACCTTCCCTCTGTGAACCGGGAGGCAGGACCCCCACATGGAGGCCTTCACCTCTGAGATCCCAGAGGAGGTCCCTAGGCCTCACTCCCCAGGGCTCCTGGCAGGAGCTGAACTAGATCCCAGGGTACCTCCATCTGGTACTCATCCTGATTCCAGGCAGAGTCTGGACCCTGCTGACCTGAGGTGGCTCCCCTCAGCACCTGTGCCCTCTACCGACCCGAAGCCTACCTCCCAAAGATGGCGCTCAGCTCCCTCAGGCTTCTCAGGCAGAAGTCAATAAGTCAGTAACATCACTTCCGGAAACCAATTGTGGGGTCACCCAGGCCTGCTGACAGGGGCGGAGTTCTGCTCCTTTGTGCCCAGCCTGCCCCTCTGGTCCCTACCAGGGCTGGATGGCCTGGGACTGCACCCTGTGCTGACCTGTGTCTGTGCCCCTCAGGCCAAGTGTTTTTGCCTCCCTTGGTTCCTCTGGTGGGGCGGGAGTGCGCAGCCTGACAACCCTGCCTGAGGTACCCTGATCTGACAGGAGCACCAGAGCTGGGTCCCAAGGTGGGCCCTCTGTGTGGGGCTGGTGGAGCCCTCAGTCCTTACTTGGAGGGTCCTCACAACCTTGGCATAGACACTGTGGTCACATCACAGTTCCTAGAGGGGGCGCTGCAGAGCCATGGTCGTTGAGGAGAATCAGACCCTCACTGCCTTCCTTTCCCCCACTTCCCATGGTGTCTCTTCACCAGACAGGCTGGCACTTTGGATACCTTGTGTTCTACATTTCCTTTCATTAAAGTTGCTGAGCTGTAGCAGGGATTTGGGAGGGCCTACGGTGTGGGGGTTATCTGTCTATCTGTCTACCTTTTCTTGCCCTTGCAGGCTTTTTCCTTTTTGATCCTCATTCATATAATTATTACATTTTGCAACTCTACCTAGTTTGTATATATTTTATTTATGCATACATGTTTATATATATGTATATGCATGTATAAATCTGGATATATAGTGTATGTGTACACATATAGCCTAAATGTTGATCAGGTGTGTTTAGATATCCATACGTGCCCATTCTATCTATCTATCTATCTATCTATCTATCTATCTATCTATCTATGCATGTCTATGTCCTATATATTTCCGTATACTAGACAAGTTATTTTATGAAAGCTTACCTAATCTTACTATGCATGATTTACTCTGATACTTGCTTTTCTACTCCTAGTCTATTCTTTATAATCTATTGAAACAATAATTTTTGAAATGCCAGTCTTCAACCACTTCCTTGCTCCCCCACACAACCACCTCAACCACAAGTGCCAGCTCACCAGTCTTGTCTCCCTGAGGGGCTTGCTTATATAATGTTGTTTAGATTTTATTGTTGAATCCTCCCCCAGCCCATGCCCTCCAACCTCTTTCTTCAATATTTTCCATCTTTTTATTTGGGGAGCAGAAGTCAGCAGTCCAAGCTTACTTGTTATTTGGGCAACAACCTGTATAGCACTAAATTGGTAAAATTTTAAGAAGAATCAACATCTTTGCAATATTGTGTTTCCCTTGAATGAATATGAAAACTGCTCCATTTGTTTGGCGCTGTTTTTTTTTTTGTTGTTTGTTTGTTTGTTTGTTTGTTTTTGTTTTTTTTTACCTGAATCCCTCAGTATTATTTTAGTTGACTCTTTTTAATTTAGGATACTTCTTGGTGGTTAAGTTTTGACTTTTATAGCTGTGGTCAACGAGATTTTTGTATTACATGTTCTAATTAGTTATTGCTTTGTGTAGGAAGGTTTTGTTATTGCTATGGTGATCTTCCATACAGTTTATTATGCATTTGAGTAATCCAGATCTCCATTTTGAATTTTCTAGGTAGATGATCATATTATCAATAGATGTTGTTTGTTTATTTTTCATATTCATACCTCATATTTACTTTTCAGTTTGTGGCTGTATCAAAGTTTATTAATGAATTTGCCTCTTAAAGGAAGACTTGGTTGGCAAGTATGAATCAAACTGCTCTAATCATGCATCATTTTGGTGTTTTCTATGGAACCCAAATTCATTTGATAAAACTGACAACTAGGGTTTCTGAATCTAAAGGCAAGTCCATGTTTAACTTTATATGAATATGCCAAACTTTCTTCTAAAGTGGCTGTAACATTTTCTTTCCTATTAACAATGAAGGAGAGTTCTTGATCCTCTCCCAAATTTGGCACTTTCAGGTTTGGAGACTCTCGCCATTCTGATAGGTTTGCAGTTGAATATTTTCTGTAGTTTATATTTGCATTTTCTTAATGAAAAACGATGCTCAGCATGCTTATGTGTGGTTTTTATTTTCTTTAGTGTGTGATCTATGGTATATATCTTGTTTGGTGAAGTGTCCTTAAATCAGTTATATATTTGTATTGGTTTGTTTATTTCTATCAGGTAGTTAAAATTATTTTTTGGAGACATGAGTCCCTCATGAGATATGGGACTTAAAATATTTTCTCCCTGTCTGTGGTTTGCACAACTTCAGGTAGTTTTAATCAGTACCTCCTCTATAAAGTTACTATTGTTCCTCCCTTTTAGAAGGAAATCACAAGACACCAGAGACCGTTAAAGAATGGGGTTATGGGACACTTCATGGGAAAGTGAGTATCTACATAATCGATTTAGAATGCAGCTACTCCATGGGAGATTTGTCTACTCTTACCCATTTATAGATTTATTCAAACCCTGACTTATCTCAGTAGGATCTTTGCTTTTTGCTTTGTATGACAATCAATACTACTTTTTTTTTGTTCAACTTTTTCCATTTTGAGCCATTTGAAGTTCTTTCCATTGGTTCTTATGTCCCCTTGACCTACTTCCAGTATTGTATTCTTTTAGCACCACCTCACTTTCTGCCACTACAATATGTTGTAGGCTGTCTTGTCTGTTCCCTGCTCTAGTCATAGCATAAGCCATCTCCCCATGGATTTCTGCTTCCTTCTATTACAGAATGGTATTAGAAAGCTAGATGTGGGCACTTGGTGGGCTCATGACTCCTGGAGCGTTTTTGTTCTAGCTGTCTCAGTTGAGAGTGAAAGTAAACATAAGCTTATGTATATTCATATATCTATAAATATGTATGTCACCATAAGTATCTGGGTTAAGCAGAACACAAATTCATACTAATGTCTCCAGCTCTAACCCATTATTACCACAAGGAACCTCTGGTCTGCTCCCTTGAATTATCTCTAACCATTTACTCTATCAGTGAGAATTCTGGCTCCCAACATCCACAATCCTTATAAATCCTTGGCCACCTCCAGTATATATGTATAGTGGTTTCAGATTGAAAACTAACACCCCTGTGGGAAATACATTTACATTTATGACTTATATACACTTCTACTCATTAGGGAGTAACAGAGAGAATTAAGGGACATGAAAAATGCAATTTATAACCTAATTTGGTTCCATTACAAACAAAGAAATATGTGGGAGAATTGCAGCCATCTGACTGTGAAGGGAATATTAGAAGATACACTGGATTGTTGGTCTGTCTGGATGATAAAAATTATCTTTTAAAGTCCTTATCTTTTCAGAGTTTTCACCCTCAGGTATGTAAGAGTGAGCTGACTTGGTATCTGAGATTTGGTTCAAAGAGCTTCAGCAAGAAAATTAAAAAATGAAGGAAGGAAGGAAAGGAGGGAGGAAGGGACAAAGGGAGAAAGGAAGGAATTGAGTGGGTAAACAAGGAAGGGGAAAAAGAAAAGGAGGAAGTGAAACAAGAAAAGAATGAATGGAGCACATAAGGCACCATATCAATGCTCCTGGGTGACAGGAAAACTGGAGTTTTTATAGTTTTCTCTAATGTTGAGTACGTTTGACGGTTATATGATAACAGTGAAAAGTGGAGATTTAGCACCATATCATGAAATAGAGTAGTTAATTACACATATAAATGGGAAATAATAAGGATGTTATCTAGGTCCTAAGATGGAGCCAATCATAAGAGTTTAGGGACATTCTGGTGGCTCCTTCTGTCTGTTCCAATATGGTTTGTCCCTGTGGCCTGGCTTCTTTTTAATAAGAAAAACCCTTTTAAAATCTTATCAGAGAAACACATGGAAATGCTTTTCATCAAGAAGGCATTAAATGGATGTGGGCTGAATTGCATTTGCACCAAAAATGAATCAGCTTTCATGGTGAGAGCACAAGGGACCAAGTCAGAGGGAGTGTGGTGGACAAGCATATGTGATGTGCAGACTACCTGAGGGGGGAGTATAAACAAGCCTGTAGGAGTTGAGGGTATGGTGGTGAGCAAGGCCTCCAGGGACCTCACAATGGCTTTGAGTCATTGATAGACACAGAAAGGCTCTGCCTCCATGACATGGGCAGTGCTGTTCAGAGGCACAGGTTCAAAAGCTGCCCAGAAAATCGTGTCAATATTGACAGGGGTAGCCTGGGTCAGAAACACAGTGTGGGCCCCAGCAAAAATGCAAAGCAGGTGCGGATGCACTCTGAGCTGCCATGAATAACTCACATCTTTCATATGCTGACTCTAACATCTGAACCACCCAATAAAAACACTGACTTTGATTAAGGGGCAGTGACACAGGGCAGCTCAAGAGGGTACAGGGAAGCTTTCAGTAGATGATCCCTGTGTCCTGCTGGGCATAGCACATGGTCTGTGGTGAGCTGTTAACTGACATTAATTTGGATTTCAAAGACTCTGTGTTGGGTTTCTTTTCTCCAGAGAATATCCCAACTTCAAAGCATCCTGGCTCCCTTAGGGCAATGTCCTTACCTCCTTCCATAAACCATTAATTTCTAGCTCCAGAGTCAGGATCTGCAGGTGTTTGGGGTCCTGGGCTGCATAGTCAGCAACCAGAGAGTCATCACAGCTAGATACCAGATTTCTGGAATGTTTTCCCATTGGCATCCAGGACACAAACCCCTTTGGAGTAGACACTGCCTTGTCCAAGCTCTGCTATCCCTCTCTTGAACCATGTGAGGCTGTGGCATCCTGTATACACAGCCTATAATACACGGGGGAGCCCTTGTTTGAAAAGACCTTACTGCTCAGCAAAGACTGGATCCAGTCAGCGAGGCAGGAACCTCCCTCCTGCCCTCTGCAGTGGTGCTATACTGTAGACCATGCGCCTTGCCCATTCCAGGACGACCCTGCCTTGCCTTCCCTTTATCTCAGAAAATGGTCACTGGACTTCTGCACCT
This sequence comes from Myotis pilosus, assembly GCA_036010255.1. Taxonomy (NCBI): domain Eukaryota; kingdom Metazoa; phylum Chordata; class Mammalia; order Chiroptera; family Vespertilionidae; genus Myotis; species Myotis pilosus. The sequence goes on from JASKON010000009.1 coordinate 28,408,945, forward strand.
GCACTCCAGCCCAACCCCGCCAAGTCAAGTCAGAAACCTGATGGTGGAACCTCTCTTCCTGTTGTCTTTACCTCCACAGGTTCCAGTTCTAGTCTACCTCCATTTCCAGTCCAAGTCCAGAGCTGTCCCAATAACCCCTATAAAATTACTATCCCTCTGGATGATGACAGCAGATTTCCTGTGCGTCTCTCCACCCCTCCTATGGGTTTCCCACTCTCTTCTGCACCCACTAGTCAGATAAATTTTTAAACCGGCAAGGTGAATGTGCTGCCTTGGCTGCTTTTCTCCTAGGGTCCTTCAGGGCATATTTTTGATGCAGAAAGTGGAAGTGGGGAGCTTGTTTAGATCCTGGGCACCTGCAATGAGTATACTGTCATGGCAAGGAAGGAGGGGAAGGGAGCAACTAGGACTTGGGAGCAATTCATGTGGAGTAGTCAAGTGACGAAGGCCCCTGAGGGCAGAGTAATAGAGTGAACATGGGAGTGCCTGAGTTTGCTTGAAAGACCCCCTCAGAGGGAGAGCTTTCCCTTATTTTCTCCACCTGCCTGGGCCCCTCGGAATCCAGCAATGCCTTCCCCTTCCCTTACACAAAAGGAAAATCCTGATCAGGAGGACAAGAGTTTCAGGGAGGATGGATGAGTCTCACTTCTTTGAGAAACTGAACCCAACCATGTAAACATAGAGTTTTAATAATGAATTGTCTCACGTGGTTAAGGAGGCTCAAGATGCTTTGGGTAAAACTCTCAAAAGGCCTGCTTGTGCCTTTTCTTCACTTGACAACAGCCATCTGAAGGTTTGAGCTGTCTCTGAATAATGTCACACACACAAAATAAATAAACACCTATGACAATGGCCAATATCTGGTACAATGACAACACCAAATGCTGTCAAGGATGTAAAATAGCAGGAACTTGCATTTATTACCTATGGGAAAGTGAAATAGTACAGCCACATTAGAAGCTGTTTGGGCAGTTTCTTATAATAGTAAGCATAATTTTAACATATGATTCAGCAACTCCATAAGTATTTACCTCAAGTTGATGGTGCTGTAACTGCGTAGGCACATCTGTTGTTAAAAACGTACAACTCTGGTTGTCTACATTGATAATGGGGGGCATTATACATGTGAGGGAGCAGGGACTTACTAGGATATCTCTGTTCCATCATATTTATTTTTCTCTGCCATCTAAAAGTGTTGTAAAAAATTAAGTCTTAAAACAAACACAATATGAAGCTCAATATCTGAACAACAAAATTTGAGCAGGCCCTAAAGGAGACTGAAATTTGTGATGAGCTGGCGTTTGTGTCTGGGGTGGGAGTATGGGGGAGTAGGGAAGTTGGGAGGGTCTGTAGGCTGTATGACACAGATGACAGGGAAGGTAGGAAGAAGGATTTTAAACTTATACTCTATATCTTGGCACAAATGTGGGCGTTGACACCACAAATGCCAGTAACCTTGGGGGAATACCACTGCCTTGGGAAAGCTGGGACAGTTGAGGTATGTTATTCAGAATCTATGCTAATAGTCACTTGACAACCATCTTGGTGGGTTAGTGCTGGCTTTTCAAAAATTGTTATCTTGCCCTAACCAGTTTGGCTCAGTGAATGGAGCGTCAGCCTGCAGACTTATGGGTCCCAGGTTCGATTCCGGTCAAGAGCATGTACCTTGGTTGCGGGCACATCCCCAGTAGGGAGTGTGCAGGAGGCAGCTAATTGATGTTTCTGACTCTCTATCCCTCTCCCTTCCTCTCTGTGAAAAACCAATAAAAGATATTTTTAAAAAATTGCTGTCTTAATAGTATATAAAGAACAGACTAATTAGAATAGCGGGAAGCAGAATAAGTCATGTATGTTAAGAGTAGGTATTCTCTCATAAAATACCTTGGATATATATATATATATATATATATATATATATATATATATATGATATAGAAATATACATATAAATACATATGTTCTAAATATATATACACACACATATTTAAGTACAGGACACACACATATGTGGGTATATAAGCACATGTAACCTATATTTATGTTCCATGTATTGAAATAATGCACACAAGCTAGATAGAGATGTAGAATGCATTACTAAGCGTGAGTACTTAAAGTGAAAACACCTGCATTGGACAAGGGAACTGTAGACAGACAACCACAATCCCACACCTCCCGAAATCCCTGCTGCTACTCAGCATCTTTAGTAGTAGCTAACTTTTAGAAACCACAGTTTCCACAGGATCATCTGAGCCAGTGAAGAAACCCCGTGTTAAGAGGGGCTTCTCTACCTCTCCCCCATGTCCTGGGTGCAAAAGCGCCCCATCCAGCATTGGTCCTGGTACTTCAGCTATCTCTGAAAGGGTTGTAAGGCCCTCCAGAGTGAAGACTTCGGGGTCCACTGGTTTCAGAACAGAGGGCACTACAGAATCCATCTCCTGGTGTTCCTGTCAGCTCTATGGGACCCTGGGTGGGGCTCTTGTCAGCACTGAGAGTCCGCGGTGGGGCGTCTTACTGAGAACTATTTCCTGCACCCTTCGCTCACCTTCTCAGAGAAAAGGGAGAAGGGGGTCAAGGACAAGCACTGAGGGGAGCCACCTCAGGTCGGCAGGGCCCAGACTCTGCCTGGAATCAGGATGAGTACCAGATGGAGGTACCCGGGGATCTAGTTCAGCTCCTGCTGGGAGCCCTGGGGAGTGAGGCCTAGGGACCTCCTCTGGGGTCTCAGAGGTGAAGGCCTCCATGTGGGGGTCCGGCCTCCGGTTCACAGAGGGAAGGTCCCAGGACCTGTAGGCCTAATGGTGAGGGCCGTGGGGGAAGACAAGGTAACTCTGGGCCCCAGAGCAGTCAGTCCCGGGAGCCCCAAGGTGCGGGGTGACCACGAGCGGCGAGGACTGACTTTTGTGTCTTTTGTGTCTGAGACACTCAGGCGGCTCCTTGTCACAGCAGAGTCTCAGGTAGGGAGAGGGGGTCCAGGACCTGCCCGGAGTCAGTGTGGGGACCCTGAGGGAGATTGGGGGGCCTGGACCCAGAACAGTGTCCATCCAACAGGCCTCCTGGGGGTAGGGGAGGGGTGCTCTCACACATTGTGCTTTGTGATTTCTGCATCTGGGTCTGAGAGACACGGGCGGGAGGCGGGAATTGGTAGGAGGAGCAGGGCTACTGGCGGAGTGGGGGGTGAGGCAGGCCATGCTGCTGTGAAGTTGAGGACATTGAGGGAGAAAATATGTGGACGTCTCGAGGTCTCTGAGGGGATTTGCACCACAGTGTTCCCACTTAAAGCAGCCCTGCCTCTTTCATCCCTGAAGTTCCTAGGCAGGGGTAGCCTCAGGTGGTGCACCCTTCCTTCTGCATTGGGCCCTCAGGGCAGTGAGGCTTGAGGGCCAATTGCATGTCAATAGAGGGGGCCACATCTGGTCAGCTTAGAAAAGAGTCCCAGGATCTAGCAGATCTCAAGAAAAGGTCCAGCTGAGAGGGGGGAAGGTGTGCAGCTTCCCCACTCCAAAGGGAACGAACATTACAGTGTCCAGCTTGCCCTGTTCTCAGACCCGGGAAGACCCTGGCAAAAGGACTGGATGTTGTCAACTCCTGCTATTGCCACATGGATGTGGATGGGGGGATCTTGGGGATGTGAGGACTTAAGTCTCAGAGTTCACCTGAGATCAGCAGAGGGACTAGTCCCAGGATCTGCTGGGTGTGAACGTGCTGATCATCCTTAAAGCTTCAATGCACACCCCCTTCTCAGAAAAGGAGGGGTGATACAAAGGCCAGCTTTCCCCAGTCCTATGACCAAAAGGAACAACAGTGGACCTAAGTGGCACATTCCTTTCTATCATGGGTGGGAAAGTGGGGAGTCCTCGGTGAGGTGGGTCTTTTTCTAAGGGGGAGAGATAGAGTATCCCAGGTGGGAGGTATGGAGATAGGGCAGGTCCTGGCAGGAGTAAAAATGAATAGCCAAAGAGGCACTGGGCATGAAACCAGGACAGAGGGCCCAGTCCCTGCTGCCAGCATTTTGTGATGATGACAGGGATTCCATGGGGTTGGGATGCAGGGTGGGGTGGCGGCATTGAGGGAAGATGGTAGCCACCTGAGGCTACCCCTGGAGTTTGTGCAATGTGGTGCCTCCTCATTTGTCTCTTGGAACTCTCAGGTAGGTGAGGACCTTGGTCTAAGTGGACAAAGTCCAGTCATCTGAAGAGGGGTATCCCCTCAACAGTGAGAAGAGTCCTGGGTCTTGCCAAAGTGAAGGTGAGGACCCCAAGGGAGGAGTGAGTGTACCCCAAACCCCAGGGAAAGATAGGACCCAACACAAATCCAGCCTGCCCCTACTCTGAGCTCTAGAAACCCTGTGTGAGGCTATCAGGCTGAGCCCCTTATCATTTCCAGATTGGTGCTTTCCAGGAGGGCTTTGTCTGGGGGTCTGGAAAAAGGTGAGCTGAGGCAGGATCTCACAAGTTGACAGGGTAGTCACAGTGAAGAATGAGGGGATCTCTGACAGCAGGACACGTGGATCCTAGGCCTGCCAAGCCTTATTGGTCAGGAATGGGGAGACCTGGAATTGGTGGGTGCACTGGCTTCCCTCACTTTCTCCTCAGTTATCTATGGAGGTGAGACCTTTCCTTTAGGAGGGCAGCCTCAGGACAACACATGGAGTTTTTTCAGTTCCTGCAGCGTGACAAGGTAAGGACTGAGTAGGACATCATCCCAAGACAGATGGACTCAATAGAGTATAGTTATTGTTCCTTGGTGACACCTGTTAGACTCTGGGCAGGTGTTGCCAGATGTGGGACCACCCCAAATCCTTCTGGCTAGTCTCAGGGGTGTGTACCCTTGTTCTGAGAGTTTTATTTCAGGCCAGCATAAGTGGAGGAGAAGGTCCTGGAGTGGACAGGTGAAGACCCTGAGTGAGCATGGAGAGGATCCCCCATCCAGAACAGAGGAGACCCCACAGCATCCAATCCCACCTCACCACACTGTCTTTTCAGAACCTTGGGTTGTGCCAGCTCCACCCTGAGGAACCTTCTTACTTCCTCCTTCAGGATCCTCCTGGACAGGTCACTGAGGAGATCCACCTGTGATGCCGAAAAGCACTTCTGAAAAAGAGACTTGTAAGTAGTCTTTGTCAGAGCCCCCTCGGGTGCATTTCCCAACTGAGGCCTCTCACATTCCCTCTCTCTCACAGGCCCATGAATCCCCAGTACCCACTTTCTGTCCAACTACTGTCGCGGTCTCAGCACACGTCATCATGTGTCACCATCAGAGGAATGAGCTCTACAAGCCTGAGGAAGATAATCATGACTCAAAGGAGAACCTCGGCCTGGTGGTGGTGCAGCTGCTTGGGCCTGAAGTGGTAGACGAGGAGAGGACTATATCTACCACCTCCTCTGTCTCTTCCTCCCTCTCAGTCCTATTCCAAGAGAGCCTGGAGGATGCAGCTGCTGCTGAAACACCAAGTCCTCCCCACAGCCTTCAGAGTGACTGCCTTCCCCCCTCTATCAATGCAGTCCCCAGGTAGCCAACCTGAAGATGAAGGCTCCAGCAGCTGATATAAGGAGGAGCCAAGCATCAGAGAGGGGTCTGAATAGGCCAAGTCCTCTCTGCAAGGCACCCTATGCCTAAAGATTGCTTGCCTGGTGACATTCCTGTGCCTGAAGTATCTCAACAGTAGCTGACTACAAAGGCAGAATTGCTGAGTTAGGTCATCAAAAAGCACCAGCACTGGGCTGTTATTGGAAGAGTATACATCCAGGGACCATGCAACCATGGCACCCAGGGACCAGCTACAAACCCTACTCCTCCTTATGGAAAGGTCAGATTTCGCCCAGATAAAGGTGTGGTTTGTAATTCAGGTTGGAGAGAGGAACACGGAGCAGGGGAAGTCTGCACCCCACAAAGTCCGAGGTCATTGGGGCCAGCGTAATCCGTGAGTGTGGAAGGGGATCCGCAGGGTTGCTGGCAGAAGGGAATTCTAAAAATCAGCCCATAGCTGGACTGGTCACAGAAAGGCAGCTTTGGAATTTGCCAGTGTGCTGGCTGCTTATTGCCAGGAGAGAGAGAATGTGCATAAGAGACATTTCGAGAATTGTGCACAGAGCTGGAAGGTGGAGGTTGCGAGCTCGGGCACTTACTCTGGCTCTTTTTTTTTTTCTCTTTAAATCCTTGCTTTTGATTACTAAACCCAATACATAGGATTGCCCAATTGGGGACACTCACAGAGACTGCAAGGGAAAGTTGTTTTTGTGGAACCTGGGAATCAGAGTGGGGAGCAATGATCAAGGAACCAGTTCTGGGGCAGTCGACTCTCCCAATCCAGTAGTAAGTGTGAGAGGGAAAACAAAACCTAAATACTGGCTAGAGAGTACTTATAGCCCCAGAGGTCAATCAAAAAACACTGCCACCCAGGGGCTGAATCACAAGTTGACTCTTCTGTAAATACAAATAAAGGCAGTCAGGGAAACAAAGAAATACTGCCAAGTTGAAAATCAGGACTGTGGTTTACAACATGGAGGAGTATTGTATCGCAGGGAACTTCAATACTCTCCTGAATACCTGACAGGAAAAAGGCGTGACAAACAGAAGAGTAGAGGAAGTGAATGACCTTAACTGCTGCACTGTTTTTTTCACCTTTTACTTAAGAAACTAATTTTTTTCCTCACTTGATTTTGCCTTTTAAATTATTATGTTTTTATTTTTAATTAGTATTATTACTACTACGATTGTAACCTTTTTTTTAAAGTGTCATTTTATTTTCTCTTTATTTTATTTTGGGATTAATGTTCTGCATTCTATTTTCATTTTTCTTTTAGCATCTTTTTATTCTATGTCAACTTTACCTTTATGCCAACATTCCATCCCCCTTTTGTTGTCCTGCTCTCTTACTCTATTCCTGCATCAGATTTTCCCTAGTCCTTCTTTTTACCACCTGTTAAAAATTCATCCTACTTAAAAATCTAATTTCTGATCCCCTGCTCCAAGTCCATACACACCTCTCTCTTTGCCTTCTTTACTATCAATTATTTTTCTCTTCCCTATTTTTTGTTTTGTTTTTTCTTTTGTTATTATTTTTTTAGTTTTTTTGTACTATTTTTTATTTCATTTTGTTTTGCCTTGCTTTCTCTCTGCCCTATTGTTCTTGTTTGCTCAATTGTTGATTAGATTATTTTTTTTTGCTTGTTTGTGAGATTGTTTCTCTTTTTTGTTTTGTTTTTGTTTTTATTTTTTGCTTCTGTTTTTTCCTCTCCTCGCTTGTTATTAGTTGTTGTTTGTAGTTTGCATTCATCTCTGGGTGTTTGTTGTTTGCATTTTGGGGGATTACTTGTTGTTCTACTGGAGTTTTCTCCCCATAAAAATAGTTTTCCCCCCTTCTTTTTTGTTCTCTTTCTTTTCTCACTTCCTTTTTTTTCCTTTTCTCAATATCATTTTTGCACTTTTTTTTTTCTTATCCCCAACTCTCTTTTCTCGGGTAGTCACCTTTATTTAGGGTTATTAGTATCGTGAATACATTTGCATTCAGTGCCTTGTGCGTTGTGACATGTTGTGTTGTATTTTATGCCTTTAAATCAATGAAGGAGAGAGAGCGCTACATAACCAGACACCTGGAGAAGAGAGATCATGGGGAGACAAAGAAACAGCATGCAAATGAAAGAAAAGGAGGCACCAAGAGAAAAGGAAGTAAATGAAAAGGAAGCAAGCAATATGTCAGAGAAAGAATTCAGAGACATGGTCATAGGGTGGCTGAAAAGAATGGAAGACGAATTCAACAATATGTGTAAGAACCAAGAGGAAATGAAGAAGAACCAAGAAGAAATGAAAAATGACATCGCTGCAATAAAGAACTCAATGGAAAGCATCAACAGTGAACTAGAAGCAGCTGAGGACCACATCAGTGAGCTAGAAGACTAGGTAGGAAAAAATACACAAGCAGAGCAGCACCTAGAAAAAAAAAAAAACTTAAAAAACAGGAGGAGAACCTAAGGGAACTTTAGGACAACATGAAACAAAACAACATCAGCATAATAGGGGGGCCAGAAGGAGAGGAAACTGAGCAAGGAATAGAAAACCTGTTTGAAGAAATAATGACAGAGCCCTAACCGGTTGGCTCAGTGGATAGAGTGTCAGCCTGTGGATTCAAGGGTCCCAGGTTTGATTCCGGTCAAGGGCATGTACCTTGGTTGTGGGCACGTCCCCAGTAGGGAGTGTGCAGGAGGCAACTGATCAATGTTTCTCTCTCATCGATGTTTCTAACTCTCTATCTCTCTCTTCCTCTCTGTAAAAAAATCAATAAAATATATATAAAAAAGAGAAATAATAACATAAAACTTTCCTGATATAGGGAAGAAAAAACTCACACAAATCCAAGAAGCTCACAAAGTCCCAAATAAAATGAACCCAAAAAGACCAACTCCAAGGCACATTATAATTAAATTGGCAACAACCAGTGACAACGTAAGAATCTAAAAAGCGTCCAGAAAGAGACAGAAAGTTACCTACAAAGAATTCCCCATCAGACTAGCGACTGATTTCTCAACAGAAACACATCAGGCAAGAAGGTAATAGAATGAAATATACAAAGTCATGGAAAGGAAGGGTCTGAATCCAAGAATACTGTACCCAGCAAGGCCAACAATAAAAATTGAGGGTGAAATCAGGAGCTTCACAGGCAAAAAAGGACTAAGGGAGTTTATTACCACCAAACCAGCAATGCAAGAAATGCTAAAGGGTCTTCTGTAAAAAGAAGAAATAGGAAGTGAAGAAGGAACACAGGCATAAAGAATAAAAATGGTGACAAACAAGTACCTATCAATAATAACTTTAAATGTTAATGAATTAAATGCTCCAATAAAAACACATAGGGTAGCTAGGAGATAAGAAAATATGACCCATATGTCTGCTGTCTACAGCAAACCCACCTCAGAAAAAAGGACTCACACAGACTGACAGTGAAGGGATGGAAAAAGATTTTTAAAGCGAATGGAAATGAAAAAAAAAGCTGGGGTAGCAATACTTATATTGGACAAATTAGATTTCAAAGTTAAGGACATAAAAAGATAAGGGAGGTCACTTCATAATACTAAAGGGAGCAATCCAACAACAACAAAAAATGTAACTCTGGTAAACATATACGCACCCAATACAGGAGAACCCAAATACATTTAAAAAAAAAAAAAAACACCAAACTTTTGGAGGATATCAAAGGAGAGATTGATGGCAATACAGTCATAGTAGGGGAGTTTAATACTCCACTATCACCATTGGAAAAATCCTCTAAACAAAAAATCAGCAAAGAAACATCAGTCCTAAATGATGCACTAGATCAGATGGAATTAATTGACATCTTCAGAAAATTTCACACCAAAGATACAGAATATAGATTCTTCTTAAGTGTACATGGGTCATTTTCAAAGATAGACCATATATTGGGTCACAGGCAAAGTCTCTTCAAATTCAAGAAGATAGAAATCATATCAAACACCATTTCAGAACACAATGGCATAAAACTAGAAATCAACAACAATAAAAACAATAAAAGAAAATCAAACAACTGGAGGCTAAATAGAATGCCATCAAACAATGACTGGGTTACCAGAGAGATGAAAGAAGAAATAAAAAGCATCATGGCAACAAATGAAAACACAACAATTGAAAATTTATAGGACACAGTGAAAGCAGCCTTGATAGGGAAGTTTGTAGCTCTATAGGCCTGCCTCAAAAAACAAGAAACAATGGTAATAAATTATCTAACCCTACAACTCAAAGAGTTAGATAGAGAGCAACAAGAAAAGCCCAGCGTAAGCAGAAGGAAAGAAATAATAAACATCAGAGCAGAGATAAAAGACGTAGAGACCAAAAAAAAAAAATACAAAAGATCAACAAAACCAAGAGCTGGTTCTTTGAAAGGATAAACAAGATTGATGAACTTCTGCCAGGCTCACCAAGAAGGAAAGAGACAGGACCCAAACAAACAACATCAGAAATGAAAGAGGTGAAATAACAACCGATCCCACAGAAATACAAACGATTATTAAAAGTACTATGAACAACTCTATTCCAACAAAATGGACAACCTAGATGACATGGACACATTCTTAGAAAAGTACAAGCTCCCAAAACTCAACCAAGAAGAGTCAAAAAACCTGAATAGATCGGTAACTACCGAAGAGATTGAAACAGCTATCAAAAAGCTTCCAGCAAAACAAAGCCCTGGATTTACAGGGGAGTTCTACCAAGCATTCAAAGAAGAACTAAAACCTACACTCCTCAGACTATTGAAAAAAATTCAAGAGGAAGGCACACTTCCAGGCTCTTTCTATGAAGCCAGCATTATCCTAATCCAAAAACCAGATAAAGACACCACAAAAAAAGAGAACTACAAGCCAATATCCTTGATAAACATAGATGCTAAAATCCTCAACAAATCCTAGCAAATTGGATTCAGCAGTACATTAGAAAGATCATACATCATGTCCAAGTGGGATTTATTCCAGGGATGCAAGGATGGTTCAATATATGCAAATCAATAAATGTGATACATCACATAAACAAACTGAGAGACAAAAATCACATAATCATATTAATCAATGCAGAAAAAGCATTTGACAAAACCCAACACCCTTTCTTTATAAAAACTCTCAGCCAAGTGGGAAGAGAGGGATCATACCTCAACATAATAAAAGCCTTATAAGACAAACCTACAGTCAACATCATACTCAATGGGCAAAAACTAAATTCATTTCCCCTAAGAACACGAACAAGACAAGGATGCCCACTTTCACCACTCCTGTTCAACATATTACTAGAAGTACTATCCATAGCGCTCAGATAAGAAGAAAAAATAAAAGTCACCCAAATTGGAAAAGAAGTTAAACTGTCCTTATTTGCAGATGGCATGATATTATACATAGAACACCCAAAGACTCCATCATAAAACTATTAGACCTTATAAATGAATTTGGCAATGTAGCAGCATACAAAATTAGCACACAGAAATCTATGGCCTTATGATACACCAATAATGAACTCACAGAAAGAGGAATTAAAAAAAAAATCCCATTGACCATTGCACCAAAAAAATTAAGATACCTAGGCATAAAGTTAACCAAGGACATAAAAGACCTGTACTTGGAAAATTACAGGACAATGAAAAAAGAGATAGAGGAAGACATAAAAAAAAAATGGAAGAACATCCCATGTTCATGGATTGGTAGAATCAACATCATTAAAATGTCCATACTACCTAAAGCAATCTATAGATTTAATGCAATACCTATTGAAATACCAATGGCATATTTCAAAGATATAGAACAAACTTTCCAAAAATTCATCTGGAATAAAAAAAAGACCCCGGATACCCACAGCCATCCTGAGAAAGAACAAAGTTGGAGGGATCACAATACCAGACATCAAACTATATTACCAAGCTACATTTCTCAAAACTGCCTGGTACTTGCCCAAGAACAGACATATAGACCAATGTAACAGAATAGAGGACCCAGAAATTGACCCAAGCCATTATACTCAATTAATATTTGACAAAGGAGGCAAGAGCATACAATGTAGTCAAAACAGCCTCTTTAATAAATGGTGCTGGAAAATTTGGTCAGATACATGCAAAAAAGTAAAATAAAACTAGATCACCAACTTACACCATACAGAAAAACAAACTCAAAATGGACAAAGGACTTGAATTTAAGACAAGAAAGCATAAAAACCTTACAAGACTCCATAGGCAGCACAATTGCAGACATATGTTGTAGCAATATCTTTACAGACACAGATCCTAGGGCAAGAGAGACTAAGGAGAAAATAAACAAATGGGATTACATCAAAATAAAAAGCTTCTGCACAGCAAAAGAAACTATCAACAAAACAACAAGAAAGCACACTGCATGGGAGAACATATTTGCCAATGTTATCTCCAATAAGGGTTTAATCTCCAAAATTTACAGGGAACTCATACAACTCAACAAAAGGAAAATAAACAATCCAATCAAAAAATGGGCAAAGGACCTAAATAGAATCTTTGCAATAGAGGACACGCAGAAAAGCCAAGAGACACATGAAAACACGCTCAAAGTGACTTATCATCTGAGAGATGCAAATCAAAACAACAATGAGGTACCACCTCACACCTGTCAGAATAGCCATCATCAACAAGTCAACAAATGACAAGTGTTGGAGAGGATGTGGAGAAAAAGGAACCCTCCTTCACTGCTGGTGGGAATGCAGACTGGTGCAGCCATTGTGAAAAACTGTATGGAGTTTAATCAAGAATTTAAAAGTGAAACTCCCATTTGACCAAGTGACCCCACTTCTAAGAATAGATAATAAGAAATCAGAAACACCGATTAGAAAGAATATATGTACCCATATGTTCATAGCAGCACAATTTATAGTTACTAAGATTTGGAAACAGCTTAAGTGCCCTTCAGCAGGTGAGTGTATTAAAAAACCATGGTATAGCTACACAACGGAATACTATGTAGCTGTAAAAAAAAAATGACTATTACCATTTGCAGCAGAATGGATGGACCTAGAGAGCATTATGCTAAGTTATATAAACCCGTCAGAGTAAGATAAGTATCACATGATCTCACTCCTGTGGAATCTAATGGACAACATAAATTGATGAACAAAAATAATTCAATTGAAGCATGGAACAGACTTCAAAACCTCAGTGGGGAGGTGGGGTAGGGTGCTGTGGGTGGGAAGAGATTAACCAATGAACTTATATGCATATATTCATAACCCTTGGACACAGAAAATAGGATCATGAAGACCTGGGGTAGGGGCCTTGAGTGGGCTTGGAGAGGTTAATGGGGGAAAAGGGGGACATATGTAATATTTTCCACAATAAAGTTTTTTTTTAAAGACCTCTATAAAAACCCAAAGAGAAGCTCCTCACTCCCCCCTTTTTTTCCTCCAGAAAGCTTTCACTTTGGGGAGCAAGAGCAACAAAGAAGTTAAAGATAAAATAATGAAAATAATCATATTTGCCATTACATAAAAATCATAAAATACCTAGAAATAAATTTAACCAAAGAGGTGAAAGATGTGTGCTTTGAAAAATATAAAACATTAAATAAAGTAATTGAACACAATACAAGTATATAGAAGGATATACCATACTCATGGATTGGAAGAATTAATGTTATTCAAATATGTTGACAGGGGTTCAAGTTGGCAACAGAATAGGTGGATGTTACACTCATCTCCTCTCAAGATCAAACTGGAATTATAACTGAAATATAGAGCAATCATCCTGTATAACCAACTGAAGATTAACTGAAGAGAAGGTTTATTACTAAGAATTTACAGAAAAAGCCACAGTGAGACTAGTAGGGGGGGGTGACTATGCAAATAGGGGTGACACTGCTCCCATGGGTGGTGACTGAGATTCTGGAGGGATATCTCAGCTACAAAGGTTTCCACTGAGGAGTGTGGGGGTCTCAAACCCAAGCAAGGCTTCTCAGCCCAGAGCACCAGAGCCAAGAAGAGGTACACACATAGCATCTGACCGTGAAAATGAGCTAGGATTCTGTCTGCCAGGAAGAGACAGAAGTGTGCTAGAGACACAGGTGTCCTCTTAGAGGGCCAACAACAAATTCTCATTCACAGATACTCACCCTGGGCTCCAGCAGAGGGAGGGCAGAGAGGAATAGAGGTGCATGAGGAAAGAATGTGGTTTGTCACTCTGGGGAAATAGATGAAGGGACAGCTGCCAAGATACCTGTGTTGAGTCCCTCTTCTACACCACAGACCCATCTTTCTTGGGTGGAACACTCACCTCCTTACAACACGTGCCTGAGGGACTGCAATAGGCGCACCCTCTAAACACGCTGTAATCCCACCATGTGGAGTTTAAGACCTACCAAGGACTCAGCTACCTTGCCCAGGGTGTAGAGCTATGTGCAGACTCAGGGAGGGTCAGTGACTGAGTTGTGTGGTTTTGAGATTAGGGCTATTCTCCCCACTTTCCTGTGAACCTGACTGGCATCTTGTCCTCACAGGAGATCCACTAGCCCTACTCACTTGGCTCCTGGTCCATGCTCTGCCATGTCAATGTCTGGGCAGAATACAGGACAGACTGAGCTGTGTAAATCTGGGGCATGGGGCCACTCCTTGTACCTTCCCCTAAGAATGACCATCACCTAACATTTATACACCCAACATAAGACACCTAAATTATAAAACGCATTTTGATGAACATGAAGGGAAAGATTGACAGTAGTACAGTCATAGTAGGGGGTTTTAACACCCCATTGACATCAGTGTATAGATCTTCAAGAAACAAAATCAACAAGGAAATGGTGGCTCTATAGAACACACTAGATCAGATGGATTTAATTAATATATTCAGAGTATTTCACCCCAAAACAGCAAATACACATTCTTTTCAAGTGCACATGGAACATTTTCTAGGATAAACCATGTGTTAGGACACAAAACAACTCTCAATAAATTTAAGAAGATTGAAATCATATCAAGCATCTTCTCTGACCACAATGGTATGAAACTAGAAATCAATTATAAGGAAAAACTCAAAAACACACAAAGACATGAAGGCTAAATAACATGTTACTAAACAAAGAATAGGTTAACAAAGATCAAGGAAGAAATGAAAAAGTACCTTGGAATAAATGAAAATAAGCACACAAAAACATAAAACCTATAGGACACAGTGAAAGCATTCTAAGAGGAAAATTCACAGCATTACAAGCCTACCTCAATAAAGAAGAAAAATCTCAAATAAACAATTTAACTTTACACTTAAAGGAACTAGGAAAAGAACAACAAAGACCAAAGTGAGAAGAAGAAGAAGAAGAAAAAGAAGAAGAAGAAGAAGAAGAAGAAGAAGAAGAAGAAGAAAAAGAAGAAGAAGAAGAAGAAGAAGAAGAAGAAGAAGAAGAAGAAGAAGAAGAAGAAGAAGAAGAAGGAGAAGAAGAAGAAGAAGAAGAAGAAGAAGAAAAAGAAGGAGGAGGAGGAGGAGGAGGAGGAGGAGGAGGAGGAGGAGGAGGAGGAAGAGGAGGTCAGAGAAGAAATAAATGAGAGTCTAAAAAGACAATACAAAATATCAATAAAACCCAGAATGGGTTCTTTTAAAATATAAGCAAGATTGACAACCCTTTAACAAGACTCATCAAGAAAAAAAGAGAGAACACTCAAATAAATAAAATCAGAAATAAAAGAGAAAAGGTAACAACTGACACCACAGAAATACAAAGGATTGTAAGAAAATATTATGAACAATTATGCCAACAAATTGGACAATCTAGAAGAATTTATAAACCCCTAGAAATATACAGTGTTCCAAAAGTGAATCAGGAAGAATCAGAAAATTTGAATAGACCTAATGAAATTGAAGCAATAACCAAAAAAGTCCCAACAAACAAAAGTCCTGGGCCAGATGGCTTCACAGGTGAATTTTACCAAGCATTCCAAAAATAGCTAGCACCTGTCTTCAAACTTTTCCAAAATATTTCAAGAGGAGAGAAGACTCCCAATCACATTTTATGAGGTCAACATTATCCTAATTCTAAAACTAGATAAAGACACTACAAAGAACAATTATAGGACAATATTCATAACTAACATAGATGTAAAATCCTCAATAAAATATTAGCAAACTGGATCCAGCAACACATTAAAAAGATCATACAATATGTTCAAGTGGGATTTATTCTGGTATGCAAGATTTATACAATATGTATAGTTTAATAAATGTGATATATCAGATAAAATAAAGGGTAAAAATCACATGGTCATATCAAAAGATGCAGAAAAAAACATTTGATAAAATCCAGCACCCACTTATGATAAAAATTCTTAGAAAATTTGGAATAGAGGAGACATACATTTACATTAGCGTTTCTCAACCTGTGGGTCGCGACTCCTTTGGGGGTCGAATGACCCTTTCACAGGGGTCACCTAAGACCATATATAATTACATATATAATTACATATTGTTTTTGTGATTAATTACTGTGCTTTAATTATGTTCAATTTGTAACAATGAAAATACATCCTGCATATCAGATATTTACATTATGATTCATAACAGTAGCAAAATTACAGTTATGAAGTAGCAACGAAAATAATTTTATGTTTGGGAGTCACCACAACATGAGGAACTGTATTAAAGGGTCGCAGCATTAGGAAGTTTGAGAACCACTGATCTACATAAGAAAGGCCACATATGAAAAATCCCCAGATAATATCATATTCAATGGGCAAAAATTGAAAGCATTTCCCTTAATATCAGGAACAAGAAAGGGATGCTCACTTTCACCACTCATAATCAACATTGTACTGGAAGTCTTAGCCACAGCAATCAGACTCTTTGTAATACTTAAAGCAATAAAACAAAATTTTTAAAAAAAGAAGAAATAACCCTAATGGATTGGCTCAGTGGATAGAGCGTCGGCCTGCGGACTCAAGGGTCCCGGGTTCAATTCCGGTCAAGGGAATGTACCTGGGTGCCGGGAGCCGGTCCATCCTTGCTGCTTGACACAGTCGCTGCAGGAAAGAAACATCTGCACAGCATATGTTTCAAGGGACCTGGCATATATAGCATACTGTTCTTAATATGTCTGCTCCCCTTAGCGCTGTGTGTTTTAACCAAGGTCACCTCTCCGAGAAAGGTTGTTTCCCCAGGTAGGAATTTTTCCCTGAAGTCAGGGAGGGGATGCCTCTCCTAGAAAGGTTATTTCCCCAGGTAGGAATTTTTCCCTGAAGTCAGGGAGGGGATGAAACTCCTTAACTAAGTGCCAGGTGGGTAGTTAATCACTTTAACTACAAACAATCATGCTTAAGCTACATAATCTTTACTCCCTGGAATGGAGATAAGAAACGCCCTAACCTTTGTAATAGAAATTGACAGGATTAAAATCAACTGGTATAAATACGGATGTAACAAGACAATAAACGGCAGAACTTCTCTGGAGATCCAGACCAGAACTTGGCTGGAGATCCTGGCTAGGCTGCTAATCAACTGAACGCTGTCTCTGTGTCATTCCTTCTTCGCCGACTCCGTCTACACCTTTGGGAACCCCTGGACCCGCTGGGGTTGGACCCCGGCACCTGGGTTGCGGGCACATCCCCAGTAGGAGGTGTGCAGGAGGCAGCTGATTGAAGTTTCTCTCTCACCAATGTTTCTGACTCTCTATCCCTCTCCCTTCCTCCCTGTAAAAAATCAATAAAATATATTTTTTAAAAAAGAAGAAATAAAAGGCATTAATATTGGAAAGGAGGAAGTAAAACGGTCATTATCTGCAGATGACAGGATACTATACATAGAGAATCCTAAAGACTCCAGCAAAAAACTACTAGAACTGATAAATGAATCCAGTAAAGTAGCAAGTTTCAAAATTATATTCAGAAATTGGTGGCATTTTTATCTTCCAAATAGAGGCCCGGTGCACAAAACTTTGTGCACTGGAGGGGGTCCCTCAGCCTGGCCTGTGCCCTCTCACAGTCTGGGACCCTTCGGGGGATGACCGCCTGCTGGCTTAGGCCCGTTCCCTAGGGGAACGGGCCTAAGCTGGCATTCAGACATCCCTTTGGCAGTCCGGGAGCCCTCGGGGGATGTCCACTTGCCAGCGGGGAACAGGCCTAAGCTGCAGTCAGACATCCTTAGCACTGCTGAGGAGGCGGGAGAGGCTCCCACCACCACCACTGTACTGGTAACCATCAGCCTGGCTTGTGGCTGAGCAGAGCTCCCTGAGTGGGAGTGCACTGACAACCAAGGGGAAGCTCCTGCATTGAGCATCTTCCCCCTGGTGGTCTGTGTGTCATAGTGACCAGTCATTCCCAGTCATTCTGCTGTTAGAGTCAATTTGCATATTACCCTTTTATTATATAGGAGTGCCTGGCCAGCCTGAGTGAGGGGCTGATGGCTGTTTGCAGGCTGGCCACAGCCCCTTTAGGGTGGGGGTCCCCCCTGGGGTGCCTGGCCAGTCTGGGTGAGGGGCTGAGGGCTGTTTTCAGGCTGGTCACAGCCCCTTCAGTGTGGGGGTCCCCACTGGGGTGCCTGGCCAGTCTGAGTGAGGGGCTGAGGGCTGTTTTCAGGCTGGCTAAGCCCCCAGCAGGGACCCTCACCCCATGAGGGCATGGCCAGCCTGGGTGAGGGGCTGATAGCTGTTTGCAGGCTGGCCACAGCCCCCAGCCACCCAAGCTCCCAATGGAAGCTGGCTGGAAGCAGGTATCTGGGATTTATTTGTCTTCTATAACTGAAACTTTGTTGCCATGAGCAGAGGCCACAGCTTGCTCAGGTCAGGCAGGATGCTTGGCTTCCTCCATCGCCCGGGCAACCATGCCTCCTGCTTGCTCCAGCTTTGTGGCTGTCGGCTGCCATCTTGGTTGGGTTAATTTACATATAGTCGTTCTGATTGGCTGGAGCATACCAAAGATATGGCCAATTAGCATCTTTGTCTTTTATTAGTGTAGATAATGAACTATCAGAAAGAGCAACAAAGTAAACAATGTCATTTAAAATTACATCAAAATACCATACCAGGAATAATTTTAACTAAGTGTATAAAAGACATGTACTCAAAAAATTACAAGATGCTAAAGAAAAAAATTGAAGAAGGTATAAATAAGTGGAAGCATATACCATATTCATGGATAGGAAAAATTAAGATCATTAAAGTGTCCATACTATCCAAAGCAATCTATAGATTCAACAAAATTATTATCAAGATACCAATAGCATACTTCACAAAACTAGAAAAAATATTCCAAAAATATATATGGCACCACAAAGGACCCCAAATAGTTACAGAAATCTGAGAAAGAACAAAGTTGGATATATCATGCCAACTGATATCAAACTATACTACAAGGCCATTGCATGATACTGGCATAAAAACATACATATAGATCAATGGAACCAAATAGAGAGCTCAGAAATTAATCCACGACTTTATGGTCAATTAATATTTGACTAAGGAAGCAAGAACATATAATTGTTTCGTGGGAGAAGGTGACTAAACACCAATTTAGAAACACTTCCTTAAGATTATGCAAGCTGAAATGGCATTGTGTAACTGGTTGATTTTTAGAGGAAGTGGAAAGGAGGGAGAGAGGGGGAAGAGAAAGCGAGATACATTGGTTACCTCCCACATGCGGCATGACTGGAGTTGGTGATCAAACCTGCAACCCAGATACATGGCCTTGACCGGGAATGGGACCCATGACACTTCAATCCACAAGCCAATGCTCTAACCGTTGAGACAAACTGGCTAAGGCTGTAACTGATTTTTAATAGATGTTAATCAAATGATGCTGCATACCGATTAAATTATATGTTCAAAACAAATGAATTATATTTGTTTAGATCTCTATATTTTGAAATAAATTATTTCTCTTTTATGTACTTGAGCTCATACACAACTCTTTTGCCTCCAGTGTGTTCCATTTCCTACTCAACATTATTGTGGAATAAGCAAGAAGGAAGAAAAGAGAGATTCATCATGTTTAAAAGTTTTGAAATCTGGACTACCATATAGCTAATTGGCTCTATTCTGAGCCACAGCCTCCAATTCAGCCTTGGTCAGAGGAATAGAGGGATGAGTGCAAATTAATTAGAAAGTATCTCAGGACATTTATTCTCAAATTCCCTTTCTTAATAATTTTGTATGATAATTTTTCATTTATTTTTTTATCCTTATGGGGAAAATAAGAGACAACAAATTTTTAAAAATATATGGTTAATGTAGGGAGAGTCCTATAGGCATTGCTTTGTTTTTTCCTATGATAAGATAAAAGTGATATATTAAGAAAGCAAGTACAGTCTTTATATATTTGAACCCATGTTAATATATATTAAATGTTATCTATTAAATGCTAAACTTTCACTAGATTTTGAAAGTAATTAAAATTTAATTTCAACATTTACATGTAATATCTATAGAGAAAGACCACGTGGGAAAGGAGGTTGTTTATAGTGCCTATTTTTCTAGATAAACAGAAAACACTGAAAGAAATATGAAAAAAAATGCGGTAAGAAACAAAATATTTCATAGGTTTATGACAATGAAAACATAGGGGAAAGAGACTTCTATTGATGAACCTAAGTACATAAAAGAGAAAGTACTAAGTATGTATAACAGAAATCGTGAAATATGTCTAATTTAAAAATTGGTCACAATATTCAACTCAACAAATTTATATTCACCTGCACCTGAAAATTTTGTGCTAGCTAAAGACAGCCTAAAGCTGGAATAATGGATTAATTTTCCCTGGATGTGTTCTAGCTAAGAAAATCTAAAAACTCAAAGTATTATCAGAAATACAATAAAGAGTAAAAGAAAGCTAAAGATTAATGTGTTCCATAGTCTCACTGCTAGTTGGAAAATACCAATAATCTGTTATTAAAAAGAAAATACAAAAGGCTATTAATAAGTAGGAATGGCAGTGCATTCTCAAAATGGATTCCAAAAGACTAGAGATACAGCCAAATATTCTACCTAGGTTTTCATTAAAAATCCTGAACTTACAAGCCTGGAAAAGTATGTGTTTTCAAGGATAATTTTTATTAAATTTTTCTTTTGCATCAAATCAAGATAACAGGATGTTCCAAGTCATTAAACCAAAACATCATACACACATTACATTCTGAGAAAATGATACTGCCAAATTTATTACTCAGTTAGAAGCAAATGTCTGGTACCCTTCACTGCAGCTGCAGAGAGATCAATACAGTAATTGCAAAGCAAACATCTTAAATGAGGTATTTGAACAGGGGTGGGAAACCCCTGGTACGCGTGCCAAACATGGCACACCAGTAACTTTTGTTGGCACCCGAAACCCTCTCTTATAATCTTCCATCTACAATTTTTGTGAACATTTGAATGACTTAAATGTTAAATTGCAAGGAACTGGCAAGACACTTGATGTTATGTTTGGTTACATAAAGGCTTTTGAAAAGAAACTGGAAGTCTTTAAGATGGATGTGGATGGTGAGAGATTTAGATATTTCCCAAACCTCAAGAGGCACATCAAAGACCTCCCAAAAGAAGACAGAACACACTGTAAAAGCTTTCAAAAGCTGTTTTAAACATCATCAAGTCAACTATTGAGCAGTTCTTCTCAAGATTTGCGAAATTCAGAGAACTGGAAGAGACAGCAAAATTCATGAGGTTTCCAGACAGCATGAAACTGGAGGAACTAAACTTACAAATGTTTTTATGGATAGACATGGCTGACTTTGAAATGCAGTTGATTGAATTTCAGAGTAGCTCAATTTGGAAGCAGAAATTTATTGACCTTAGAGTTGACTTGGAAAACATTGGGAAAAAAAGCGATTAGAGACAGGAGTACCAGAGAGAAGTGTCAAAAACAAACTATTGAGGATTTAAAATGCCATTCCAGAAATTTTTTTCTGTTTAAAAAACTTTGCAACAGCATTACTCTCCATGTTTTCATCCACATATGCTTGTGAATCTTTGTTCTCAGTGATTAATTTTGTTAAGTCTCAGAATAGGAGTAGTAACTCGTGCATACCTCTGAAGGTCACGAAATATAAACCTGATGTAAAATCTCTGACATCAGTGATGCAGCAGCAAAATCCCACTGATAATATCAAACAGAGTCATAAAGTTTTCTGTAGGACTATCAGTGTACATGTATACATTAAAAAGTAAATGTATTTTTCATCATCATATACTGTGTTTTTTTCGCTTGAATGAATTTTATTATTTCTTGAAGGTTCTTCACATACATACACCTTAAGAGATATCAAGTAGGCGTAACATGTTCTCAAAAAATTAGGATTGGCATGCAGAAGAAATTTGAGTCAGAGATTTTGCTGGTTTTGGCACACACTCACAAAAAGTTTGCCCAGCTCTGTATTAGACTAATTTAAAATGATTTTAATTGAAAATCAAATGCTTCAGCAATATTCATAAATAAATGTTGCTATTTGTTTTAAAATTATATATAAATTCAGATTTTTCTAATTCTGGTAGAAATAGACTTGAGTATAAGAATTAATCTATAACAGGTCCCGTGCCTTGTCCCGGAGAAGATAGGGTGAGCAGCTGAAACCAGTAACATCCAGCCCAAATTGGCAGAGGTGATTCAGCTGGGAGACAGTTTGAGCCGGGAAAGGCAGAGGACTCCAGGAGAAAGGGGACTGTTGAAGACTGCCAGATCATGCTCCCCTAACTGGGCAGCCTTCAGTGCTGCTGAAATCTCTCCCGGAGCAGCCAGCTCAGCTGCAGAGACTGCGCCATCTTGAGTGGCTGATATTGGAAGCGTATACATCCAGAGACCCTACAACCACGACATCCAGGTATCATTTCAAGCAGCGCAACCATGTGGACTCAGACAAGCCCTGCTCCTCCTCGTGGAAAAGTCAGATTTCACCTAGATAAATGTGTGGTTTGCAGTCCAGGTTGGAGAGAGGAACACGCTCAGGGAAAGTCTGAGCCCCACAAAGTCCATTGGAGCCAGTGTTATCCATGAGTGTGGAAGGGGTCCTGTAGGGCTGCTGGCAGAAGGGAACTCTAAAAATAAGCCCATAGCTGGACTGGGTGCAAAAAGGCAGCCTTGGATTTTGCCAGTATGCCGGCTGCATGTCCAGGGAAGAGAGGACGCGTTCGGAAGAGACTGTGCACAGAGCTGGATGGTGGAGGGTTGCCAGTTCGCGCACCTTCTCAGGCTCTTTTTTTTTTCTCTCCCTCTCCCCCTTAAATCTTTGTGTTTGATTATTAAACCCAATACATACAATCGCCAAATTGCGGTCACTCAGAGAGATGGCAGGGGAAAGTTGTTTTTGTGGAACCTGGGAATCAGAGTGGGAGTAACGATCAAAGAACCAGCTCTAGGGCAGTCTACTCTCCCAAACCAGTATTAAGTGTGATAGGGAAAACAAAACCTAACAACTGGCTAGAGAGGACTTATACCCTTGGTGATCAATCCAGAAACACTGCCACCCAGGGGCTGAGCCACAAACGGACTCTTCTGTAAATACAAATAAAGGCAGTCTGGGAAACAAATATGGCCTGCTTTAAAATCAGGACTGTGGTTTACAACACGGAGGAACAGTGTATTGCAGGGAACTTCAACACTCTCCTGAATACCTGACAGGACTAAGGCATGCCAGAAAGAAGAGTAGAGGAAGTGAAGGACCTTCACTACTGCACTTTTTTTTCACCTTTTACTTAAGAAACTAATTTTTTTTCTTTTTTCATCACCTGATTTTACCTTTTTACTTATTACATTTTTATTTTTAACCAGTATTATTGTTACTACCATTTGACCTTTTTTCATAGTGTCATTTTATTTTCTCTTTATTTTATTTTGGAATTAGTGTTCTACATTCTATTTTCATCTTTCCTTTAGCATCATTTTACTGTACCTCAACTTTACCTTTATGCCAAAAACCTCTTCCTCACTTTTCCCCTTTTGTTGCCCTTATTCTCTTAAACTATTCATGCTTTAGATTTTTCCTATTCTTTCTTTTTACCCCCTGTTAAATTTTAACCCTACTTATATATCTAATTTCCAAAACCATGTTCTAAATCTATATACACCTCTCTCTTCTCTTTCTTCACTATCCAATTTTTTTTTTCTCTTTGTCGTTTTGTTGTTTGCTTGATTGTTGAGTATATTGTGTTTTTTTATGCTTTTTGTGAGATTGTTTTACTTTTTCTTTTTCTGTTGTTTTTATTTTCCCCACTTATTTTTTTGCTCCTGTTTTCCCTCACCTCACTTGATATTAGTTGTTGTTTGTAGTTTGCATTCATCTCTAGGGACCTGTTGCTGGAATTTGTTGGGATAAGTAGCTGTTCTATTGGCATTTTCTTCCCATATACATAGTTTCTCCCCCTCTTCAATTTCATTCTCTTTCTTTTTTCTCTTACTTTTTTTTCCTTTTCCAAACTTCATTTTTGCACTCCTTTTATTTTCTTTTTCTCTTTTTTTTCTTTATCCCCTAATTCTCTTTGCTCTGGTGGTCACCTTTACTTGGGGTTATTAGTATCATGAATACATTTTTATTCAGTGCCTTGTGTGTTGTGCCTTGTTGTGTTGTATTTTGTGCCTTTAAATCAACGCAGCAGAGATAAACTACATAATCAAACACCTGGAGAAGAGAGATCATGGGGAGACATAGAAAAAGCCTCCATATGAAAGAAAAACAGGCATCACCAGAAAAGGAAGTAAACGAAATGGAGGCAATGGAGGCAAGCAACCTTTCAGAGAAAGAATTCAGAGAAATGGTCAAAAGGTGGATGAAAAGAATGTAAGACAAATTCAACAATATGTGTAAGAACCAAGAGGAAATGAAGAAGGATCCAGAAGAAATGAAAAATGACATCACTGCTTTAAAGAACTCAATAGAAAGCATCAACAGTAGACTAGAAGAAGCAGAGGACCGCATCAGTGAAATAGAAGACAAGGTAAGATAAAATACTCAAGAAGAGCAGCTTCTAGAAAAAAAAACTAAAAAACAGGAATAGAGCCTAAGAGAACTTTGGGACAACACAAAACAAAACAACATCTGCATAATAGGGGTGCCAGAAGGAGAGGAAACTGAACAAGGAATAGAAAACCTGTTTGAAAAAATGACAGAAACTTTCCCTGATATAGGGAAGAAAAAACTCACACAAATCCAAGCAGCTCACAGAGTCCCAAACAAAATGAACGTCAAAAGGCCAACGCCAAGGCATATTATAATTAAATTGGCAAACACCAATGACAAAGCTAGAAACTTAAAAGCAGGCAGAGAGAGACAGAAAGATACCTACAAAGGATCCCCCATCAGACTAGCGACTGATTACTCAACAGAAACACATCAGGCAAGAAGGGAATGGAATGAAATATACAAAGTCATCCAAAGAAAGGGTCTGAATCCAAGAATATGGTACCCAGCAAGCTATCAATCAAAATTGAGGGTGAAATCAAGAGCCTCACAAACAAAAAAGGACTATGGGAGTTTATTACCAAAAACCCAGCAATGCAAGAAAAGCTAAAGGGTCTGCTGTAAAAAGGAAAAATAGGAAATGAAGATGGAACACAGGGGTAAAGAATAAAAATGGCGACAAACAAGTATCTATCAATAATAACTTTAAATGTAAATGGATTAAATGCACCAATCAAAAAACTTAGGGTAACTGAGTGGATAAGAAAACATGACCCATATATCTGCTGTCTACAGGAAACCCACCTCTGAAAAAAAGATGCACACAGACTGATGGTGAAAGGATGGAAAGAGGTTTTTCAGGTGAATAGAAATGTAAAAAAAAAAAAAAAAAAGCTGGGGTAGCAATACTTATATTTGACAAATTAGATCTCAAAGTGAAGGACATAAAAATAGATAAGGAAGGCCACTTCATAATACTAAACAGAGCAATCCAACAAGAAGAAATAACTCTCATAAACATATATGCATCCAATATAGGAGCCCCAAATACATAAGAAAACTTCTGGAAGAGATCAAGGGAGAAATTGACAGCAATACAATCATAGTAGGGGAATCTAATACTCCACTATACCCCACTATCACCATTGGACAAATCCTCTAAACAAAAAATCAGCAAAGAAACATGAATCCTAAATGACTCACTAGATCAGATGGAATTAATTGACCTCTTCAGAACATTTCACGCCAAAGCCAAAGAATATACATTCTTCTCAAGTGTACATGGGTCATTTTCAAAGATGGACCATATATTGGGTCAAAGGCAAAGTCTCTTCAAATTCAAGAAGATAGAAATCATATCAAGCATCTTCTCAGATCACAATGGCATAAAACTGGAAATCAACTACGATAAAAACAACCCCCAAAAATTAAACGCACGGAGACTAAATAGCACGCTATTAAACAATGACTGGGTTACCAGAGAGATCAAAGAAGAAATAAAAAACATCATGGAAACAAATGACAATGAAAACACAACAATCCAAAACCTATGGGACACAGCGAAAGCAGTCCTGAGAGGGAAGTTCATAGCTCTACAAGCCTACTGCAAAACACAAGAAAAAATGATAATAAATTACCTAAGCCTACAACTCCAAGAGTTATAAAGAGGGCAACAAGAAAAGCCCAGTGTAAGCAGAATGAAGGAAATAATAAAGATCAGAGCAGAGATAAACAACATAGAGAACAAAAAGAAAACAATACAAAAGATCAACAAACCAAGAGCTGGTTCATTGAAAAGACAAACAAGATTGATGAACCTCTAGCCAGGCTCACCAAGAAACAAAGAGAAAGGACCCAAACAAACAAAATCATAAATTAAAGGGGAGAAATAACAACAGACCCCACAGAAATACAAAGGATTGTTAAAAAAAAAATACTATGAACAACTCTACTCCAACAAACTAGACAACCTGGAGGAAATGGACATGTTCCTAGAAAAATACAACCTTCCAAAACTTAATTAGGAAGAATCTAAAAATCTCAATAGGCCAACAACTATGGAAGAAATTGAAGCAGTCATCAAAAAGCTTCCAGTAAACAAAAGCCTGGGGCCAGACGGCTTCACTGGAGAGTTTTACCAAACATTCAAGGAAGAACTAAAACCTATCCTCCTCAGGCTATTCCAAAGAATTCAAAAGGAAGGAACACTTCCCAGCTCATTCTATAAAGCCAGCATCACCCTAATACCAAAACCAGCTAAAGACAACACAATGAAAGAAAATTAAAGGCCAATATCCCCCATAAACATAGATGCCAAAATCCCCAACAAAATCCTAGCAAATCAGATTCAGCAGTACATCAGAAAGAGCATACACCATGACCAAGTAGGATGCAAGGATGGTACAATATCCGCAAATCAATAAACGTCATGCATCACATAAACAAATTGAGAGATAAAAACCACATAGTCATATCAACTAATACAGAAAAAGCATTTGACAAAATCCAACACCCATCTTTGATAAAAACTCACAGCAAAGTGAGAATAGAAGGATCATACCTCAACATATTAAAAGCCATATATGACAAACCCACAGCCAACATCATACTCAATGAGCAAAAACTAAAACCATTTCCCCAAAGAACAGGAACAAGACAGGGATGCCCACTCTCACCACTCCTGTTCCACATTGTACTGGAAGTATTAGCCATTGTGATCAGATAAGAAGAAGAAATAAAAGGCATCCAAATTGGAAATGAAGAAGTAAAACTGTCCTTATTTGCAGATGACATGATATTGTACATAAAAAAATCCTAAAGACTCCATCAAAAGACTATTAGACTTGATAAATGAATTCAGCAATGTAGCAGGATACAAAATTAATGCCAAGAAATCTATGGCATTTCTATACACCAGTAGTGAACTTATGGAAAGAGAGACTAAAAAAGCAATCTCATTTACCATCAACACCAAAAAAATGAAGATACTTAGGAATAACCCTAACTAAAGAGGTAAAAGACCTCTACTCAGAAAAATACAGGATGTTGAAAAAAGAGATAGAGGAAGACATAAACAGATGGAAGAACATACCATTCATGGATTGGTAGAAGCAACATCATTAAAATGTCCCTACTCCCCAAAGCAATCTATAAATTCAACGCACTTTCCATTAAAATACCAACAGCATATTTCACGGACCTAGAACGAACTCTCCAAAAACTCATCTGGAATAAAAAAAGACCCCGAATAGCTGTAGCGATCCTGAGAAAGAAGAACAAATTAGGTTGGATCTCAATACCAGGTATCAAGCTGTATTACAAACCCACTGTTCTCAAAACTGCCTGGTACTGGCACAAAAACAGACAAATAGATCAATGGAATAGAGAGCCCAGAAATCGACCTGAACCAATATGCTCAATTAATATTTGACAAAGGAGGCAAGAACATACAATGTAGTCAAGACAGTCTCTGCAATAAATGGTGTTGGGAAAATTGGACAGATATATGCAAGAAAATGAAACTAGACCACCAACTTACTCCATACACAAAAATAAACTCAAAATGGATAAAGGACTTAAATGTAAGATGGGAAACCATAAAAATACTAGAGGAATCCAAAGACAACAAAATCTCAGACATAGGCCGAAGCAATTTCTTCATGGATACATCCCCTAGGGCATTGGAAACTAAAGAGAAAATGAACAAATGGGACTACATCAAAATGAAAAGCTTTTGCACAGCAAAGGAAACCATCAAAAAAACAATGAAGCCCACTGCATTGGAGAACATATTCGCCAATGTTATCACCAATAACGGTTTAATCTCCAACATTTACAGGGAACTCATACAACTTAACAAAAGGAACATAAACAATCCAATCAAAAAATGGGCAAAGGACCTAAATAGATACTTTTCAAAAAAGGACATTCAGAAATCCAAGAGACATATGAAAACATCCTCAAAGTCACTAATCATCTGAGAGATGGAAATTAAAAAACAACAATGAGGTACCATCTCACACCTGTCAGACTGGCTATCATCAACAAATCAACAAACGACAAGTGCTGGAGAGGATGTGGAGAAAAAGGAACACTTGTGCGCTGCTGGTGGAAATGCAGACTGGTGCAGCCACTATGGAAGACAGTATGGAGTTTCCTCAAAAAACTACAAATGGAACTCCCATTTGACCCTGTGATCCCACTTCTAGGAATATATCCCAAGAAACCAGAAACACCAATCAGAAAGGATATATGCACCCCTATGTTCATAGCAGCACAATTCACCATAGCTAAGATCTGGAAACAGCCTAAGTGCCCATCAGTAGATGAATGGATTAGAAAACTGTGGTACATCTACACGATGGAATACTATGCTGCTCTATAAAGGAAGGGACTCTTACCATTTGCAACGGCATGGATGGAACTGGAGAGCATTATGCTATGTGAAATAAGCCAGTCAATGAAAGAAAAATACTACATGATCTCACTCATTTATGGATAATAAGGACCATATAAGCTTATAAACAAAAATAGATACAGAGGCAGAACAGCCTCAAACACACTGTCAAAGTACAGCTGGAAGGCTGGGGAGGGTTGGGGGGCGGGAGGGGGGTGGGTAAGAAATCAACTGAAGGACTTGTATGCATGCATATAAACATAACCAATGGACATAAGACACTGGGGGGTAGGGGAGGCCGGAGGATTGTCGGGGGTGGGGGAGAAGGAGACATATGTAATACTCTTTGTAATACTTTAAGCAATAATAAAAAAAGAATTAATGTATAACATAAACCAGAAAAGAGTTGAATTAGGTGACAGGACAAAGATGTATGACCAGGTATATTAACTAGCATCTTCAGTGATGAGAAGTATGACTTTTCCAGGGCAGCATGAAAAGTAGTAGTCTCTAGTCTCCAAGTCCATTTCTACCAGAATTGTAAAATCTTAATTTAATAAACAAAAAGTTCACTGTATCAACCTCCAAAGATTTTATAACCAAAACAACTTAAATGATATGGTTTAAAATTATAAATTTGATATTTGAAGCATTTTAAGTATATTAATATAACTTTGGATGTTAGAGTGGGGATAATTTGTAAAACCTGAATATTACAGCATATATATAATTGACTTTTTTCCAGAGAGAAAAGGAGAGAGATAGTTACAAACATCAATCAGCTGCCTCCTGCACACCCCCCACTGGGGATATGCCCGCAACCAAGGTACATGCCCTTGACCCTTCAGTCTGCAGGCCAATGCTCTATCTACTGAGCCAAACTGGTTAAGGCTCCAGTTTATGACTATTTTAAAAATATATAAATGAATTTCATTAGGGGTTATTCTATTAGGAAAAATAAGTAACGGTAGATCTTGAAAGAATGATGTGGGGAGTAAAAATATCAATGTCATTACTTGATTCTCCAATGTACCTTTAAAGTAAATGAGCAAGCTTTCATAAGTTTTAAGGTTTCTTCTGTTAGGTTGGCCATATATATCAATTGTGTAAAATGTAAATATATACAATACTAGAGGCCCGGTGAACGGATTTGTGTATGGGTGGGGTCCTTTGGCCTGGCTGGCAATCGGGGCCAATAGGGGCCGCTGGAAGTTGGGTGGGGGAAGGGGCCATGGGAGTTTGGCCAGCCAGCCCAATCAGGGCCATTAAGGCTGGCTGGCCAGGAGGAGGGGCTGCAGGATGTTGGCCAGCTGGGGGAGGTTGGTTGTGGGAGCACACTGACCACCAGGGGGCAGCTCCAGCATTGAGTGTCTGCCCCCTGGTGGTCAGTGCATGTCATAGTAGACTGGTCATTTGGTCATTTGGTTGTTTGGTCTTTCTGTCCTTTGGTCGCTTAGGCTTTTTTTTTTAAATTTCTTTTTCCTTTTTTTATTATTATTAAGGTATTACAAATGTGTCCTCAGCCCCCCCATTAACCCCCAACCTCCCCCCCACACACACACTCATGCTCCCATCCCCCTGTTGTCCATGTCCATTGGTTTGGCTTATATACATGTATACAAGTCCTTCGGTTGATCTCTTCCCCTTACCCCCGCCCTCCCCTACTTCCCTTCTAGGGATTGATAGCCTGATCACTGTTTCTCAGTCTTTGGGTCTGTCCCTTTTCATCAGTCTATGTTGTTCTCTATAATCCACAAATGAGTGAGATCATGTGGTATTTATCTTTCTCTGACTGGCTTATTTCACTTAGCATAATGCTCTCCAGTTCTATCCATGCTGTTGCAAAAGGCAAGAGTTCCTTTCTTTTACTGCAGCATAGTATTCCATCGTGTAGATGTACCACAGTTTTCTAATCCACTCATCTGCTGATGGGCACTTAGGCTGTTTCCAAATCTTAGCTATGGTGAATTGCGCTGCTATGAACATAGGGGTGCATATATCCTTTCTGATTGGCGTTTCTGGTTTCTTGGGATATATTCCTAGTAGTGGGATCACTGGGTCAAATGGGAGTTCCATTTTTAGTCTTCTGAGGTAGCTCCATACTGTTCTCCACAGTGGCTGCACCAGCCTGCATTCCCACCAGCAGTGCAGAAGGGTTCCTTTTTCTCCACATCCTCTCCAACACTTGTTGTTTGTTGATTTGTTGATGATAGCCATTCTGACAGGTGTGAGATGATAACGCATTGTCGTTTTGATGTGCATCTCTCATATAATTAGTGACTTTGAGCAGGTTTTCATGTGTCTTTCAGCTTTCTGTAAGTCCTCTTTCGAAAAGTGTCTATCTAGGTCTGTTGCCCATTTTTTTATTGGATTGTTTATCTTTCTTTTGTTAAGTTTCATGAGATCCCTGTAAATGTTGGAAATTAAACCCTTATTGGTGGTATCATTGGCAAATATGTTCTCCCATGTAGTGGGTCTTCTTGTTGTTTTGTTGATGGTTTCCTTTGCTGTGCAAAAGCTTTTTATTTTGATGTAGTCCCATTTGTTTATTTTCTCTTTAGTTTCCATTGCCCTAGGAGCATTATCAGAGAAGAAATTTCTTCGGCATATGTTTGCGATTTCGCTGCCTATGGATTCCTCTAGTATTTTTATGGTTTCCCGTCTTACGTTTAAGTCTTTTATCTATTTTGAGTTTATTTTTGTGTATGGTGTGAGTTGGTGGTCTAGTTTCGTCCTTTTGCATGTATCTGTCCAATTTTCCCAACACCATTTATTGAAAAGACTGTCTTGACTCCATTGTATGCACTTGCCTGCTTTGTCGAATATTAATTGGGCATAGTGGTTTGGGTCGATTTCTGGGGTCTCTATGCTATCCCATTGATCTATATGTCTGTTCTTGTGCCAGTACCAAGCTGTTTTAAGAACAGTGGCTTTGTAATACAGTTTGATATCTGGTATTGAGATCCCACCTACTTTGTTCTTTCTCAGGATTGCGGCAGCTATTCGGGGTCTTTTTTTATTCCAGATGAATTTTTGGAACGTTCGTTCTAGATTTGTGAAATATGCCGTTGGTAATTTAATGGGGATTTCATTGAATCTATAAATTGCTTTGGGTAGTATGGACATTTTGATGATGTTGATTCTACCAATCCATGAACACGGTATATTCTTCCATCTGTTTATGTCTTCCTCTATCTCTTTTTTCAGTGTCCTGTAGTTTTTGGCATATAAGTCTTTTACCTCCTTAGTTAAGTTTATTCCTAGGTATTTTAATTTTTTTGGTGCAATGGTAAATGGGATTGCTTCTGTAGATTCACCTTCTGTAAGTTCACTATTGGTGTAAAGAAATGCCATGGATTTCTTAGCATTAATTTTGTATCCTGCTACATTGCCGAATTCATTTATTAAGTCTAATAATTTTTTGATGGAGTCTTTAGGGTTCTGTATGTACAGAATCATGTCATCTGCAAATAAGGGCAGTTTTACTTCTTCTTTTCCAATCTGGATGCCTTTTATTTCTTCTTCGTGTCTGATCACAACGGCTAGTACTTCCAGTACTATGTTGAACAGGAGTGGTGAGAGGGGGCATCCCTGTCTTGTTCCTGTTTTTAGGGGGAATGGTTTTAGTTTTTGCCCATTGATTATGATGTTGGCTGTGGGTTTGTCATATATGGCTTTTATTATGTTGAGGTATGATCCCTCAATTCCTATCTTGCTGAGAGTTTTTATCAAGAAAGGGTGTTGGATTTTGTCAAATGCTTTTTCCGCATCAATTGATATGACTATGTGGTTTTTCTCTCTTAATTTGTTTATGTGATGTATCACGTTTATTGATTTGCGGATATTGTACCATCCTGGGATAAATCCTACTTGGTCATGGTGTATGATCTTTTTGATGTACTTCTGAATCCTATTTGCTAGGATTTTGTTGAGGATTTTGGCATCTATGTTCATGAGGGATATTGGCCTATAATTCTCTTTCATTGTATTGTCTTTATCTGGTTTTGGGATTAGGGTGATGTTGGCTTCATAGAATGAGCTGGGAAGTATTCCTTCCTCTTGGATCTTTTGACATAGTCTGAGGAGGATAGGTTTTAGGTCTTCCTTGAATGTTTGGTAAAACTCTCCTGTGAAGCCATCTGGCCCCGGGCTTTTGTTTGCTGGAAGCTTTTTGATTACTGCTTCAATTTCCTCCATAGTTATTGGCCTTTTGAGATTTTTAGATTCTTACTGATTAAGTTTTGGAAGGTTGTATTTTTCTAGGAATATGTCCATTTCCTCCAGGTTGTCTAGTGTGTTGGAGTAGAGTTGTTCATAGTATTTTCTAACAATCCTTTGTATTTCTATGGGGTCTGTTGTTATTTCTCCTCTTTCATTTCTGATTTTGTTTATTTGGGTCCTCTCTCTTTGTTTCTTGGTGAGCCTGGCTAGAGGTGTATCAATCTTGTTTATCCTTTCAAAGAACCAGCTCTTGGTTTTGTTGATCTTTTGTATTGTTTTTTTGGTCTCTATGTCGTTTATCTCCGCTCTGATCTTTGTTATTTCCTTCCTTCTGCTTACAGTGGGCTTTTTTTTGTTGCTCTCTTTCTAACTATTCGAGTTGTAGAGTTAGGTCATTTATTCTCATTGTTTCTTGTTTCTTGCAGTAGGCTTGTAGAGCTATGAACTTCCCTCTCAAGACTGCTTTTGCTGTGTCCCATAGGTTTTGGATTGTTGTGTTTTCATTGTCATTTGTTGCCATGATGTTTTTTATTTCTTCTTTGATCTCACTGGTAACCCAGTCATAGTTTAATAGCATGCTATTTAGTCTCCATGTGTTTGATTTTTTTGGATTGTTTTTTTGTAGTTGATTTTCAGTTTTATGCCTTTGTGGTCTGAGAAGATGCTTGATATGATTTCAATTTTCTTGAATTTGAAGAGACTTTGTCTGTGACCCAATATATGGTCTATCTTTGAAGATGACAAATGTGCACCTGAGGAGAATGTATATTCTGTGGCTTTGGGATGAAATGTTCTGAAGATGTCAATTAATTCCATCTGATATAGTGAATCATTTAGGATTGATGTTTCTTTGCTGAGTTTCTGTTTAGAGGATTTGTCCAGTGGAGATAATGGGGTGTTAAGGTCCCCTACTATGATTGTGTTGCTGCCAATCTCTCCATTGATCTCCTCCAGAAGATTTCGTACGTATTTGGGTGCTCCAATATTGGGTGCATATATATTTACCAGAGTTATTTCTTCTTGTTGGACTGCTCCCTTTAGTATTATGAAGTGGCCTTCTTGATCTCTTTTTATGTCCTTCACTTTGAGATCTAATTTGTCAGATATAAGTATTGCTACCCAGGCTTTTTTTTCACTTCCATTGGCTTGAAAAACCTTTTTCCATCCCTTCACCATCAGTCTGTGTGTGTGTTTTTTTTTTCTGAGGTGGGTTTCCTGTAGACAGCAGATATATGGGTCATGTTTTCTTATCCACTCATTTACCCTATGCCTTTTGACTGGGGAATTTAATCCATTTACATTTAAAGTTATTATTGATAGAAACTTGTTAGTCACCATTTTTGTTCTTTACTGCTGCATTCCTTCTTTGTTTCCTGTTTTTTCTATTTACAGCAGACCCTTTAGGGTTTCTTGCATTGCTGGTTTGGTTGTAATAAACTCCTGTAGACCATTTTTGTCTGTGAAGCTCCTGATTTGACCCTCAATTTTGATTGATAGCTTCACTGGGTACAGTATTCTTGGATTCAGACCCTTCCTTTGCATGACTTTGTATATTTCATTCCATTCCCTTCTTGCCTGATGTGTTTCTGTTCAGAAATCGGTTGCTAGTCTGATGGGGGATCCTTTGTAGGTAACTTTCTGTCTCTCTCTGGCTGCTTTTAAGATTCTTGCTTTGTCATTGGTGTTTGCTAATTTAATTATTATGTGCCTTGGTGTTGGTCTTTTCGGGTTCATTTTGTTTGTGACTCTATGACCTTCTTGGATTTGTGTGAGTTTTTTCCTCCCTATATCAGGGAAATTTTCTGTTACTATTTTTTCAAACAGGTTTTCTATTCCTTGCTCAGTTTCCTCTCCTTCTGGAACCCCTATTATTCGGATGTTGTTTCGTTTAGCATTGTCCCAGAGTTCTCTTAGGCTCTCCTCCTGCTTTTTAACTTTTTTTTTTCTAGAAGCTGTTCTGTTTGGGTATTTTTTTCTACCTTGTCTTCTAGCTCGCTGATGCGGTTCTCTGCTTCTTCTAGTCTACTGTTGATGCTTTCTATTGAGTTCTTTATAGCAGTGATGTCATTTTTCATTTCTTCTTGGTTTCTCTTCATTTCCTCTTGGTTCTTCTTCATTTCCTCTTGGTTCCTACACATATTGTTGAATTGGTCTTCCATTCTTTTCATCCACCTTATGGCCATTTCTCTGAATTCTTTCTCTGACAGGTTTCTTGCCTCCATTGCCTCCATTTCATTCACTTCCTTTTCTGATGATGCCTGTTTTTCTTTCATATTTGGGTTGGTTCTTTGTTTCACCATGATTTCTCTTTTCAAGGTGTTTGGTTATGTAGTTCTCTCTCTGCTGCGCTGATTCAAAGGCACAAAATACAACACAACAAGGCACAATGTACAAGGCACCGAACTAAATGCATTCATGATATTAATAACCCCAAATAAAGGTGACCCCCCGAGCGAAGAGAACTAGGGGATAAAGAAGGAAAAAGAGAAAAAGATTAAAGAGAAAAATAAAAAACAAAAAGGAGTGCCAAAATTAGATTGGGAAAAGGGAGAGAAAAAAAAACACAAAGAGACAAAAATAAGTAAGAGAATGAAATAGAGATGGGGAAGAGGCTATTTGTATGGGGAGAAAACTCCAAGAGAACTGCAACCAATCTCAATGAACTCCAGCAGCAGATCCCTGGAGACAATGCAAACTACAAACAACCACCAATATCAAGCGAGGCAAGGGAAAACAGAAGCACAAAAATAACCAGATAAAGACAAAGTAAGCAAAACAGAAAAATGAAAATGAAAAACAAAACAATTTCCCACACAAGCATAAAAAAACCCAATATACGCAAAATCAAGCAAACACTAGCAAAACGACACACAGAGAGAGAAAAAAAAATTAGATAGTGAAGAAAGATAAGAGAGAGGTGTATATGGATTTGGAGCGAGGGATTGGAAATTAGATATATAAGTAGGGTGAAATTTAGACCGTGGGTAGAAAGAAGGAATAGGGAAAATCCAAAGCAGGAATAGGGTAAGAGAAACAGGACAACAAAAGGGGGAAAGTGAGGAAGAGAGTTTTGGCTTAAGGGTAAATGTGAGATAGAGAGAAATGATGCTAAAGGAACGATGAAAATAGAGCGTAGAACACTAATCCCAAAATAAAATAAAGAAAAAGAAAAAAAATAAATAATAAAATGACACTTGAAAAAATGGTAAAAGGATAGCAATAATACTGGTTAAAAAAATGTAGTAATTAAAAAGGTAAAATCAAGTGATGAAAAAAATAAAAAATAAAAAATAAAAAAATAAAAAAATAGGTTCTTAAAGAAATGGTGAAAAAAGTATTAAAAAATATATATATAAAAATATTCGGAAGTGAAGGTGCTTCAGATCTTCCACTCTTCTTTTTGGCACGCCTTAGTCCTTCCAGGCATTCAGGGGAGTGTTGAACTTCCCTGTGATACACTGTCCCTCCGTTCCGTAAACCACAGACCTGATTTTAAGGCAGGTTGTATTTGTTTACCAGGCTGCCTTTATTTGTGATCACAGAAGAGACAGTTCATGGCTCTGCCTCTGGGTGGCAGTGTGTCTGGATTGACCTCCGAGGCTATAAGTCCTCTCTATCAGTAGGGTTTTTTTTTCTCTATGGTATCTGGAACTGACCTGGGAAAGACCACTGCCCAGAGCTGGTTCTTTATTAGTTACTGCCGGCTGTTTCCCAGGCTCCCCCAAAAGAACCTTCCCCTACAGGTTCTGTGAATGACCCCAGCTGGGGAATCCCATGCACTGGGTTTAATAATCAAATGCACGGATCTAAGGGGAACTGTAACAAGAGCCTGATACATTGTGCGAATTCGCAAGCCTCCACCTTCCAAGTCTGCGCACAGTCTCCGCGCGCCCGCTCACCTGGCACCAAGCAGCTGGCAATTGGCAGAGTCCAAGGCTGCTTTTTTATGTTCAGTCCAGCTATGGGCTTATTTTTAGCGTTCCCTTCTGCCAGCAGCCCTGTGGGGCGCCTTCCCCACTCGCGGGTCACGCTGGTCCCAACGGCTGCAGACTCTGTGGGGCACAGATTTTGCCCTGGCGAGCACAAATGCGCTCGCCGCGCGGAGCCAGCTCAGTCCTCTTTCCAACCAGAATTGCAAACTGCACCTTAGGGAAAATCTAACCTTTCAGAGAGAAGAAGCACTGCTCCTCTGAGTTCACGCAGTCACACTGTTTGAGATCCCTTGTTTCCAGGTTAGTAGCTGGTCTCTGGATGCCTGCAACAATCGCCCAAGATGGCGCATCTCTGCTGCTTAGCTGGTGCAACAAGAGAGGTTTCAGCCGCAGTCTCCAACCATCCTTTTTTTTCCTGGGGGTTCTCGGTCTTTCCTAGCTGCAGACAGTCTCTCAGTTGAAAATCCACAGCCTATTCGGGCTGTATGTTACCCGTTTCAGCTGCTCACCTTTATCTGCTCCAGGACAAGCACAGGACACGTCCATTTATACCTCCGCCATTTTTCCTCCACCCGCTTAGGCTTTTATATATATAGATATACCAGTACAGTGCTAATAATTTATAACATGTCACTTTAAGATAAATAATCTTCATAAAAAGTCATTGTCTCACCCTGACCGATTTGTTCAGTGGGTAGAGCATTGGCTTGTGGACTGAAGGGTCCCAGGTTCAATTCCAGTCAAGGGCATGTACCTTGGTTGCGGGCACATCCCCAGAGGGGGTTGTGCAGGAGGCAGCTGATCAATGTTTCTAACTCTCTATCCCTATCCCTTCCTTTCTGTAAAAAAATCAATAAAATATATATTTTTAAAAAGTCATTGTCTCAATCAGTTCTGGCTACCACAACAAAATAGTGGGTACTCATTGGCGTAAACAACAAAAATGTTGTCATAGCAATGGGTGATTCCTATCCCAGTGATAGTTCCTTCATAGCTTGTAGTGACCACCTTCTTGTAATCAACTCACATAGTTTTTGCTCAGTGCATGAATTTGGGTAGGGGAGAGGAAAGAAAGGGAGAGATATTCTTCTTTAAGGCCATTTCTTATGAGACCCTCCCCTGATGATGTAATCTAATCCTAAATTCAAAGATCCCAACATATGGGTTTTGGAAAGAAACATTTAATCCATAATGATAATTTTTAAGATTGATTACAAACATTTTTTCATCTTATTTATTTCTCTGAAATGTAACGTCTGCAAAAATTACATGTCCAACAATTATATTTACACAAAATTAGTGATTTTTTTCTTACACAAATGTACTGATGTATATTTGATTCTAAGTAAAATATACGTTTTTCTTTATATTTAATTTTTGATGTTATATCCCCTTAAGTATATAACCCTTTTATTTTACAATTCCTTGCATCTCACTTTACATACAGAAATATTCAATTCAAAGATTTCTGATCATTTCATAAGTGATTGGTAAAGTATGTCTCCAT
The DNA here is from genome assembly GCA_036010255.1 of Myotis pilosus. Taxonomy (NCBI): domain Eukaryota; kingdom Metazoa; phylum Chordata; class Mammalia; order Chiroptera; family Vespertilionidae; genus Myotis; species Myotis pilosus. The sequence goes on from JASKON010000009.1 coordinate 28,447,362, forward strand.
ACTAAAAACAGATTAAGACATTTGAGTGAAGACTTATGTGCTACCAAACCAAAATAATAGACATACTTTTAGGAAACATCCCTCTATTAAAAGAACTTGTCTGAATTTGTATGAAGCCCTTATCTTTATATACACAGAAGTAGTCGACAGATTTCTTTTTCTGCTGTAACCTTAGACTGGCCTGTATTTGTTTTTTTTTTTTGTTTGTTTGTTTGTTTTTAACTTATTTTTTCTTATTGATTAAGGTATTATATATGTATCCCCCACAACCCCCCCACTCATGCCCTCACCCCCTGGTATCTGTGTCCATTGGTTGGGCTTAAATGCATGCATACAAGTCCTTTGGTTGATCTCACCCCTTACCCCCACCCTCCGTTACCTCCCCTCTGAGGTTTGAGCATCTTATCAGTGCTTCTCTGTCTCTGGATTGGTTTTTGTTCATCAGTTTATGTTGTTCATTATATTCCAAAAATGAGTGAGATCATGTGATATTTATCTTTCTCTAACTGGCTTATTTTGCTTAGCATAATGCTCTCCAGTTCCATCCATGCTGTTGCAAATGGTAAGAATTCCTTCTTTTTTACTGCAGAATAGTACAGTAGGTCCTCAAGTTGTGTTGGAGAACCATTCCTATGGTGCAATGTAACGGGATTTTCACCTTAAGTTGGAACCCACCTACATAGGTACCTACGTCACTCAAATGGAGCACATACACAACAGTAATGAAGTGAAACAGTAAAAAAAAAAAAAATTAAAGAGAGATAACAATTCCTGACCTTTACTTGTGGCAAATAAATAATAAAAAAAATAAAGCACATATGTACATAAGTTGAAATGACGGAACTTTCTCTTTTTAATAAATAAATGAGAGATGGCAACGTAATCACGAAACAACATACGTCGAGTTCAATGTAACCAGAGGACTGTCTGTATTCCATTGTGTAGACGTACCACAGTTTTTTAATCCACTCATCTGCTGATGAGCACTTAGGTTGTTTCCAAATCTTAGCTATGGTAAATTGTGCTGCTATGAACACGGGGGTGCATATATCCTTTCTGATTGGTGTTTCTAGTTTCTTGGGATATATTACTAGAAGTGGGATCACTGGATCAAATGAGAGTTCCATTTTTACTATTTTAAGGAAACTCCATACTGTTCTCCACAGTGACTACACCAGTCTGCATTGCCACCAGCAGTGCACGAAGGTTTCTTTTTCTCCACATCCTCGCCAGCACTTGTCCTTTCTAGATTTGTTGATGATAGCCATTCTAACAGGTGTGAGATGGTATCGCATTGTCATTTTGATTTGCTTCTCTAGGATGATTAGTGACTTTAAGCATATTTTCATATGCCTCTTGGCATTCCTTATGTCCTCTTTCAAAAAGTATTTATTTAGGTCCATTGCCCGTTTTTTGATTGGGTTGTTTATGTTCCTTTTGTTAAATTGTATGAGTTCCCTGTAAATGTTGGAGATTAGGCCCTTATCAGATATGACATTGGTAAATATGTTCTCCCATTCAGTGGGCTTTCTTGTTGTTTTGTTGATGGTTTCTTTTGCTGTACAGAAGCTTTTTATTTTGATGTAGTTACATTTGTGTATTTTCTCTTTTAGTTTCCATTGCCCTAGGAGCTGTATCAGTGAAGAAATTACTTCGGCATATGTCTGAGATTTTGCTGCTTGTGGATTCCTCTAATATTTTTATGGTTTTCCATCTTATGTTTAAGTCCTTTATCCATTTTGAGTTTATTTTTGTGTATGGTGTACGTTGGTGGTCTAGTTTCATTTTTTTTAAATATATCTGTCCAATTTTCCCAAAACCATTTATTGAAGAGACAGTCTTGACTCCATTGTATGTTCTTGCCTCCTTTGTCAAATATTAATTGACTATAGTGGTTTGGGTCGATTACTGGGTACTCTATTTTATTTCATTGGTCTATATGTCTGTTCTTGTGCCAGAACCAGGCACTTTTGAGAACAGTGGCTTTGTAATATAGCTTGATATCTTGTATTGAGGTCCCTCCTACTTTGTACTTCTTTCTCAGGATTGCTGCAGCTATTCGGGGTCTTTTTTTTATTCCAGTTGAATTTTTGGAGAGTTCATTCTAGGTCTGTGAAATATGTCGTTGGTATTTTAATGGGGAGTGCATTGAATCTATGGATTGCTTTAGGTAGAATGGTCATTTTAATGATATTATATTCTACCAATCCATAAACATGGTATGTACTTCCTTCTGTTTATGTATTCCTCTCTTTTTTTCCATGTCCTATAGATTTTCCATTACAGATCTTTTACCTCCTTAATTAAGTTTATTCCTAGGTATCTTAATTTTTTTGGTGCGATGGCAAATGGGATTTTTTTTTAAATCTCTCTTTCTGTAAGTTCACTATTGGTGTATAAAATGCCACATATTTCAGACTGGCTTGTATTTGATTTCTTTTAAATATCGGATAAAATATTTGAAAGTTTTACACTTATCTGATACTTTGTATTTTTTTCAGAACTATACCTCTTTTTTATTTTTTTAAATATGTTTTTATTGTTGATATTATTATAGACATCACCCACCTCCCCTTATCCCACTCTTCCCAACCACTGCCCCCACCCTGTCTTCATTACCCTATTGCCTGTGTTCATGAACACACATATCCTATATAAGAAAAATTTAATATGCTAAATGTACAGTCGTCTGGTCAGCTGTTCAACCAATCAAAGCGTAATATGCTAATGATATGCTAAAGCCGCTCAACTGACCACCAGGGGGCAGACAGTCGACCAGTAGCTATGACTTGCACTCACTGCAGGGGGCAGATGCTCTGACCTGTAGGTTAGCTTGCTGCTGGTGTCTGACCAATCATGACTTAGTGAGATGGGCTGGACATGCCCTGGAGTCCTCCCGTGGTCTTTCCCCAGCTGTCCAACCTCCTGCATCCCTCCCCAGCCTCAATTGTGCACCAGTGAGGTTCCTTGGCCTGGCCTGTGCTCTCTCACAATATGGGATCCCTCAGGGAATGTTGGAGAGCTGGTTTTGGCCCAACAGCAGTATAACTGGTTCCTATAAAGTGCACTGACCACCAGGGGGCAGATGCTCAATGCAGGAGCTGCCCCCTGGTGGTCAGTGGGCTCCCACAGGGGGAGCGCCACTCAGCTGGAAGCCAGGCTCATGGCTGGTGAGCTTCTCCTGCCTCCCTAGCAGTGCTAAGGATGTCCAACTGACAGCTTAGGCCCATTCGGGGGAGCAGGCCTAAGTCATCAGTTGGACATCCCCTAAGGCCTCCCAGACTGTGAGAGGGTGCAGGCTGGGCTGAGGGACCCTCCCAGTGCACTAATTTCATGCACTGGGCCTCTAGTCCTATATAATAAAAGCATAATATGCAAATTGACCAAATGTCGGGCTGACCAGTCACTATGATGTGTACTGACCATCAGAGGCAGTTGCTCAATGCAGGGGCTTCCCCCTGGTGGTCAGTGCACTGTTACAGGGGGAGTGCCTCTCATCCAGAAGCTGGGCTCATGGCTGGCAAGCACAGCGGCAGTGGTGGGAGCCTTTTTTGTCTCCATGGCAGGCAGGCCATAAGGAGCGAGGAGTCTCAGACTGAGAGAGCCCAGGATTGCGAGAGGGATGTCTGACTGCTGGCTTAGGCCCTTAGAGGGGGATCAGGGCTAAACCAGCAGTCAGACATCTCCCAAAGGGTCCTGGACTGAGAGGGCACAGGTTGGGCTGAGGGACCACGTCCCTCTCACCCCCCCACCGTGCATGAGTCTTGTGTACCAGGCCTCTAGTAAGTATATAAGATTTTTGGTTTATCTCTTCTCGTCCTCCCAATCCCACATCAAGTTATGTCAGTCAGATATTTTGTTTGTCAATTCATTTTGTTCATTAGATTCCACAAATAAGTGAGATTATGTTATATTTTTCTTTCTCAAATTGGCTTATTTCACTTAACATGTTTTCCTCTTCCATCTATATTGTAGCAAAGAGTAAGATATCCCTCTTTTTTTACAGCTCTATAGCATTACATAGTGTAAAATGTTACACAGCTTTTTTATCCATTCATCTATTGATGGGCACTTGGGCAGTTTCCAAATTTTAGCTATTGCTAATAATGCTGCTATGAACATAGGGATGCATATATTGTTCTGTTAGGTGTTTTGGGGTTTTTAGGATATATTCCCAGAACTGGGATTGCTGGTCAAAAGGCAGTTTCATCTTCAATTTTTTTGAAGAAACTCTATACTGTTTCCCATAATGGTTGCACCAATCTGCATTACCACCAGCAGTGAATTAGTAGTGTTCCCTTTTCTCCAACTACTTGCAAGCACTTGGTTGCTGATTTTCTTTTTAATGAGAGCCATTCTGACAATGTGGTTTTAATTTACATTTCTTTGATGATTTATGATTTTGAGGATTTTTCCATACGTGTCTTGGCTATTTGTATATCCTCATTGGATAAATATATACTGAGATCTTTTACCCATTTTTGTCTTCCTTTTGTTGAGTTGTATGAGCACTTTGTATATTTTGGATATTAACCCCTTATCAGATGTATCATTGCCAAATATGTTTTCCCACACAGTGGTTTCCATTTTCATTTGATGGTTGTTTCTTTTGCTGTGCAGAAGCTTTTTATTTTGACTTAATCCCATTTGCTTATTTTCTTCTTAGTGTCCTTTGCCTTAGGGCAGTGGTTGACAAATTGTGGCTTGTGAGCCACATGTGGCTCCTTGGCCCTTTGAGTGTGGCTCTTCCACAAAATACCACGTGCGGGCACACACGTACAGTGCAATTGAAACTTCGTGGCCCATGCACAGAAGTTGGTATTTTGTGGAAGAGCCACACTCAAGGGGCCAAAGAGCCGCATGTGGCTCGCGAGCCCCAGTTTGCTGAGCCGCTGTTTGCCGACCACTGCCTTAGGGGATGTATCCTTAAGCATATTGCTACGTGAGATGTCTGAGCATTTACTGCCTATGTTCTCTAAGATTTTTATGCTTTAAAGCCTTACATTTAAGTCTTTTATCCACCTTGAGTTTATTCTTGTGCTTGATGTAAGTTGGTGGTCTAGTTTCATCTTTTTGAATGTGTATGTCCAGTTTTCCCAGCACCATTTGTTGAAGAGACTCTCTTTACTCTCTAGTATGTTCTCGCCTCCTTTGACAAATATTAATTGAACATAATGGTGTGGGCCAATTTCTGAGGTCTTTGTTCTGATCCACCAATCTATATGCCTGTTTTTGTGCCAGTACCATGCTGGTATGGTTATAATAGCTTTGTGGTATAATTAGATAACTGGTATTGCAATCCCTCCTACTTTGTTCTTCTTGCTCAAGATTGCTGCAGCTATTCACAGTCTTTTATTGTTCCATATAAATTTTTGGAGTATTTGTTCTAGTTCTGTGAAGTATGCCTTTGGTATTTTAATAAAGATTGCAGTCCTGACCAGTTTGGCCCAGTGGATAGAGCGTCGGCCTGCTGACTGAAGGGTCCCAGGTTTGATCCCAGTCAAGGGCATGTACTTTGGTTGCAGGCACATCCCCAGTGGGAGGTGTGCGGGAGGCAGCTGATTGATGTTTCTCTCTCATCAATGTTTCTAACTCTCTATCCCTCTCCCTTCCACTCTGTAAAAAATCAATAAAATATATTTAAAAAATAAAATAAAATAAAGATTGCATTGAATCTATATATTGCTTTGTGTAGTATAGACATTTTAATTATGTTAAGTCTTCCCATCCATGAACATGGTATATGCTTCCATTTGTTTCTATCTTCCTCTATTTCAGTTTTCAATGCCCTATATAAGTACAAGTCTATGATCTCCTTAGTTAAGTTTATTCCTAGGTATTTTATCTTTTTATTGCAATAGAAAATGGGATTGTTTTATCACTTTATCTTTCTGAGAGTTCATTATCGGTGTATAAAAATGCCATAGATTTGTGGATGCTGATTTAGTCTCCTGCTACCTTGCTGAATTCATTTATTAAATCTAGTATTTTCCTGTTGGAGTCTTTAGGGTTTTCTATGTACAATATCATGTCATCTGCAAATAATGACAGTATTACTTCCTCTTATCCAATATGTATGCTTTTTATCTCTTCTTGTCTAATTGCTGTGGATAGGACTTACAGTACTATGTTGAATAAGAATGGTGAAGACAGACATCATTGTCTTGTTCCTATTTTAAGGGAAACGATTTTAGTTTTTCCCCACTGAGCATTATGTTGGATGTAGATTTGTCATATATGGCCTTTATTATGTTCAGGTATGATGTCTCAATTCCCACTTTACTGAGAGTTTTTATTAAAAAGTGTTGCTGGATTTTGTCCAATGCTTTTTTCTGCTTCTATTGATATGATAATGTGGTTTTTATTTTTCCATTTATTTACGTGATGTATCACATTTATTGATTTGAAAATAATGTATCAGCTTTGCATCTTTGGAGTAAATCCCACTTGGTCATGGAGCATGACCTTTTTAATATATTGCTGGATTTGATTTGCTAATATTTTCTTGAGGATTTTGGCATCTGTGTTTATCAGGGATATTGGCCTGTAATTCCCTTTTTTGTAGTGTCTTTATATGGTTTTGCAATTAGGATAATTCTGGTTTTGTAAAGGGAGCTTGGAAGTGTTCCTCCTTCTTGAATTTTTTGGAATAGTTTGAAGAGGATAGGTGTTAGTTTTTCTTTGAATGTTTGGTATAATTTACCTGTATATCCATCTGGTCCAGAACTTTAGTTTGCTGGAAGTTTTTAAATTACTGCTTCAGATTCATCATTTGTTATTGGCCTACTCAGGTTTGTTTTAAGATTCTTCCTGATTGAGTTTTGGAAGATTGTATATTTCTAGGAATTTGTCCATTTCATCCAGGTTGTCCAGGTTGTTGACATATAGTTGTTCATAGTATTTGCTTACAATCCTTTGTATTTCTGTGATGTCTGTTGTTAGATGGCCTCTTTCATTTCTGATTTTATTTTTTTGGGACCCCTCTCTTTGTTTCTGATGAGTCTGGCTAGGGTTTCATCAATCTTGTTCATGTTCTCATGTTTTCAAAGAACCAGCTCTTGGATTTATTTTTCTTTTGTACCTTTTTGTTTTTAGTCTATGTCATTTATTTCTGATAGATTTATTATTTCCTCCCCTTTACTTCCTCTGGGATTTTCTTGCTGTTCTCTTTCTAATTCATTTAGTTGTAGAGTTAGATAGTTTATTAGTCCTTTTCCTTGTTTCTTGAGGTAGGCCTGTAATGTTATGAACTTCCCTCTTAGAACTCCTTTCGCCATGTCCCACAGGTTTTGGGTGATTGTGTGTTCATTTTCAATTGTTTCCAAAAGTTTTTAATTCATTGCTTGATCTCATTGGTAACCCATTCATTGCTTAATAACATGCTATTTAGCCTCCATGTATTTGAGGGTTTTTGAGTTTTTTTATTGTAGTGGATTTCTAATTCCATGCCATTAAATTAAATTCATGCCTTTAAACAGTTTCTAATTTCTGCCGAGAAGATGCTTGATCTTATATCAATCTTCTGGAATTTGTATACACTTCTTTAGTGCTCTAACATATGATCTATCTTTGAAAAAGCTCTATTTGCATTTGAGAAGAATGTAAATTCTATTGCTTTAAGGTGAAATATTGGTTAAATCTATCTGATGTAGTGTGTAATTTAAGGCCTCTGTTTTCTTGTTAATTTTTTGTCTGGAAGATCTATCCAGTGATGTCAGTGGAGTGTTAAAGCCCATTATTATGACTGCATTGCTGACAATCTCTCCTTTAAAGCCCATTGATTTCTTATGTTACTGGATGCACCTATATTGGGTGCACATATATTTACAAAGGTTATATTTTCTTGTTAAATCATTACCTTTTGTATTACGGTGTGGACTTCTTTGTCTCTTATAATAGTCTTTGTTTGAAGTCTATTTTGTCTGATATGAGTACTGCTACCCCAGCTTTTTTTCCCCTTCCATTTGAATGAGATATATTTTTCCATCCCTTCATTATCAATCTGTGTATATCTTTTTTTTTTTCCTGAGGTGGGTCTCTTGTAGACAGCATATATATGGGTGATGTTGTCTTATCCATTCATTCACCATTTAATCCATTTACATTTAAGGTTATTATTGATAGACATTTATTTATTGCCATTTTAATTTTCTTTGTGCCTATGATCCTCTCTTTCTCCTTCTTAAAGCAGTCCCTTTAACATTTCTTGCATTGCTGATTTAGCAGTAAGGTACTCCTTTAATCTTTTATTGTCTGGAAAGCGTTTTATTTCACCTTCAGTTTTTAATGATAGCTTCGATGGACACAGTAGTCTGGGGTTTAGACCCTTCCTTTTCATTACTTTTAGTACTTCATGCCAGTCTTTTCTGGCCTGAAGTGTTTCTATTGAGAAGTTAGCTGACATTCTAATGGGGACTGCTTTGTAGGTAATTTTCTGTCTCGATGTTGCTGCCTTTAAGATTCTTTCTTTTTATTTAATGTTTGCCATTTTCTTTATGATGTGTCTAGGTGTGGGTCTCTTTGGGTTCATATTGATTAGGGCTCTCTGTGCCTCCTGAACTTGTGTCACATTTTTTTTCACCAGATTGGGGAAGTTTTCTGTCATTATTGCTTTAAACAGTTTCTCTGTTTTTAGCTCGTCCTCTTCCCCTTCTGTTATTCCTGTAATACAAATGTTGTTGTTTCATGTTATCCCAAAGCTTCCTTAACCTGTCTTCCTTATTTTCAATTATTTTTTTCTATTTGATCCTCTGAATTGAGTATTTATTTCTAACATGTCTTCCAAATCTCTGATTGAATCCTTTGCTACATCCAACCTACTTTCAATACTTACCAGTGTGTTCTTGATGTAAGATATATCATTCTTCATTTCTGTATGGTTCTTTTTAATGGCCTTTATTTCCCTTTTAAAGCTGTTGTAATTTTCACTAAGTTCCTTAAGCATCATTATAACCATTTCTTTGAATTCTGTCTGATAGATTGCTTGCCTCCATCTCATTTACTTATTTTTCTGTAGGTTCCTTCTTTTCTTTCAATTGGGGGTTGTTTCTTTGTCTCCCCATTTTAGCTGTCTCTTTGTATTTGCTTCTATGTATTAGATAGGACTATTATGCCTCGTGGTTTATGGGATGGCCATGTATAGAATGTTTCTTGTGGGGTCCAGTGGTGCAGTTGCTTTGTTCACCTGATATGGATGCTCTAGGACTGACCTCTTGCTCATTATTTGGACTCTCCTGTTGTAATTTGGACTTGATTGTTCATGCCTCATTTGTGGGAGGGATTTTCCTTCTGACTTGCTGCCAGTGAGGTTCAACTCCAATGTTGTCTTGCCAGCAGTTTTACAGGTGCTTTGGGTCTGCTATTTGTGGGGCTCACTGGATTTTTCTCTGATGCTGTTGAACCTGGTCCCTTGGTGTGTCTATCTTTGGCTTCCTGGGAGCTTCTCTTGTGTTGGTGAATGTGAGTCACTGTCCTTTTAAAAGGCTCTTGGCAACCTGATTGAGGTGTGAGACATTGAAGCTTCTAGTAGTCCAGTGGTCAGGGACTCCTTAGCCCAGAGGCTGGGTCTGCCTTGAGTCTGCCTTGATTGTTCCTGTACTAAGATATACTCCCTTCCCCCATGGAGCTGGTTGCTGGAGGTAAATTCTAGCAGGTCATAATTATACAAGAAGTTCATCAGAATGCTGATGCACCTCGGGGCTTCAGCAGGGCTGAAAATCTGCATAGTACCTGCTGATGAACAGCTGTAAGCAATTCCCCTAAGCTGATGGCCCTTTATTGTTTACCAGGCCTTACCTTTGATATGTATATGTGCTTTGTTAAAGAGCAAAATGTGGGAATAAAAAGCCGTGAGTCCGGACATTTGGAGAGCCCACTTCACTAGAAAGTGGAGCCTCCATCTGGCTCCCCCAAAATGCCTTCCAAATTTATATTTCTTGTCTAGTCTCTATTCATTTACTTCATAGCCCCTTCTCCAGATTCCTGAACCCTAGCTGCCAAAAAGCCTGTGGCAGCTGGTCTTAAAGGTGTGAGCTGCAATTGCTTGGGTTCACTCTGGCCTTTGCCTCCCTACACTGTCCAGGGCAGTGTCTGTGGTTGGGACCCAAATGCTGTTTCTGATTAATTAGACCAGGAAAAGACTCAAAGGCTCCAGAGACTCTCCTCTGCCTGCAGACTGATTGGATTCAGTCTTGAGTATCCTCAAGCAATCATCCACAGATGGCGTCAGAGGTTTTTCAAAAGGGTGGGACAATTGCTTCTGCCTGGAAGCTATTTGATATTCTCAGTCTATTAATGGGTCTCAAAAACTCCACATTGTGGGGAAAGGGGTTTTACAATATGGTGGGTCAATTGTCTTCCCCCAAGGCAAAAGCCACTTGGATAGTAAAGGTCTGTCTAAGATAGATGACCTACACAGTGTGAGAGAATGACTCAGTGCAAGAAACCAGAATCTGGTTTCTGAGCTCTAACCCAATGTTCCCCAGTCCCCTCTCCCCTCCCTCTGCTGGAACCAAGGTGAGTGGCTGCACACAAAATTTTATGTGTTGGCCCTTTAAGAAGGTGCCTGCATTTTCAGCTGTGTCTCCCTGGCAGACAGCATCCCTGCTGCTTTTCACAGCCAGATGTTATGTAGGCACCTTTCTCAGTTCTCATGCTCTGTGCTGGGGTGCTCAACTTGGAAATTAGACCCCAGAGTTCTCAATGGAAACCCCCATAGCTGAGATATCTCTCTGGACCTTCAGCTGCTGTCTGAAAGAGCCCAGAGAGCCCTTTCATGTCCCTGCACTTCCTTCCAATCTTTATGTGGCCTCCACTTTTTATTCTTAGTTATCAAGGTTCTCTCCAGCTGATTATTCAGGGTGGTTTTTGTATTTTAGTTGTAATTCCTTTTTTCTTTTTGTAAATTATTGACAATGTTATTGATTTAATTTCCCCCTTCTTTTCCCCCCTCCATCCATTCCCAACTCACCCCAGGCCTTTACCACATTATTGTCTGTGTCCATGGGTTTTGCATATATGCACATATGTTATTTGGTTAATTTCTTCCTATCCTTCACACTGTCTTTCCGCTCTGCCATTTGTCAGTCTGTTCCATGTATCCATGTCTCTACACCTATTTCTTTTATTAGACTCCATATATAAGTTAGATAATGTGATCTTTGTCTTTCTCTGACTGGCTTATTTTTTCTTATAATAATAGTCTCCAGGTCCATCCATGCTGTCACAAAGGATAAGAAGCTGTATACAGAGAATGATGTCCGAGGAATGGCAGCATAAGGGTGCATCTATCCTCTCCCCCTAACATTTCCACAAAATAGCCAACTATAATTCAACAAAGAAGTCCCTGCTCAACACACAACACAGATGGATGCCTGAGATACCTGCACACTGGAACAACTAAGGTGGGCTCCTTTGAATAAGTAGGGAGGCTAGAGAATGGAGGGAAGCCTAACATGACTACAGCACAGCAGCATGTCTGCAGCACAGCTAGGAACTGGTGGCAACAGTCACAGGCATTTTCCTTAGCCGGTCTGGACCAACAGAGCTAACCCAACAAGTGGTGGCATTGTGTGGTCATGCAAGGAAACAGTGAGAGAGAGTGTCTGAACCACCATGGGGGCACATTGTGAATGGGATCTGAGTTGCATGCATAAGCTGTGAGTTAGCAGACACCTCCCTACAGAGTAGTTCCCTGTGACGCACTGGCATGGGCATGGAATACTTAACCCCAGGGCACCTTATGTGCCACGCCAGCTTAGCCAGATTCAATGACCTTGAGAAGGGGCGGGGAAGGATGGAGAAAAGACAGACAAGAGAATGAACTGAGTCTGGCTGGGACGCTGCTCCCGGATGGAAAGACAGCACCATGGACTACAAGCAATGTCTTTATTTTATGGACAGATTCCATGAGGCAAAATAAGGGCTCAGTCAAAATGTTTACAACATTCTCGAGAGTTTCTATCCTACTCAATTACACGCACCTGAATTCTATCAAGCCCACATTACTCAGACACATGAGGCCACATGTTCGGACCATAGGATCAAGCTTACAGCTATAGCTGTTGGCTATAATTGTGCTGGGAGAGCTCTGCCCTCCAAGCTGGGACTTTCATGTGGCCATGAGAGGACTGTGCCCTCTCATTAGACCGAGGCTTGAACCTGTCCAAACACTGTAGCTGCTCTCCACATATCCACCTTTTTCTTGTTTTTAAGCACTTATATTTACATCATCAAAAGCTCCAGGCAAATTATTTAGCATAACCAAAACATGAAGAACAAACTTCTGGCTATTAACAGAACACTGAAGTCAGTAATGTTAAGGTAATACAGCAACAAGGGAGACCAAAACTCTGGCTATTAATAATAACAAAACAATGCAATGCCAATGCAACACAGCAATAAGAGAAAAACCAAACTTCAGACATGATAACATTTTCAGGACTATTTTTGCAAAATGAAAGCTTATTTTGTTGCTGGTTTATATCTACTCAGAGTCCTCAGATTTGGATGCACAAGACTTTGAGAGAGTAACTTCCACTCTGCTTTTTTACCATCTGTTTGGCCTGTCATCATCTTCTTCAGCTCACTCCATGTTGATGTTGTAATGTACCCCGCAAATCACAGAAGGATGCCTCAAGAAGTCGAATTAAAGAGTCACATTTATTGCAATCCGGGACTATGAGGGGGCATTCCCAAATCTCATAGCAATAAGATGGTGGCAAAACCAGACTTATATAGACAAAAATCACAAACATATTGATTACATCCCAGGGTTTGGAATGAGGCACCTGGCTCGCAAAAAAGCAGATTACAGAAGCAGAATTAAGCATGTTAATTACAGTTTCGGGTCTCGGGGTCACTGAATTGACAGAAATACATTATCTGGAGCCCTTGGGTAACCTGGGTTAAACTGAGGCATGTTATCTAAATTACAGTTTTGGGTCTCTGGGTCACTGAGACCCACATTATCTAGAGCCCTCGGGTCTCCCAACCACTGACTGAGTTGTCAAGACAATTTAGAGTAATTGTGCTGTCCTGGTCTCGGGACCACTAAGTCAGCTGGAACACACCACCTGTGGCCACTAAAACAATTTAGGGTAATTGTGCTGTCCTGTTTCCGAGGTACAGAAGAATGTGCTTCGATAACCAGTAATATCACAATCAATGGGATAACCATGTTACAATCAATAAGGCACTCAATCGAATGGGATGACTTATACAATTTAGAAAATCAAAGTAACCTGTCCATTGCTAAACAAAGCAAATAGGTACCATACTTCATTCCCCACTGGTTTTATGTACATGAGTCAAATCTTGGACTCATCTTTACTAGTTAGGGGATTGTGCTGCCCCCTAACTACAAATAGTTTGACCGAATTAATTTTCTAAACTGCCAGTTTGGCACATTTAATTTTCATTTACTCACCCACTTCTTTTAGGGGAATTCTCTATTCTGTTCCTGCTCTCCTCTTCCCTAGCACATCTAGCCCCACTTGGCCATGGACTTTCTCACTGGCTAGAGAAAATGTTCTTACAGTTACCAAGTGCCCTAGTGCCACGGTCCCCGTCAGTACTGTCCTCACTAAAGTCCAGTTCCACTCTTGCAGACATCGAGCCTCCTCCTGGCTTGCGTGGAGCCCAAGCTAGGGATCTCACGGGTGAAGCTGCTGGCTGCCGGGATCAAGGCCTTTTTCTGGTGCAGGAGCTGGGAGTGGTGTAGCCTGGTCTGGATGCCGTCAGCAGGGCAACAGTGTATAGCCCTTTCCAAATTGGGGTGAGTCCTTGGGTCGTGACTTCTTTACCCACATCGAGTCCCCAGGCTGGAAAGGATGTACAGGGTCCGAGGTGGGCACTACCAAGGCGTCTCGAACAAGCTTATGGGTGGCTCTCTGGGCATACTGCAGAGCCTGCAAGGACTTGAGCAAGGAACGGTTATGACTTTTAACTTTTAATTCCTCCCCTAACTTTGGGTAGGATAGGGGGAGGTTTACCAAACATGATTTCAAAAGGAGAGAACCCCTCCCGGTTGGGGGTACACCTGGCCTGTAAGTAGGCAAAGGGCAGGAGGTTGGTCCAGTTTTCACTAGTTTCTGGGATAAATTTAGTTAAAATCCTTTTAGAGTCCTGTTCATACCTGCCTTGAATTTGTGGCCGGTATGTGTGGGAAGAGCTCAGGAGATTTATCTCAGTGCAGTGGCAGATGCAATGGCGTGAGCACACTCCATCTATACAAGCTTCCTCGGCACACCGGAAAGTGGCAGCGCCCACCTGAGCAAGCCCGCTAGAGCCCCTACATAGTACCTTGATCTTTCCTACTATTGGTCGCCCTAAGGATGGTGTAAACTTCTGATTGGTCTGGAATGTTATATATGTTGCTGCACTTACACAATAAAATTAGATCTGCATCACCGAACCTGGTCTCCGGAGTTGGGCATGTTTCGTTAGGACTCCGTCAGCCTCACCCCTGCAGGACCCCCTGCTTCAGGTATGCACAATGGAGTTTCCAATTTATGCCTAAGACCTTAGCTGTACTTTGAGATACCTTGACTACAAAGGCAGTTTCTGTCCTGATGGGCTAGACTTCAACCCATCCGGAGAAAGAGTGTAAAAACTAGCAGGTACTTATACACTGGTGTCGGTGGCTTAATCTCTGTGAAATCCACCTACCAATGCTCTCCTGGAGAGTTTCACTGGGCCTGAATTCCCAGGGGGACCCTCTTACCTTGCTTAGCATTTACCTGTGACCTGCCTCACAAAAGTTCAGAAGTCTTGGTGATGCCTAAGTGGGTAGCCTGGTGTAACTGGGCAACTAAAGTCTGACCTAGAGCCTCTGGGACTAACAGTCTGCCATCTGGTAGAGTCCACCAACCATTTGGTCCTCTGGTAGCTTGTTTCTGTTCTGCCAATACCTTCTCTTGTAAAGGCCCCACTGATTTTTGGGCAGCTTCCTTGGCAGCTTGGTACTGGGTGACCCTGGTATTGAAATCCATCTCTTCAGAGCACCTCGAAGGAGGGCTTCCACAGCCTGGGGTGTTGTCAGGGCTAGTTCCTGGCCCAAAATCAGCTTATCTGCCTTCGTTACCAGCAATACTGTGGTGGCCACTGCCCGTAGGCACGCTGGCCACCCTGCAGCCATGGGGTCTAGTCTCTTAGACAGATAGGCCACAGGTCTCTTCCAAGGACCTAGAGTCTGGGTGAGAACTCCTTTGGCAATGCCCCTTACCTCACTCACATAGAGGTGGAAGGGCTTTCTGACGTCTGGCAAGGCTGGGCAGGTGCTGAGGCAAGAGCCTTCTGTAGCTCCTCAAAAGCCTGTTGTTCCACTTCGGTCCAGTTTAGCAATCTCCGCGAACCCCATTGTCCATAGACGGCAGTATCCAACTGCCCCTAAGAATTCCCGAACCTGAGCTGGAGTGACGGTGGCTTGCAATTGGACTACTACAGGTGCTTGATGACTTACTAACCCCCGGGGGGTGTTTTCTGCCCAAACCATGGGAAAGAGACGTAATTTCCCCAAGTAAGCAGAGTCACATTGGCCCTTTTCTGCAAGAGATATTCATCTGAGAGAAGACAGGTTAGAAGAATGCAGCCAGGGGAAGATGGGTCCGGGCCTGGGTTCCTTGGATCCACAGTGAAGTGTGCTCCGTCCCCCTCAAAGGATATGGTGGCTTGCAGTTTCTGTAAGAAATCACGTCCAAGAAAGGGGTACGGGCATTCTGGCATGATCAGAAACAAATGTGTTACTGTGTTCTTTCCAATGTCCACAGTCCTCTTTGATGTCCAAGGAAAAAGGCAGTTTGTCCAGTGGCTCCCTGGACCAATGTCTTCTTAGATGTTACGGGTCCCATTGGCTCTGTCAAGACTGAATAGGCTGCTCCAGAACACACCAGGAAACCAAAAAATTATTATTCTGAGCTCTAAGGGTTTCAAGGTAAAGGAGTCCTGGCCCTATTAGTCCCCTTCCCTGAGTGTAAATCCTTCAGAGCCTGGGTTTCTCTCAGCCTTCCATATTCTCTCTTCCTGTGCCCCTACTTCTTACAATAAGCATACTAATGCCTTCCTAGTTTGCTGCCGGCCTTTTCTTTCCTTAAGCCCTGTTTCTCCTCTGGGGTGTCCCTACTGTTAATGACTTTCTGGGCTACCTCTACCAGCTGTGACCAATTCATTCCTTCAAATCTTATATCAGGGGCTGACTGAGCTGCAAAGGCCACATTGACTGCCCTCAGGTTCTCTGGAGCATCCAGGTCTATAGGGGTATAAATTCGATAAGCCTCACACAGATGCTCCAGAAAAGCTGCGGGCGACTCCTGCTGTCCCTGAATAACTTCAGTGACCTTAGATAGATTTGTGGGTTTTCTAGCTGCTGCCTCTAAGCCCCAACTTTTAGCTTCTGCCTTTCAAGCCCTCGCCGCCTCCCCCCCAAACCCCCAACAGAACACGGTGAAAAGTGTCCAAGGAGGCCTTGGGTCTCATTGGGGTGCAGGGAAATTTCCCTCCTCGCACCTACTCAAAATAACCCTTCGGGGGATGAGAGGCAATTACAACCCCGGTGAGCAGAGGGCATGGGAGATGGGTGGAAGCCTGATAGGCGGAAGCAGGGAGCTCTGCACAGGTTCCCAGGTGACCAGTGGAGGTGCTCCCGCCACAGGGGGAGAGGCATTTTCATCTGGCAACCCTTTTCTCTCTGTTCCCACTGGGAAAAAGCGCTTGCCTCCAGCCAGCAATGGTGTCATGGTGGGGGCCAGCAGCCCTTAGTTGGCCAGGAGAAATATGCCTTGCATGTTATAAAAGCACTCCTGTGGCAGTGGGTTGGGTACCAGGCCCCTGCCATCATACCCGTCCCCTGTGACAGAGCAGCAAAGGGGTCTCTCCAAAGGGAGTGTACTGGAAGGGGATATCAGCCCCTCCTCTGCTAGCAGCTACAGGTACCGAACCCTTTCAGTACATTTGACCAGCTTCATTCCCGCCCACCTTTACAGATTCCAGGGCCCATTGTCTTCTTTTAACCAGCAAGCCAAATGGCACTGGCCTGTATTATTTCCCATTGTGAGTTAGAGGAAGACAATCCCTGTAGAGGTAAATGACTCTTAGTCAGCCTGGAAAAGAAGGCAGAGGATGACAAGGTTGCAGAGAAATTTTACTAAAAGCCTGGAGGGTCTCCAGAAAGAAAAGAACCTTAATTCAGCAAAGGCAGGGGGCGGGGCCCATAAAATCTCTGCCCTGAGGAACTGTGAGCCCCACCCCTAAATGTCCCAATCAGACTAGAAAAGCCACAAATATCTTTAAATCTACCCGAGAATTTCCAAAATTTCAACCCAACACAGAAATATCACAGAGCAAATCAAAGTCCCTAGTACACAAACATAGACAGAAATTTTTACTAGTTAGGCGGGCCGATTCCACCTCTGACCAAGAGCGAGCGCCCTTGGCAAAAGAACCCAGCAGCTGTGGCTGCCCGCTCGGGGCGTTTTGCTGTCGTTCAGAGCATTCAGCCCTAAATCAAGCATGTTTGGTTTTTTTTGCACAGACTTCCACAGTTACATACCCAGGTAGACATACAAACATCAAATAAACATTCACACTTACACCCTTTCAGTGAACATGTACTTTTACAGTCTTGGGATGTTGAGCAGATAACAGGAACACCGCCCAAGTCCCCTGATGGGGGCCTGACAGGGACAGATGTGGGGGGCTCCCTTTCCCACATCCCAGGACAGGATTCTCGACCCATGTCTCATCCAGACAGAAACGGTACTCATACTGAACAAAGAAAACAAGATTAAATAGACACGGCAACTAGATACATTCCCCATTAAAAACTTTGAATCACCACAGAAACTCAGGAGATGTTCAGAAGGTTTTTTCAAAGGAAACAAAACACAACAGAAACAAACAAAAACACTTTTACACAGGCCCATGCCATATTTACACCACAAAATACCAACAAATCAGTTTCAATTGTGCAGAGATACAGAACAAGTCCCTGAACAGAGGCAGTAGAAAACTGCCTAGGAACGCTTCTCTTCTACCTTTTTTAAAAGACAGGCCAGACTCGAACCCTTTGCCAGTCTGAATTTTGACTTCCCTCCTGGAAGTCCCAGAGACAGTGAATACCATCTAGAAGCCATTCCTCCAGATACAGGACAAGTCCCTTAGAGATCCTTGATAACCTACGTCAGTAATCCATTCACACAATCCCCCAAAAGTTAAAGAGGAAGGAAAGAACCATTCAATGTCCTCCAAGAGGATTTCGGCGAAACAACAAAATCAACAGACTAAACACATTGGACTCACAAATACATTGGACTCACAAACAAAAACAAAAACCAAAAAAAGCTCACAAACAAATCTAAATCCAAAACCAGAAAGGCTCACAAAAATCCAAAACCAAAAAGGCTAACAAAGACAAAACAAACCAGACAAATGCAACCTAAGGTTGCCCAGACCAGGACCCCCAGATGCCGTCGTATTGGGCGTCGGACTCTGAGGTTCCGCTGCGTCCAGCCCTCTTTTGAGTCCACCACCAGTGGCCAGTCCCAGAACCTACCTCTAGAGGTTTTTCAGGTGACTCTGATGAAAATTTTTTTTTTCAGGGACAGGTGAACATCCCCTGCCCCTTCGCTGGATCCGAAGGGAGTTCTCCCAGGCCCTGGAACTTCTCAGGGTGCGCACCCCCTAGACACCCCTCAGTCTCCAAGAACGGCTCAGGGGAGGTTTTGCCTCCCTTTGCGTCCGAAACAGCACACCTAAGGGGCTGCATCTCGCTGGGGCCTCCAAATGTTGTAATGTACCCCGAAAATCACAGAAGGACGCCTCAAGAAGTCGAATTAAAGAGTCACATTTATTGCAATCCGGGACTATGAGGGGGCATTCCCAAATCTCATAGCAATAAGATGGTGGCAAAACCAGACTTATATAGACAAAAATCACAAACATATTGATTACATCCCAGGGTTTGGAATGAGGCACCTGGCTCGCAAAAAAGCAGATTACAGAAGCAGAATTAAGCATGTTAATTACAGTTTCGGGTCTCGGGGTCACTGAATTGACAGAAATACATTATCTGGAGCCCTTGGGTAACCTGGGTTAAACTTAGGCATGTTATCTAAATTACAGTTTTGGGTCTCTGGGTCACTGAGACCCACATTATCTAGAGCCCTCTGGTCTCCCGACCACTGACTGAGTTGTCAGGACAATTTAGAGTAATTGTGCTGTCCTGGTCTTGGGACCACTGAATCAGCTGGAACACACCACCTGTGGCCACTAAAACAATTTAGGGTAATTGTGCTGTCCTGTTTCCGAGGTACAGAAGAATGTGCTTCGATAACCAGTAATATCACAATCAATGGGATAGTCATGTTACAATCAATAAGGCACTCAATCAAATGGGATGACTTATACAATTTAGAAAATCAAAGTAACCTGTCCATTGTTAAACAAAGCAAATAGGTACCATACTTCATTGATACCAAGGTCCCTTGCGTAGTAAGATGCCACCGATGCAAAGATGTCGTTGATGCTAGGCTGGTGCCCTGGATCAGGCTGCTTGGAAGGTTGGCTTTGGGACTGAGCCAGCACTATTCCAAGTCAAATCAGCCCCATCCGTGCCGGTGGATGTCTGGTCCCTTCAGCCGCTGCTGCATGGAAATGAGCAGCCCCTGATCCTGCAGTATTGAAAACTGGCAGCTCACCAGACCCAAAGTTCCAGGAAACTATCAGGTTGCACAGGAAAGAAATAACCAAAGCCCAGAAACAATGCAACTGCTGCAAGAGCTTACAATCTAAGCCCACTTCCGTCAGAAATAAAAGTTACTTCCTCAAACAACATCAACCACAGCCATTTTTACTTTACTGTAGCTTAACAAAACCTAAGAGATTTCTACCTTATTTTCTATCTTATTTTCTATCTCTACTTCTAAGCATTGTCCCATGTTTTATACCCAGTAATTACTGAACCTCACTCCCTACCCTACTTTTGCTTTCAGCTTTTACTTTTAGTTTTTTACTTTTTCTTTCTGCACGTTCCTCAAGGGAGCCTCCTTTCACCGGACCACTGCAGTTCCCCCAAACTCAGGCCCTGTTTGGGCACCATATGTGGTGAGCTGGCACGGGCATGGCATACTCAGTCCCAGGGCGCCTTATGTGCCACGCCAGCTCAGCCAGGTTCAGTGACCCTGAGAGGGGGTGGTGAAGGATTGAGAAAAGACAGACAGACGAAAGCTGAGTCTGGTTCCCCTCTGTAACTGAACCCCAGGAGGGGTGCTTGGACTAGACCAGTGATGGCGAACCTTTTGAGCTCGGCGTGTCAGCATTTTGAAAAACCCTAACTTAACTCTGGTGCCGTGTCACATATAGAAATTTTTTGATATTTGCAACCATAGTAAAACAAAAACTTATATTTTTGATATTTATTTTATATATTTAAATGCCATTTAACAAAGAAAAATCATCCAAAAAAATGAGTTTGTGTGTCACCTTTGACACGTGTGTCATAGGTTCGCCATCACTGGACTAGATCCTTGGAGTTCAGGTACTGCCATTACCTGCTCTGAGGGAAAAACAAACTTTACCCCCAAGCAGCAGAGGCAGTACAGCCCTCTGGAAGCCTCAGAGGCTCAAAACTGTGAGGCCACAGAGGAAAACAATCTTTCAATTCAGCACCATCTACTGGAACAGAGTAGAAAGACCTCCTTAGAGATAAATGGGAAAACAAAGGAGAACAACAAATGCCATGAACAACCAACCACAACAACGATGACCAGAAAGTAAATGAAAAATCCCCAGAAAACAAGCTGAGACAAACAGAATTATGCTAGTTGAATGACAGAGATTTCAAGATTCCAGTTCTGAAAATACTCAATGAAATGTGAGAAAATACAGACAGGCAATTCAGCTCACTCAGAAAATAAATCAAAGAACAAAATGAGTATTTCTCCAAAGAAATTGAATTGTTAAAAAATAATATAGCAGAAATCCTGGAAATGAAGCAGGCAATTAAAGAAATTAAGAGTGCACTGATGAGCATAGAAAATAGAACCAACCAATTAGAGGAAAGAACTAGTGATATTGCAGATAGGAATTAAGAAATGATGTGGAGGGAATAAGAGAAAGACCTGAGAATAAAGAAATACAAAATAGCCCTATGAGACCTCTCTGTTTCTATTTAAAAAAATAACATCAGAATCATTGGTACAGCGGAGGAGGAAGAGAGAGAGTATGGAATGGAGAGTCAATTAAAACAAAGAGTGGATGAGAACTTCCCAAATCTATGGAAAGAACTAGATCCTTAAATCCAAGAAGCAATCAGAACACCTAGTCACCTCAATCCAAAGAGACCCTCTCCAAGGCATTTGGTAATGAAGCTGTCAAAAATTAGTGACAAAGAAAAAATCCTCAAAGCATCCAGGAAGGAAGTGACCTACAAAGGAAAATGCATCAGAATTTCACCCGACTTCTCAGCAGAAACTCTACAAGCAAGAAGAGAGTGGAAACAAATATTCAAATGCCTGAAAGAGAGAAATTACAAGCCATTCATATTATATCCAGAAAAATTATCCTTTAAATATGAAGGAGAAAGAAGAACATTTCCAGACATACAGAAACTAAGGGATTTTATCACTAGAAAACCTCCATTGCAGGAAATACTCAAGGGAGTTATTCTACCTGAAACAAAGAACATTAAGTCATAACACTACCAGTAAGATTGCCAAAAACTCTCAGCATAAACAGGGATAATTTGTGATAATAAAAACATGTAAGGGGAAGAGGGACAGGTTTGGACAGGCAAAGGAAGATGTACTCAAAAGGGAAAACAACTATGGTATATATGCAACTTCACTTTTTATAAACCTAATGGCAACCACACACAGAAATTCCCCAAACAAGACATATAGCTTAAAAAAAAAAGGAAACAGAGGAAAGATATATGGAACACCACAAAACAAAAATAACAAATGGAAGCATAAAGGAAAAGAACCAATGGAGGCACAGAGTTACCAGAAAACAAAAGATAAAGTGGCTATAGGAAATCCTTATACATCAATAATTACCCTAAATGTAAATGGGCTAAATTCACCAGTAAAGAGGCACACAGTAGCAGAGTGGATCAAAAGGCAAAACCCAACCATATGCTGACTGAAAGAGACACATCTAAACAGCAGAGACCAAGGTAGATTCAAAGTAAAAGGGTGGAAAATGATTCTCCAAGCAAATAACATCCACACAAAAGCAGGTGTAGCCATATTTATATCTGATAAAATAATCTCAAGATAACAAAGATAACAAGAAACAAAGATGGACACTTTATTATGATAAAGGGAACACTACATCAAGAAAACATAACACTTCTTAATATATATATATATATATGCCCAACAGGGAGCACCAAAATATATTAAACAGCTACTCACAGAACTAAAGGGAGGAACAGATCAAAACATAATTATATTTGGAGGCCTTAATACTCCATTGACAGCTCTAGACAGATCAACCAAACAAAAAAATCAATAAAGAAATATCAGCCTTAAATGTAACATTAGACCAAATAGATATAATTGCTTATTTACAGAACATTTCATTCCAGAACTTCAGACTATAAATTCTTCTCCAGGTCACATAGAACATTCACAAGGATAGACCATATGTTGCGTTACAGAGCAAGCATCAACAAATTAAAAAATATTGAAATTATTCCAAGTATATTTTCTGACAGTAAAATTAGAAATCAACTACAAAAAGAAGGAAAATAAAAACAAAAACAACCCTACAAATAAGTAGAAATTAAACAACATATCAATAAAAAAATGGTTGGATCAAAGAAGAATAAAAGATGAGATCAAAAGATATATAGAAACAAATATAAAAGATAACACAACATATCAAAACCTCTGGGATGCAGCAAAAGCTGTAATAAGAGGGAAGGTTATATCACTACAGGCCTATCTCAAGAAACAAGAGAAATTCCAAGTAAACAACCTAACATCACACCTAAAAGACTAGAGAAAGAACAAAAGTAACCCAAAGTTAGCAGAAGAAAGGAAATAATAAAAATCAGAGCAGAATTAAATGAAATAGAGTACAAAAAGACTGTAGAAAAATTAATAAAAGAGATGGTTCTTTGAAAAGATTAATAAAATTGACAAACCCTTGGCTAGACTCACTAATGAAAAAAGGGAAAAGATCCTTATAAACAAAATCACCAATAAGAGAGGAAAAATCATCACTGACATCACAGATATACAAAGGATCATACTAGAATATTATAAAAGCCTTTATGCCACCAAATTCAATAATCTAGAAGAAATGGATAAGCTCCTAGAAATATATAATCTTCCTAAACTAAATCATGAAGAACTGGAAAATCTAAATAGACTGATCAGCAGTGAGAAAATTGAAACAACCATTAAAAACCTCCCAAAAAACAAAAGTCTAGTACCAGATGGCTTCACCAGTGAATTCTACCAAACGTTCAAGGAATAATTAAAGCTTATTTGCAAACTCTTCCAAAAAAATTGAAGAAGAGGCAATACTTCCTAACACACTTCCTAACACATACTAGGATGCCAATATAACCCTAATACCAAAACCTGGCAAAAGATAACACACAAAAAAGAAAACAACAGACCAATATCCTTGATGAATACAGATGCAAACATCCTAACCAAAATACTAGCTAATTGAATACAACAGTACATCCAAAAAATAATACATCATGATCAAGTGGGATTCATTACAAGGGCACAACGATGGTTCAATATTCTAAAATCAATCAATGTAATACACCACATTAACAAAAGAAAGGATAAAAATCATATGATCTTGTCAATAGATGCAGAAAAAGCATTTGATAAGATACAACATCCATTTATGATTAAAATGTTCAATAAAATAGGAATAGAAGGAAAGTACCTGAACTTAATAAAGGCCATATATGATAAATTCTCAGCCAATATCATGCTTAATTGTGAAAAACTAAAAGCTTTTCCCCTAAGATGAGGAACAAGACAAGGATGTCCACTCTCACTGCTCTTATTCAACATCATACTGGAAGTACTAGCCAGAGCAATAAGGCAAGAGAAAGAAATAAAAGGCATCCAAATAGGGAAGGAAGAAATCAAACTGCCACCTTTTGTGGATGCCATGATGCTATATATAGAAAACCCTAAAGACCCCTCCAAAAATACTACTGGAAACAATAAACAAATATAGTCAAGTTGCAGGATACAAAATCAATGTACAAAAACCCATTGCCTTCCTGAATACCAACAACAAAACTTCAGAAAAAGAAATGGAGAAAACAATTCCTTTTGCAATCATAACCAAAAGAATAAAACACCTAGGAATAAACAACAAAAAATTTGAAAGACCTATATACTGAAAATTACAAAACATTATTAAAAGAGATTGAAAAAGACAAAACAAAATGGAAAAATAGCCCGTGTTCATGGATTGGAAGAATCAACATAGTTAAAATGGCCATTTTACCTAAAGCAATATACAGATTTAATGCAATCCCCATCAAAATCCCAATGTCATTTGTCATTTTTTTAAAGAAATATAAAGAGAACTCATCAGATTTGCATGGAACCACAAATGATCCAGAATAGTCAAAGCAATACTGAAAAAAAAAAAAAAAAAAAAAAAAGAACAAGGCTGGAGGTATCACACTACCTGACTTCAAAATATATTACAGAACTTCGATAATCAAAACAGCATGGTATTGATAGAGAAACAAATACACAGATCAATGAAACAGAATAGAGAACCCAGCTATCAAATCACACATATATGGACAGGTAATTTTCGACAAAGGAGCCAGAAATGCACATTGGAGTAGATAGTCTCTTCAATAAATGGTGCTGGGAAAACTGGAAAGCCACATGTAAATGAATGAAACTAGATTGCAGTTTGTCCCCATGTACAAAAATTAATTCAAAATGAGTCAAAGACTTAGATATAAGACCCAAAACTATAAGTCACATAGAAAAAAATATAGGTACCAAACTTATGGACCTGGGTGGTAAAGAACATTTTATGGACTTGACCCCAAAGACAATGGAGGTAAAGGCAAAAATAAATGAAAGGGACTATATCAAACTGAAGAACTCCTGCACAGCAAAAGAAATGGACAACAAAACAAACAGGCAGCCAATCAGATGGGAGATATTTGCAAACAGTAACTCCAACAAAGGTTTAATTTCCAAAATATACAAAGAACTCATAAAACTCAACACCAGACAAATAAATAATCCAATCAAAAAGTGGGCAGAGGACCTGAAAATACATCTCTCCGAAGAAGACATACAAACAGCCAATAGATATATGAAAAGATGTTCAACCTTACTGGCAAACAAGGAAATGCAAATTAAAACTACAATGAGATACCTTACACCAGTTAGAGTGGCCATTATCAACAAGACCAGCAACAAGTGTTGGAGAGGTTGTGGAAAAAAGGAAACCCTCATTCACTGCTGGTAGGAATGTAGACTGGTGCAACCACTATGGAAAGTGATTCCTCAAAAAATTGAAAATAAAGCTACCATACAGCCCAACAATCCCACTCCTGGATACACCTGAAAAACTTGAAATCATTTATACACAAAGACATATGCATCCCTATGTTCACTGTAGCATTAGTCACGGTCGCCAAGAGTTGGAAACAGCCAAAGTGCCCTGTGATAGAGGACTGGATAAAGAAGATGTGGTATACGTTATATACACAATGGAGTACTACATGGCCATAAGAAAGAATGAAATAGCATCATTTACAATAACATGGATGGACCTTGAGAACATTATGTGAAGTGAAATATGTCAAACAGAGAAAGCTAAGAACTATATGATTTAACTCATATGTGCAATATAAAACTGAATTTTATGTACACAAACAGCAGTGTGGTGGTTGCCAGAGGGAGGGGATGGGGGAAAAAGGAGTCCTAATATGAGGTGACAAGATATTTGACTTTGGGTGATGGGCACATGGTCCTATATACAGATTTTGTAAATTAGTAATCCACACATGTAACCTATATGTTCATGTAGACTAATGTCACCTGAATAAAATTTAAAATAATAAAAAAGAAGCTGTATAGTGTTATATTACTTATTTAACTTAAAAAATAAATTTATTTGCCACACCCTCTAGTTTGGTAACAATCATTTTTTTCTTTATATCTGTGGTTCTGTTTCCCTTTGACTTTGTTCATTTTTTTAGATTCTACTTATATATGGTATTGGTCTTTCCTGTCTGACTTACTTCACATAGTCCCACCCGTGTTTCACAAATGGCAAGATTTTATTATATATATAACTAGAGGCCCGGTGAATGACATTCATGCACTGCAGGGGGAGGAGAGTCCCTCAGCCCAGCCTGCTCCCTTTCACAGTCCCAGGCTCTTGCAGTCGGGGACCCCTCGCTCCTTACTGCCCACCTGCAACAGAGGTGGGAGAGGATTCCACCACTGCTGCTGTGCTTGCCAGCCATGAGCCCAGCGTCAGAGCGCACTGACCACCAAGGGGCAGCTCCTGCGTTGAGTGTCTGCTTCCTGGTGGCCAGTGTGCATCATAGTGACCGGTCGTTCTGCCGTTAGGTCAATTTGCATAGTAGCATTTATTATAAAGGATTCTAATAGATTTGTGTTAGCCATGTGTCTGTTATTTACAGAATATTTTCTGAATTTTGGTTTTCTATTTGATTTGCTGCCCATAAATTTAAACTTTTATAGTTATCCAATATATTAATCTTTTTATTTTTTCTTTATAATTTTTAAAATTTAATTCCAATACAACATTATATTAGTTACACTAGTTCCAAGTGTATAATATAGTGATTCAACATTTTTATATCTGACAATGTAATCACCCCACTAATTCTAGTAGAGTGGAACCTCAGTTCTCAAACTTAATTTATCCTGTTCAAGAAGGGATTTGTTCAAAATCTGAATCATTTTTTCCCCATTAGAAATGATGTAAATTGAATTAATTTGTTCCAGACCCCCAAATGATTCTCTATTTTCACCTTTCTTATGTTACAGTACATGTCTAATGTACTATTTAATCTGTGCACAAACACTTCTTTTCTTAAACTTATTCACCAGTCCCCTATTAGTTTTAAATGAATCACTTTCAGCACTCGTTATAGGGGTATCTTTCAGGAAGATAGTATGCAACATATTTACATATTTGCTTTTTCACATATCACTGCCTCTGAAATGCAGTCATCAGCTAACTGCTTTAATTTATCCAAATCAACAACAGTTTTTCTACCTCTTCAGTTACTTGAGATTATTGTTTATTTCACACTAGAGGCCCGGTGCACAAAAATTGGTGCACTGGGGGGGGGTCCCTCAGCCTGGCCTGTGTTCTCTCGAAGTCTGGGACCCCTCAGGAGATAACGACCTGCTGGCTTAGGCCTGCTCCCGGGTGGCATAGGGCAGGCCCAATCCCTAGGTGCAACCCCTGGTCAGGCTCAGAGCAGGGCCGATTGGGGAGCTGGGGCGCTGCCCCCTGTCATGCACAGAGCAGGACGGATCGGGAGGTTGCAATGCCACCCTCAGTCACACGCAGGGTAGGACCGATTGGGGGGTTGGGGCACCTCCCCCTGTCACACTCAAGGCAGGGTCGATGGGGAGGTTGCGGCGCCACCCCTGTCACACACAGAGCAGGGCCAATCAGGGGGTTGGGGCACTGCCCCCTGTCACGCACAGAGAAGGGCCAATCAGGGGGTTGGGGAGCCGCCACTCTCACACTCAGGGCAGGGCCGATGGGGAGGTTATGGCTCTACCCCGTCACACACAGAGCAGGGCCCGTGGGGGGGGGGTGTTGGGGCACTGCACCCTGTCACACACAGAGCCGCAGGGCAATCAGGGGGTTGGGGAGGTCCCCCCTATCAGGCACAGAGCAGGGCTGATCAGGGGGTTGGGGCGCCTTCCTCTGTCACAAACAGAGCAGGGTGGATAGAGAGGTTGTAGCCCAGCCCCTTGTCACACACAGAGCCGCAGGGCGATCAGGGGGTTTGGGCGCTGCCCCCTGTCACACTGATCCCAGTGCTGGGAGGCATATTACCCTTTTACTATATAGAATAGAGGCCTGGTGCACGGGTGGGGGCCAGCTGGTTTGCCCTGAAGGGTGTCCTGGATCAGGGTGGGGGTCCCCACTGGGGTGCCTGGCCAGTCTGGGTGAGGGGCTGAGGGCTGCTTTCAGGCTGGCAGGCGACTGAAGCTCCAAACTGCTCCTTTTTTTCTTTTTCTTTCTTTAATTCTGGGCCAGCTTTAGCTCTGGCTCCAGCTCTGAGGCCTCTGCTGCTGAAAGCAAGTATCTGGTTTATTTGGGTTCTATTATCGAAACACTGTATCAACTCCAGCTCTGAGATCCTGGCGGGCTGAAAGCAGGTTTCTGGGGTTTTGTTTAGCTTCTATATTTGTAACTATGTTTCAAACTGCAAGCTCAGAGGCCAGCAAGGCAGGCGGGGAACGTTGGAGTCCTCCATCACTGAAGCAAGCAAGCCTCATGTTTGTTTCAAGCTGCCTGGCTGCCAGCGGCCATCTTGGCTGGCAGTTAATTTGCATATCTCGCTGATTAGCCAATGGGAAGGGTCGTGGACGTACGCTAATTACCATGTTTCTCTTTTATTAGATAGGATCCTTAGCAACTTCAGCACTTTTGATGGCCTCTTTATGTTTTAAAATCATGCTACTCATCCATTTCACCAGCAACAAAAGCAAAAACAAACAAAAACACAAAAATATTCATAGCAAAACTTCCTGAAATGTTAACAGGGCAAGATTTAGCTGTAAACTGACACATATAGTGCATTCTATCCTTTGTAACCTGAGATGCTTTTTTTCATGCTGATGTATTAGCATGAAAGGGTTGTCAGGTGGAGAACCAAAGTTAACAGAGACATTTTTTCCATGAATAACTTGCTTAAGAAATGAATTGTTCAAGATGGGAGACTTTGGACAACTGAGATTTGACTGTAATTATATATCATGGTGAAAACTTATCACAATATTACAGACCATATCCCCCTGCACCTATCCTGCGATCCCCTCTCTCAGGTAACCATCCCTTTGTTCTCTGTTTCTATGATTCTATTTTTGTTTTTTTATTTCATATATGTGAAATCATATGTTATTTGTCTTTTTCTATCAGACTTATTTCACTTAGCATAATACCCTCTAGATGAATCCATGCTGACACAAATGGCAAGATTTCATTATTTCTAATCGCTGTGTAATATTCCATTGTATATATGTATATGTATATGTATATGTATATCTATATCTATATCTATATCTATATCTATCTATATCATCTATATCAAGACCTGGAACCATTGCAACCAAACAGACGACTGAACAGATGACTGAACAGGCTGCATGGGGCAACAAGGCCAACAGGGGGTTAGTGAGGGATGACCAAATGACTGAGCAGAAGGCTGAATGGGGTGATCAGTCTGGCAAGGGAATAGTGAGGCATGACCAAACCACTGAGCACCAGGCTGCATGGGGTGACAAGGCCGGTGGGGGGGAGGCAATGAGGGGTGACCAAACAGCCAAACAGCAGGCTGTGTGAGTTGACCAGGCTGTCAAAGGTGGGCAGTGAGGGACGACCAGGCTGGTGGGGGGAGGGGGGAAGTTAGAGGCAACAAGGTTGGCATAGGGGGTGCAGTTAAGGGCTACCAGGCTGGCAGAGGGGGCCAGTGAGGGGTGACCAGGCTGGCAGGAGGGGCAGTTGGGGGCAACCAGGTTGGCAGGGGGGAGTTGGGAGTGACCAGGATGGAAAGCAGAGGTAGTTAAGGGTGATCAGGCTGGCAGGGGTCCAGTAGGGGCAATCAGGCAGGCAGGCAGGTGAGCAATTAGGAGCCAGAGGTCCCAGATTGTTAGAGAGATGTCTAACTGCCGGTTTAGGCCCCATCCTCAGGATCGGGCCTAAATCGGCAGTTGGACATCCCCTGAGGGGTCCCGGATTGGAGTGGGTGCAGGCTGGGCTGGGGGGACACCCCCCTCCATGCACAAATTTTGTGTACTGGGCCTCTAGTGTAAAGATAGATAGAGCTAGAGAATGAGATAGAGATAGATAGATAGAGATAGAGATAGAGAGATAGAGATAGATGATATAGATGTAGATATGCCACATTTTCATTATCCATTCACTTATTGATGGACACCTAGGTTGCTTCCATATCTTAGCTATGCTATCAATCTTTTAAAAAAATTTTTTTCTGAGTGTTGTATTATCCTGATAAAGATCTTCCTCAGTCGGATATCTACACTAATAAAAGAGAAATATGGTAATTGGCGTACAATCGCTACCCTTTTCATTGGCTAATCAGGGTGATATGCAAATTAACTGCCAACTAAGATGGCAGTTAACTGCCAACAAAGATGGCAGTTAATTTGCATATGTAGGCACAATGCAGGGAGGTGAAAGGGAAAGCAGGAAGAAGCCCCCTGCCACTGACAGTGATAAACCCAGGGGGGAGCTAAGAGCTGGGGGGCATGGCAAAGACGGCCCCTGGGGCCGCCTTTGCCCTGTCCCCCAGCCATGATCGGAGAATTGGGTGCCTTTGTCGCCCTGGCCAGTGATAGCAGGAAGTAGGGGTGGAGCCAGCGATGGGAGCTGGGCAGGGTCGAAGCTGGCAGTCCCGGGAGCTAGGGGTCCCTTGCCTGGGCCTAAAGTGGAGCCCGCGATCGCGGGGCTGCTGCAGCTGCGGGTCCCCGCTGCCTGGGCTGGACGCCTCAGCCAGAGGCGTCCTGCGGGGGCAGGGGTGGAGAGGCGTTAGGCCTGGGCAGGGGCAGAGCAGGAGATCCCGGGGAGCTGGGCGTCCCCTGCCCAGGCCTAATGCCTTGGCCAGCGGCGTTAGGCCTGGGCAGGGGCGGAGCCTGCAACCGCGGGGAGCTGGGGGTCCCCTGCCCAGGCCTGACACCTCTGCCGGAGGCCTTAGGCCTGGGCAAGGGGCCGATCCGGTGATCGGCGATCGGAGGGTGATGAGGGTCAACTCATCAGGCCTGGGCGGGGGGCAGAGCCAGCAATCGGAGGGGGCTGGGGGTCCCCTGCCCAGGCCTGATGCCTGGGCCAGAGGCATCAGGCTGGGTGGGGGGGTGGAGCCAGGGATTGGGGAGATATGATGGTCCCCTTGCCCAGGCCTGAAGCCTGAGTCAGAGGCGTCAGGCTTGGGTGGGGGGGTGGAGCAAGCGATCAGAGGGAGATGGGGGTCCCCTGCCCAGGCATGATTCCTGGACCAGAGGCATCAGGCCTGGGCGGGGGTCAGAGCCAGTGATGGGGGGAGATGGGGGTCCCCTGTTCAAGCCTGACACCTCTGGCGGAGGCGTCAGACCTGGGCAAGGGGCTGATCAGGCGAACGGAGAGTGATGGAGGTTGACTCCTCTGGCCGAGGCATCAGGCCTGGGCAAGGGCAGAGCTGGCTGGGGGGGCAAGGGGGGTCCCCTGCCCAGGCCTGAATCCTGGGCCAGAGGCATCAGGCCTGGGCCAGGGGCAGAGCCAGCAATCGGAGGGGTCTGGGGGTCCCCTGCCCAGGCCTGACGGCTCTGGCAGAGGCGTCAGGCCTGGGCAAGGGGCCGATCCTGCGATTGGAGGGTGATGGGGGTCAATGCCTGAGGGCTCCCAGTATGTGAGAGGGGGCAGGCTGGGCTGAGGGACACTCCCCACCCAAGTGCACAAATTTCATGCACCGGACCCCTAGTCATAAAAATAAAATCTGCTGTATTTTCTGCTACTACTGAAATATGGAGTTTTGGGCTGCAGACTTCTCGTGGGTTCTTATCAGATGAAGTTGAAGAATAAATTCGTGGACAAAAAGGCTTTTTTAATAAAAATGTGTAAGTGCATTGGAGGCATATACAAATTCTGTTTAGAGAGGGGTCCCCAAAGGAGAACCCCTGGGAAGGGGTCCCCATATAGGAAAAACCTATTCTTTCTCTAATGAAAATATTTTTTTAAAAAAATCTGTCTCATGTCCCTTTTCTCCAGTTTATATATGCTGCAGTTCTTTGTCTTAATCTAACCATTTCTAATTGGACCCTTTGATATCCTCATTGGTCACTCTGCTACATAGTATCAATTTCTAAGCTCAAAGCCCACTAATGACTCCCCTAAGATCTGGTGCCCCCTTTTTCTCTCCCCTTATCTTGCAACGTTCCTTTATCCTCTGAAAATATTTTTCCCTCTTCCCAATATCTTTTGACTTTTTGTTATCTTCTATGAATGTATGTCTTCCTCCCCGCTTATCCTGTGGCATTTCTCTATCCTCTGTACAAGTAAGAT
Source organism: Myotis pilosus (assembly GCA_036010255.1). Taxonomy (NCBI): domain Eukaryota; kingdom Metazoa; phylum Chordata; class Mammalia; order Chiroptera; family Vespertilionidae; genus Myotis; species Myotis pilosus. The sequence continues at coordinate 28,479,648 of JASKON010000009.1, forward strand.
AAACATTTTGGCGTCTTGGAGCTATTTCTGCCCTCCACATACGCATTCCTCTCACATGGACCCTATTTATTTCCTGACTGCCTTTCCTGTCTCTAAAATTCCTTTCACTACTTTTATAATTTCAATTTTATATCAACATGCTCAATCTATAGATATTTCATTTTGTTAATTATTGTTGGTAGGTGTGGTAACAAATGACTCCCCTAAGATGTTTATTCCCTACCTGGCCAGTGTGGCTCAGTGGATTGAAAATTGCCACATGCACCAAGAGGTCACTGGCTCAATTCCTGGTCAGGGCACATGGCTGGGTTTCTGGCTCAATTCCCAGTATGCAGGAAGCATGCAGTAGGCATCTGATTAATATTTCTCTCTCATTGATGTGTTTCTCTCTCTCCCTCTCCCTTCCTTTAGCTGTTTTAAAAAAATAAAAATCAGTAAGAACATATTTTTTAAAAGATGATTTTACTCTGATCCTTGGAATCTATGATTATATTAGGTTACATGGCAAAAAAAGACTTTACAGATGTAATTAAATTTATAAATCTTATGCTAGGGATATTTTCCATATTATTTGATAGGCCCAACCCACTGGATAATCCATATCCTTTAAATATTACTTAAAAGCAGGGAATTTTCTACAGATATAATAAGAGCAATGTTACAGAAAGGAAAGTTAGAGAGATTTCAAGACGGGGAAGGATTTGGTGTGCTGTTATTGACTGTGATATGTACAGGCACACATTCAAGGAGTGAAAAGAAGACTCTAGAAGCTAAGGATGTCCCCTAGTTGACATCCAGCCAACACCAAAAAGATACATCAGTGTTATAGCTTCAAGAAACTAGGTTCTGCCACTTAACTGAATGAGCTTGGAAGCAGATTGTTCCCAGAGAAACCTCATAAAAGCTTTGTAAGATGGAGAGCAGGTAACCCAGGTACTTATGCAAGAATCCTGACATACATATGAGTGAGATATTGCGTAGATGTTGTTTTGTGCCACTGGATTTGTGGTGATTTGTTATGAAATCCATAGAAAATTAATGTAGTATGTTTTAATTTTTTCATCTCATTACAGTAAAAAAAATCCCACTGCATTAATTTGGCTTTCCCTTTTATTTTAATTTTGATGTATTACACATTTTGATGTAAAAAGGAACTTTAGCCAAGACCATCTTGAAACCAGTTGTGACTGCTAAATTTAGAACCTAAATACTAACTTTACTTGTGAAATGGTATTAAAAGAATTGTGATTGGAAAGTAATGTCAATATACTATTCTTACTCCTTTATGTTCTTTTGTTATCAGTGCATATAAATCCTTCATACCTGGTCTCAAACATACTTCCAAAACAATACAACAATAAATAAAAGAGCAAATGCAAATTAGTAGCTGAGTTTTAGTGTAAAATCAGTCAACTTATTAAAAACTATATATAGAGCAGCATAGTATTCCATGGAAGGAACTCTTACCATTTGCAACGGCATGGATGGAACTAGAGAGGATTATGTTAAGTGAAATAAGCCAGTCAATGAAGGAAAAATACCACATGATCTCACTCATTCATGGATAATAGAGACCATTATAAACTTTTGAACAATAATAGATACAGAGGCAGAGCTGCCTCAAACAGATTGTCAAACTGCAGCGGGAAGGCCGGGGAGGGTTGGGGGCAGGAGGGAGGGGGGTAAGAGATCAACCAAAGGACTTGTATGCATGCATATAAGCATAACCAATGGACATAAGACACTGGGGGATAGGGGAGGCTAGGGGACTGTCAAGGGCGGGGGGAAAAATGGACACATATGTAATACCCTTTGTAATACTTTAAGCAATTAAAAAAAAAAATATATATATATATATATATATCTGTAAATATATATCCTATCTAATAATAGACAAACATGGCAATTGACTGTACCTTCGCTATGCCTCCCATTGGCTAATCAGCATGATATGCAAATTAACCTCCAACAAGGTGGTGGCTAATTTGCATACTGCAGGCAGGGCGGGACAGTGTAAACCGCCAGCTCGCCACCATCCGGGGCAGGCCAGCCACCTGGGACCCCATTGGTGGGTCCCCGGGGCAAGGCAGGCCCACCCTAGAAGCACCAGCAGCCGGCCTGCCTTGCCGCCTTGCCACCCCAGAACCCGATCGGCAGGTCCAGGGGTGGCAAGGCACGCCCAACCCAGAAGCCCCAGCAGCCGGCCTGCCTTGCTGCCCCGGGACCGATCAGCGGGTCTTGGGGCTGCAAGACATGCCCGCCCCAGAAGCTGCCTGATATGGTAGTAACTCTATCAGTAAGCACTCTGAAAGTCAGTGGCATAAATGCACCAATTAAAAGACAGATTATGAGGGTGAATCAAAAACAAAACCTATCTTAAATATAAACACACATATAGATTAAAAGTAAATGAATTAAGCTGCAGCCTGTTTTGCTCAGTGGATAGAGCATTAGCCCGTGGACTGAAGGGTCCCAGGTTCTATTCCAGTCAAGGGCATGTACCTCAGTTGCTGGCTTGATCCCCAGTCCCTATCAGAGCATGTGCAGGAGGCAACCAATCAATGTGTCTCTCCCTTTCCCTTCACTCTCTCTAAAATTCAATGGAAAAATATCCTTGGGTGAAAATTAACAAAAACAAAGTAAATGGATTAAGCAACATTAAAGAGATTATAAGAAAAATATATTCCAAATTTTGTTAGTTGTACAACGGTTATATTTAAATTATTAACAGCTAAGAAATTGGGTGAAGGGTACATATAATATGCTGTATTATTTTATAGGTTTTTTTTTACACGTATGAGATTATTTCAAATTAAAATATTAAAAAATTAAAAATTAATAAAATATTAATTGAAATGTATCTGCATTACATGAAAACTCTCCTAATTGCTTCTAGCATAATTTATTAAATTGTGCTAAAATTTACAAGGGTTCAATTTAAAAAATATCTTAATTTTAAATGATATAATAGAAAATATATAATAGTGCAGTTATAAGCACTTATCTGAAAATAAAAATTTAAAGAAGTGAATTTAAAGATGGGATTAGTCAAAGAAAATATATGCACAACCCATGGACACAAACAGTATGGTGATCGCCAGAGAGAAGTGGGGGGCAAGAGCTGGGTAGAGGGGGCAAAAGGGGGAAAATAGGGGCATCCTATCTAATAATAGACAAACATCGTAATTAACCATACCTCCGCTACACTTCCCATTGGCTAATCAGCAGGATATGCAAAATAACTGCCAACAAAGATGGCGGCCGGCAGCCATGCAGCTGAAGTGAACATGAGGCTTGCTTGCTCCAATGATAGAGGAAGCCAAGTTTCCCTGCCTGCCGCAGCCCAGCTCTGAGCTCCAGTCTAAGCAACAGAGTTTCAATTATAGAAGCTAAACAAACCCAGATACCTGCTTTCAGCTAGCCACGGCCTCAGAGCTGGAGCCAGCTCTCATCTCCAGTGACAGCTATAGAAGGTAAATAAATCCCAGAATTAAAAAAAAAAGAGGCTGGGAGCTTCAGTCTCCCACCAGCCTGAAAACGGCCCTCAGCCCCTCACCCAGACTGGCCAGGCACCCCAGTGGGGACCCCAACCTTGAAGGGGGTGTGACCAGCTGCAAACAGCCATCAGCCCCTAACCCAGGCTGGCCAGGTACCCAAGCAGGATCTCCACCCTGATCCGGGACACCCTTCAGGGCAAACCAGCCGGCCCCCACCCGCGCACCAGGCCTCTATCTTATATAGTAAAAGGGTAACATGCAAAATGACCCTAATAGCAGAAAGACTAGGAATGACTGGTCACTATGACACACACTGACCACCAGGGGGCAGACGCTCAATGCAGGAGCTGTCCCCTGGTGGTCAGTGCGCTCTCACAAGGGAGAGCCCTGCTCAGCCACAAGCCAGGCTGATGGCTGCCAGTACGGCGGTGATGGCGGGAGCCTCTCCTGCCTCCTCAGCAGCACTAAGAATGTCTGACTGCAGCTTAAGTCTGCTCCCTGCTGGCAAATGGACATCCCCTGAGGGCTGCCGGGCTGCCAGAGGGACTTCTGATTGCCATCTTAGGCCTAAGCCAGCAGGTGGTCATCCCCCAAAGGGTCCCAGACTGTGAGAGGGCACAGGCCAGGCTGAGGAACCCCCTACCCCCGAGTGCACAAACTTTTGTGCACCGGGCCTCTAGTCCTATATAATAATAATAAAAGGCTAATATGCACATTGACTGAACGGCAGAATGACCAGTTGCTATGATGTGCACTGGCCACCAGGGGGCAGACACTCAATGCAGGAGCTGCCCCCTGGTGGTCAGTGCACTTCCATATGGGGAGTGCCACTCAGCCAGAAGCTGGCTAATGGCTGGCCAGTGCAGTGGTGGTGGCAGGAGCCGCTCCCACCTCCGTGGCAGCACTAAGAATGTCCAACTAACGGTTTAGACCTGATCCCTTCGGGGCCTAAGCCTTTAGTCAGACATCCCCTGAGGGCTCCCTGGCTGCCAGAAGGATGTCTGACTGCAAGCTTAGGCCGTATCCCCTGGGGAGTGGGCCTAAGTTGACAGGTAGACATCCCCCAAGGGATCCTGGACTGTGAATGGGCACAGGCTGGGCTGAGGGACCCCCCACCCCCCAGTGCACAAATTTTTGTCCACCGAGCCTCTAGTGTATATATATATATATATATATATATATATATATATATATATATATATGAATAATTGGCTCTACCTATATACATGAATTTTGTAAAACTGAGTATAAGATATTTTGACAAACATTCTGAGGAAATATACTTATAGTTAACACATTGTTTGCAGGTAGTTTTTATCACGTGCTAATAGGTGGTGCAGGCCATTTTTGCTAATTTTTTGTGCAAATGGCAACGTTCAGTAAAATTACGATAACTTTAGTTTACATATTTATACGTTACCCGCATTCTACCGCTAGTCTATAAAATACGCATTAATACGTGTCCCGCGCTCTACTACACTGGTAGAACGTATAAATACGTTTCCCGCATACAATGTGTTAATTGGAAAATCACCATACTATATTTAGACCAAAAATGACCACAGTTTATGTGGAAAGCTTCTCCATAGCAATTTTTTGTACAAAGCAGAATAATCCAAATAAAAAATAATTTGTACTCAAAAAGAAAAAAAACAAAGATAGCACTAATAAAGTAGCTATAAGTTATGGGTTAAACAAATCAGATATTTGAATATTAAGAGTTCCGGGGTTCTTGTTCCAGCATCAAGAAGGGTTCAGGAATGTGGAGAAGGGGCTGTGCACAGATTAAATAGGAATCCAGAGACTAATAAAGAATCCTGAGACAAAATATAATTTTAAAAGTCATTGGGGGTCAGAAGAGCTTAGCTAAAGGAGCTAAGTCTAAGATCTTAAGTCTAAAGTCTTAATTTCTCTCCATCCCCAGGACCCCATGCTTTTTATTAACACAACTTGTCCTGAGGTGAGGCAGAAATATACACTTCAAAGGGTCAGCGTTTGGTACAGAGTCCATTGTCACAATGGGGGAATTAGCTTATGGCTGTTCAGGTGTTTGGCCAGGAGGAGGCAACAACATGTAGATTAAGGTGCCCTTTAACTGTCTGGCAGCCACAATCAATTTAATGTATCCTATTCAGGTTTGGGGAAATGCCTTCAAGCCATTCCCAGATGCAGCCCTGCTGTCATGTTGGAATTGGTCTCCAGCATAAGAGATACATGTTACATTTCATTGAATGATATTTTTCCTTTATACTTAAAAGGATGGAAGCTTTAGTTAGTGTCTTTAATATGTTGAGTGAAATAAAAAGTTTTGTGGAATAAAAAGTAGAAATTGGTATTAAATAAATATGTGTAAACTGAGACATTCCTCCATGAGACTTGATTTTTATGAGCTGAAAATTTGATATATGAATATGATTATACTGGCAGAATTCTGGCCCGAACTTTCAATTAATTGATGTTTATCTCATACACCTTCTCAATTTTAAACATTAGTGTTCCATTAATTTAGGTACATTGACACTTCAGAGTGTCCAAGTCCACTTTTGTTTAATAAATACTCATTGTAGCCAGAACCGGTTTGGCTCAGTGGATGGAGCGTTGGCCTGCGGACTGAAGGGTCCCGGGTTCGATTCCGGTCAAGGGCATGTACCTGGGTTGCGGGCACATCTTCAGTAGGAGGTGTGCAGGAGGAGGCAGCTGATCGATGTTTCTCTTTCATCGATGTTTCTAACTCTCTATCTCTCTCCCTTCCTCTCTGTAAAAAAATCAATAAAATATATTAAAAAAATACTCATTGTAAAGAAAAGCCCGTCAAACCATCTATTTTGTGTCATAAGGGCAGCAATAGTTATTTGAAAACAGTTGCCCACTTTAACTGATTGTATTTTATGAAAGTTATGAATAAATATAATATTTTTCTTTAGGTATTTGTTTGACAGTGTTACTGTAATTTAAAGCATCTTATTTGTGGCCTCCACAATTGAGATGTAAAATCTTTCTCAATTTAGTTTTAAAAGCATCATACCTGATTTTAAGAGATCTCTTTCATTCATATTTGAACAAAGTTTATTCCATTATTCCTAAAAAAGTTTTCTCAAATATGCCAAACCTTTTTCTGTATTCTGGTTTCTACTGAGAGGATACTATTGGTTCTCAGAGATAAAATCCCAGCTTTCATACATGACAGCTAATTTAATGCATAGTAAAATAACTACTGTGACTACCCATTTTGTTCCTAAGTATAACCATAAAAATATTCTGTGACAGACTCATATCAGAGAAATATGTAATTTTATTGATAGATATTCCAAAGATTATTAAACCAATATGTGCATGTATGTCTCACCTCAAATAAGATTAAGAAAACTTGCTTACTTTGTTTGCTCTGTATTACTTTAGTCTCATAAATTCATAATAATGATTCAGAAATTTTTTATGCATGAAAACTCACTTAGTTTCTAAGTGAAAGGAAGAAAACTTTGAAGAGCAATCAGAGATGACAGAATATTGTTTAAAAGCTATTATATCGTCAGACACGTCTTTGTGGGAACAATGTGTTGCAAGATAACTAAATTACTGAAAGCATATAATAAGCAACATAAAAATAGATATTTAGAGTCATATTTTTTTTTAGTTTTATACACAGAAGTTCTAAGTTACCTTATCCCATGCTTTTAAATATATTTCTCTATGAAATTATCTTTATTTAAAAATGTTTTCCCACAATTTCTTTCATAATAGACTGAAAAAACTTTACTATTTACTGTAAATATTTCTCTACAATGCACTAAATAATATTGCAATGTGGAGATGTTTGAAAAGCCTGAGACTCAGTCATAGATATAACACATAAGATTTAATTGAGATCACATATTAGAAAGCAGAAGCAAAATTATAATATCTATTTTGTTCGCACATGAATATTTAAAAATACATTAAGTATTCTTTAAAAAGTTATGTAAATGAAATTTGAAGATTGTTGTAATTGAACACCTTGAGAACCACTTAGATTACCACATATAAGCATAGGTTCCAATGTTTTATTCTACTGCTGATTAATCTTGAATTATGTCACAGTTCTGGCTCTCAGTGACAGACGAGTTATTTTAATGGATTCTACATTCACCTGGAAAATGCATATAGCCAGAAATAGCCAGCTTAGTTTTCATGGCAGGGGTGGGCAAAATTTTTGACTCGAGGGCCACAATGGGTTCTTAAACTGGATCAGAGGGCCGGAACAAAAGCATGGATGGAGTGTTTGTGTGAACTAATATAAATTCAAAGTAAACATCCTATCTAATAAAAGAGAAACACGGTAATTGGCGTACGACCGCTACCCTTCTCATTGGCTAATCAGGGCAATATGCAAATTAACTGCCAGCCAAGATGGCCACCGGCAGCCAGGCAGCTTGAAACGAACATGAGGCTTGCTTGCTTCAGTGACAGAGGAATTCAACGTTCCCTGTCGCTGCAGGCCTCTGAGCTGCAACTCTAAGCAACTATGTAACAAATATAGAAGCTAAACAAACCCCCAGAAACCTGCTGTAGTCCGCCGGGCTTCAGCCAGCAGGATCACAACATTGTAAGCAAAGGCCAGAAACCTACTTTCAGCAGTGGAGGCCTAAGAGCTGGAGCCAAGCCTCAAAGCTAAAGCTGGCCCAGAATCAAAAAAGAAAAAGAAAAAAAGGAGCGGTTGGGAGCTTCAGTCACCCCCAGCCTGAAAATAGCCCTCAGCCCCTCACCCAGACTGGCCAGGCACCCCAGTGGTGACCCCCACCCTGAAGGGTGTGTGACCAGCTGCAAACAGCCATCAGCCCCTCACCCAGGCTGGCCAGGCACCCCAGTAGGGACCTCCGCCCTGATCCAGGACACACTTCAGGGCAAACCAGCCAGCACCCACCCATTTACCAGGCCTCTACCCTATATAGTAAAAGTGTAATATGCCTCCCAGCACCGGGATCAGTGGAGCCGCGAGGTCTCCGGCACCGGGATCAGCATGACAGGGGGCAGCGCCCAAACCCCCTGATTGCCCTGCGGGTCTGTGTGTGACAGGGAGCAGGGCCACAACCTCCCTATCCACCCTGCTCTGTTCGTGACAGGGGAAGGCACCCCAACCCCCTGATCAGCCCTGCTCTGTGCCTGATAGGGGAGAGCTCCCCAACCCCCTGATCACACTGCGGCTCTGTGTGTGACAGGGTGCAGCACCCCAACCCCCTGTTGGCCCTGCTCTGTGTGTGACAGGATGTGGCGTCCCAACCCCCCGCCCCCATGGGCCCTGCTCTGTGTGTGACGGGGTAGAGCCATAACCTCCCCATTGGCCCTGCCCTGTGTGTGAGAGTGGCGGCGCCCTAACCCCCTGATGGGCCCTGCTCTGTGCATGACAGGGGCAGTGCCCCAACCCCCTGATTGGCCCTGCTCTGTGTATGACAAGGTACAGAGCCCCAACCCCCCTGATGGGCCCTGCTCTGTGAGTGACAGGGGCCAGTGCCCCAACCCCCTGATTAGCCCTGCTCTGTGCGTGACAGGGGGTGGCGCCACAACCTCCCCATCGACCCTGCCTTGAGTGTGACAGGGGACGGTGCCCCAACCCCCCAATCGGTCCTACCCTGAGCGTGACTGAGGGTGGCATCGCAGTCTCCCAATCGCCCTGCTCTGTGCATGACAGGGAGTGGTGCCCCAACTCCCCAATCAGCCCTGCTCTGAGCCTGACCAGGGGCTGCACCTAGGGATTGGGCCTGCTCTCTGCCACCCGGGAGCAGGCCTAAGCCAGCAGGTCGTTATCTCCGAAGGGTCCCAGACTGCGAGAGGGCACAGGCCAGGCTGAGGGACCCCCCTCCCCCCCGAGTGCACAAATTTTTGTGCACCGGGCCTCTTGTCATTACATAAAAGGGTACGGTTTTTTTTTTTTTCAATAGTTTTATTCATTTCAAACGGGCCGAGTCCGGCCCGCGGGCCATAGTTTGCCCACGGCTGGATTAGAGAGTATTGCAGTGTGGTTGCAACAAAATTAATATTCATTTCCTAATGTGCATATCTCTGTTTTTTAAATTAAACTGATGTATTTGGTTTACATGTGCAGCTTAAAAATGTAATTTAGAATTTTCTGTTCCTAGTGTCTCAGTGAAATAACACTGGCTGTCAAGATAAATTTAGACTTTTGTTTGCTGTTACAGTATTGTATGTTCACCCTTAATCCAAATGACAGCCTGAGCAAAAAGTGAGAAGAAAAAGAAGCTTTGTCAGACTGTGCAGAGGTATTGTAATCCATTAGACATCAAGGTTTCATAATTTATATTTCAGTGTAAATTACTAATGTGTATATTCTGTCTTCATATCATAAATCAAGTTTAGAATTAAAGCAGACTCACAAGAAAGAGAAGAGGCTAACTATCAAGAATAACTCCTAACACTTTTAAGGCACTTTGATAATTAGAGTAAAGCATGTTGATCTTTTTTTCTGTATTGGTTTTATTTTTTTTATTTTTTTACTGATTAAGCTATTACATATGTGTCCTTATCCCCCCATTGCCCCCCCTCCCCGGCTCATGACTCACGCCCCTGGTGTCTGTGTCCATTGGTTATTCCTATATGTATGCATACAAGTCCTTTGGTTGATCTCTCCCCCTTACCCCCACCCTCCCCTACCTTCCCTCTGAGTTTTGATGGCCTGATTGATGCTTCTCTGTCTCTGGATCGGTTTTTGTTCATCAGTTTATGTTGTTCATTATATTCCACAAATGAGTGAGATCATGTGATATTTATCTTTCTCTGACTGGCTTATTTCGCTTAGCATAATGCTCTTGAGGTCCATCCATGTTGTTGCAAATGGTAAGAATTCCTCCTTTTTTACTGCAGCATAGTATTCCATGTGTAGATGTACCACAGTTTTTTAATCCACTCATCTGCTGATGGGCACTTAGGCTGTTTCCAAATCTTAGCTATGGTAAATTGTGCTGCTATGAACATAGGGGTGCATATATCATTTCTGATTGGTGTTTCTAGTTTCTTGGGATATATTCCCAGAAGTGGGATCACTGGGTCAAATGGGAGTTCCATTTTTAGTTTTTTGAGGAAACTCCATACTGTTCTCCACAGTGGCTGCACCAATTTGCATTCTCACCAGCAGTTCTTAGAACATATTGTTCTTAAAAGAAATGTGTATAACCTGTCATGTGTAACTTGGTTTTTTAAAAAGGTCTTCTCTTTTTATACTCCACCTATTCTGCATTCCCTCTTGTAGTTCTGATGACTGAAAAAGAGATTCATTAATAAACACATTAGCATTAAAAGGCAGCTAACATAGCCATGTGTCATAGCTCAGGGGTTTGGAGAACTCAAGTGTAGTATCATATCATGTTGCCAAAAAGAAGAATAGAACAGAAGGATTTCAGCAGCAATTCTGGTTAGTTAACTATCTCTTAAAAGGCACATAAAAATGTAAAACTAACCTTTTATTTAAAATCAATCTGTCATGGATGATATATTGTTTTGTAGGCTAACTTTTTCTGATATGATATTTACACAATGCTACAGAATGTACAGTTTATTTAAAAAAATAATTGTATTTTACATAGAGTATCTTTGGCTCATTTCAAATAAAATTGTTTCATCTTTAGTGTCAAAAGCACTTTAAAAACATGATTAAATAATAAATAATTATACTACTGAATACATGATTCTGACCACAATATTTACATCAATATAAAGTGGGTGTTAATAGAAAGAGGACTTAGAGATAATATTTGATATTGGTACTTATTTTTGACTAATTAAAACTTTTATAAGCTGATGAAATTTGGCACATGATAATCTTCTACAGCAAATGTGAATTTTCACAAATTTGAACTGACTAGAAATAATGCTAGGCCAGTGTAAATTTCTGTAAAGCAAGATACCTATATGTGCTTATGTGGATGTATAAAATATTGAGTATCCATAAGTTATATATTTATTTGGATTATTAATTCAACAAGAAATTAAAGTATTAAGTGCCTACTATCTACCAGACACTATTCTGAAGCAAAAGTTTTATTGGTATCAAGATACACAAATTCCCCCAGCATCATGGAATTTACATTTTAGTGAAGGAGTCAGATAATCACAAACAAATATATAATACTAGAGGTCCAGTGCATGAAATTCATGCACAGAGGGGGATCCCTCAGCTGAGCCTGCACCCTCTCATAATCTGGGACCCCTTGGCAGTCAGACATCCTTCTCGCAATCCTTCTCGCTGTCTCCTAACCACTCACCTGCCTGCATTCCTGATGGCCCTTAACCACTCTGCGTGCCTGCATGATCACCCCTAACCACCTCTGCCTCAGTCCCCCCAGCTTTGGCTTCATCTGGAAGGATGTCTGGAATGACATCCGAAATAATATCTGGAAGGTTGTTTGGCTGCCTCTAATTAGGATATTATGCTTTTATTATTATAGATTGTTTATGGTAATAATGTATTTACTATACAGCAAGTAAATAATGTGAGTAACTAAAGAATGAAAGCCGTCATATTATACACAGGAAGATAATGAAAGTCCTCTATAGGGAAGTAGTACTTGCTATACAGAGACCTGAGTAAAGTGAGAGAGTGATATGGAAAGTAAAACAAAAATTAATGAAGCTACTACAGGCTTGGCATGCACAAATATTATTAATGTGTTTTATATAATGTAGTTTACATGAATATGAATGACGTAAAATATTTAAAATATTTTTTCCCCTAGAACATTTAAAAATTGCCTCAACAATCATGTTTATATACGCAATTTGTTACAGTCTTTTTTAATGACTAACATAGGACAAAAAAAATACTAAATTGTATTTAAATGTTGTTTCCATTAAATGTTTTCTATTTCTTCTATAATCATGGATTATGGATATTGAAAGGGACCTTTGGGATCTTAGAGATAATTTAGCCCACTCTCTTCTTTTCATAGAAGTGAGCTCAGATAATATATAATTAAAATATTAATTATATTAATAAATTAATATAATTAATGATATAAATATTTCTGTAGTGTTGTAGTACTGTGTGTGAGTTCTTGCCCTTATTTGAATGCTGCTTATTCTGGTCAAGCTTTTCACACTGTGTATCATGAACTTTGTCTTAGTTTGCAGAAATAATTTTGAACGTAATTCAGTTTGTATTTGTGACTCTGTCACTGTTCCTAAATGAATAAGGAATATCTCTTTTAGCAAAATCCCAAACCTCGTCTGAACTTTTGTGGAGCTTATTAAAAACAGTACGTTAGCTTTGACTCAGGAAATTTAATCCTATTGCAATGTGATGCCCTGGTAGTGGATCTTCATGCCACACCATAGGAAGTCGGACTTCAGGCAGATATTATGTCTCTTCTCTTCTTTTTGCATGTGCATTCTTCCTTCAGATACAGGTCTAAGTTTTTCTAGTTTATAGAGTATTTTTGTAAAATATTCCTATAAAATTTCTATGTGTCTTCATGTGTTATGCACATTTTCCCAAATGACATCTTAAGGATGCCCCACCTTAATGTGTGAAACTTGTGATTATGATGAGAGAGTTGCCCTTAACATAGGAGGATTACACTGCATAATCTAGGTTGGCCGAGATTATCACATGATCCCTTAAAATAAGAGAGCTTTCTCAGGTTGGTGGCAGAAGGAAAAGATGCCAGAAAGATTTAAAGTATTAGTGAGATTCAACACATAATTTCTTGTTTGAAAATGAGGGTGGGTAGCTGTTTAAGAAGAAATGTGAGTAGCATTAAGGAGCTGAGTGAGTTTTCAGGCTGACAGCCACCAAGAGAAAAGAATGTCCACTCTATAACCACAAGGAACCGAATTTTGCTAACATTCAAAGTGATTTCTTTCCAGAGCCTCTGTATAAGAAGTAAGCCAGGTTGACACCTTGAATTGAAGTTTGTAATACCATGAGAACAGAAGCCAATCACACTTCACCAGACTTATGACCTAGAGAACTGTGAAATTATAAATTGGTATTGTTTTAAGTGGCTAAATTTTTGGTAATTTGCTACACAGCAATAGGAAATTAATATATTTCTCAAAGTAAGGCTACTTTGCCCTAAAATCAGTATATGTATATCTTGAATACTGGCAACATAAATATTTGTTGAGCAAGCACAGTACACTAGATACTCTCAGATAAATACTTCAAATTTCCTAAACATGGGCACAGTATTTCTGTTATGCTCAGAGAGAAAGATAGAAACAATAGTAGATGCTGTGTAGTACTATCTGACAGGATATCATATTGGTGGTGCAGCTAGAAGCCATTATTTAAATATTTTCAACTTGAAATGTATACTTGTCACTTTGGTATGATACTTGTTTATTTTTTAAAATTTTAGCATTGTTTTGTTTCTGCTAACAATTTGGTTTTTCTTCTAGGTTAATTACTTGTTGCCACATAGAATGGCTTCTAAAGTAGAGGATATTTTAGTTCTTTGCAAATTTGGAAGGTATCTCTGAGCTTACCTGTTTTATCCTTGGACAATATATAGGAATTGACATAAATTGTATTTAATAAATCCTGCATTTCTACTTCTCATTTGTCAATCTTTTCTCTACTGAACCACCAGTCTTAAAAAAAAAAAAAAGAGGAAGTACTTGATATTCCAAAGTGATATCATGTTCTCCAGCTGCTGTAGTTTGTTTCCTCAAAATATTCATGCTCTGCCTGGCCGGTGTGACTCAGTGATTGAGCGTTGACCAATGAACCGGGAGGTCATGGTTCGATTCCTGGTCAGGGCACATGCCCAGGTTGTAGGCTAGACCCCCAGTAGAGGAATGCAGGAGGCAACTGATCAATGATTATCTCTCATCTCTCTCTCCTTTCCTGTCTGAAATCAATAAAAATATAATTAAAAGGAAAAAAAATAATGCCTTGGCTGGTGTTCCTAAATGGTTAGAGCATCACCAAAGGGTTGCAGGTTCGAATTCTGGTAAAGAGCACATACTTGGGTTGTAGGTTTGATCCCTGGCCCTGGTTGGGGTGCTTATGGGAGGTAAACGATCAATGTGTCTCTCTCAAATCAATGTTTAGCAGCCTCTCTCTCTTTCTCTCTCTCTCTCTCTCTCTCTCTCTCTCTCTCTCTCTCTCTCTCTCTCTCCCGCCCTCCCCGCTCCCTTCCACTCTCACTAAAAATCAATGAAAAAAATATCCTGGGTGAGGATTAACAACAACAAAAAATTATATATTGAAATACTCTTGCTGGTGGAGAAGATGCAGAATGAGGTGGAAGAGGGTAAAGTGGGAATAAATGGTGATGGACAGAAACTTAATTTAGGTAGTGAACACATAATACAGGGTACAAAAGATGTGTTATAAAATTGTGCCCCTGAAACCTGTGTAATTTTGTTACCAGTGTCACCCAATGCATTTCATCAAAAAAAGAAACAAAGAAATCCTCATCACCAATGTGATGCTATTAAGAGCTGGGGCCTTTGGAGGTGATTAGGTCCTGAGGGGAGTGTGTTCATGAATGCTATTTAGTGTTCTTGTAAAGAAGACCCAAGAGGGCTCCTTTGTCTCTACCATAATGTAAGAATACAGCAAGCAGACAGCTATCTACGAACCTGGAAGCAGATTCTGATTAGTTATCAAATCTGCCAACAACTTTATTTTGGACTTTCAAGCCTCCAGAACTGTGAAATATAAATTTATGTTGTTTTTTTAAGTCACTAATATAGGGTGTTTTGTTATTGCAGCCATAACAGAGTAAGGCACTGGTGAATAAATAATGCCTTACAAAGATTCTTAGGATGTATTTACTC
The DNA here is from genome assembly GCA_036010255.1 of Myotis pilosus. Classification (NCBI taxonomy): domain Eukaryota; kingdom Metazoa; phylum Chordata; class Mammalia; order Chiroptera; family Vespertilionidae; genus Myotis; species Myotis pilosus. Next base: position 28,494,917 of record JASKON010000009.1, read on the forward strand.
AGAAAATACAAATGTAAATAAATATCTGGATCATTTCTCTTTTGTACAATCAGAAGAGTTTTCTTTGAAGATGAGCATTTTCTTCAACTTCAACTAAACATCAAAATATATTAATGTTGGTAATTTCAGTTTCAATTGATGGAAAACTTGCTCCTAGTGTTTTAACTAATTTTCACTGAGTTTCAGTTGACAGTGTGAAACTCTTAAACTAAATTGCTTGAGGGCCCTTAACGTTTAAGTGGTCTAATTTACATATCAAATTCTGGCAGAGTTCTATACTCAAATTCATTTGGAATTAGGTTGATGACACTTTTATTATTTGCGTGTACAAAATGTGTATAACAGTCTCATTTCTCATTTAAATGTTTTACATTGTGTATATTCTGAATGTGTATCCTCTCTAATAAAGAGGTAATATGCAAATTAACTATCACTCCAAGACACAAGATGGCCTCTCCCATGTGGTCAAAGATGGCCGCCCCCATGTGGACAAAAGATGGCCACCACAAGATGACCGGCAGGGGAGGGCAGTTGTGGGCGATCAGACCAGCAGGGGAGGGCAGTTGGGAGGGACCATGTCTGCAAGGGAGGGCAGTTGGGGGCCATCAGGCCTGCAGGGGAGGGCAGTTGGGGGTGACCTGGCCTGCAGGGAAGGGCAGTTAGGGGTGACCAGACTGGCAAGGGAGGGAAATTAGGGGTGACCAGGCAGGCAGGGGAGGGGAGTAAGGGGTGATCAAGCCAGCAGGGGAGGGCAGTTAGGGGCAATCAGGCTGGCAGGGGAGCAGTTAGACATCAATCAGGCTGGCAGGGGAATGGTTAAGGGGTGATAAGACCTGCAGGCAGAAGCGGTTAGTGGCAATCACACAGGCAGGCAGGGGAGCAGTTGGGAGCCAGCAGTCCTGGATTGTGAGAAAGATACAAAGGGTCCCAGATTGGAGAGGGTGCAGGTTGGGCTGAGGGACACACTCCCCTCTTGTGCACCAATTTCATGCATCGGGCCTCTAGTATATAATAAAAGCATATAGATAACTATAATCCATTTAACAATACCTGATTAACCATGGCAATTAGCAAAAATACTAATAAAATATTTTCTATTTCCAAAGTTTTATAACAAAGTGAATAATGAGTAAAATTAGCATAGTAGTTTATTCCATCACAAATTATTAAAAACATATCTATTATTGAACATTTGAAAAACACTATTGGTGCCCTAACCAGTTTGGCTCAGTGGATAGAGCGTCGGCCTGCGGACTCAAGGGTCCCAGGTTTGATTCTGGCCAAGGGCATGTACCTTGGTTGCGGGCACATACCCAGTGGGGAGTGCACAGGAGGCAGCTCATTGATATTTCTCTCTAACCGATGTTTCTAACTCTCTATCCCTCTCCCTTCCTCTCTGTAAAAAATCAATAAAATATATTTTTTTAAAAACCACTATTCTCTCCCAAAATTATAAGTTAAGGTAAAGACTCACATTGAATTAAATTTCCCCACAGCCCAACCTGGCCTGAACTTGCCCCCAATGGCCCTACCCTGCTGGCCTGATCTCACCCTGAATTACCCTCCCTTGCTGACCTGGTTTTCCCCAACTGCCATCCCTTGCTGGCCTGATCTCGCCCTCAACTTCCCTCCCCTGCTGACCTGGTTGCCCCCAACTGCCCTCCCCTGCGCTGGCCTGATCACCCCCAACTGCCCTTCCCTGCCAGCCTGATCGCCCCTTACTGCCTCTGCCTGCTTGATCACCCCTAACAGACCTCCCCTGCCAGCCTGATCTTGCCCCCAACTGCCTTCCTCTGCCTGACAATTTGGTTCTGATAGGTCAGTTTCTTTTTTAAAAAAATGTATTTTATTGATTTTTTACAGAGAGGAAGGGAGAGGGATAGAGTTAGAAACATGGACAAGTGAGAAACATTGATCAGCTGCCTCCTGCATGTCCCCACTGGGGATGTGCCCGCAGCCAAGGTACATGCCCTTGACCGGAATCGAACAGGGACCCTTGAGTCTGCAGTCTGATGCTCTATCCACTGAGCCAAACCAGTTAGGGCTGATTGGTCAATTTCTATACCAGTCAACGTCAAAAGCTTTGCCTCCTAGGAAGCCATTGGCTCTTCACAGTTCACCCATATTTGGTTCTATTTGGGCTGTTTCTATGCCAGTCAGCATCGAAAGCTCTGCCTCCTAGGCATGCATTGGCTCCTCACAGTTGACCCAGATTTGGTTCTTATTAGTCAGTTTCTATGCCAGTCAGCATATCTGGGCCTGATCAGAAAGGCGGAGCTTCTCAGCAGCCCTGTTGAAGGCCTGGAGAGAAAGAGAGAAGCAAGTGCTGATCAACAGCTGCCACACAAGCTACAGATCAGACCCTGTTTCTCTATTCAGGTGTCTCTGGCCCTGATTCGCAGCCCCCCTCAGAAGTCAGTGCTGGGTCGCCATGGCAACCCAGCGTTAACTGCAGGCCTGACTTCTGGTTGGTCCAGTTGTGAGGGACCCAGGGTTTTTATGTATTAGCATATGTTTACCTATGATTTCTTCTAGAATTTTTATTGTTTTGGCTGATATTAAAGTCATTAATTCATTTCGAGTTTATTCCTGTATATGATTTAAGAAGGTGGTGTTTTGTGGGTCCCAGTGACACAGTCCCCTAATTATCTGAGGACTCTAGGAGTGTCCCTTGTGTAGGCTGTGTGTGTCCTCCTATTTTACTTGAGCATTGATTACCATTAGCATGCCAAATGGGTGTATCAATCCTCAATTTGACTAGTTTTGAGGTTTGGCCCCAAAACATGGAATGGTCTCATGTGTTGGGGCTGACTCCATGGACTAGAATTTACCCCAGCAGTGTCTAGTGTCTTCTGAGACCACTCTTTGGGTGTGCTACTTTTGAAGTTAATCTAGTTGTTCTCTGTTGTGGTATAAAGTCAGCCACCAGATGTGTTCATTCTGGTACCTCTTAGGAGGGATTTTGTTGCTGATCAATGTCAAATGCCTGTGACTAGCTTGTGGCTAACTTTTAGGAACTACAAAGTAATCAGCAGTTGGTAGCTGGCTATAGTGGGTCTGGATGTGCATGGGAGACACGTCACTGCAAACTGAGGCTGCCACCAGTAGCAGGCCTTGGGAAGGTCAGCAAAAGGCATAAGGAATCAAGTTCTGCTACCATTTTCCAGTTGTGCCTAAGTTTCATCCACTAAAATATCCTCAGATGGTACACACATTGGGTGAAGCAGGTACTCAGTCATCATCAGGGTACGGTGAATGGTATTCACCAGGTTAATGCAGATTCATAATTAGCACACTTGCTGATCCTTAGGCCATTCAGCAAAAGTCTCATGACTAACTGTGGTCCTCTACCACCTGTCTGGGGCCTGTGGACATTTGTTTTCGAGCAGGATCTCAGGGAATTGTCAGGGTGGACCTAGTGGAATTTACCAGGCTAATGCAGGTTCAAGTTTGGTCATGTGGGAGTAGGGCTCAGCACAGGGACAATGATGGTCATCCCTCTGGCCCTTGCCATGAAACCATACAGCTAAGTTTGTCTCTATGTTACTGGTGACTCCCAAGTTTCACTGGAACTCATTAAAGAGGTTTCTTTTGTTTTTAAAGGCCAAAACATTGACCAAGCCTGACTGAAGCCAAAAGATCCTTGGGCAGTGTATGAGTTTTGTGAGGCAGCATCTCTGGGACTCCTCAAGGTGGAGTGGTGGAGTTCACCAGGCTAATGCATATTCCAGTTTGGCTATGTGGGACAAGGGATTAACTCAGGCATGATGGTGCCTGACTACTAGCTGTGTTGGAGGCAAACTCAACACAAGGACAATGGCAGTTGTCCCTCCAGCCCTGCTCCTAAAGCCATACAACTCAGTTTCTCGCTGTATGTCTCTGGCAACCCCCAAGCTGCTATCATTCTACCAGAGCTTGGGGTGAGTGCTTGTGAGCTAGAGTCTGTGTGCAAGTGGATGCCTAAGTTTCCAGCAGCCTTCTATCTCACACAAACAGGAAATCCCTGATGATGTCCAAAGTCAAATATTTTATAGGCTCTTCTTCCCAGCATTGTGTTCTGAGCTGGAGAGGTTGACATGGGGCTGGAACCTCTTACACCTCAGCAGGTCCTATGCTATTGAGATATACCTTCTGCTTCTCAACTGACACATGTATGTGTGAAGCCAGAAATTTGTGTCTCCACCCCTTCTACCAGTCTTGATGTGAATCCAATTAGTCTTCAGGCAGACTAGGATCTCTAGAGGTTTTGAGTCTTTGCCTGATCCAATTAGTCATAAACAGAATTTGACACTGTTCTGCACTAGAAATTGGAAGGCATATCAGATCTACCTAATACATATTAAAACACCAAAACAGCCAGCCAAAATGAGGAGACAAAAAGAATTAGCACACTTGTTGATCCTTAGGCCATTCAGCAAATTAAATAAGAGAATTCTCTGGAAGAAGAGCTAAATGAAATGGATATAAGAAAAGGGAAGGTGAGAGGGGTGAGTTAAGAGATCAACCAAAGGACTTGTATGTGTGCATATAAACATAACCAATGGACACAAACACAAGGGGGTGAGGGAATGTGCTAGCGGGTGGGGATGGACGAGGATAGGTCAATGGGGGAAAAAGGATATATATGTAATACTTTATGTAATACTTTAAACAATAAATAATTAAAAAAGAAAATTATTGAAAATAGAGTTCAGAATAATGATGACAAAAGATGCTCAACAGCATGAGAAAGACATAGTAACTTTGAAAAAAATGATGTAGCACTAATAAACAACATAATGGCCTGGCCCGCATGGCTCAGTGGTTGAGCATTGACCTATGAACCAGGAGTATATGGTTGAATTCTGGGTCAGGGCACATGCTTGTGTTGCAGACTCAGTCCCCAATGTGGGTATACAGGAGGCAGCCAATCAATTATTCTCTCTCATCATTGATGTTTCTGTCTCTGTCTTCCTCTCCCTTCCTCTATGAAATCAATTAAAAAATAATAAAGAAAACAATGGAAGGAATATACAGCAGATTAGGGGAAGCTGAGGATTGGATCAGTGAATTAGAATTAGAAGATAGTGTAGAAAAAATTACACAGAGAACTAAAAAGAAAAAATAAAGGAGGACAGCTAAGGAAGCTGTGGGACAAGAGGCCCATACCCAGACACATCATAATTAAAATGCCAAAAATTAAAAACAAAGAATCTTAAAGGCAGCAAGAAGAAAGCAATCTATTACCTACAAAGGAGCTCCTATTAGGCTGTCAGCTGATTTCTCATCAGAAGTTCTACCGGCCAGAGGGGAAGGGCATGAAGTATTCACAGTGGAATGAAATTAGAAATCGATTACAGTAAAAACACCTCAAAACATTCAAACACAGGGAGTCTAAACAGCATGTTATTAAACAATGAATGGGTTACCAATAAGATCAAGGAAGAAATAAAAAACTTCCTGGAAACAAATGAAAAGGAACACACAACAACCAAAAATCTCTGAGATACAGCAAAAGCAGTCCTGATAGGGAAATTCATAGCACTACAGGGCCATCTCAAAAAACGTTAATAATAAACTATTTAACCCTACAACTTAAAGACTTAGAAAGAGAACAACCAGGAAATACCATGGTAAATAGAATGGAGGAAATAATAAAGATTAGAGCAGAAATAAATGACATAGGGACTAAAAAAATAATACAAAAAGTCAATGAAATAAAAATCTAGCTCATTGAAAAAATAAAGAAGATTGATGAATTGTTACCCACTCATCAAGAAACAAAGAGAATACATATGATCTAATGAGTCATTTAGGCTTGCTGTTTCTTTGCTGATTTTTTGTCTAGAGGATTTATCCAATGATGTCAGTGGGGTATTAAAGTCTCCTACTATGATCATATTGCTGTCAATCTTTTGCTTTATATCTTCCAGATGCTTTAAAAATGTATTTGGGTGCTCCTGCATTGGGTACATATATGTTTACCAGAGTTATATCCTCTTGTTGTATCAATCCCTTTAGTATTATAAAGTGGTCTTCCTTAATTCTTGTTATGGCCTCCACTTTGAGGTCTATTTTGTCAGATGTAAGTATTTTTTTTTAAAATATATTTTATTGATTTTTCACAGAGAGGAAGGGAGAGAGATAGAAAGTCAGAAACATCGATGAGAGAGAAACATCGATCAGCTGCTTCCTGCACATTTCCCACTGGAGATGTGCCCGCAACCCAGGTACATGCCCTTGACCGGAATCGAACCTGGGACCCTTGAGTCCGCAGGCCGACACTCTATCCACTGAGCCACACCGGTTCTGGCCAGATGTAAGTATTTTTACCCCAGCTTTTTTTCAGCTGTGCGAGTCTCTTGTTCTGAGATGGGTCTCTTGCAGACAGTATATATATATATATATATATATATATATATATATATATATATATATATATAATGTTTTCTTATCCATTCAGCCATTTGGTGTCTTTTGATTGGAGCATTTACTTCATTTACGTTTAAAGTTATTATTGATAGGTACTTGTTTGTAGCTATTTTTATTTACTTATTTTTATGCCCATGCTCCTTCCCTTTTTTCTCTTCTTGTTACAGCATTCCCTTTAACATTTCTTGAATTGCTGGCTTGGTAGTGATAAACTCCTTTAGCCTTTCTTAGTCTGTGAAGCTCCTGACTGCCCCTTCAATTTTGAATGAAAGCCTTGCTATATAGAATATTCTTGGATTCAGTCCCTTGCTTTGCATCACTTTGTATACTTCCTTCCATTCCTTTCGGGCCTGATGTGTTTCTGTTGAGAAATCATTTGATATTCTAATGGGGGATCCCTTGTAGGTAACTTTCTGTCTGTTTCTCTCTTGCAGCTTTTAATATTCTCTCTTTGTGGTTAATATTTGCAATTGTAATTACGATGTGTCTTGGTGTGAGTCTTTTTGGGTTTATCTTGCTTGGAACTCAATGTGCTTGTGTAACTTTTTTCTCCCCCAAATCAGGGAAGTTTCCTGACATTATTTCTTCAAATAGGTTTTCTAACCCTTGATCCTCTTCTTGTCGTTCTGGCACTCCTATTGTATGTATGTTGCTACATTTCATGTTTTCCCAAAGTTGTCTCAGGCTTTCCTCCTGTCTTTTGAATTTTTCTCCAGTTATAGTTTATACTGGGTGTGCTTTGCTTCCCTGTCTTCTAATTCACTAATTCCATCCTTTTCTTTCCCTACTGTGCTATTACAGCAGGCAGAAAAATTGCTTTGGCAAGAACATTCACACCTGCGGCATGGTAATGAGGAATGTCAGATTTAAGTTTTCCCTGGGGTAATAGATACTACAGTTTAGCTAAAGCCATCTCAAGTGAAACTATTTTTCTTAAAGATCAATTCACCACACACAAACACACGAAAGAGAAATATAAAATCAAATAAAGAATATATGTATAGAAAAATCCCTTGAAGACAAACATATCTTACATGAAACTAAGATTGATGTCTCTTCAAGTGGTTCAAGGACCACTTTTCATAAATTCTCCAAAAGCATGTTAAAAGATGTGCACCTGGATCACACTTTGTCCCAATGAATTGGACTCCTGATCTTTTTTCTATAGTTTTTTTTTTTAAGATTCCACATTTAAATGAGATCAAATAGTACTTGTCTTTCTCTATCTGACTTACTTCCTTTAGTATAATGTCAAGCATAACACCCATGTTGTTGCAAATGGCAGGATTTTCTTCTTTTATATGACTAAACTAGAGCCCGATGCATGAAATTCATGCAAGGGGTCAGTCATCGCAGCCCCGCTGCCTCTCGGCCCCATGGCCACACCCACTGGTTGTTCCAGAAGGTTGTCCGGAAGGTCATTCTGGAAGGTCCTTCTGTTGTCCAGTCTAATTAGCATATTAGCTCTTTATTATATAGGATAGTATACCATTGCAGATATAGTTGCTATATTTGTTAAAGAACCAGGTTGTCTGTAAGATCCAAATAAAGCAAAGACAGATGTCAATATGGTTACTAAAACGTATTTACTGGAACCACAGGGTAGACTGATGCATTTAGAAAGCTTTTCAATACAAAGGTTAAAATTAATTACTTCTAAACTTATGTTTATACAGGAAACTTGATTGACTGCTATCCTATATATTCTAAACATTCATGACCAATTACTTTGAAAGAATTAGTTTGAATTACAATATTTTTTTACAAATAACTCAAAATATTCCCATGGATAAATTCACTGTGTATTCACAATGTAAATATCTACACTAATAAAAGAGAAACATGAAAATTGATCTCACTCTGCTACACCCACAAGCCATGCCCACCATCCAATCAGGAGCAAGTATGCAAATTAACCCAACCAAGATGGCTGCAGCCACAGAGCTGGAGCAAGCAGGAGGCTTGAGTTGACCTCAGCGATGGAGGAAGCCAAGCTTCCCGCCTGCCCTGGCCAGCCCTGGCCTCCACTCAAGGCTACAAAGTTTCAAATATAGAAGATAAATAAATCCCAGATACCTGCTTCCCTCTGCTCAAGAAGGCACTGAAAAAAAAAAAAGAAAAAAGGAGGGGCTGGAAGCTTGGGTTGCTGAGGGCAGTAGCCAGCCTGCAAACAGCCATCAGACCCTCACTCAGGCTGGCCACACACCCCAGTGGGGACCCTCACCTCATGGGGTCATGGCTTGCCTGAAAAACACCCCAGGGCCCTCACCCAGGCCACTCCACACCCAAAGGGAACCCCCAACCTGATCCAGGACACTCTTCAGGGCAAACCAGCGGGCCCCCACCCATGCACCAGGCCTCTATCTATACTAATAAAAGGATAATATGCTAATTAAGCTGGGAGACCTTCCAGGAGGCCTTCTGGATGTTCTTCTGGACAAAGCCATGGTTTGGGGGCCGAGGTAGAGGCGGTTAGAGACCAAGAGGGGAGAGCAGTTGTGGGTGATTAAGCTGATGGGGGGCTGGGCCATTGGGGGCAAGCAGACCATCAGGGGTGCCAGTTGGGGGCAAGCAGGCCATCAGTGGGGGTCAGTTGGAGGAGATCAGGACAGCAGAGGGGGAAGTTTGGGGTGAGCAGGCCAGCAGGGTGGCAGTTGGGGGTGAGCAGGCCAGTGGGGAGGGAGGGTGGGGGCAAGAAGGCCAGCACGGGGGGCAGTTGTGGGTGAGCAGGCTGGTAGGGGAGGCAGTTGGGCGTGAGCACACTGGCATGGGGGGCAGTGGGGGTGATCAGGCTGGCGGTGGGGACATTTGGGGGCAAGCAGGCCAGCGGCGAGGGGCAGTTGGAGGCTATCAGGCTGGCAGGCAGAGTGGTTAGGGGCGATCAGGCAGGCAGGCAGGCAGGTGAGCAGTTAGGAGCTAGAAGTCCCGGATTGCAAGAGGGATGTCTGACTTCTGGTTTAGGCTGATCCCTGTAAATTGGCAGTAGGACATCCTTTGAGGCAGTGGTTCTCAGCCTTCCTAATGCCGCAACCCTTTAATAGAGTTCCTCATGTTGTGGTGATCCCCAACCATAAAATTATTTTCATTGCTACTATATAACTGTAATTTTGCTACTGTTATGAACCATAATGTAAATATCTGATATGCAGGATGTATTTTCATTGTTACAAATTGAACATAATTAAAGCATAGTGATTAATCACAAAAACAATATGTAATTATATATGTGTTTTCCGATGGTCTTAGGCGACCCCTGTGAAAGGGTTGTTTGACCCCCCAAAGGGGTCATGACCCACAGGTTGAGAACCACTGCTTTGAGGGGTCCCAGATTGGAGAGGGTGCAGGCCGGGCTGAGGGACACCCCACTGTGCACGAATTTCTTGCACCAGGCCACTAGTATTTTATATATTTACTAGAGGTCCAGAGCACAGATTCATGCACCAGTGGGGTCCCTTGGACTAGTCAGCACCCTCTAACAATCCAGGAACCCTTGGGGGATGTCAGAGAGCTGGTTTTGGCCTGATCCCCGCAGGCCAGGCTGAGGGACTCCACTGGTGCATGAATCTGTGCATCAGGCCTCTAGTATGCATATAAGATCTTTGGTTAATCTCTTCCTGCCCTCCCCCCTCCACCCTTCCCTCTGTGATTCATCAGTCTATTCCATGTTTCCATGCCTGTGGTTTCTGCTTCTGCATTGAGCATCTGCTCCCTGGCGGTCAGTGCATGTCATAGTTACTGATGGTTGGTCAGTTGACTGGTTGGCTGGTCAGCTGGATGCTTAGGCTTTTATATATGTAGATTACTCTGCTAGAGAAAAACAAGCTTGGAACATTTAATTTCCTAAGTTACATAGCAAATAATAAATGAATTAGGACTGAAAATAAATTTGACGTTTCTTTAATCCTAAATTAATCCTATCTAATAAAGAGGTAATATTCAAATTGACCATCACTCCAGCACACAAGATGGCCTCCCCCATGTGGTCAAAGATGATCGCCTCCATGTGGACACAAGATGGCCACTACAAGATGGCTGGCAGGGGAGGGCAGTTGTGGGCGATCAGGCCAGCAAAGGAGGGCAGGTGGGGGCAATCAGTCCTGCAGGGGAGGGCAGTTAGGGGTGACCAGACCTGCAGGGGAGGGCAGTTGGGGGGACTAGGTTGGCAAGGGAGGGAAGTTAGGGGTGACCGGGCCAGCAGGGGAGGGCAGTTGGGCATGACCAGGCCTTCAGGGGAGGGCAGTTGGAAGGTACAAGGACTGCAGGGGAGGGCAGTTGGAGGCAACCAGGCTGGCAAGGGAGCGAAGTTAGGGGTGACCGGGCCAGCAGGGGAGGGCAGTTAGGGGCAACCAGGCCTTCAGGGGAGGACAGTTAGGGAAAACCAGACTGGCAAGGGAGGGCAGTTAGAGGTGACCAGGATTGCAGGGGATGGTAGTTAGGGGCAATTGGGCTGGCAGGGGAAGTTAGGCATCTATCAGGCTGGCAGAGTAGTGGTTAGGGGGTGATCAGGCAGGTAGGCAGGAGAACGGTTGAGAGGCCGCAGTCCTGGATTGTGAGAGGGATCCCAAATTGGAGAGGGTGCAGGGTGGGCTGAAGGACACTCACTCCACCTCTAGTTATCCTATAATTATCTGATGTTTTCCCAGTATAGATGCAGTTATGAAGAATTCCCAGGAAACAAAAGCAGGGTAGATTTTTTAGGGAAAGCCAGTCTTCAAATAAAATTACATATCCAGAGTAGTTAAGTCAGAAAAAACCTCTAGCTACAACTATAGATTTTGTTAAACAATACTACTTTGGAATCAAATACTCTATACCTATCAGTATATTTATAATGTTGATTCTTATTAAAATAATCCTATCTAATCCTATCTAATAAAAGAGAAACATGGTAATTGGTGTATGACCACTACCCTTCCCATTGGCTAATCAGGGCAATATGCAAATTAACTCCCAGCCAAGATGGCAGCCGGCAGCCAGGCACCTTGAAACTAACATGAGGCTTGCTTGCTTCAGTGACGGAGGACTCCAACGTTCCCCGCCTGCCTTGCCGGCCTCTGAGCCTGCAGTTTGAACATTGTAACAAATATAGAAGCTACAAAAAAAACCCAGAAACCAGCTTTCAGCAAGCCGGGATCTCAGAGCTGGAGTTGATACAGAGTTTCACTTATAGAACCTAAACAAACCAGATACCTACTTTCAACAGCTGAGGCCCCAGAGCTGGAGCCAAGCCTCAGAGCTAAAGCTGGCCCAGAATAAAAATAAAAAAAGAAAAAAGGAGCAGTTGGGAGCTTCAGTCCTAGCCTGAAAACAGCCCTCAGCCCCTAACCCAGACTGGCCAGGCACCCCAGTGGGGACCCCCACCCTGAAGGATGTGTGACCAGCTGCAAACAGCCATCATCCCCTCACCCAGGCTGGCCAGGCACCCCAGTGGGGACCCCCACCCTGATCCAGGACACCCTTCAGGGCAAACCAGCCAGCCCCCACCCATGCACGAGGCCTCTACCTTATATAGTAAAAGGGTAATATGCCTCCCAGCACTGGGATCAGTGGACGCGCGAGGCCTCCCAGCACTGGGATCAGCGTGACAGGGGGCAGCGCCCAAACCCCCTGATTGCCCTGCAGCTCTGTATGTGACAGGGGGCGGGCCACAACCTCCCTATCTGCCCTGCTCTGTTCGTGACAGGGGAAGGCGCCCAAACCTCCTGATCAGCCCTGCTCTGAGCCTGATACGGGGGAGCTCCCCAACCTCTGATTGCCCTGCAGCTCTGTGTGTGACAGGGTGCGGTGCCCCAACACCCCCTGCCCCCACGGGCCCTGCTCTGTGTGTGATGGGGTAGAGCCATAACCTCCCAATCAGCCCTGCCCTGAGTGTGACAGTGGCGGCGTCCCAACCCCGTGATCGGCCCTGCTCTGTGGGTGATAGAGGGCAGTGCCCCAACCCCCTGGTCTGCCCTACTCTGTGTGTGACAGGGGGCGGTGCCCCAACTCCCCTATCTGCCCTACTCTCTGAGTGACAGGTGGGAGCTCCCCAATCCCCTGATGGGCCCTGCTCTGTGCATGACAGGGGGTGCTGTTGCAACCTCCCCATGGACCCTGCCTTGAGTGTGACAGGGGGCGGTGCCCCAACCCCCCAATCAGCCCTACCCTGAGCGTGACTGAGGGTGGCATCGCAACCTCCCAATCCGCCCTGCTCTGTGCATGACAGGGGTCGGCGCCCCAACTTCCCAATAGGCCCTGCTCTGAGCCCGAACAGAGGCTGCACCTAGGGATTGGACCTGCCCTCTGCCACCTGGGAGCAGGCCTAAGCCAGCAGGGCGTTATCTCCTGAGGGGTCCCAGACTGCGAGAAGTCACAAGCCAGGCTGAGGGACCCCCCTTCCCCCCAAGTGCACAAATTTTTGTGCCCCGGGCCTCTAGTTTATTATAAAATATAAGATAAAATCATATGGATATAAATTATTACTTTAATATTACTTGATTGATACAGTGGGATATAGTTAATAAGAATTCAAGTGAAGCACTGAAGTGAAGACAGGGACCAAAGAATGAAAGACCTAATATGGCAAACTAAAAATTGTTCATTTTGTTCTGTTATTAGAAAGTTTGGTTTTCTAATGTAAATAAACATATTTCAATGACTTTCCAAAATAGTAGATATGTTGTATTTACCTAAAGTATCTACCTTGGTATTTAGATCAATTTTAGTTATTTTTTGACTCCATAGTCAGGTAGACCACCTTAAGGCAATATTCATGTTATCACAATATCTAAGTACAAATGTGGGTTACTCTTTTGACATAAAAATGCTACCATTTTCCAATATAAGTTTAATTTCTGCATGAGAAATTATTTGAAATTAGTTTTAGATAATATTTTTTCAAAATTCCCTTACATACAGCTACTGTCAATCTTTACAGTTCATTGAGCTATTTCAAATTTTATTTGTTTCATCTAACAAAAAGCACACACACAAATAATTACAGTTACAAAATGTTTCTTTAACAATATCTGTGAGTTTTATTTCACATCACATTATATCATATAATTGTTAAAATTTTAGTAAAAATCTTAAATAAAAAATAGCTTTGAAATGATCTCTTTTGTGAGATTTGTATACAAGTATACACATTTCTCCATTTGTTCAGACCAGATTTCCATGTCATAAATTAAATACAATATATTCTCTTAATAATATACTTTTGTATCTTTATGAAGAAATGATTGCAAAGCATAGAATTCATCCTTTTGTGTACAATTTGATGTTTTTGTATATTCACAAGGTTGTAGATCTAATACCAATATCTAATTTTAAACGTGCATTGTTAAAACTTGCAAATACATTACAACAATCACATGTAAAATATTAGTTTGATTCACATGTACTTGCAATGTTATTCTATATAATAAAAGAGAAACATATAAATTGACCATCCCTCCACTAAGCTCACCAGCCAATCAGGAGTGAGTATGCAAATTAACCCAACAAAGATGGAGGACCTGTGGGTAGCACGCACATGCACAGGCACCAAGTGGCTGGGGGCAGGCATCCTGCCCCTCCCCATCCTGGCTGCTCTGGGCTGGTGGGCAGCGTGTTCAGGCGCAGAGTGTCCGGGTTGGGGCAGGGCAGGATGCCTGGCTTCCGCCCAGCCCTGGTCACTCCAGGCAGGTGAGCAGTGCACCCTGGCGTCCCGCCCAACCCAGGCCACTCCGGGCCTGTGGGCAGCACATGTGGAGAGCCTCTGGGCAGGGGAGGCGGACCTGTACTCCCCACATGGTGGCTGTGGCATCCGTGAGCACACCAAGCAGAGCCTGCAGGCTATCAGCACCAAGGAATGGCTGTGCAAGTCCCACCTCCTGGCCCAGAAAGTGTGCAATCACAGGGACAGCCACCGTGATGGGCCAGATTGATGTCCTTCTGGCCATGCCATGGGGGTTTGCAGGTCTGGTGCGCACATCCTGTCCTCCCCCACTGGTGTGCGAACGTCCCCCAGTGTGCTGTCACCCTCACGCACCTGCAACAGTCCCGGACCAAGGTGTGCACAAGTTTCCCCCGCCCCTCCACTGCATTTCCATCAACCCCAGCATGCCTATGTCCCCCACAGGACATGCGCACATCCCCTACAATATGCTCACGTCCTTTGGAGAGTGTCTGGGTGTTCTGGGTGCTGAGGGTGGGTTCCTGTGAGATGACAGTGAGAGGGCGGAGTGGTGATTCCCTGTTCCTGTGGATGCCAGTGCAGCAAGGAGATCACCTCTGTGGGACTAATGCAGGTGCTGAGGTGGGAGCAGTTGCAGACAGACACACCAGGTTGGCGTGGGGCAGCCCTCACTGAGGTGCCTTCAGTCAGTGTTCAAGATCAGGAGGCAAGGAGTTCCGTCCTATCAGTGAAATGGTGGGATAGTCAGGGCGACTGCAGAGGAGGAATGTGCACTTTGGGTGCCAGCACCCATGAGCGAAGGCTGCCCTGACTAAGCCTTGCTCGCTTGGGGCCTAGTGCACTCCTGCTGGGCAGTGGGTAACAGGATGTGATTTTCTGAGGTAATGAGAGAAAATGTTGATTCTCCCACTGCCCGCGAATGTGGAAAGTGGAGTGGGGATACATGCAGGGAGTGAGCGAGATTCCCTGCGTGAGCGGGGTTCCAAATCCGCTGTTGGTTCCTTTCACTGCTGACGCGAGATATACAGGGTGTTCCCCAAAATGTATACACACTTTGAATACCTACAAATTCCAATAGGTTTAAGCATGAAAAGAAACAACAATGGAGCTGTCATCTGTTAAAAGTGCAGGCCTAACCCAGCAGTCGGACATTCCCCGAGGGGTCATGGATTAGAGAGAGTGCAGGCCAGACTTTCATGCACCGGGCCTCTAGTCTACACTAATAAAAGAGAAACATGCAAATAAACCATCACTGCATCACTCTGACACTCTGCTACACCCACAAGCCAATCAGAGCTACTATGCAAATTAACCCAACAAAGATGGTGGTTAATTTGCATATGCAGGTGCAGAGCAAAGACTGAAGATGACTGAAGATGGTGGCAGCCACGGAGTTGTAGCAAGCAGGAGGCTTGGATTGCTCCTAGCGACAGAGGAAGCCAAGCTTCCTGCTAGCCCTGGACTCCGCTCAAGGAGGGGCTTGGGGCCAGGGTCCCCGGGGAAACACAGGCTTCCAGCCGTGGTGACCCAGGCCCCCAGCCCCACGCTGGGCCCCTCCCTGGGCTCTGTTCAAGGAGAAGCTGGAGACCTGGGCTCAGCTCAAGGAGCTGGAAATTTAAAGGAGGGGCTGTGAGCAGCCAGAGAGGAGAAGCCAAGCCTTGCTGCTGCAGCCGGACTAAAGGCCTGGGTCCCGGGTGCTGGAGGAAAACCAGTGCCAGCAGCCAGGGGAAGGAAGGCTTATTGCACAAATCTTCATGCAACGGGCCACTTGTCTATATAATAAAAGCTTAAGCACCCATTACGATGGAATGACCAGAATGAGCGGTCACAATGATGTGCACTGAACACCAGGGGGCAGATGCTCAAAGAAGGAGCTGCCCCCTGGTGGTCAGTGTGCTCCCACAGGGGGAGCACTGCTCAGCCAGAAGCCAGGCTCATGGCTGCCGAGTGCAGCAGCTAAGAAGTAGCGAGCTGAGTGGTAAGAAATGAGTAGGCGGGCAGTAAGGAGCAAGGGATTCCAGATTGTGAGAGAGATTGGGCCTAAGCCAGCAGGTGGACATCCCCTGAGGGGTCCCAGACTGCGAGAGGGCATAGGCCAGGATGAGGGACTGCCCACCCCAGTGCACAGATGCACTGGGCCTCTAGTTTTAAATAAATTCCAAATAATTTTACTCATATACCCTGTAAAACCTGAAGAAGTTTTAAAGAGGATTAGAAAATGAGACATAAACAGGTTATTTTTCTGAATTCTCTCACTGATAAATATAGGTCTGTTTTAGATAATTATCAGATATTGACTGCACTTTCTATCAGATTTATACAACTTTGCATTTGTCAGTGCTGGAGATGAATAATTTTTAATAAATCCTCAAGTGATTTTAGTATAAACTACAAATTCCCCAATCTTGTTTACAAGGCTCTGTTTTAACTTTCCTTATTTCTCTCCACTCCTAAGTCCATATTAAAACTACATTAAACATATTTCAGTACCTCAACTATATCTTGTTTAATATAATAATCTTGCTTTTGTTTTGTTGTTTTCATTATTTTGTGGTATCATTGCTTTGTTGAACAGAAACATGTTGGTTAGTATTCCTCTGTTCAAGATGCACTATCACCATAAATCTGTACATGGTCTCTTTTTAATTCCTTATTCACTTTTATTCTCCTCATATTGAATCATTCAACTCATTTTAATACCCTCTCCAAGTTTTCTATCTAATGTATATTCATATGTGAAAGACATTGCCAACTGCATACTCAATATTTTTTCTCCCTTTCTTGATTACTAATAGATTCCCTTTTTGATCTAGTTAGTAATGTGCCCAATTAAAATATTCATCTCATCACACTCCTTTGCATCTAGCAGTCTCTATATGACTTGCTTCTGATCAAAGAAATATAAGTGCTTTTTACTGGGAGTAGATTACAGAAGAAAATATATTCCAGCATGAAAAGGGGAGTAACTCAGCGAGTTTGTCTCTTTGTCCTACACTTTGCCTATCCTCTTATTTCCTAGATTATATAGGTAATTCCTGAAGGTAAATAGCTATCTTGCAATTATAAAGATGCAAAGCCACATGCCTATAGTAGTGGAGCAGAAGACTGGAAAAGGCAATTGAACCATGTGGGGTTTTCTTAGCTCCAATTTTAATCACTGCAGTTGAGTAAGCCACAGTGATTGGATTTATATAAGTCTCCACTCCCCATTACCGATACATTATATTATTATATACTAGAGGCCCGGTGCACAAAAATTTGTGCACTCAGCGGGGGGGGGTCCCTCAGCCCGGCCTGTGCCCTCTCGCAGTCTGGGACCCCTCAGGAGATAGTGACCTGCTGGCTTAGGCCTGCTCCTGGGTGGCAGAGGGTAGGCCTAATCCTGAGGTGCAGCCCCCGGTCAGGCTCAGAGCAGGGCCGATTGGGGAGTTGGGGCGCTGCCCCCTGTCACACTCAAGGCAGGGTCAATGGGGAGGTTGCGGCGCCACGCCCTGTCACGCACAGAGCAGGGCCAAAAAGGGGGTTGGAGCGCTGCCCCCTGTCATGCACAGAGCAGGGCGGATCAGGGGATTGGGGCGCCGCACTCTAACACCCACAGAGTAGGGCCGATCAGGGGGTTGGGGCACCAACACTCTCACACTCAGGGCAGGGCCGATGGGGAGGTTATGGTTCTACCCCATCACACACAGAGCAGGGCCCGTGGGGTGGGGGGGGGGTTGGGGAGCCGCCCTCTATCACCCACAGAGCCGCAGGGCAATCAGAGGTTTGGGGAGCTCCCCGCTATCAGGTACAGAGCAGGGCTGATCAGGGGGTTGGGACGCTTTCCCCTGTCAGGAACAGAGCAGGGCAAATAGGGAGGTTGTGGCCCCGCCCCCTGTCACACACAGAGCTGCAGGCTGATCAGGGGGTTTGGGTGCTGCCTCCTGTCACGCTGATCCCGGTGTTGGGAGGCATATTACCCTTTTACTATATAGAATAGAGGCCTGGTGCATGGGTGGGGGCTGGCTGGTTTGCTCTTAAGGGTGTCCTGGATCAGGGTGGGGGTCCCCACTGGGGTGCCTGGCCAGCCTGGGTGAGGGGATGATGGCTGTTTACAGCTGGTCACACACCCTTCAGGGTGGGGGTCCCCACTGGGGTGCCTGGCCAGTCTGGGTGAGGGGCTGAGGGCTGTTTTCAGGTGTGACTGAAGCTTCCAACTGCTCCTTTTTTCTTTTTTTTTTATTTTTATTCTGGGCCAGCTTTAGCTCTGAGGCTTGGCTCCAGCTCTGAGGCCTCAGCTGCTGAAAGTAGGTATCTGGTTTAGGTTCTATAATCGAAACTCTGTATCAACCCCAGCTCTGAGATCCCAGCTTCCTGAAAGCTGGTTTCTGGGGTTTTTTTTCGCTTCTATATTTGTTAAAATGTTTCAAGCTGCAGGCTCAGAGGCCTGCAAGGCAGGCGGGGAAGGTTGGTTTCCTCCATCACTGAAGCAAGCAAGCCTCATGTTCGTTTCAAGCTGCCTGGCTGCCGGCGGCCATCTTGGCTGGCAGTTAATTTGCATATCTCCCTGATTAGCCAATGGGAAGGGTAGCGGTCGTATGCCAATTACCATGTTTCTCTTTTATTAGATAAAGGATGTTATATATTTATTATCTATATAATAAAAACCTAAGCAACTGTTACGGCAAAATGACCAGAATGACCAGTCGCTATCATGCACACTGACAACCAGGGGGCAGACAGTCAACGCAGGAGCTGCCTCCTGGTGGTCAGTGCATTCTTCCAGAGGGGGAGTGCCACTCAACCAGAAGCCGGGCTCATGGCTGGCTTCATGGCAGCACTAAGGAGCAGTGAGCCGAGAGGTAAGGAGCAGCGAGCAGGTGGTAAAGAGTGAGGGATCCTGGGGATCAGGCCTAAGCCAGCAGTCAGACATCCCTGGAGGGGTCTTGGACTGTGAGAGGGCACAGGCCAGGCTGAGGGACACCCCCTCCCCAGTGCACGAATTTCGTGCACTGGGCCTCTAGTATAGTGTATTATACAATCCTGGCTGACCTCAAACTGCACTATAATGAACACATTTTTGAATACACTGGATGAGTGTTTCCTTTGATTATATACTAAAAAGGGGGATTTCTGGGTCGGATGATATACCTAAAGTTGATTTCACTCAATATAGGTAGATTGCTCAGAATACTGATTGCACAAGTTTATACTTTTACCAACAGTGAACAGGTTCTCATTCCCCATATTATTACTATTTAGTATTATTTGATTATATTTTTATAATCATGATGTCTGAAAAGAGCTATTTATTTTTTTGTTTTTATTTTCATGTATCTGATACCTAGTCATGTAGAGCAGGTCTTCATGTACTTATTAGCCATTTGATTTTCAATTTCTGAAAATAGTATTTTGCTCATAAGAAAAGAGTTTTCTGCTGTTTCCCATATTTGCCTTGATTTTCAGGAGTTCAGTATATAAGCTAGATATAATAATCATTTCTTGTTGTAAACACTGCAAATATCTCCTGGAGTGTGATCAGTTGCCTAAATATGCTGAATAAGCAGAATATTTAAATTTATTTTAGTCATATCTATTATTTTTACTTTTATAATTTAAGCTTTTGTGAGTTTTGATTAATATTTATCCCACATCCAAAGTTCACAAACTTCTAACATTTATAAAATTATTTTACACTGTTTTCATTCACGTTTATATCTTTAATCAATCTGGACTTTGTTATTTTATGTAGAGAGTAAATTGTCTGCTTTTATTTTTCTCCTCTCAGTGAGACAACTCTTATTTTCCAAATATATCAATTTCTGATATAGTTTGTGTGTGTATGTGTGTGTGTGTGTGTGTGTGTGTGTGTGTGTGTGTGTGTGTGAATGTATATGAGGTTCTATTGGTAAACTTCTTTATCCTTATTCTAGTGAAACACAATATCAGTGGCCATGGCTTTGCAATTCACTGTTTCATAAGGTGACTTTCTCCTCTTTTTTCAAAAAGAAATATTTTAACTATTTATAACTTTTACTACGTGCATGTGAGTGTTCATTTGGACCAGGATTTTTCTCTATTTTTTATGCATTAAAAATACATCTATACAATTTTACATATGTTTACATATGTGATCATGCTGTGTTTTGTTCCAGTGCTATTTTTCTCCCTTCAACTCTTCCTCTTCCTCCTCTTCCTCCTCCTTCTTCTACTCCTCCTTCTTTTCATAAAAGTAAATCCAAGTCACCTGGTATAATTGTTAATTTTATGTGTCAACTTGCCCAGATATTTAATCAAACAGTAACTTGTGGTGTTGCCCTGAAAGTATATTGTAGATGTGGTTAACATCCACAAACAGGTAATGTAACACACCTTCATATGGCTGAATATCATCTAGTTGAAGGCCTTGATAGCAAAACAGTAAAAACTGAGATTTCTCAGGAAGAAGTTCTGACTCAAAACTGCAATCCCTGCCTGAATTTCTAAGATGCCAGGCTGCCCTAAGGGATAAATCTTCGCCAGTTACCATAATCAAGTTAGCCAAATCCTTAAATCTCTTCACACACACACACACACACACACACACACACACACACACTAATTATTTCTGGATTTCATATTTGTGAATTCACCTACCAACAACAATTAAATTGACCCCCAAAAACAATATTCACATACTTTCTTGGTTATTTGTGGACATGTGCAGAACAGTTACAAAACTTTGTTGCCCAATTCACATATTCCCAGCTGAGGTCAAGACTGCACTCTGCCTCTTGTTTTAGCTCTAACACAGAAATGAATAAAGAATGGAGACGGTTAGGTGGTGCAGGGAAGTGCAAGAAGTCCTGACTCTGGAGCCAGTTGGATAGGAGTTGAATACCAACTCTGGCATCTGTAGTGGGGTGGCCTCCAGCAAGACATATTACATGTTTGAACATTTCTTTTTCTTTGTAAAACATAAAAAAAATGAAATCTATCAAGATGAATTGTCTTGGGGATTTACGATATAGTCTATGTGATATGTGTGTATGTGTGCATTTTCTTGAAGAGTAAAGGTTTAGAGTTTGCAAATTCAGTGTTTTTGATGACTCTTAATAGCAATAACTACCATGGATAATGAGGATCAAGTGTGTGTGTGTTTGTGTGTGTGTGTGTGTGTGTGTGTGTGTGTGTGTATAGACTTGTTACACATAGTGTCATATTTGTTCTATTTATCTGGAAAATTCTGACATATATCTGGTATAGATCAAGTGTATATTTTTTAAAGATTTGTATATTGATGTTTAGAGAGAGAGGAAGAGAGAGAGAGAAACACTGATGTGAGAGTGAAACATCAATCAACTGCTTCCTGCAACCCCCACCCCTAGCCCCCGATGGGGGATTGAGGCCACAACCCTGGCATATGTCCTGACCTAGGATGGAACAGGCAAATGTTTAGTGCATGGGATGATGCCCAACCAACTGAGCCACACCATTCAAGGCTCAGGTGTGTATTTTTGAATAGCTTAAATATATTCCATGGTGTAGATATATTATATTTAAAACCAGTCCCTTAATTAAATGGAAATTTCACTTATTTTCAATTTTAGGATTTATTTATATGTAATGTCATCACATATATATATAATCTTTATTGTAGAAAGTATTATATATATCCCCTTATTTCCCTCATTGACCACTCAACCTCTCACTTGCCATCCCCCAGGCATATTGCCCTAATGCCTGTGTACTTGGGTTATGCATATATGCATAAAAGTTCTTTGCTTAAGTTCTTCTGCTCCTCCTCCCCTTTCCTCTGAGATTTAGCAGTCTGTTCCATGATTCCATGACTCTAGAACTATTTTGTTCATCAGTTTATATTGTTCATTAGATTCCACATATGAGTGAGATCATGTGATACTTGTCTTTCATTTTGTTTCATTTTATTTCACTTAGCATAATACTCTCCAGATCACTCCATGCTGTTTCAAAGGGTAAGAGATCCTTCATTTTTACTGCTGCATCGTATTCTATGGTGTAAATGTACCATAGCTTTTTTTATCCACTCATCTACTGATGGGCACTTGGACTGTTTCCAGACCTTAGCTATTGTAAATAGCGCTACATATATCCTTTCTGATTGGTGTTTCAGGTTCCTTAGGATATATTCCTAGAAGTAGGATCACTGGCTCAAATAGGAGTTCCATTTTTTTTTGAGGAAACTCCATACTGTATTCCACAATGGCTACACCAGTCTACATTCCCACCAGCAGTGTACTAGGGCTCCCCTTTCTCTACAGTCTTTCCAACCCTTGTTTATTGATTTGTCCATCGTACCCATTCTGGCAGGTGTGAATTGATATCTCATTGAAGTTTTACTTTGTATGTCTCTAAGGATTATTGACTTTGAGTATTTTTTCATGTGTCTCTTGGCCATCTGCATATCCTCTTTGGAGAAGTGTCTATTTATGTCCTTTGTCCATTTTTAATTGGATTGGTTGTCTTTCTGGTGTTGATGTGTGTGAGTTCTTTGAATGTTTTGGAAATTACCTCCTTATCAGATGTATCACTGGCAAATATGCCCTCTCAAACAGTGGGTTCCCTTTTCATTTTGTTGATGGTTTGTGGGTTTTTGTTTGTTTTTGCTGTGCAGAAGTTTTTCACTTTGACATAGTCCCATTTGGCTATTTTTTTTTTTTTTGCTTTTTTTCTCTTGGTAAACATATTTTTCTGAGAGATGTCTGAAATTTTTCTTCCTATGGCTTCTTGTAGTATTTTTTATGGTTTCATGACTTACATTTAAGCCTTTTATCAATTTTGAGTTTATTCTTGTGTATGGGGTAAGTTAGTGGTTAGTTTAATTTTTGTGCATGTACCTGTCCAATTTTCTATTTATCTATATGCCTGTTCTTGTGCATGTACCAGGCTGTTTTGATTACAGTGGTTTTGAAGTATAAATTTGATACTTATTCACTTTTGTAATCTTCAAATTTTTCCTCAATACTGTCAGTTCTAAAAGACTACCACTTAAAAATTATCCCACTAACTGGTGGAACTGCTCTCCTTATTCTAAATACACCACCCCTTGTTTTTGCTTTCCTAGTCCTAAATCAGTAAAGAAAGCTTTTAGTAAAATGAAGATTACAACACATCGGTCTTTCTGGGCCAGGGTGGCTCAGTGGTTGAGGTCAGCCTATGAACCAGGAGGTCACGGTTCAATTCCTGGGCAGAGCACATGCCTGGGTTGTGGGCTAGATCCCTCGACCCCCCATGGGGGACATGCAGGAAGCAGCAAATCGATGACTCTCTCTTATCACTGATGTTTCTATCTCTCTCTCCCACTCTCTGAAATCAATAAAAATATATTTAAAAAAACTGGTCTGTCTCACACTCACCCATCCCCCCAACCTTGCCCCACCCCCTTGTCTTCCCACCCCATGCCTCCCTCCACCCCTTCCACACACACCCTGATGTGTAGGGTGTAAAACTTGTGCCCAAAAGAATGGGGAAACGTTGCTTCATAGATAGTAGTCAAAACACAATCACCTGAACTTATTGTTTTATTAAGGTGATTGTATTATTAATTGTTAAATTGCATGGCATACTTCTTCGTCCATACTTGAGCCATGAACTCATACTTTGGCCTATCATATATGTAAATCTTCCCAATTTCTGGACCGAGAATATTGTGTAGATTGGGATGACATAAAATGGCGCTGAGTGAGAGCAATACTTTGGAAACTGTGTGTGCGGAAGACCACTGGGCATTAAGGATGGCCAGACAGATGCACCCATTATGGTTTATGTTTGGATGGCAAATTCGGGTTTTAAATCGGATCTTGGGTGGTTTGAAAGGGTACTCCCACGGGAATCGGATGGTAAGGAAGAAGACCCCTCCCTGGTAGGGGCTGTCCCTGGGCCCCAGTACAATTCCCTGCCAGTTGAACAGGTTTTCTGTGATGGGCCCTGCAGAGCACAGCTCTGGGGAGTTCCGAGAAAGGTGGAGGAACTCCTTCTGGAAGCACTTTTCTTCCAGAGACAGCGCCATTGGCCGATCTTTGTGGGGAGGCTTCCTGACGGGCATAAGGTGGGGGAGACCATAGTTAGGGGGAGCGGCAACCCACAGGGCACAGGAATAGGTGAGCCACGGCCGGACTTTGAGGTGGAGGTAGGTGACAGGGGACAGGGAAGGTGGTGGAGAGGAGGGCTGAGGAAGGAGAGATGGGAACTTGGCTGGACTCATGGGCTACTGGACACCTGTGTTCCACAAGGCAGCTGACTCCACCACCGCTGCCACTACCCCTCTGCCAGCAGCTCCCGGCTGTCCTGACCTGGAGACTGCCGCACAGAGGCCGTGGTGCCCCTACACACCACCACCAGGTGACAGGGCCGCCTGCCCCTGCTGCTCTTAACTGCTGTCCACATTGGGTTGCTTGGCGACAGTAGGGGATCTGCTCTATGAGGTCACAGGGGTTACACTGATGACATCACCAAGTGAGTTGGGGTGGGGGGAAGAGGAAGGGTCAAAAGGTGATCTGAATGGAGGGGAGTGGAGGGTGGGAAGTCTGGAAGGGCTGAAGAGGGCAGGGGTGGCAGATGGGAGGGAGCCCAGGCTGCCTGGCTTACCCAGTGCTTGTGCTGTTTCCTGGCAAGTTGGTCACAGGCACTACCTTCCACCCACCGCTGAGAGTTACCCCAATATATTAGAGCAGTTCAGTGAATTCCGTCCACCCCTCACTCACCAGATTCCCCTGCTACTAACATTTGTATCCCATTGTCTTTATACTCTCCCTGTCACTCTCTCTCTTGTGCTTGCTCTCTCTCTTTTTGTGGATACATATACACTTGAGAGTAAGCTACACTATCATTGCCCTTTATAGACAGGGCCTCCCACAACAAATTGTACACTAACACCCACACCCCAAGAGTAGTTCTAGTCTTTATTTTGAACATATATCAGTAAGAAAACAATAAATACATCCTCATGTACTTTTGCAACTCTTCATATATTGATTGTTGCTTCGGAAGCAAATGCGGAATTTCAGTCAATTCAACAAAAGTATTTTTGCTTAACATTACCAAACACACCAATGTCTAATTATCAAGCCTTTTAGTGTACACAACTTTTTCTTTCATTGCTTTATCATATTGTAATCTTTTAAAAAACTGAAATGGCAGTTAAACTCAAAATGTAAAACATCAACAATAAACATAATTCAGTGGAATTGACAACAATATGAGCAGCTTTAAACAAGTTTATACTTGCATAGTCATTGAGAACTACTCTCTGTCTGACAAGAACAATATTGCAATATGCAACAGATTGTAAACTACATTCTAATTTCATAGAGAAGAGAATATGGAGAAAAATGTGCATCTTCAAATATAAAAATATTATGATATATCTACATATCTATAGAAAACAAGGCATATACATAGAATAGAACCATTCATTTAGGATTTACAAAGAAGCTTTCAAAATATTTATTTGCTTTTAATTATTGTACAACTTTCATTAAAAACCTATAGGCAGACTTCCAGTTCTTACACCAATACACAAAGAGCTAGGTATTCTTTCCTCTCATCCTTACAACAGAAAAATAAACTTTTCATGCAATGATTCATTAGGATTAAACAAACCCATTGATAAAGCAAAATCTAAAAAAATCTTTATAAAAGGATTTTTCCTTAAATATTGGGTGCTGTATTTAATAATTACCATTTTACCTGTGCAGCTTGTCTCCTTCAAAGTTCTTAGATGTTCCTAGAGCCTATTATTACTAGATTCTACCATTAAAGTCTTTATAATGGATCAGCAAAATAGAAAAATACACCTTTGATTCTATTTAATAAAACAGGTTCCAACTTTCAACACACTCTGTAGTAATTAAAAGATTATGATCAGATATCCCAGTCATACAGATGCTACAAATAGGTATTAATGATGAAAAAGGCTAGAATATTATTATTATTTTTAAAATATATTTTATTGAATTTTTACAGAGAGGAAGGGAGTGGGATAGAGAGCCAGAAACATCGATGAGAGAGAAACATTGATCAGCTGCTCCTGCACGCCCCCCACTGGGGATGTGCCCTCAACCAAGGTACATGCCCTTGACCGGAATCGAACCCAGGACCCTTGAGTCCACAGGCCGACGTTCTATCCACTAAGCCAAACTGATTCTGGCTGGAATATTATTTTTTTATGAATGTAAATCTCTTTTTCTACCTTAGTTTATAATAAGTCTCTGTGTTGTGATTTGTGAAAGTAGAGGGAAGATGATTTTTATCAAATTGTAGTAACGTATCTGTGTATTAAATCCATTCTTTTCTCTATAAAAAACACACACACAAAAGTAAATATTAACAATTCTTCAATCTGTCAGAGAAAATAAGTCATGGGGAAACCAGTGACTCCAAAACTGAAGAGATGGGTGAACACAGAGAAGCCAACACCTCTGATGGAGTCAACAATTCATAGGAATACTTAAAGAATAATTTAAAATTACTGGAAATTTAGCAGGGACTAGCTTGAGACATATAAATTCTTGGAAGACCAATTTTGGGAGAAGGGAAAAAAATATTTGTGAGTTTTACATAAAGGAGCCCTTACTAGAGTCTCAAGATGAAGGTCAGAGAAAGTTACCTTTTGCTTCTACCAGACAAAGAGGATAAGTAATCATTTAAAATGCATAGTATTCTCTTCTCCTTAACAAATGCCTGTCTTCAGGGAGAACTATTTTACCAGAGCCAAACTGACCTTTTGGAAGGGAAATAACCAATGCTGCAACCTCTAGCTTTCCCGTTTTATGTAAGTCCAGAAAAACTGACAAAAACTTGTGACTGTTAAACACAGGTTATATAGGCTTACTGAAAGAATGAGACTTCCCATAGAATTACAGAATGTTTCTCTACTATGACACACATTCCCATAACATGAATAAGGTCGCTATATAATAACAACAGTTAACAGCTGAAAAAAGCACAGGATTCAGACTCTATTTGAGAGCCAGTCTCTTTAAAAAATTCAAAAATAGCACTGTGAACAAAAACAAGGACGTGGCAGAAATTTAACTTCTGATATTTGGAGCGTCAGCAAACAGTAAACGTGACCAAGTCCTAGAGAGATTAAAAAAAAAAAAGAAAAGATTCACATTAAAAGCCTATTTACTTCCGTTTCTTTTGCCCAATGTGTCATGCCCAGCTTTAAACAAAAAATGTCATATTACAAGGAAAAACAAAACAAAACACAATCTAAGGAAACAAAGACAGCATCTGAATCAGACTTAGCAGATTTAGCAGATTTTGAAATTATCAGGAAATTTGAAACAACTAGATTCAATATGCTGAGATTCTAATGGGAATAGTGGACAACATGCAAGAATAGGTGATTAATGTAAGCAGAGAGATCGAAACGCTAAAAAAAAATAAGTAAAAGGAAATAGAAATAAAGCACTATAACAGAAATGAAGGATGCTTTGGATGAGAATATAAGTAGACTGGATACAGCTAGGAAAGAATTATTGAACTTAAATATATGTCAGTGGAAATTTCCCAAACTGAATAACAAAGAGAAAAAAGAATTTAATAAATTGAACAAAATATCCAAAAACAATGGAACAATTGTAAAATGTGAAACATATACATAATAGGAATACCAGAAAATGAAAAAGAAGCAAAAATAATTGAAGAAATAACAGATGAGAATTTCAGAGGATTTCAGGATGTTTAGAAAACAGCATCCAGGAGGGAAAAATGTATACACCTAGACATACTATATTTAAAATGTAAAAAAATAAAAGAAAAACAAAAGAAAAAGATAAACTCTTGAAGAAAGCCAGATAAAGGAAAACATTATTCACAAAGAAACACCTGGACATATCTTCAGATATCATCACACCAGAACAGAATGCAGTGAAATGTTTAAGAGGTTGAAGAAATACCACACTAGATTTCTATATCCAGAAAATTATCATTCAAAAGTAAAAAAAAAAAAAAACCAAAAAACAAACAAACAAACAACAACAACAACAAAAAAAAACCAAAGGCTTTCTCAAGAGAGAGAGAAATTAATTAGTAGATCTGAAAGTAGTGTGAAAAGTAGTTCTTCACAGCGTAGAATGATATAGGTCAGAAACTTGAATCTACATAAAGAAAGGGAGCGGCTGCAGAAAGTATAAATGAAGGTAAAATACAATCTTTATTTTTCTCATTCTTTTTTCAAAATATATTTTATTGATTTTTTACAGAGAGGAAGGGAGAGGGATAGAGAGTTAGAAACATCGATGAGAGAGAAACAAGGATCAGCTGCCTCCTGCTCACCTCCTACTGGGGATGTGTCCACAACCAAGGTATATGCCCTTGATTGGAATCGAACCTGGGGCCTTTCAGTCCTCAGGCTGACACTCTATCCACTGAGCCAAACCAGTTAGGGCTATTTTTCTCATTCTTAATTGATCTAACAGATTAATTTGTTAAAAGAAATAATAGTAACAATATATTCAGTAATTAAAGCTTCTGTAAAAGTAAAACGAATAAAAAGAGTGTTACATGGTAAGAGAGGGAGAAGTTGAAAATACTTTGTTACAAGTTACCTGCACTATTTATTTTTAAGGTTTTGAAGAACCTCCATGCCATTTTCTGTAGTGGCTGTACCAATTTGCAATCCCACCAAAAGTGCATGAGTTTGTTTGTTTTTCCCTGCACATCCTGGGCAACACTTGAGTTATTGATGATAGTCATGCTGACAGGTGTGAGGTGATATCTCATTGAGATTCCAATTTGTATTTCTCTGACAATTAGTGTGTTGAGAATCTTTTCATATATTTATTGGTCATCTGCATATTCTCTTTGGAGAAATGTTTATTCAGGTCTAACCATTTTTTAAAATATATTTTATTGATTTTTTTACAGTGAGGAAGGGAGAAGGATAGAGAGTTAGAAACATCGATGAGAGGAACATCGATCAGCTGCCTCATGCACACCCCCCTCTGGGGATGTGCCCACAACCAAGGTACATGCCCTTGACTGGAATTTAACCAGGGACCCTTAGGCCGCAGGCCGATGCTCTAGCCACTGAGCCAAACCGGTCAGGGCAAGGTCTAACCATTTTTTTTTTTTTTTTTTTTTGCAAAGGAGCAAAGAGCTATTTTATTTTGCAACAGCCTGACCTGTTGGGAGCAGGCCAGTCTAGTGAGATTACACCACCTTTAACAGTGACTAAGGAGTCAGGTAAGAGAGGTGTGGCTGAAATGGCAGAGTGTGACCCCAGATGCGGCCAGGCTCCGGGAATTGGCCTCGTTTTGACTTTAGAAGAACGAAAGGAAAATCACTTCCAAGAGATCAAGCTCCAACCTATAAATGACGGCTGAAGAGAAGTCAGCAGCAGAGCGGGGTGAGACCTAGAGCACCCTGAAAACGTCCGGGTTTTGACTGGAGCTCAGCAGCAGGGCGCTGCAGCAGCCCACGCCGCTCTCCGCGCCCTCGCCAGGGGACCTCGGAGAGCCTCCAGGCGGCAGCTCCAGGAGGTTCCTGTGAAATCCCAGTGAAAATGGGTAGGTCCACGCACCCACCTCCCGATGACAGGAGCTGCGGAGGGAGGAGGTCCGCGACACCAAATCCGGTCGGAACGACGTCGCTGGGGAAGGAGCGGGGGCGGCGCCCGGCGGGGCTGGGCCAAAGGTGGTCCTTCTGACCCCGCACGACCCGGACCTGTCAGCGGCGCCAGACCCCGAGTGGGCCATTGGGTCTGGCGAAGGGAGGGTCCTTACCCATGTACTGCGTGTCCAACTGCACAGCCGGCATCTGCTTCAGAGGAATGTGCCCTGTTCCACCATCTCGGCAGCACCGCAGGCAGCAGAACACCTAGGCAGCCATTCACGCAGGGACCACTGACTCCTCCCCTGCCTGTCATTCTTAGACCCGGTCTAACCATTTTTTAATTGGGTTGTTTTTTTTTCCTGGTGTTGTATGAGTTCTTTATAAATCTTGTATATTAACCCCTAATCATATGTATCATTGGTAAATATCTTCTTTCATTTTTTGCTGTACAAAATGTTTTGGTTTGATGTAGTATCATTTGCTTACTTTTTCTTTTTTTTCTTTTTTTTATTGCTTACAGTATTACAAAGGGTATTACATATGTGTCCCTTTTTTCCCCCCCGCCCTTGACAATCCCCTGGCCTCCCCTACGCCCCAGTGTCTTATGTCCATTGCTTATGCTTATATGCATGCATACAAGTCCTTTGGTTAATCTCTTACCCCCCTCCCTCCTGTCCCCCAACCCTCCCCGGCCTTCCCGCTGCAGTTTGACAATCTGTTTGAGGCTGCTCTGCCTCTGTATCTATTATTGTTCAAAAGATTATAATGGTCTCTATTATCCATGAATGAGTGAGATCATGTGGTATTTTTCCTTCATTGACTGGCTTATTTCACTTAGCATAATGCTCTCCAGTTCCATCCATGCCGTTGCAAATGGTAAGAGTTCCTTCCTTTTTAGAGCAGCATAGTATTCCATCGTGTAGATGTACCACGGTTTTCTAATCCATTCATCTACTGATGGGCACTTAGGCTGTTTCCAGATCTTAGCTATGGTGAATTGTGCTGCTATGAACATAGGGGTGCATATATCCTTTCTGATTGGTGTTTCTGATTTCTTGGGATATATTCCTAGAAGTGGGATCACAGGGTCAAATGAGAGTTCCATTTTTAGTTTTTTGAGGAAACTCCATACTGTCTTCCATAGTGGCTGCACCAGTCTGCATTCCCACCAGCAGTGCACGAGGGCTCCTTTTTCTCCACATCCTCTCCAGTACTTGTCGTTTGTGGATTTGTTGATGATAGCCAATCTGACAGGTGTGAGGTGGTACCTCATTGTTGTTGCAATTTGCATCTCTCGGATGATTAGTGACTTTGAGCATGTTTTCATATGTCTCTTGGCTTTCTGAATGTCCTCTTTTGAAAGGTGTCTATTTAGGTCCTTTGCCCATTTTTTGATTGGATTGTTTATCTTCCTTTTGTTAAGTTGTATGAGTTCCCTATAAATTTTGGAGAGTAGGCCCTTATCAGATATGACATTGGCAAATATATTTTCCCACGCAGTGGGTTTTCTCCTTGTTTGTTGATGGTTTCTTTTGCTGTGCAGAAGCTTTTTATTTTGATGTAGTCCCATTTGTTCATTTTCTCTTTAGTTTCAAGTGCCCTAGGAGGTGTATCAGTGAAGAAATTGTTTGGCATATGTCTGAGATTTTGTTGCCTTTGGGTTCTTCTAGAATTTTTATGGTTTCCTGTCGTACATTTAAGTCCTTTATCCATTTTGAGTTTATTTTTGTGTATGGTGTAAGTTGGTGATCTAGTTTCATTTTCTTGCATATATCTGTCCAATTTTCCCAACACCATTTATTGAAGAGACTATCTTGGCTCCATTGTATGTTCTTGCCTCCTTTGTCAAATATTAATTGAGCATATTGGTTCAGGCCAATTTCTGGGCTCTCTATTCTATTCCATTGATCTATATGCCTATTCTTGTCCCAGTACCAGGCAGTTTTGAGAACAGTGGCTTTGTAATACATCTTGATATCTGGTATTGAGATCCCACCTACTTTGTTCTTTCTCAGGATTGCTGCAGCTATTCGGGGTCTTTTTTTTTTATTCCAGATGAATTTTTGGAGAGTTCGTTCTAGATCTATGAAGTATGCCGTTGGTATTTTAATGGGAAGTGCATTGAATTTATAGATTGCTTTGGGCAGTATGGACATTTTAATGATGTTGATTCTACCAATCCATGAACACGGTATGTTCTTCCATCTGTTTATGTCTTCCTCTATCTCTTTTTTCAGCGTCCTGTAGTTTTCTGAGTAGACGTCTTTTACCTCTTTAGTTAAGTTTATTCCTAGGTAGCTTAATTTTTTTGGTGCGATGGTGAATGGGATTGTTTTTATAATCTCTCTTTCTGAAAGTTCATTATTGGTGTATAGAAATGCCTCAGATTTCTTGGTGTGTATTTTGTATCCTGCTACATTGCCAAATTCATGTATTAAGTCTAGTAGTCTCTAGGGTTTTGTATGTATAATATCATGTCGTCTGAAAATAAGGACAGTTTTACTTCCTCTTTTCCAATTTGGATGTCTTTTATTTCTTCTTCTTGCCTAATTGCGATGGCTAATACTTCCAGTACTATGTTGAACAGGAGTGGTGAGAGGGGGCATCCCTGTCTTGTTCGTGTTCTTAGTGGAAATGGTGTTAGTTTTTGTCCGTTGAGTATGATGTTGGCTTTGGGCCTGTCATATATGGCTTTTATTATGTTGAGGTATGATCCTTCTACTCCCGCCTTACTGAAAGTTTTTATCAAAAATGGGTTTTGGATTTTGTCAAATGCTTTTTCTGCATCAATTGATATGAGCATGTGTTTTTTTTCTTTCAATTTGTTTATGTGATGTATCACATTTATTGATTTGCGGATATTGTACCATCCTTGCATCCCTTGGGTAAATCCTTCTTGGTCGTGGTATATGATTTTTCTGATGTACTGCTGGATCGGATTTGCTAAGATTTTGTTGAGGATTTTGGCATCTATGTTCATGAGGGATATTGGCCTGTAATTCTCTTTCATTGTGTTGTCTTTACCTGGTTTAGGTATTAAGGTGATGCTGGCTTCATAGAATGAGCTTGGAAGTGTTCCTTCCTCTTGGATTTTTTTAGTACTTTGCAGGGGATAGGTTTTAGTTCTTCCTTGAATGTTTGGTAAAACTCCCCTGTGAAGCCATCTGGTCCTAGGCTTTTGTTTGCTGGAAGCTTTTTGATGACTGCTTCAATTTCTTCCAGAGTTATTGGCCTATTGAGATTTTTAGATTCTTCCTGATTGAGTTTTGGAATGTTGTATTTTTCTAGGAATATGTCCATTTCCTCCAGGTTGTCTAGTTTGTTGGAGTAGAGCTGTCCATAGTATTTTTTAACAATCATTTGTATTTCTGTGGGGTCTGTTGTTATTTCGCCCCTATCGTTTCTGATTTTGTTTATTTGGGTCCTCTCTCTTTGCTTGTTTGTGAGTCTGGCTAGAGGTTTGTCAATTTTGTTTATCATTTCAAAGAACCAGCTCTCAGTTTCATTGATTTTCTGTATTTTTTTTTTTTTTTTGGTCTCTATGTCATTTATTTCTGTTCTTATCTTTATTATCTCCTTCCTTCTGCTCACACTGGGGTTTTCTTGTTGTTGTCTTTCTAATTCTTTGAGTTGTAGAGTTCGATGATTTATTACCATTTTTTCTTGTTTTTTTAGATAGGCCTGTAGAGCTATAAACGTCCCTCTCAGAACTGATTTCATTGTGTCCCATAGGTTTTGGATTGTGTTTTCATTGTCATTAGTTTCCAAGATGTTTTTGATTTCTTCTTTGATCTCATTGTTAACCCAATCAATATTTAATAACAGGCTATTTAGCTTCCAAGAGTTTGAGTATTTGGGGTTGTTTTTATTGTAGTTTATTTCTAATATTATGCCATCGTGGTCTGAGAAGATGCTTTTTATGATTTCAATCTTCTTGAATTTGGGGAGACTTTGCTTGTGACCCAATATGTGGTCTATTTTTGAATATTTCCCATTAGCATCAGAGTGGAATGTGTATTCCCTGGCATTGGGGTGAAGTGTTTTGAAGATTTCTATTAAGTCCATCTGATCTAGTGAGTCATTTAGGACTGCTGTTTCTTTCCTGATTCTTTGTCTAGAGGACTTATCCAGTGATGTCAGTGGTGTATTAAAGTCCCATACTATGAGTGTATTTTTTTCGATCTCTCCTTTGATACATTCCCTTAGTTTTTTTATGAACTTGGGTGCTCCTGCAATGGGTGCATAAATGTTTACCAGGGTTATATCTTCTTGTTGTATTGATCCCTTTAGTATTATGAAGTGGCCTTCCTTATCTCTTGTTATGGCCTTCACTCTGAGGTCTATTTTGTCCGATATAAGTATTGCTACCCCAGCTTTCTTTTCCTTTCCATTTGCCTGAAATATATTTATCCATCCCTTCACGTTAAGTTTGTGTGAGTCCCTTCTAATGAGGTGGGTCTCTTGTAGACAGCAGATGTATGGGTCATGTTTTTTATCCATTCAGCCACTCGATGTCTTTTGGTTGGAGCATTTAATCTGTTTCCATTTAACGTTATTATTGAAAGGTACTGTTTGTAGCCATTTCTTTTTTTTGTGGCTTTTTTCTTTCTGTGCTTTTTATTTCTTCTTTTTACACCAGTCCCTTTAGCATTTCTTGCATGGCTTGCTTGGTGGTGATAAACTCCCTTAGGCTTTTTTTTTGTCTGTGAAGCTTCTTATTTCCCCTTCAATTTTGAATGATAGCCTTGCTGGAAAGAGTATTCTTGGATTCAGTCCTTTGCTTTGCATCACTTTGTAGATTTCCATCCATTCTTTTCTGGCCTGATATGTTTCTGTTGAGAAATCATTTGATAATCTAATGGGAGATCCCTTGTATGTAACTTTCTGTCTCTCTCTTGCAGCCTGTAAGATTCTCTCTTTGCCCTGAACATTTGCCATGGTAATTATGATGTGTCTTGGTGTGGGTCTTTTCGGGTTCACCTTGTTTGGGACTCTCTGGGCTTGTGTGACTTTTTTCTTCCCCACCTCAGGGAACTTTTCTGATATTATTTCTTCGAGTAGGTTTTCTAATCCTTGTTCATCTTTCTGTTCTTCTGGCACCCCTATTATTTGTATGTTGTTTGGTTTCATGTTGTCCCAAAGCTCCCTTAGGCTCTCCTCCTGTCTTTTAATTTTTTTCTCCAATTGCAGTACAGTTTGGGTGTGTTTTGCTTCCTTGTCTTGTAATTCACTAATTCAGCCCTCCACTTCTCCTAGTCTACTGTTGATACTTTCAATGGTGTTTTTTATTGCAGCGATATCACTCTTCATTTCTTCTTGGGTCTTACTTGGGCCCTTATTCTGAATTCTTTTTCTGTCATGTTGCATGCCTCTGTATCACTTAGCTGCTTTTCTGGCGAGTCCTCTTTTTCTTTCCTTTGGGGGTTTCTTTGTCTACCCATGTTTGATCTCACTGACATATCTAGACATTGAGTCGTTCAGTGGCTGCTCCCTGGGTGGCAGTGTCTATTTGGGCTGTGGTTGCTCTTCGGGCAGTGCAGTAGCAGCTGCTCCTCAGTTGGCAGCATCTCCTCTGGTGGGTGCTGTTCACAGCTGTTTTGGCTCTTCTGGCTGGTGGGGGCAGGCTTCACGTACAGCTGCTGTTCCTCAGACAGAGGGTGTGGTGCTCAGGAGGCTGCTGTTGCTTGGATCTGCTGCGTTGATTTAAAGGCACAAAATACAACATAACATGGCACCATGTACCAGGCACTAAACACAAATATATTCACGATATTAATAACCCCAAATAAAGGTGACCACCCGAGTTAAGAGAATTAGGGGATAAGGAAGAAAGAAGAGAAAAAGCTGAAAGAGAAAAAAGAAAAGTAGAGACCAAAAAAAGGAGTGCAAAAATGAAATTGGGAAAAAGGAGGGGGGAAAAGAAAAGAGAGAAAAGAAAAGAAAAAAAAAGAAAAGAAAAGAAAAAGAGCGAAAAGAGTGAATGAACTGAAGAGGGGAAGAAACTATTTATATGAGGAGAAAACTCCTATAGAACCGCCACTAATCTCAACAAATTCCAGCAACAGCTCCCTGGAGATGAATGCAAACTAGAAACAACCAATAATATAACAATGAAAATAGAATGGAGAACACTAATCCCAAAATAAAATAAAGAAAAATAAAATGGCACTTTAAAAAATGGTAAAATGGTAGTAGTAGCAGTAATAATACTGGTTAAAAATAAGAATGTAGTAATTAAAAGGGTAAAATCAGGTGAGGGAAAAAGAAGAAAAAAATTGGTTTCTTAGTTAAAAGGTGAAAAAAGAAAAAAAAAATTTGCTGTAGTGAAGGTCCTTCGGTTCTTCTACTCTTCAGTCTGTCTCGCCTTTGTCCTTCCAGGTATTCAGGAGAGTGTTGAATTTCCCTGTGATACACTGTTCCTCTGTGTTGTAAACCACAGTCCTTATTTTAAAGCAGGCTGTATTTTTTTCCCAGACTGCCTTATTTTGTGTTTAGCAAAGAGTCAGTTTGTGGCTCAGCCTCTGGGTGGCAGTGTTCTGGGGTTGGCCTCTGAGTCTATAAGGCTTCTCTATCGCACTTAAAACTGGTTTGGGGAGGTCAACTATCCAGAGCTTGTTCCTTAATCATTACCTGCTCTGTGTTGTTGCTGGGATTGAAAATTCCTCTATAAACCAGACCCTGTTAACTCCCAGGGACTGATCAGATTATTTTAATCCTTGATCTTGTTCAGGGTGGAATCTGGGTGTGGCTGTGCTCCTTGCCTGGGGGCTAGGTAGGGGAGTCCCACCCTCCGGAGAGAATGGCTGCCCTGATCCTGGGCACAGGGGTGTCTCAGCACTCAATTCGTTGCCACCTCTCCCGGCCCCCCCATCTCTCCTCAGTCTCTCCCCAGATTCCACTCGTCCGCACCTTCTCCCTCTCTTCAGCACAGGTGAGTTTCTGTATCTGAAATGTCTTTTGAACAGGATTCAGTGAAAATAAACAAGCAAACGCCGGCCGCGGAAATGGGGAAGGCTGACTTTCTACAAGCTCTTCTATTACCGGCACTGCATGCTCTGGTCAGCTCTTCAGGCTGCCCCCTTTAGGCTCAGTCCTCCGTGATCACAGAACCCAGCTCTCAAATCCCCGGGTGGAGCCAGGAATCCCTCGGATCTCCTTTCCCCAGTCAGGGCCTGTGCCTGTCCCAAGGGATGTGGCTGTCTGCCACGCGGTCTCCCTCCGACCCTCTGGGCTCAGATGTCTGGCAAACTTTCCTGCCCAGATCCCTGGTTTTTTACCTTTCCAGAGGAGCTTTGCCCTTCCCGGCTGCAAACCGTCTCACCAACTGAGTAGTTTCGCCAATTTGGGGTGGGTGTTATTAGTTTCAGCTGCCTACTCCATTTGCTCCGGGAGACAACCTGGGACGTGTCTGCCTATATTGCCACCATCTCTAAACTCTCCTTTTTCTTTTGTATCTCTTGCTTGAAGAAATAGATCCAAAAAATATTACTAAGAGCAATGTCAGAGAGTTTACTGCCTGTGTTTTCTTATAGGAATTTTATGGTTTCGGTCTTACATTTAAGTCTTTAATACATTTTTTTTATATGGTGCAAGAAGATGTTCTGGTTTCATTTTTTGCCTATATCCGTCCAGTTTTTCCAACACCATTTATTAAATAAACTGTCTTTACCCCACTGTATATTTTTGTTTCTTTTGTAAGAGATTAATTAAACATATAGGTTTGGGTATATTTCAGGGTTTTCTATTTTGTTTCATATATCTGTATCTGGTTTTATGCCATTACCATGCTGTTTTAACTACTATAACTTTGTAGTATAGTTTTATATCAGGTAGCCTGATGCCTCCATTTCTTTTCTTTATCAAGATTTTTGTGGCTGTTTAGGGTCTTCTATAGTTCTCTATAAATTTTAGGATATTTTGTTATTTGTCTAAAAAATTCCATTAGTGTTTTGATAGGGATTGCATTGAATATATAGATTGCTTTGGGTAGCATGGACCTTATGGACATTATTAACCAGCAATTCCAATTCTGGATATTTGTCGGAAGAAATTTAACACACTAATTTCAAAACATATATGCATCCTTACATTCATTGAAGCATTTTTTACAGTGGCCAAGATATGAAAACAGCCTATGTGTCTACCACTAGACGAGTGATAAAGAAGATGTGATACATATACACAATGAAATATTAATTGCCATCATAAAAGAATAAAATCTTACCATTTGCAGCACCATGAATGAAGCTAGAGGATATTATGTTAAATAAATCAGACAGAGAAATACAAATACCATATGATTTTACTTATGTATGAAATCTAAAAAACAAAATAAACAATAAAGAAACAGATTCATAGATACAGAGTACAAATGGATGGTTGCCAGATGGGAGGGAAGTTGGGTGACTTGGTAAAAAAAGTGAAGGGATTAAGAAGTACAAAACGGCAGTTACAAAACAGTCATGGGAATGTATGGTGCATACCTATAGTGAATACTATTGTAATAACTATGTATGTTACCAGGTAGGTACTAGTCTTATGGGAGGGATCACTTCATAAATTATATAAATGTTTCACCACTATGCTGTATACCTACAACTAATATACTATTGAATGTTAACTTTAATTGAAAAAAAATAAAAAATGGAAAAAGAGAAAAATGTCACCTGTATTAACCAGGAATATATATAGTGTTACTTGAAAGTGGACATATGTTAGTTGAAAATATATATTGTCAAATCTATAGCAACCACTACAAAATGTAGAAAAAAACACATATATTTGATATCCTAAAGTAGAGAGAAACTGGAATCATATAAAATTCTCTATTAAAACAAAGATGGCACAATAATAATGAAGATAAAAAATTTAAGAACAAGATCAATAGATAGAAAAAAGTAAGAAATATGGTAGATCTTTTTCCAACTATATAATAATTACTTTGAATATCAATTGTTAAATACACCAATTAAAAGATAGACACTGTTAAAATGGGTAAAAAAATAACACCCAACTATAGGTCATCTACAGGATACCCACTTTATTATTAAAAACATTTTTTTCAATTATAGTTTACATACAATATTATTAGTTTCAGGTGTACACTACAGTGATTAGGCATTATATAACTTACTAAGTGATCATTCCAATAAATATATCACCCATATGACACCATACATAGTTATTTGAATATTATTGACTATATTCCCTAGGCTGTACTTTATATCCCAAAGACTATTTTGTAACAACCAATTTGTACTTCTTAATCTCTTTACCTTTTTTATCCATTCACTCAACCTCACTTCCAGCTGGCAACAAAATGTTCTCTGTTTCTTGTCTGCTTGTTCATTTAATTTGTATTTAAGATTCAATTATTGATATATATGTATTTATTGCCATTTCATTGTTCATATGTTTTATCTCATTTTTCTTCTTCTTCAAAACTTTTTAACATTTCATGTAATACTGGTTTGCTGGCAATGAACTCCTTTAGTTTTTTTCTTTTTCTGGGAAGCTCTTAATATGTCGTTAGATTCTTTATAAAATTTTTTTATTTTATTTTTGTCAGTATCACAGATGTCTTAATTATTTTCAGGTGTACACCCCAGTGATTAGACATTATATAACTTACTAAGTGATAAAAAGGAGACCTTTTATATGTCTTTAGATTATAAACTATAGCTTTGCTGGGTAAAATAATCTTGGTTGTACATCCTCATTTTTCATCACTTTGAATATTTATTGCCAATCCCTTGTGGCCTGCAAAATTTCTGTTGAGAAATAAGCTAATAGTCTCAAGAGAACTACTTTATAGCTAACTAACTGCTTTTCTCCTGTTGCTGTTAAGATTATCTCTATTTAAACTTTTGCATTTTAATTATGATGTGTCTCAGTTTGGGCCTCTCTGGGTTCATCTTGTTTGGGACTCTGTACTTTCTGGACTTGTGTGTCTATATCCTTTATCAGCTGAGGTAAGTTTTCTGTCATTATTTTTTTCAAATAGTTTTCAATTTATTGCTTTCTGTTTTCTCCTTACAGCACCCCCATGATGCAAATGTTGGTACACTTGAAATTGTCCCAGATTATCCTTACATTATCCTTATTGTTTTGGATTTTTGTATTTTTAATGTAATAATAGGGCTTTTTTTTTCTTCTTCCTGATATTCCAAGTTGCTGGTATGATTCTTGGCCTCAGCTACTATACTGTTGATTCTCTGCTGTAAATTATTCTTCTTTACAGTTAGCGTATTCTCCATTTCTGACTGTTTCTTTTTTATGGTTTCCCTGTCCTTTTTTATACTGTTGAAGCTCTCACTAAGTTCATTGAACACAGGATACTCATTTTAAATATAAGGACAAAGATAAATTAAAATTGAAAGGATAGAGAAAAAGATACCATAGAAATACCAATAAAAATATTTGTGTGTTCAATAAAAATGTCATGCTTTAGATCTAGAAAAATTAACAGGGATAAACAGAAGTATGACAATATAATAATTTTTCAAAAAGAAAAAAAAATTAATAATGTGCATATACTTACCAATGGAGTATCAAAATATATCAGGGAAGAATGACATATCAATGAAATAGCATATCTATAAATATTTATAGCAATCAAGCAAATAATAAAGAAAAAAAATATATTTGAAATGGTAGAAAATTTTGTAGTGTTTTTACTTATTTAGATACATTACCTCCTCAGTGTGGTCTGGTGTGGTCAGTAGGAAGTGGCTCAGTAGGTAGTTTCTTCCATTAATTCAGAAGGAGAATTATAATTAAAATATCAAAAGGAATAGACAAATATTATTGAAGGCAGCAAGAGAAAAGCATATTATCACTTAAAAGAGATTACAATAAGACTAATTGCAAATACCGCAGCAGCAAAAACGTTGAACTACAGAAAGTAATGGAATAATACATTTAAAGTGCTGAAGGAATATAAAATACATTGTCTACCAAAAACTATATATCAGACAAACATTTCCTTTAGAATTAGAAAAATTTTAAGACATTTCCAGAAAAACAAATGCTGAGGGAGTTCATTCCTACTATACCTGACCTATTAGCAGTGCTAGTGATTACGTCAAGTTGAAATGATAGCACTAGATGATGACTCAAAGCCATATGAAAATGTATAGTTTTCTGGTAAAGATCACTACATAAATAGATATTTAAAAACAATTTTACTCTAGCTTGTTTGGCTCAGTGGATAGAGAGTCAGCCTCCGGACTGATGGATCTCCAGTTTGATTCAGGTCAAGGGCACATGCCTGGGTTGCAGACTCGATCCCCAGTAGAGGGAGTGCAGGAGGCAGCTGATCAATGATTCTCTCTTATCATTGATGTTTCTATCTCTCCTTCTTCCTTTTTCAGAAATCACTTACAACACACACACACACACACACACACACACACACACACACACTAAAAACAAAACAAAAGTGTTATTGTAATTTAGTTTTTTGCTCAAGTTTTTCTTAAAATAATTAAAATATAGATGCATAAAAATAATTATTAATCTATGTTAACAGATCCACAATACTGGGATATAATTTATTACATAAAGTAGTGGGAAAGCTAGCTGTAAAGTAGTAGAACTGGTATTAGATTGAAGTTAAATTGGTATCAATTTAAGATAGATCACCACAAAGTTAAAATGATTTATTTAATTTCCAATGCTAACTACAAAGAAAAATCTATGGAATATAAACAAAAGGAAATGAGAAGGATAACATGTCATTACAGAAAATCATATTTTAAAAAAGAAAAGAAAGGAAATAGTGATAAAATTTGGTAAAAAAAAGAGCTGTAAGACCAAGAAAAAAAATCAAAATGAAAAAAAAAAGCGTTTTTGTATCCTTAATTAATTTATATGTAGATGACCTAAAATAAATGACTATACTACTGTTAAACAAAATATACTTTAAGACAAACTATTACAAAATACAAGGAAGAACATTATAAAGGAGTCATTTCACCAAGAAAATATAACAATTATAAACACATATGCACCAAAATTCACATTTACAAAATAATGAAACAAAATTAAAGGGAGATAGAGAGATTTCTGCATTAATAATAGACCTCAATGCCCAAAATTTAATGATGTTTAGAAAATCAGATAAAAGATCAACAAGAGGATACAGGACTTGGAAACACTGTTTAACAATTTATTCTCAAAGACATGTGCAGAGCACATTACTAAACAATGACAGAATACATAAATTTCTATTTACACATTGAACATTCTCCAACATATATCATATATTAAGCCATATAATAAGTCTTAATAAACTTGAAATTATTAAAAGTATATAAAGTATCTTTTCTTATCACATTAGAATTAAACTAGAAATAAACAGTTAAAGAAAAACTGGAAAATTAAAAATATATAAACATGTTCTTAAAATGCTATTTCATTAAATTAACAAAAAAATAGAAAATACTTTAAGGCACATGACAATACAAATACCCAAACTTATGGGATGCAGTGAAAGCAGTCCTAAGAGGAAAATTGACATGTGTAAAAACAAAATGTCTCAAATCATGTGAACTTTAGAAGTAAATGTGGTACTTCCGTCCTCCCACAACTACATCAAAATTACAACTAATCAACAGAACAACTATCATTCAGAGCCTCCTGAAATCTAGCTGAACAGAGAAGTCCTATAGCTAAGCATATAAAGAAGAAGCCATATTGTGACTGATAGAAGGGGCAACTAGTTAGGACAGGCTGGTTTCACACCCACATGTGGTAGTTAAAATCATGAAAAATACCTTAGGTGTGGAGGTCCCCCCTGAAAAGCCCCACACCAGGACTCTGAGCCCACAGTTCCAGTGCGGGGAAGATAATCTTTATAACATCTGTCTGTAAAAATGATCAAAGATTGTGGCTGAGTGAAATGGAGGGCTACTGGAACTTCAGGTGTTTCTCTAAAAGGGCCTGCACATGAACTTACTCTGACTTCCAGCACTGGGGAAGCAGCTCAAAAAGTGCCAGAGTCATACAGGGAGGAACTAAATTGTCTGGCATTAGGGTGAGCACAGGAGGAGCAGCTTTCTCTCAGACAAAAGTGCTGACAGATGCCATTGTTCCTTTGCTCATCACACCCACACCCCATGCCGGCAAGCGGGTGCCATACTTAAGTCTCCATCAAGCTGGCTAACATGGTTCTCCCAGCCAAAGTGACTCCCATGGATCCTGCCCCATTCAACTTCCGGGCCCATCAAGCTGTTTCCAGTGAGTTTCCCATACATATGGCCTGTTTGGGCTCATGCTGCAGATAGTCCTAAAATCTCTCAAAAAAGCAGCACCTGGCCTGGGTGTGCTGTGTACATCTTGCTAAGTGACCCCAGGCTGGGCACTAGCAACAGCTGGCCTAAGTTTTCAGCTTGGCCACCACAGGATACCTCCAATACCAACACAAGTAGCATCATCTGCAAATTGTCCTGTAGCTTTTGTGTGGTGGCCCCAGAGTGGACAAAGGTGGTGGCTGATATTAGTTTGCACTTTCCAGAAGGAAACAGGGCCAAAGTGCCTTCTGGACAGCTTCAGCCCACACTGGAGCACCTCCCAATAACCTTAATGAGGAAAACACTCAAGGGGCAAACTCATTGGACAACAGAGTCTCACTGATGTGAATCCTTTTCTGTGGAATGAGCTCCTGCATAGTAGGCCATCTGCTGCACTATTATCCAGTCCTCATAGCCA
Organism: Myotis pilosus; assembly: GCA_036010255.1. Classification (NCBI taxonomy): domain Eukaryota; kingdom Metazoa; phylum Chordata; class Mammalia; order Chiroptera; family Vespertilionidae; genus Myotis; species Myotis pilosus. The sequence continues at coordinate 28,538,253 of JASKON010000009.1, forward strand.
ATTGGTGATACATTACCTGGCAAAGCAGTCATTCAGACATCAAGGAGATAAAAAGATGTCCCCAGAAAAAAATATTCTGAGATAAAAGAGAAAGTTTATTACCACTAGATGCGCTTCACAAGTAGTGGCAAAAGGAGTTCCTCAAGCTGAAATAAAAGAATACTAATTACTAACATCTATTTATCTATCTATCTATCTATCTATCTATCTATCTATATATATATATAGATATATATAGAGAGATATATATATGGAATATGCTAATTAGTCAAGCGTCACTACCGCTCAGGAGGAGCTGTGCACACAGATGGGCAGGAGTGTTTAGGCTAAGACTGGGGGCAGGCCAGAGTGGAAACACAACACATGGAGAAGCTGGGGCTGGGGGAAGGCCAGAGCAGAGACACAACACACAGGAGTACCTACCCCCACCCCAGCAGACCCAACACTGCAGCTGGGGGAGTGCTCAGAGCAGCCACTGTGTGGCTCAGAGCATGCCCCCACCCCAGTGGACACAATGCTGCGGCCAGTCAGCGCTATGCGGGTCAAGCATAGTTCCCGGCCTCTCATGGGGTGCCTCTTCGCCTCCTTGCATGGCGGAAGGCTGGGCAGCTCCTTGCTTGATTTCAATTGGGCACTGGGCCTCTAGTAAACACATATAAAAATATAGACCATACTGGTAAATGTAAATATATAACCAAGTTTCAAATAATCAAATACTATAACATGGTGGAGTATTAACCACTTAGCTCTAGTATAAAGGTAAAATGACAGTCTTAAAAAATACTATAAAAAAACAAAACAAACAAACATCAAGTACTATAGTTAAAATAATTTGTTAAAGCATACACAATACAAGAGGCAAATTATGGCATTAAACATACAAAAGAGAGTAGAATTTTTGGTATGTGATTGAAGTGAAGTTGTCATCAGGTAAAATAGACTATGTACAATTGGAGGCCCAGTGCACAAAATTTGTGCACTGGGGGAAGGGGTTCCTCAGCCCAGCTTGCACCATATCCAGTCTGGGATCCCTTGGGGGATGTCCGACTGCCGGGTTAGGCCCACACTTTTAACAGATGACAGCTCCATTGTTGTTTCTTTCTTTTCATACTTAAACCCATTGGAATTAGTAGGTAGTCAAAATATGTATATATTTTGGGGGGACACCCTGTATATCTCTAGTCAGTGGTGAAAGGAACAAATGGAGAGTTTAGAACTCCCAGACAGGGAACCTCGCTCACTCCCCGCATGTCTCTCCACTCTGCTTTCCACCTTCGCAGGAGGCGGGAGAATTAATGTTTTCTCTAACTCAGAAAAGCATGTCCTGTCACCTGCTTCCCGGCAGGATCATGCTAGGCCCCAAGTGAGCAAGGCTCAGTCAGGGCGGCCTTCACTCATGGGTACCGGCACCCAGAGTGCACATTCCTCCTCTGCAGTCACCCTGACTCTCCCGCCGTGTCACTGAGAGGATAGACCTCCTTGCCTCCTCTGGGTTCCCGACCTTGAATGTTGACCAAAGGCACCTCAGTGAGGGCTGCCCTGCACCCACCTGGTGTGTCTGACTGCACCTGATCCTGCCTCAGCACCTGCATTAAACCAACGGAGGTGATCTCGTCAGCACACTGGTCTTCACTGGAACAGGGCATCACCACTCCGCCCTCTCACTGTCATCTCACAGCAGTCTGCCCTGAGCACCCAGACACACCCCAAAAAAATGTGAGCATGCTGGAGCAGACATGCACACATTGTGTGGGGGACATAGGCATGCTGGGGTTGACAGAAATGCGGTGGAGGGGCGGGGGGGGGGGACATGCATGCGCAGTGGTCTGGGACTGTTGTGTGATAGCATGGGTGACAGCGTGCTGGGGGATGTTTGCACGCCATGGGGGGGGGGGGATGCGTGCACTGGAGGCCTACACTTGTGCAGATCCACAAACCTGTGTGGCATGGCTAGGAGGACATCAATCTGGCCCGCCACAATGGCTGTCCCTACAATCATGCACCTTCTGGGCTAGGAGGTGGGACTGGTGCAGCTGCTTCCTGGCACTGATGGCTCACAGGTGCTGTTTCATCTTGGCCTACAGGCTCCGCTTGGTGCCGATCACAGCAGCTGCCACCATGTGGGGAGTACAGGTCACCCTCGGCTGGGCCCCGCCTCCCCGGCCTCTGTCCCTGATGCTGCAAGTCCCTGCCCTCCCGTGCCTGCTGCACATGCAGCCTGCTGATAAGTCGTTACTGTGACGACATCCCAACCAATTTGTATATTACCCTATTATTAGTATGGCTATGTTATATATATGCCACAAGGTAACCACAAAGCTAAAACACACAACAGATACACAAATGATGCAGAAAAGGAAATCAAAGCATACTGCTATTAATAATTATAAATTTACAAGGAAAGCAGCAAGAGAGAAAAACAAAACAAGACAAAATAAGACAACTACAAAAAGAGACCCACCAAAAAACAAAAACAAACCCAAGAAAATAGCATTAGTAAGCCCTTATCTATCAATAAATACTCTAAATTTAATGAATTAAATTCTCCATTCAAAAGAGTTGCTGGATAGATAAAATAAAAAAAGGGACCAAACTATGTATGCCTACAAAGAGATTCACTTAAGCATTAAGAAAAGAAACAAAGGCTCTAAGTGAAGAAAGAGAAAAAATAATATCCCATGCAAGTGGAACCAAAAGAGATCAGGGTAATTCTACCTATATCAGAAAAAAGAAACTTTAAGCCAAAAATGGTAAAAAGAGACAAAGAAGGTATCATATAATGATGAAGGGGTCAATTAGTGAAGAGGATGTAATAATCATGAATAATATATTTACCCAACATTGAAGCTGCTAAAATTATTAAAAAACACTGATAGATCTGAAGGGAGAAATACTAGTTGATAAGCAACCATGCATTAATAGTAACGTAAGTTAATACCCTACTTTTAACAGTGGATAGATTATCCAGACATAAAACTAATAACAAAATTTTGAACTTTAATATATATTGGTTTTAGAGTGAACAGGGAGCATTATTCAGGAAAGATCATATATTAAAATAAGGGTAATAAAATTTAAGAAGAGTGAGATTATATCAGGTATCATTTCTGACAACAATGGTATGAAACTATAAATCAATAGCAGATAAAAAAGTAAAAAAAAATCACAAATATGTGGTAATTAAGCAACAATTTTCTGAATAAACAAAATGGGTCAAAGATAAAATAAAAAAGCAAATATAATTTACAATAGCTAAGATTTGGAAAAAGTCTAAGTGCCCATCAGCAGATAAGTGGATTAAAAAACTGTGGTACATCTACACAATGAAATATTACCCTGCTACAAAAAAGAAAGAACTTTTACCATTTGCAAGAGTACAGATGTATTTTGATAGGAGCATTTAGTCCATTTACGTTTAATGTTAGTGATAGGTACTTGTTTGTAGCTATACCTATTCTTTATTCCTGTGTTCCTTCCTCCCTTTCAATTTCTTCTTTTTACAGCATTCCCTTTAGCATTTCTTGCATTGCTTGCTTGGTAGTGATAACCTCCCTTAGCCTTTCTTTGTGAGGCTCTTGATTTCCCTTTGAATTTTGATTGATAGCCTTGTTGGATAGAGTATTCTTGGACTCAGTGGTTGGCTTTGCATCACTTTGCATACTCCATTCCAACATCATTGCCTTCTTTGTCAAATATTAATTGAGCATATGGCTTGTATTGATTTCTGGGTTCTCTGTTCTGTTCCATTGGTCTATATGTATGTTCTTGTTCCAGTGACAGGCAGTTTTGAGAACAGTGGCTTTGTAGTATAGCTTGATATCCGATATTGTGATCCCTGCAACTTTGTTCCTCTTTCTCAAGATTGCTGCAGGTATTCAGGGTCTTCTTTTATTCCAGATGAATTTTTAGAGAATTTGTTCTAGGTCATTGAAGTATGTTGCTGGAATTTCAATGGGGATTGAATTGAATGTATAGATTGCTTTGGGTAGTATAGACATTTTAATGATGTTGATTGTACCAATACATGAATATGGTATATTCTTCCATTTGTTTATGTCTTCCTCTACCTCTTTTTTAAGTGTCCTGTGATCTTCTGAGTACCGGTCTTTTACCTCCTCGGTTAAATATATTCCTAGGTATCTTATGTTTTTGTTGTTGCAATGGAAATTTGGGATTGTATTTTAGTTTCTCTTTTTGTGAGTTCATTATTGGTGTATAGAAAAGCCATAGACTTCTGAGAATTAATTTTGTATCCCACTACATTGCTGAATTCATTTATTAAGTCTAGTAGTTTTTTGATGGAGTCTTTGGAGTTTTTTATGTACAATATGCCATCTGCAAATGAGTTTTACTTCTTTTCCAATTTGGATGCCATTTATTTATTCTTCTTGTCTGATCACAATGGCTAGTACTTCCACTATTATGTCAAACAGGAGTGGGGAGAGTGGGCATCCCTGTATTGTTTCTGTTCTTAGGGGAAATGGTTTTAATTTTTGCCCATTGAAGATGATGTTGGCTGTAAGTTTGTCATATATGGCTTTTATTATGTTGAGGTATGATCCCTCTAGTCCCACCTTGATGAGAGTTTTTATCAATAAAGGGTGTTGGATTTTGTCAAATGTTTTTTCTGCATCAATGGATATGATTATATGGTTATTATCTCTCAATTTGTTTATGTGCTGTATCATGTTTATTGATTTGTGGGTATTGTGCCATCCTTGCATTACTGGAATAAATTCCACTTGGTCATGGTGTATGATCTTTCTAATGTAATGCTGGATTCAATTTGCTAGAATTTTGTTGAGAATTTTGGCATTGATGTTCAATGGGGATATTGGCCTGTAATTCTTTTTTTTCCCCCTAATATCTTTATCTGGTTTTGAGATTAAGGTAATGCTGGCTTCATAGAAAGAGCTTAAAAATGTTCCTTCCTATTGAATTTGTTGGAATAGTATGAGGAGGGTAGGTTTTAGTTCATCTTTGAATGTTTGATAAAACTCCCCTATGAACCCATCCAGTCCAGGGCTTTTGTTTGTTGGAAGTTTTTTTGTTTGTTTGTTTGTTTTTATGTTGGAATTTTTTTATTACTACCTCAATTTTCTCCATAGTTATAGGCCTATTCAGATTTTTTGATTCTTCCTGACTGAGTTTTGGATGGTCATATTTTTCTAGGAATATGTCCAGTTCTTTGAGGTTGAACAGTTTGCTGGAATAGAGTTGCTCATAGTATTTTTTAATGATTCTTCATATTTCTGTGGGGTCTGTTGTTATTTCACCTCTTACATTTCTTATTTTGTTTATATAGGTCCTCTCTCTTTGTTTCTTGGTGAGCCTGGCTAGAGGTTCATCAATCTTGTTTATCCTTTAAAGAACCAGCTTTTTGTTTCATTGATCTTTTGTATTGTTTTTGTTTGTTTGTTTGTTTGTTTGTTTGTTTTCATGTGTGTGTCTATGTCATTTATTTTCTCTATGATCTTTATTATTTCCTTCCTTCTGCTCACTCTAGGACAGTGGTTCTCAACCTTGGCTGCACATTAGACTCATCTGGGAATCTTTTTAAAATTCTGGGCCTCATCCTCTGGAAATTTTGTGGCCTCACCCCATAACAAAGAAACAGAATTTCCGGAGGATGAGGCCCAGAAATCAGGATTTTAAAAAGATTCCCAGGTGAATCTAATGTGCAGCCAAGGTTGAGAACCACTGCTCTAGGATTTTCTTGTTGCTCTTTTTCTAATTTTTCAAGTTGTAGAGTTAGATGGTTTATTACCAGTTTTTCCTGTGTTTTTTTTGTTTGTTTGTTTGTTTTTTGTTTTGTTTTTTTTTTGTTGTTGTTTTTGTTTTGTTTGAGGTAGGCCTGTAATGCTATGAACTTCCCTTTCAGGACTGCTATCACTGTGTCCCAAAGATTTTGGATTGTTGTATTTTCTTTGTCATTTGTTTACAGGATTTTTAAAATAAATTTCTTCTTTGATCTCTTTGGTAACCCAATCATTGTTTAATAACATGCTATTCAGCTCCAAGTGTTTCCATTTTAGTGATTGTTTTTATTGTAGTTTATTTCTAATATTATGCCATTGTCATCTGAGAAGATGCTTGATATGATTTCAATCTTCTTGTATTTGGAGAGATTTTGCCTTTGTCTCAATATGAGGTCTATCTTTGAAAATGTCCCATGTGCACTTGAGAAGAATATAGATTCAGTTACTTAGGTGTGGATTGTTCTGAAGATGTCAATTAAGTCATTCTGATCTAGTGAATCATTTAGCATTGCTGTTTCTTTGCTGATTTTTGTGTAGAGAATTAATACATTGTTGTTAATGGTGTATTAAAGTCTCCTACTATGATTGTATTGATGTCAATCTCTCTCCTGATATCTTCCAGAAGTTTTTTTGTTTTTGTATTTGGGTGCTCCTGCATTGGGTGCATTTATGTTTACCAGAGTTATATCCTCTTGTTGTACTGATTCCTTTAGTATTATGAAGTGGCCTTCCCTATCTCTTGTTATGGTTTTCACTTTGAGGTCTATTTTCTCAGATATAAGTATTGCTACCCAAGCTTTTTTTTTATTTCCATTTGCCTGAAAGATATTTTTTCATCCCTTAACTTTCAGTCTGTGTGAGTCCCTTGTTCTGAGGTATGTCTCTTATAGAAAGCATATATATGGGTCATATTTTCTTATCCATTCAGTCACTCGATGTCTTTTGATTGGAGCATTTAGTCCATTTACATTCCTAATGTTATTAATGATAGGTATTTGTTTGTAGCCATTTCTATTCTTTATGCCTGTATTCCTTCCTCCCTTTCTATTTCTTCTTTTTACAGCATTTCCTTTAACATTTCTTGTATTGATGGCTTGGTAGTGACAAATTCCCTTAGTTTTTTTTTGTTTGTTTGTTTTGTTTTTGTCTCTGAAGCTCTTGATTTTCCCTTCAATTTTGAATGATAGTCTTGCTGGATAGAGTATCCTTGGATTCATTCATTGGATTTTTGTTTTTTTTGTATACTTCATTCCATTCCCGTTTGGTCTGATGTGTTCTGTTGCGAATTCATTTGATAATCTGATGGGGGATCCTTTGTAGGTAACTCTCTGTCTCTCTCTTGTAGCCTTTCAGATTGTCTCTTTATCATTAACATTTGTTGTTGTAATTATGATGTGTCTTGGTGTGGGTCTTATGGGGTTCATCTTGCTTGGGACTCTCTGTACTTGTGTGCCTTTGTCTTCCCTATCAGGGAAGATTTCTATCATTATTTCTTCAAATAGGTTCTCTAATACTTGCTGCTCTTCTTGTCCTTCTGGCACCCCTATTAAGTGTATGTTACTTTATTTCATGTTGTCCCAAAGCTCCCTTAGGCTCTCTGCCTGCTTTGTAATTTTTTTCTCCAGTTGCTTTTCATATTGGGCTTGTTTCTCTACCTTATCTTCTAACTCACTAATTTGGTCCTCTGATTCTTCTAGTCTACTGTTGAAACCTTCCATAGCATTTTTTTATTGCAGCTATATCGCTTTTCATTTCTTCGTGATTCTTGCATAGGTTGTTGATTTTCTCATCAATCTGGTTTATGAATTGTATGACCATTACTCTGAATATGTTGTCTGACATATTACATGCCTCTGTTACATTTAGTTCCTTTCTTGGCTTTCCCCCCCCCTCCTTTGGGGATTGTTTTGTTTCCTCCATTCTAGCTATCAGCAGAAGGTGATAGCACCAAATTTCAGGGGCCTGAGCCATGTGTGGTCAGACTATCGCACCACCTGAGTATCACTGAAGAGCTCAGAGATATGTGGCTGCCATGGGTCAACTGGAACTGCACATGCTGATAATCAGAGTCCTCTCGTGACTGCACCCAGAATCAGAGTCATGGGTACTCAGTGCGGCCTTGAGCTCACGCTGAGAATCAGGGTCCCTGTGGGTGCAAGCCAAGAATTGGAGTCTCTGGCGCTTGGTGTGGCTTTGTGTACACACCTACAATCAGGTCCCCACATGCACATGCTGAAAAATAGAGTCCCTGTGCACATGCACCGAAAATCAGAGTTCACAAAAATGCACTAGGAATCAGAGTCCCCATTTGTGCAGCTCAAGAATGGAGAATTGGAGTCTTTGGCGCTCACTACAGCCTCATGCAAGCAACTAGAATCATGGTTTCCATGTGCGCAAGCTGAGAATCAAAGTCACTGGCACTCAGTATGGCCTCATGCTAGCACTGAGAATCACTCTGCGTGTGCATGCTGATAATAAGAGTCCCTGGCCTACGGGGGGGGGGAGGGGAGAGGCAGGTTGCACATCTGTTCTGTGTCAGCGGGAGGCCTGCTAGAGTGCCACAGTTCGTGCAGGCCCTATGCTGCTATGTCAGGGAGTGGGATGTGTTTTGTGATTCACAGAAATCTGCGGCCTGAATATCTGGAGTCTCAGTGTCCATGGGTCTGCAACTGTGGTAGCAGGCCTTTTCCAGAGTAGCCGTAGGGTCCAATTTTGCATCTGAGGCTAGTCTGGGTGGTGTTGAGGCTGGGATCCTAGTCACAGCAGTTCTGCCCTTCAAGATGGTGTGGTTTCCATGCAAGTTCCAGCCACTCGGGAGTGCTTGCAGCAGCAGTGGGTTTCACAGTCTAAGACCGCCCACTGCACCAGCCCCTGGAATTTCTGCAGGATCTAACTGCCCCTAGCTCATACACACATACAGCATACATGGCCACACACTCCCGTTTCTCTTCCTCACTCCCTTCTTCACTGTCATCTTGCTGGTCGCCATATTCCTTCCTCTCTGATTCTGGTCAAGGGCATGTACCTGGGATACAGTCTCCTCCCTGGCCTGGGCCCTGGTCGAGGCTCATTCAGGAGGTAACCAATGGATGTGCTTCTATTACATTGATATTTCTCCCTCTAAGCTGTTTTTTTTAAAAGAAAAACCGACTTCACAAACCTTTAGCTGGACTATCAGAAAAAAAGAGAGAAGACACAAATTTAAGAAATAAATCATAAGTGAAAAATAATACATTACAACTGGTACTACAGAAATTCCAAAGATTATAAGAGATTGCTGTGAACAATTATATGCAAAAAAATGAATAACTTAGAAAAAATGGATAAATTCCAAATATACAGCCTACCACCACTGAAGTACCCAACTGTTTATCAGGAAGAAATAGCAAATCTGAACACATCAATAATGAGTAAGTATATTTTATCCTTAATTATAAAAAAATACAAACTTCAAACACTGAAAAACCAAGGACCAAATGATTTTACTGTTAAATTTTTCCAAAGCTTTAAAGAAAAATCAATGCCAATTTTTCTCAAACTCATTTAAAATAATTACAGAAGATCAAATGCTTTTAAGCTTTTACAAAGGTAGTATGATGCTGATACCAAATTCAAACAAGGACACTACAAGAAAACTAGAGACCAATAAACTCAATGAATATAGTTTCAAAAACACTTAACAAAATATTAGCAAAACAAATTAAACAATACATCAAAAGTATTGTATGCCATGACCACGTGGGCTTTATTTCTAGGATGCAAGTGTGGCTCAACAGATGGGAATCAATAAATTAGACACACCACATTAATCGAATAAAAGTTAAAAATCATATGATGCTTTCAATATACACAGAAAAAAAGCATTTGACAAAATACAATATCCTTTCATTATAAAAACCTGCAAGAAATTGGATATAGAATAACACACCTCAACATAATAAAGACCACATATTATAAACCCACAATTAACATTATACTCAATAATGAAAAGTAAAAACCTTTGCACTGTGATTAAAAGCAAGACAAGGGTGCTCGCTCTTACCACTCTTATTTAGCATATTACACTGGAAGTCCTAACTAGAACAATTAGGCAGACAAGGAAATAAAGACATCCGAATTAGAAAGGAAGAAATAAAATTGTCACTATTTGCAGGGGAGGTGATAAAGACTCCATCAGAGACCTGTTGGAGCTATTTGTTGTAGGAGTCTGAACAGACTAAGAAAATGCAAGTGCTCATGCAAAAACAAGACATAAACGAAGAATCATTTCTCGATCCCTGGGTAGGTCATGAACTCTCTTTAGTTGGTCACAACTAATGCATTCACACAGTAGAATGGAATACATGAGTTAATATCAGATAGTATTATTACATATTGCTTAATGCTGCTCCTTTCTTCGTGTGTGTGTGTGTGTGTGTGTGTGTGTGTGTGTGTGTGTGTGTAACTGGTCATGATCCATTATGTATTTCTTACTGTGGATTGTGGTCACAGAAGTTGAAAGCCACTATCCTAGAACAGTTTACATTGCAGAAAGATTCAGTGCGCTAAGAATTCATGAAGGATTATGTATCCAAAATGGATCTTTTACCTTGCCTTTGCTGTGAGATATTTGGAAAATCTTTAAGAATGTTCCATCTTGTCATGAATGCCATGAGTTTTAAAATGATTTATTTAACTTCATTTGCTTGCTCATACAATTTATGGTGGGTCTGCTGGAACTGTTCATAATTCAATATTTACTTTTAGGAAAAAGTTTCATTTACCATTAAAAAAATACCTTAGCTATTGAAAGCTTCAACTATTACTTAATATGACTTAAAATAACACTGAGTCTCATAGTCCCTATTCTTTTAACTTAAGGGCAAAAATTAAAATAGAAATTTTAAAACAATTATTCTAAAAATAACAATACACACATTACATGTTAACACAACCCATTTTAAAAGAATATTAGCTATATTTAGTGAGGGGATTGACATTTTTTTTACATATTTACAAATCTGTTTATTTGTGGATTTAGTGAAGACAGCAGGATTCTCACATCTGCTTCTTACTGCAAGCTATAGTAAATATTGCTTGTGTTGAAGTATGTGAGGAAAATTTGGTCTCACTCAGACATGTGGTTATTAAAGGGAGGACCATGCAGACTGCCTGTAAGGTGCCAAGATCCTAAGAATCTTGGCACCTCACTTTGACAAGAGTTGGGTTAGATATCTTTCTCATTATTCCCTCCAACCTTCCATGGAACCAATTTCCTAATCTTATGAAAGCAATATTTGAGAAATCTTCCTTGTCTTCTGCATATTTATTAACAGTCCTTTCATTCAGACCCTTATAATCTCTTATGTGGAGTCTCAAAATAACTTCCCATCTGGTCTCTATATTTAACCAGACTTGTGCATTTTAATTTTAATTTCTGACCCTGTCACTATGCAGTTCAAATTATTCAATTGTTATTTCTTACTTGTAGGATCAAGTCTAAACTTATCTTTAGCATAGCATATCAGACCCTCCATGGTTAAGCCTCTATCTACCTCTCCAATAATTTGTGTTGTGGTCATACTGAATGTGAATAAAAAGCCACAATATACTTTTCATTCTTTTATACCTTTGTGTGTGTTTCTTCCATCCATATATTCTTTCTTTCCCTTATCCACTTAGTGAAATCTTACTCATTCCTTAAGATTTAACTCAGGTATCATTACCTAGCTGGCACCACTGCCCTTCCCATTTTTATGTCAGAATTGGGTAGCTTTTGGTATCTCTAGCTGAATAGGAATAGGGAAGATATGTATTATCACTTCACAATATACTTATCAAAATAGACATGCTCAATAATGTCTGATGTTCTTACTATAGCATAGAAATCCCTGCTTTTATTATTCTCTCTTACTCTAAGCATTAAATGTTTGTGAAGCTTCATTCACACACCTATCTAAGGGAAATTTAGAAGGAGAAGGAGAAAATTACTGTAATATAATATTTTATCATTGTGTTTTTTTAGCTAAATGCCTTTATTTATTTTTAATTCTAATTTTTTTGTTTTTTTTAGCTGAATGCTTTTATTTATTTATTTATTTATTTTTATTATTAGTTAAGGTATTACAAATGTGTCCTCATCCCCCCCATTAACCCCCAACCTTCCCAACTCCCCACACGCTCATGCTCCCATCCCCCTGTTGTCCATGTCCATTGGTTTGGCTTATATACATGTATACAAGTCCTTCGGTTGATCTCTTCCCCTTACCCCCGCCCTCCCCTACTTTCCTTCTGGGGATTGATAGCCTGATTGCTGTTTCTAAGTCATTGGATCTGTCCTTTTTCATCAGTCTATGTTGTTCTCTATAATCCACAAATGAGTGAGATCATGTGGTATTTATCTTTCTCTGACTGGCTTATTTCACTTAGCATAATGCTCTCCAGTTCCATCCATGCTGTTGCAAAAGGCAAGAGTTCCTTTTTTTTTTTTTTTTTACCGCAGCATAGTATTCCATTGTATATATGTACCACAGTTTTCTAATCCACTCATCTGCTGATGGGCACCTAGGCTGTTTCCAAATCTTAGCTATGGTGAATTGTGCTGCTATGAACATAGGGGTGCATATATCCTTTCTGATTGGCGTTTCTGGTTTCTTGGGATATATTCCTAGTAGTGGGATCACTGGGTCAAATGGGAATTCCATTTTTAGTTTTTTGAGGTAGCTCCATACTGTTCTCCACAGTGGCTGCACCAGTCTGCATTCCACCAGCAGTGCAGAAGGTCTCCTTTTTCTCCACATCCTCTCCAACACTTGTTGTTTGTTGATTTGTTGATGATAGCCATTCTGACAGGTGTAAGATGATAACACATTGTCATTTTGATTTGCATCTCTCGTATAATTAGTGACTTTGAGGATGTTTTCATGTGTCTTTCGGCCTTCTGTATGTCCTCTTTCGAAAAGTGTCTATCTAGGTCCGTTGCCCATTTTTTTAATTGGATTGTTTATTTTCCTTTTGTTAAGTTTCATGAGATCCCTGTAAATGTTGGAAATTAAACCCTTATCGGTGGTATCATTGGCAAATATGTTCTTCCATGTAGTGGGTCTTCTTGTTGGTTTGTTGATGGTTTCCTTTGCTGTGAAAAAGCTTTTTATTTTGATGTAGTCCCATTTGTTTATTTTCTCTTTAGTTTCCATTGCCTTAAGCGCATTATCAGAGAAGAAATTCCTTGGGCATCTGTTTGCGATTTCACTGCCTGTGGATTCCTATAGTATTTTTATGGTTTCCAGTCTTACGTTTAAGTCTTTTATCCATTTTGAGTTTATTTTTGTGTATGGTGTAAGTTGGTGGTCTAGTTTCATCTTTTTGCATGTATCTGTCCAATTTTCCCAACACCATTTATTGAAGAGACTGTCTTGACTCCATTGTATGCTCTTGCCTCCTTTGTCAAATATTAATTGGGCATAGTGCTTTGGGTCGATTTCTGGGGTCTCTATTCTATTCCATTGATCTATGTGTCTGTTCTTGTGCCAGTACCAAACTGTTTTAAGAACAGTGGCTTTGTAATACAGTTTGATATCTGGTATTCAGATCATTAAAGCATTAAATGTTTGTGAAGCTTCATTCACACACTTATCTAAAGGAAATTTAGAAGGAGGAGGAGAAAATTACTGTAATATAATCTTTTATAATTGTGTTTTTTTCAGCTAAATGCTTTTATTTATTTTTAATTCTAATTTTTTTGTTTTTTTTTTCAGCTGAATGCTTTTATTTATTTTTAATTTAAAATGTTTTCTCTTTTTTTAACAGGAGAAAATCAAAGTTTAATACATGCACATGGAGAATTAACATAGACATGATAAGTTCATGAAAATTCCAAAGGCAGTGAGGCAACATCTTATATAATAAAGCCCAATATGCTAAGTGTCTGGTCATCTGCTCAGCCATTCAACCAAAGTGTATTATGCTAATAGTATTCTAAGGCCGCTCAACTGCTCACTATGATTTGTACTGACCACCAGGGGGCAGATGCTCTGACCAGTAAGTTAGCTTGCTGCTGGGGTCTGGCTGATTGGGACTGAATGAGAGGGGCCAGACACACCCTGGGGCCTTCACACTGTCCCTCCCCAGCTGATCAACCTCCCGCATCTCTCCCCATCCCTGATCATGCATCAGTGGGATCTCTCGGCCTGGCCTGCACCTTGCTATTCTGTGCATGGTGCAATTCCCACTGTGGCAGCCTTGTCTACTTACTAACTATAAGCAGCTAAGAGTTCTGCCTTTCATCTATCCAAGTTTAGTTTGTTCTACTTCACCATCAAAAGAATCTTTAGCGAGAAGACAAAATGGCAGCGGTATAGAAGGACGTGTCTGGTGCCTTGCCTGGGAGCAGATAGGGTGAGCAGCTGAAACCAGTAACATCCAGCCCGAATTGGCAGAGGAAATGCAGCTGGGAGAGAGTTTGCAGCCAGGAAAGGCAGAGGACTCCTGGAGAAAAGTCAAGTCAAGGCTCTGGGAAGTATATTTGGCCAGACCACGGAGCCCTGAGGATCAGAGAGAATCCACACAGTGTAGGCTTGGGCCGCATCCCTTGGGACGGGCACAGTGGAAAAAAAAGTACACAGAACTGCTGGTTGGCAGGGGATTATAGATCTGGGTCCACAATCAGGAAAGGCTGAGGAGTGCTGGCAGAAGAGCACTCAGACACACAGCCTTTCCCCCCTCGCAGGGGATTCTAGATCTGTGTCCACAGTCAGTAAAGGCTAAAGAGTGCTGGCAGGAGAGTGCACAGAGGTGCAGCCTCTCCAGCCTCTGTGGCTTGTGCCCTTCTTCATAGATCCTAGTTAATAGGATCTGTAGGATACAGACACTTACCCATGACTGGAGTGTGGAAGAAGGTGCAGAATTGTGGAATCTGGGGAGAGAGGGAGATCCAGTAGTGGCAGCGAGTGTGGTGCTGAGTCATACCTGAGCCTGGGACTTGGGCAGCCATTTTACTCTGAAAGGATAGCCCCTTCCCTCCAGTATCCAGGCAACTAATACAACCACACCCAGATTCCACCCTGATTGGTAAAAGGATTAAAAAAAAAACTAAAAAAAACCCAGAAACCCAAATAGTCCCCGAGAGCACAAAGGGGCTGGACTAGAGACTTTCAGTCACAGCAATCAGATCCTGAGAAACACTACAGTACAGAAGACTGGGATCTTAAGTCAGCCAAAGGAACACTTCACTTTTTCATTTTTATTTTATTTTATTTTATTTCTTTTTTATTACTTTGTTATCTTTTTTTTCTTCTTTTTTTCTTTGTTTTCCTGTTTGTGTGTGTTGCTTTATTTTCTATTTCTTATCACATTATTTTTCCATCACTCTATTTTATTTTATTTTTATTTGCTGTTTTTATACCATTTTTGAAATAAATTTTTTGTAAATATATTATCATTATTTTTTCTCATTCTTTCCTTTTATCCACCCATCCCCTTTCTACTTCCACTATACTGAACTAAGATCCTCCCCATATTCATCCAAATCTTAACCTTATCTTCTATATATAAGCTCAGCATCTACAGATTCTGCCCCCACCCTCTTGGTGTTTGTATTTTTTTTAATTTGTATTTTTTATTTTTTAAAAAATTTTATTGTTATTGTTTGTTTGTTTTGTTTGTTTGTTTATGTATTGGTTCTGTGGTGTTTTCTCCATATATATATATATATTCTCCTTTTCTTCCTCCTTTTCTCTTATCTTTTTCACTCTCTTTGATATCATTTATGCTCTCTTTTATTGCCCCTAATTCTCTTTTCTCAGGTGGTCACTTATAGTAGGGTTATTGTTGTCGTGAGTACATTCATGCTTTGGACCCTTTGTGTTGTGTCTTGTCGAGGTGAATTATATCCTGTCTGGCCAGGTGTTAGAGAGTGATCCTCATAACCAGACACCTGGAGAGGAAACTCCATCCACAAATGGGTCAGTAACACCCCAGACACAACTACAGAGGCAGGAAGAAGGTGGCAGTGAGGGGGAGAGCGTGAGTCAGTGAGGGACCAAAACAGGAGTGTGTGGTCATGTGGGATGTGTGTGTGTGTATGTGAGTGAGGCACAGATAGATCCCGCAGGGCCTTTGGGGTCAAGCTAAATGGGCTCACCTAACTAGGCAGCCTCTGCTACCGTGTATGCAGTTCCAGGAGGCCGGCTCATCCCCAGAAGCCTAGCATTTATAAGGGGAGAGCTGCTGTAACTGGGATCCAGGCCTCAACACCACCCAGGGTGCCCTCAGATAACACCTGGGAGTCTACAGACACCCCTGGCAGGACCTGCTACTTCGGCTGTGGTCCCACAGTCAATGAGTCGCCAGCCACTCTGGGCACAGGCTCCTGTGAGTTCTGAAGAGTGCTCCCCTCTGACTGGCCCAACGCCTTAGCCCGGGGCACTGCAACCATGCAAGCAGCACACACGTGAGTAGCCCACTCCTGTGCAAGGAGCAGCAGCCCCAAGAGCACCCTGCCCCAGGCCTAAGAGCAGAAACCTCACGTGGCCTGCCCCTGTCCAAGGAGCATCAGCTGTCAACTGTGTGAGCAGACTGCTCCCTCATCCGAGGAGCAGCAATCAGGTGAGCATCCTGCCCTGGCTGAGGAGCAGCAGCCACACTAGCAGCCTGCCTATGATTGAGGAGCAGCAGCCCCAAGCAGCCTGTCTTCATCTGAGGAGCAGCAGCTGCGCAGCCCACACCCTCCTCCTGCCTGAGGAACAGTAGGTGTGCAAGAAACCTGCTCCCATCGAAGGAGCAGCAGCTGCATGAGCATTCGGCCCCCATAAGAAGAGCAGCAGCAGTGTGAGCAGCCCATACCCATATGAGGAACAGCATTACCACAAGCAGCCCACTCCCATTCAAGGAGCAGTAGCCGCCCGAGCAGCCTCCCCCAGTCTGAGGAGCAACATCCACATGAGCAGACCACCCAAATCTGAGGAGCAGCAGCCACACAAGCAGACAGCCCCCGTTCGGGGAGCAACAGCCACACATGAAGCTCACTCCAGCCCAAGGAGCTGTAGCCACCCAAGCAGCTCGCCCCTGTTCAAGGAGTAGGAGCCACACAAACAGATAGACCGACCACATCTGAGGAGTGGCAGCCCTGCGCAGCCCACACTGGTCCAAGGAGCAGCAGCCGTACGCAGTCTGCACCAGTCCGACAAGCAGTAGCTGGGTGAGCATCCCGCCCCCATCTGAAAAGCAGCAGCCGCACGTGCAGCTCACTCCCACCTGAGGAGCAGCATCCACACAAGCAGCCCATCTCCCATCTGAGGAGCAGCAGCTGAGTGAGCAGCCCACATCAGTACGAGGAGCAGTAACCCTGTAAGCAACCTACCCCTGTCCAAAGAGCAGCAGCTTCACGAGCAGCCCGCCCCATCTGAGGACCAGCAGCAGCGTGCAGCCACCAATCCAAGGAGCAGCAGACACGATAGCAGTCCACGCCCATCGAGGAGCACAAGCCACATGAACAGCCCACTCCTGTCCAAGGAGCAGCAGGAATGCTCAGCCTACCCCCACCTGAAGAGCAGCAGCCTTGTGATCAGCCCACCCCTGTTCATTCAAGGAACAGCAGCTGGGCCAGCAGTCTCACATACCAGTCAGAGGAGGCACCACTGCTGCAAACAGCCCCCACCAGAGGAGCCGCTGCCAGCTGTGGAGCAGCCACTACTTCAACAACTTGAGGGGCAGCTGCAGCCCAAGGAACCACTGCCACCCAAGGAGCAGCCCCTGCACAACTCGACATATAAATCAGTGGGTGAGATAAAAAATGGGTATAAAAAAAAAAAAAAACAAACACCTAAGGAAACAAAAGGAGGAATCACCAGAAAAGGGGCTAGGTGAAACAGAGGCATGCCATATGTCAGAAAAAGAATTCAGAATAAGGGTCCTAGACTGCATAAACCAGATGGAGGAAAAAATCAACAACTTATATAAGAATCAAGAAGAAATGAAGAGTGATATAGCTGCAATAAAGAAAACCATGGAAAGTTTCAAAAGTAGACTAGGAGAAGCGGAGATCCAAATTAGCAAATTAGAAGACAGGGAAGCAAAACACATCCAAACTGAACTGCAATTGGAGAAAAAAATTAAAAGACAGGAGGAGAGCCTAAGAGAGCCATGGGACAACATGAAATGAAGAAACATACAAATAATAGGGATGCCAGAACAACAGGAAGAGGAAGAAGGCTTAGAACACTTATTCGAAGAAATATTGTCTGAAAACTTCCCTGATGTGGGGAAGAAAAAAGTCAAACAAGCACAGAGAGTCCCAAACAAGGTGAACCCGAAAAGACTCACACCAAGACACATCATAATTACCATGGCAAATGTTCAGGACAAAGAGAGAATCTTAAAGGCTGCAAGAGAGAGACAGAAAGTTACGTACAGGGGATCTCCCATTAGATTATCAAATGATTTCTCAACAGAAACATATCAGGCCAGAAAAGAATGTACAGAAATTTACAAAGTGATGCAAAGCAAGGGACTGAATCCAAGAATGCTTTATCAAGCAAGGCTATCATTCAAAATTGAAGGGGAAATAAGGAGCTTAACAGACAAAAAAAGGCTAAGGGAGTTTATCACCACCAAGCAAGCAATGCAAGAAATGCTGAAGAAAATACTGTAAAAAGAAGAAATATAAAGGTAAGAAACAACACAGGCACAAAAAATAAAAATGGCTACAAAGAAGTACTTTTCAAAATAACTTTAAACATAAATGGACTAAATGCTCCAATCAAAAGACATCAAGTGGCTGAATGGGTAAAAAAAAAACATGACCCATACATTTGCAGTCTACAAGAGACCCACCTCAGAATAAGGGACTCACACAGACTGAAAGTGAAGGGATGGAAAAAATATCTTTCAGGCAAATGGAAATGAAAAAAAAGCTGGGGTAGCAATACTTATATTGGACAAAATAGACCTCAAATTGAAGGCCATAACAAGAAATAAAGAAGGCCACTTCATAATACTAAAGGAATTGATACAACACGAGGATATAACCCTTATCAACATATATGCACCCAAATACATAAAAAAACTCCTGGAAGATATTAAGGGAGAAATTGACAACAACACAAGCATAGTAGGGGACTTTAATACACCACTGAAATCACTGGATAAGTCCTCTAGACAAACAATCAGCAAATAAACAGCAACTCTAAATGACTCACTAGATCAGGTGGACTTAATTGACATCTTCAGAACATTTCACCCAAAAGCCGCAGAATATACGTTCTTCTCAACTGCACATGGGACATTTTCAAAAATAGACCACATATAGGGTCACAAGCAAAGTCTCCCCAAATTCAAGATGATTGAAATCATACCAAGCATCTTTTCAGACCACAATGGCATAATATTCGAAATAAACTACAATAAAAATAATCCAAAACACTCAAACACTTGGAAGCTGAATAGCATTTTATCAATATTTATTGGGGTACCAATGAGATCAAAGAAGAAATTAAAACCATCCTGGAAACTAATACAATGAAAACCCAACAATCCAAAACCTATGGGACACAATGAAAGCAGTCCTGAGAGGGAAGTTTATAGCTCTACAAACCTACCTCAAAAAGCAAGAAAAAATGGTAGTAAATTGCTGGAGTCCATTCATTGTCTTCACTAGCTGAATTTAGACAGAGAATCCCAAAAGCTAGTAACCTTTGAAGTCCTAGCAAAGGTCAGGACTCCGCACCACCCAGTTAATCTAGGAACCATCCAGTTAATTTAGGTAATAATAGTTGAAGCATCATCCCCACCTTAGTTCACTTAATTCCTTAGATACTTATGTAGATCCTTGTTGATTATTTTTGATCAGATACTCTATCTATTCCTGGAAATCATCTATTGATGAGCTAATCAGATACTTTGTCTATTCCTGGAAATTGTCTGCTGATCTGTGTGTCATTGAAGCCTGCTTACCCTAAGGGCTACTCCAGATCAATAAAAGATTGAAGAGACCTGAGCATTGGTGGAAGTCCTTCGGGACTTGCCTTCCTGGTCCCCCAATATTGCAAAATTATCTCGTGTCTTTTACTTTCATTTGTTGTGCGGCTCCTCTTTCACATACCAAACCCTACTTCACGCAGAACGTGGAGGGTGTGTTACTCGACAGTAAATAATCTAACTCTACAACTCAAAGAATTAGAAAGAGAAGAACAAGAAAAACCCAGAGTGAGCAGAAGGAAAGAGATAATAAAGATCAGAGCAGAAATAAATGACATAGAGACCAAAAACACAATACATAAGATCAATGAAACCAAGAGCAGGTTCTTTGAAAGGATAAACAAGATTGATGAACCTCTAGCCAGGCTCACCAAGAAGCAAGGAAAGAGGACCCCCCCCCAAAAAAAAAATTAGAAATGATAGAGGTGAAATAACAACAGACCCCACAGAAATACAAATGATTGTTAAAAAATACTATGGACAGCTTTACTCCAACAAACTAGACAACCTGGAGGAAATGGACATACTCCTAGCAAAATACAACCTTCAAAAACTCAATCAGGAAGAATCTAAAAATCTCAATAGGCCAATAACTATGGAAGAAATTGAAGCAGTCATCAAAAATCTGCCAGAAAACAAAAGCCCAGGACCAGATGGCTTCACGAGCGAGTTTTACCAAACATTCAAGGAAGAACTAAAATCTATCCTCCTCAGACTAATCCAAAAAATTCCAGAGGAAGGAGCACTTCCAAGCTCATTCTAAGAAGCCAGTATCACCCTCATACCAAAACCAGACAAAGACAACACAATGAAAGTAATTACAGGCCAATATCCCTCATGAACATAGATGGCAAAATCCTCAACAAAATCTTAGCAAATCATATTCAGCGGTACATCAGAAAGATCATACACCATGATCAAGTAGGATTTATCCAAAGGATGCAAAGATGGTATAATATCCGCAAATCAATAAACGTGATACATCACATAAACAAATTGAGAGAGAAAAACCACATAGTCATATCAATTGATGCAGAAAAATCATTTGACAAAATCCAACACCCATTTTTGATAAAAACTTTTAGCAAGGTGGGAATAGAAGGATCATACCTCAACATAATAAAAGTCATATATGACAAACACACAGCCAACATCATACCCAATGGGCAAAAACTAAAACCATTTCCTTTAAAAGCAGGAACAAGACAGGGATGCCCATTCTCAACACTCCTGTGTACTGGAAGTATTAGCCATTGCGATTAGACAAGAAGAAGAAATAAAAGGCATCCAAATTGGAAAAGAAGTAAAAATGTCCTTATTCGCAGATGACATGATATTGTACATAAAAAACCATTAAGACTCCATCAAAAAAACCTAACCAAAGAGGTAAAAGACCTCTACTCAGAAAACTACAGGACGTTGAAAGAAGAGATAGAGGAAGACAAACAGATGGAAGAACATACCATGTTCTTGGATTGGTAGAATCAACATCATTAAAATGTCCATACTACGCCAAACAATCTATAAATGTAATGCACTTCCCATTAAAATACCAACAGCATATTTCACAGACCTAGAACGAACTCTCCAAAAATTCATCTGGAATTAAAAAAAAAGGCCCAGAAAAATTCAGCGATCTTGAGAAAGAAGAACAAAGTAGGTGGGGTCTCAATACCCCATATCAAGCTGTATTACAAATCCACTGTTCTCAAAACTGCCTGGTACTGACACAAAAACAGACATATAGATCAATGGAATAGAATAGAGAGCCCAGAAATCGGCCCGAACCAATATGCTCAATTAATATTTGACAAAGGAGACAAGAACATATAATGTAGGTAAGGCAGTCTCTGCAATAAATGGTGTTGGGAAAATTGGACAGATACATGCAAAAAAAAATGAAACTAGACCACCAACTTACACCATACACAAAAATAAACTCAAAATGGATAAAGGACTTAAATGTAAGACGGGAAACCATAAAAATACTAGAGCAATCCAAAGGCAACAAAATCTCAGACATATGCCAAAGCAATTTCTTCACTGATACAGCTCCTTGGGTATTGGAAACTAAAGAGAAAATAAACAAATGTGACTACATCAAAATAAAAACCTTCTGCACAGTAAAAGAAACCATCAACAAAACAACTAGAAAGCACAATTCATAGGATAACAATCTCCAATGTTATCACCGATAAGGGTTTAATCTCCAACAGTTATAGGGAACTCATACAACTTAACAAAAGGAAGATAAACAATCCAATAAAAAAATGGGCAAAGGACCTAAATAGACACTTTTCAAAAGAGGACATTCAGAAAGCCATGGGACATATGAAAACATACTCAAAGTCACTAATCATCTGAGAGATGAAAATCAAAACAACAATGAGGTATCATCTCACACCTGTCAGACTGGCTATCATCAACAAATCAACAAACGACAAGTGCTGGAGAGGATGTGGAGAAAAGGGCACATGCGTGCACTGCTGGTGGGAATGCAGAATGGTGCAGCCACTATGGAAGACAGTATGGAGTTTCCTCAAAATGTTAAAAATGGAATTCCCATTTGACCCAGTCATCCCACTTCTAGAAATATATCCCACGAAACCAGAAATACCAGTTAGAAAGGATATATGCACCCCTATGTTCATAGCAGCACAACTTACCATAGCGAAGATCTGGAACAGCCTAAGTGCCCATCAGCAGATGAATGGATTAGAAAACCGTGGTACATCTACACAATGGAATACTACGCTGCTGCAAAAAAGGAGGAATTCTTACCATTTGTAACAGCATGGATGGAACTGGAGAACATTATGCTCAGTGAAATAAGCCAGTCAATGAAAGAAAAATACCACATGATCTCATTCATTTATGGATAATAAAGACCATTATAAGCTGATGAACAAAAATAGATACAGAGGCAGAGCAGCATAGAACAGACTGCCAACCTACAGTGGGAAAGCTGGGGAGGTTTGAGGGGCAGGAGGGAGGTCAGTGATCAACCGAAGGACTTATATGCATGCATATAAGCATAACCAATGGACATAAGACACTGGTGGGTAGGGAAGGCCAGGGGAATGTCAAGGGGGGGGGGAGGAGATGTATTTAATACTCCTTGTAATACTTTAAGCAATAAAATAAAATTAAGAAAAAAAGAATTTAAATTTTATAAAAAGGTAATGTAATCCCATCTCAATTCTTTGAACAATCTTGTTGAAGGACTCCCAAACAGAATTGAGTAACATGTTCAGAGATTTAGTAAAAATAAAATTATACTTCCTATAGTAAGTGGCGATGGAAAAAAAAACAAACCCTCAAATAGGTATTTTAAGTGGAAAACCATATTATTTTTAGTACTCACTCAGACATTTTCAAAATCATCTAAATTTTAATTGTACTCATCATTTGATTAACCCAAAGACACAATTTAGACATGGGGATCCAAGATGGCAGCTGATGGGATGTCAGCCTGCAAGATAGCATGAGTGAGAAAGCTAAAGGAGAGTGTTTGGATTTGCAGGGAGTGTCTGTATTTGTGAGTGAGAGACAGATGTATTCCACAGGGCTGTTGGGGACTAGCAGGTCAGCAGTAGTAATCCTCTACTACTGCTGAAATCTCTCCCAGTGTGGCTGGTTCTGCCACAGAGACTGTGCCATCTTGAAGGGGAGAGTGGCTGTGATCAGAAGCCCAGCTTTACCTTCAACCAGGGAGACCTCGGATACCTCATGGGACCCTACAACCACATCACCCAGGGACCAGCTGTCTCAGCTACAAACCCGTGAACACCAAGACTCCAGCCTCCCCAACTGTGGACTCCTAAAAAGTTTGTCCAGGGGGAGAAAAAGCAGCACCAAATATGTGGACGGGCCCTGCACCTTCTCACAGAGCAGATAGAAGGAACATCTGAATTGATCAATATCCACCTGGAATTGGCAAATTAAACACAGCTGGTGAGACAATCCATGGATGGAAAGGTCAGAGATCAACTAGAGAAAGATGAGATCTGGGATCCAGGCTGGAGGGAGAAACACATGAAGCAGAGATTAGAGTCTCAGAAGTAGACTGCCCTCCACCAAACCTGTGGCCCTTGGGGTCAATGTAGCCCTTGAATGTGGAAGGAGGTCCACAGGGCTTCTGGCAGAAGGGGACTCTAGATATAAGCCCACAGCCATGGGAAACTGTGCCCAGAAAGGGAGCCTGAAGTTCTACACTTGCTGTGCAGTGCCAGGGGAAAAGGATGAGAGTCAGTGCAGTTCCTTTGTCTTTTTATATTTTATTTTTTTAAACCTCCTTGCTTTTGCTGGCTAAGTCCAGTACATAGGATCTTCCATTTAAAAACACTCACCTGCAGGAGAAAGTTGTTTTTGTGGAAACTGGGGATCAGAATAAGGAGAGACAAACAGGAAACCAGCTCTGGGTCAGTCCATCCCTCCAACCCAGTATTAAGTGCGGAAGTGAAAGAAGAGTTAAACACTGGGTAGAGGGGCCATTTAGTACCATAAATTAATACAGAAACACTGCCACCCAGGGGTTGTGTCAGAAATTGACTCTTGTGTAAATACAGTTGAAGCCAGGCAGAGAAACAATATGAGCAGAGACATCTTGCCTGCTTGAAAACAAGGTTGTAGTTTATGACACAGAAGAGCAGTGGACCTCAGAGAACTTCAACACTGTGCTGACTACCTGACAGGAAATAGATGTGCTAGGCAGAACAGTAGAGGATGTGAATGATCTTCACTACTTCACTTTTTTTATCTTTTACTTAATAAACTAATTTTTTCTCACTTGATTTTACTTTTTTATTAATATATTTTAATTTATTATTATTATTATTATTATTATTATTATTATTTATTTTTTTTGGCATTCACGGGGTTTATTTGCTTCTCTGGGAAAGTCAGGAATACGGGCCTGTCACACATCGAAAGCAGAGGAGGCAGCAAGGGCACTTCAGTGTAGGCTCTTGGCTCGAGGACTTGGCGGCTTGAGGAGGGAGGGGGTCCATGCCACTGTTGGGGGCCACCTCAGAGAGGGCCTCTCCTCCCACCCCCAAGGGGCAGAGCTGAGACAGGCTGGGCTGGTTTCAGGCAGCCCTTGCATGGCTCCATGGAAGCAGTGGTGAGTGGGCTGCCTCAGCCTGGCACCAAAAGTGGGGGCCCAGGGGATGGGCCCAAGATAGAGCCTGGTCATCCTATAGCCTACAAAGTAGAGGGTGCATAAGTGTGGGCATGAATGTGCCCCTGAGGATGAGTGTGGCTGCAACCCGGGAGAGCTGTGTGCACACCTGGGTGTCAGCTACTCAGAGGAAGAGTCCCTCACCCCTCACCCCTTCCAACGAGGCGGGGGGAGGCTCACACTGGGCTGGGTAGCCAATGGGGGGTCTCCTGCTGCAACCAGGGGAAGCTCCCTACCCCAGGCTGTGGGCCCCTCCACTGCCCAGAATGTGCCAAGCCTCGCAGAGCTGGCAGTATGCCTGATCTCTGGGGTATGGTTAGGGAGACCCAGGACTCTGGCTCAAGTACGCTGGAGAATGGGCTGGGGCAGCCCCCCCATGTCCTCAAATTAGGAGGAAGGAGAGCCCAGTGAGGGTGGGAGTTCAGGACAAGAAGTGGCTCACATGTCCCTGCCTTGTGCAGGGTGCAACTAGAAGACCCTCACCGGCCCCATCCAGAAGACAGCACAGGAGTCATAGACTCCCCCAAGTGGGGGTGTGTCCTCTGGGCTCCCCCTTCCTGGGCTCCATCATGCACTGGTCACACCCATGGAGAGCATCAAGGGAAGGACACATTGGGCTGGGGTGCCAGAGGGGCCCCTGCTTTATTCTAAGAACAGGAGCCTAGTCTCTGACTGAGGCTCCCCAATGAGGCACAGCCTCACCCCAATTGCCCAAGATCCCAACACCATTGCCTTTGCCAGGGAACCCCACTTCCAGGGGCTGAGTGGGGACAGAAAAGGCACTCAGGACCCCTGGCTCTCCAGTCCCTCTCTATGATGTCCCCTTGGAGACCTCACCGGCAGCAGAAAGGCACAGGCAGGAGGCCCGGAGGGTAGCAGGCTTGCCTGGGGCAGCACAGAGGCCTGGGTCCCACCAGCCAGGAACTCTGTGAGCAAAAGCCCATCTGTGGAGCTGCCTTGACATGTGGGGGATCTTTGTTTGGGGAAAAGTGGGTCTGTCCGTGTCTCTGTCCTACCAGGCACACAGCTCAGTGGTTTAGGGTGTGTCGGGGTGGGAATGGGTACGGGACTCCTGTCCCTCTCTTTCCAGTGAAAGAAAACTCAGAAGGTAGATGTGACAGCATAGCATGTCCTGGGGTCCATGACTGTGGGTGGAGGGTGGGCTGTGGGTCTCTGTGGTGTGGAGGGTGGGGCCGGGGTCTGGGGCCTGCAGCTCACATGATGGAGCAGCATTTAAAACGCTGCTTTCTTCATGTCAAAGTCCTGGGTGTCGCTGGCAGGGGCCTCGGGCCCCACGTGGTTCTCCTCCCTGGAGCCTGAAGTGGTAGGGGGCTCGTGCGGCCTCCTTGGGCTCCGCCTCGTCCTCGATGACCACCAGCTCCGCCGTGATGGTGTCCTGCAGCCCCAGCACTTTCTGGCTTTCTGCCTCATCCTCCACATTCTGGTACCCCATGAAGATCATGGTGACCGGGGGTTCCTGGCCAGGGTGGATGCCGGGTGGGCCCAACGTGTCCTCGCCAGGCTGCGCCTGGACTCCCGTGATCTCCCGCCTGGAGGGTGTGGTGTTCCTGATGGCCTCCTCAGATGTCCCTCCAGTTTCTGCTGCCCCAGCCACAGGCCCTGCCTCACTCAGCGTGACTTCATCTGCCTTGTGTCTGAGATCGTCCACCTCGGAAGAGCTCAGTGGCTAGATCCTGTTCACCACTGTGCGGTCCACGGCATGGACCACTGCCTTCATCATGGTGGAGCCTTCCACTGTCCTCACAGCGGTGTTGGAGACTGGCTTCGCTGCTTTGGGTGTGCCCACTGGGGTCTGCTGAGAAGTCAGTACCATCTCTGCCTCTGGGTCTCCTTGGCCGGTCTGGGGGCTGCCACATTCTCCTTGGCTGCAGCTGGGCGTGCGTCTGCGTTCTCCAGCACCTCGATCTCCTGCTCCAGCCTGGAGATGGATTCTTCCAGGTGCCGGGCCTTCTGCTCATCCTCCTGCATCTATCTCCTCATGTCTTTGTCCCCCTATGAGGTTGAGGACAGAGTCCCCCCCAGCAGCCATCGTTCCCGCAACGCCTTGGACTTCAGATGCTGCAGCTGCCACCGATTGTCCTCCAGCTGCCTTGTTCTCAATCTCTGCCTGCTTCTTCCGTTTCTCTGCAATGGCCTGCAGCCGCTCCTGCTGGAATGTGGTCTCCCCTGCCAGGACCTCCATTTCCCCGCGGAGGTCCGATTGGGTAGGCGATGCTGAGCTGGGGCAAACTCGGTGGACGCACAAGGCGGGAGGAGGGCGGTGGGCTTAGGCCAAGCGACCTGGACTGCGTGGCTCCGGGGCATAGGCACCAGCTCCAGCATCGCCCTGCATGAGGCTGTTTATTGTCCAGGCTGCACTGGGCGCAGGGGTAGGCTGAGTGTGCCCGCCGTCACCGCTGCCACCTTGTTTCTCTGTCCTATTATTATTATTACTACTACTATTATTTTACCTTTTTTAAAAAAAGTTTTTATTTTATTTTATTTTATTCTGGGATTAGTGCTCTACAATCTATTTTTATTTTTTCTTTTAGCATTATTTTACTCTACCTCAATTTTTCCTTTATGCCAACACTCTCTTGCTCACTGTTCTCCTTTTTTGTCCTGGTTCTTTTATCCTGTTCCTGCTTTGGTTTTTCTCTACTCTTTCTTTTACTCCCTGTTAAAAATTGATTTTACTCATATATCTAATGTCCTCTCCTCTACTACAGTCCATGACACTACTCTCTTCTCTTTCTTAAATACCCAAATTTTTTTCCTTTTTTCTTTTCTTTATTCCTTTTTCTTTCTTTCTGTATTCTTGTTGTTTGTTTGATTGTTTGTTAGTTTGTTGTTGTTTTTTCTTCTTTTTTTTCTTCTGTTTTTCCTCTCCTTGCTTGTTCTATTCTTCTACTAATAGCTTAATTAATTCCAATCACCAACTCAGGCCTATCTACTCTCTATTCACCTTTTCCAATAATAGATGAATGTATAGATAGATATATTAAAGGGGAAAATTTATATCTTTATAAATTTTCATATATATATATATATATTCTCTTTTTTGTATTTTGTTTTTTACTTTTATTCTTATACCCTCATTCTCTTTTTACCTCCTCTATACTGAATTGTGGCCATTTCCCCATTCATTCCATTCCTTTACCTTACCTTCTGGAAATAAGTTCTGCTTCCTCATATTCAGCAGGGTGTTTGTTATTTGGGTGTTTGTTGTTTGCATTCATCTCAGAGTGTTTGTTGTTAGCATTTTTTGGATTAGCTGTTGTTTTTTTTGGAGTTTTCTCACCATATAAATACATTCCCCCCCCTTCATTTTTCTTCTCTTTCTTTTATCTCTTATATTTTCTTCTTTTCTTTTAGGGAGCGGCTATATGATTAAGCCTCAGACTGACCTGTTGGCAAAACCACAAACAAGTCCCAGCTTAGAGGGCATAGCCCTTTTAGCATAATTAGGCTTGACCTTATGACACTCCCTAGATCTTATCTGGGTAGCTAATGGGCTGAGGGAGATGCAGCAAGTGTTGCCAAAACAAGTGAAACTCAGGAAAACATTGTAACTATGGTGATCACTACCTTGTTTACCTCTGGCTATAAAATAAAGGCTTAGCTTTCTGTCTGGATATCTTTCTGTGGCCTTAGCCAGGCACAGGAGATCCACCTAGACCAGGGATGGGAAAACTTTTTGACTTGAGGGCTACAATGGGTTCTTAAACTGGACTGGAGGGCCGGAACAAAAGCATGGATGGAGTGTTTGTGTGAACTAATATAAATTCAAAGTAAACATCATTACATAAAAGGGTACGGTCTTTTTTTTCAATAGTTTTATTCATTTCAAAAGGGTCGGATCCGGCCCGCGGGCCGTAGTTTGCCTACGGCTGACCTAGACCCAGCTTATTCTCTTTGTCTGTCTTTTCTACATCCTTCGCCAGCCCCCCTCAGGCTCACTGAACCATTGGCTGTGCTGGCCCGGCACATTTTCTCAATATCATTTTGCATTCTTTTTCTTTCTCATAATTCTCTTTTCTCTGGTGGTCACCTTTATTTGGGGTTATTGGTGCCATGAATATATTTGTGTTTGGTGCCCTGTGAATTATATCTTGTCGTGTTGTATTTTGTACCTTTAAGTCAATGCAGGAGAGAAAGAGCTGCATAACCAGATACCCTGAGAGGAGCGAACATGAGGGAGACAAAGAACAGCCCCCATTCGAAAGAAAAGGAGAAATCACAGGAAAAGGAAGTAAATGAAATAGAGGCAAGCAATATGTCAGAAAAAATAATTCAGAGCAATGGTCATGAGAACTCTGAAAAGGATGGAAGAAAAAATCAACAATAAGTGTAAGAACCAAGAGAAAATGATGAAGAACCAAGAAGAAATTGAAAATGACACCGCTTCAATTAAGAACACAATAGAAAGCACCAACAGCAGACTGGAAGAAGTGGAGAACTGCATCAGTGAGCTAGAAGGCAAGGTAGTAAAAAATACACAAGCAGAGCAGCAACTGGAAAAAAACTTAAAAAACAGGAGGAGAGCCTAGGGAACTTTGGGAGAACACAAAATGAAACAACATATGCATATGAGGGGTCCCAGAAGGAGAGGAAACTGTGCAAGAAAGAGAAAACATGTATGAAGAAATATTGACAGAAAACTTCCCTGATATCAGGAAGAAGAAAAAACTCACACAAGTCCAAGAAGCTCACAGAGTTTCAAACAAGATGAACCCGAAAAGATTGACACCAAGACACAGTATACTTAAACTGGCAAACACCAATGACAAAATAAGAATCTTAAAGGCTGCCAGAGAGAGACAAAAAGTTACCCATAAGGGATCTCCCATCAGACTATCAACTGATTTCTGAACAGAAACACATCAGGCAAGAAGGGAATGGAATGAAATATACAAAGTCATGGGAAGCAAGGGTCTGAATCCAAGAATATTGTACCCAGAAAGGCTATAAATCAAAGTTGAGGGTGAAATCATGAGCTTCACAGACGAAAAAGGACTAAGGGAGTTTGTTACCACCAAGCCAACAATGTAAGAAATGCTAAAAAGGACTGCTGTAAAAAGAAGAAATAGGAAGGCATGTAGGAACACAGGCATACATAATAAAAATGGCGACAAACAAGCACCTATCAGTAATAACTTTAAATGTAAATGGATTAAATGCTCCAATCAAAAGACATAGGGTAGCTGAATGGATAATAAAACATGACCTATATATCTGCTGTCTATAGGAAACCCACCTCAGAACAAAAAACTCACACAGACTGATGGTGAAGGGATGGAAAAAAGATTTTCAGGTGAATGGAAATGAAAACAACAACAACAAAAACATGAAAAGCTGGGGTAGCAATACTTCTATGTGACAAATTAGACCAGAAAGTGAAGGCCATAACAAGAGATAAGGAATGCCACTTCATAATACTAAATGGAGCAATTCAACAAGAATATATAACTGTGGTAAATATATATGCAACCAATACAGGAAAAACCAAATGCATAAAAATTAATAAATAAATAAACAAACAAACAAACAAAACTTCTGGAGGATATTAAGTGAAAGACTAACAGAAATACAGTCATAATAGTGGACTTTAATATCCCACTAACACCACTGGTTAAAAACTCTAAACAAAAAATCAGCAAAGAAACATCAATCCTAAAGGACTCACTAGATCAGATGGACTTGATATCTTCAGAACATTTCACCCCAAAGTCAAAGAATATACATTCTTCTCAAGTGCACATGGGTCATTTTTAAAGATAGACTACACATTGGGACACAGGCAAAGCCTTTTCAAATTCAGGAGGATAAAAATCATTTCATGCATCTTCTCAGATCACAATGGCATTAAATTATAAATCAATCACAATAAAAACAATGAAAAACTATCAAACACCTGGAGGCTAAGTAGCATGCTATTAAGCAATGATTGGGTTACCAAAGAGATAAAAAAATAAATAAAAAGCATCCTGGCAACAAACGACAATGAAATCACAATAATCCAAAATCTATGGGACACAGTGTAAGCAGTCTTAAGAGGAAAGTTCATAGCTCTACAGGCTTACCTCAAAAAAACAAAACAAAACAACCCCCCCCCCAAAAAAAAAACAAGAAAAAAATGGTAACAAATTATCTAAACCTACAACTCAAAGAGTTAGAAAGAGAACAAGAAAAGCCAGCATAATCAGAAGGAAGGAAACAATAAAGATCAGAGTGGAAATAAATGATAGAGATCAAAAAAAACAATTCAAAAGATCAATGAAACCTAGAGCTGGTTCTTTGAAAAGATAAACAAGATTAATGAACCTCTAGCCAGGCTCACCAAGAAGCAAGGAGAGAGGACAAAAGTAAACAAAATCATAAATGAAAGAGGTGAAGTAAAAATTGATCCCACAGAAATAAAAAGTATTATGAAAAAATACTATGAACAACTCTATTCCAACAAATATGGACAACCTAGATGAAATGGACATATTATTAGAAAAATACAAGCTCCCAAAACTCAATCAGGAAGAATAAAAAACCTGAAAAGGCCTATAACTACCAAGGAAATCAAAGCAGTGATCAAAAATCTTCCAGCAAACAAAAGCACTGGTTCGGATGGCTTTACAGGGCTGTTATATCAAGCATTCAAAAAAGAATTAAACCTTTCCTCCTCAGACCATTCCAAAATATTCAAGAGGAAACAACACTTCCAAACTCTTTCTATGAAGCCAGCATTACTCTAATTCCAAAACCAGATAAAGACACCAAAAACAAACAAACAAACAAACAAACAAAAACCAACAAAGCGAACTACAGGCAATATCTATGATGAACGTACATGCTAAAATCCTCAACAAAATTCTAGCAAATTGGATTCACCATTACATTAGAAAGATCATATACCATGACCATGTGGAATTTATTCCAGGGATCCAAGGATGGCACCATATCCGCAAATCAATAGATGTGATACATTACATAAAAAAATTAAGAGACAAAAATCATATCAATTGACGCAAAATAAGCATTTGACAAAAATCCAACATCCTTTCTTGATAAAAACTCTCAGCAAAGTGGGAATAGAGGGATCATATCTAAACATAATAAAAGCCTTATATGACAAACCTACAGCCAACATCATCCTCAATAGGCAAAAACTAAACTCATTTCTCCTAAGAATGGGAACAAGACAGGGATGCCCAGTCTCACCACTCCTGTTCGACATAGTACTGGAAGTACTAGCCATTGCGATCAGACAAGAAGAAGAAATAAAAGGCATCCAAATTAGAAATGAAGAAGTAAAACTGCCATTATTCGCAGACGACATGATACTATACATAGAAAACCCAAAAGACTCCATCAAAAAACTACTAGATCTAATAAATAAATTTGGCAATGTAGCAGGATACAAAATTAACACCCAGATATCTATGGCCTTTGAAAAACACCAATAATGAACTCACAGAAAGAGAAATGAATAAAGAAATCCCATTTACCATTGCACCCAAAAACATTAAGATGCCTAGGAATTATCTTAACTAAGGAGGTAAAAGACCTGTACTTGGAAAACTACAGGACATTGAAAAAAGAGATACAGGAAGACATAAACAAATGGAAGAATGAACCATGTTCATGGATTGGTAGAATAAACATCATTAAAATATCCATACTACCCAAAGGAATCTACAGATTCAATGAAATCCCCATTAAAACACCAACTGCATACTTCAAAAATCTAGAACAAACTCTCCAAAAATTTATCTGCAATAAAAAAAGACCCCGAACAGCCACAGCGATCCTGAGAAAGATGAATGAAGTTGGAGGGATCACAATACCAGATATCAAGCTATATTACCAAGCCACTGTTCTCAAAACTGCCTGGTACTGGCACAGGGACAGACATATAGACCAATGGGACAGACCAGAGAACCCAGAAATCGACCCAAGCCATTATGCTCAATTACTATTTGACAAAGGAGGCAAGAGCATACAATGGAGTCAAGACAGTCTCTTCAATAAATGGTGTTGGGAAAATTGGTCAGAGACATGCAAAAAAAAAAAAAATGAAACTAGATCACCAACTTACACCATACACAAAAACAAACTCAAAATGGCTAAAGGACCTAAATGTACTACAGGAAACCATTAAAATCCTACAAGACTCCTTAGGCAGCAAAATAGCAGACATATGTTGTAACAACATCTTTGCAGACACAGCTCCAAGGGCAATGGAGACTAAGGAGAAAATAAACAAATGGGACTACCACAAAAATAGAAAGCTTTTGCACAGCAAAATAAACCATCAACAAAACAGTAAGAAAGCCTACTGAATGGTAGAACATATTTGCCAATGATGTTTCAGATAAGGGTTTAGTCTCTTAAATTTATTAGAGAACTCATACAACTTAACAAAAGAAAGATAAATGATCCAATCAAAAAATGGGCAAAGGACTTAAATAGACACTTTTTGAAAGAGGACAAATGAAAACATGCTCACACCTGTCAGAATGGCTACCATCAACAAATCAAAAAATGACAAGTGCTGGCGAGGATGCAGAAATAAAGGAACCCTCATGAACTGCTGGTAGGAATGCAGACTGGTGCAGCTCTGTGGAGGACAGTATGGAGTTTCCTCAAAAAACTAAAAGTGGAACTCCCATTTGACCCAGTTATCCCACTTCTAGGGCTATATCCCAAGAAACTAGAAACACCAATCAGAAAGGATATATGCACCCCTATGCTCATAGCAGCACAATTTACAATAGCTAAGATTTGGAAACAACCTAAGTGCCCATCAGCAGATGAGTAGATTAAGAAACTGTGGTACATCTACACAATGGAATACTATGCTGCTATAAAAAAAGAAGGAAATTTTACCCTTTGCAACAGCATGGATGGGACTGGAGAGCATTATGCTAAGTGAAATAAGCCAGTCAGAGAAAGATAAATATCACATGATCTCACTCATATATGGGATATAATCATCAACCAAATTTGATGAACAAGAATAGATCCAGAGACAAATGGCAGGGGAAGTGGGGTTAGAGAGCAACCAAAGAACTTGTATGCAGGCATATTAAAATAACCAATGGACACAGACACTGGGGAGGTGGTGGCTTGCCTGGGGTGGGAATGGCTGTTGGTTGTCAACTGGGGATAAAGAAGGTATATGCAAAGCTTTAGACAATAAAAAAGACACTATTTTTTCCTGCCTTTCATGCAATTTGTAATGACATTGGATAGCTCAAATTCTCTTATTTGCAAAGCTATAAAGTAGCTTATTATATATAAGCCATATCTATAATCAGAAATGAATTTGAGCATTGTCAGTAATGTTCATAAAAACATTTTTATTTTTCTTTGATCCCAGGTCAGGACACATACGAGAATCAACCAATGAATGCATAAATAAGTGGAACTATAAATCTCTCTCTCTCTCTCTCTCTCTCTCTCTCTCTCTCTCTCCCCCTTCCTCTTTCTCCCTATAAATCAATCAATAGTTATATATAATTTAAAAAAGAGTTATGCTGGTAACAAATCTAAATGCATTAAATCTTGGCATTCTTTATTAACACAGATCTTCACCCTGTTTTTTAAGTAATAATAACTGAATAGGCAGTGCAATTTTATCCAAGGTCTAACAAAGTGTGGTCACTTTCAATCTGCTTATAAATCATTTTTTATTATTGTAAATGTAGATTACTGGACCCCTTTAGATGTGGGACTCAAACATCTGCATTTTCAACCCGCCTTCAAATTGATTTTCTTATACTTTGAAATTTGTGTGTCTTCCTAAAAAAATGTTGGTGGGGGAGGATGGGACAGGGCAGATGATACATTCTGTGTCACCCTTATCAATGCACCCTTTCATGAATTCCCAAATCTACTTAATTCACAGATTCTCACAGTCCCTGCCTTCTCTCTCAGATATCCTAGAGATATGGGAAATATAGATTTTCTCAGTCAAACCATCTTGCTGGCAGCTAAGCACAAGATTACCTTAAAAATATGTATAATGAAGAGAAACAAGTCAATACCCATTATTGAATATATATTCAATGTTACAGGTTAGGTGTTTTTCATCTTATTTGTAAAACTCTAGGAAGAGTTACAGATATTCTCATGTAATATTTGAAGAAACTAAGGCTCATAGGGTTTAACTAATTTGTTTAGTTACTGGAGGACCTTGGGTTAGAACACACATTTTTGCTTCAAACACCTATGCTTTTTCCATGTTGCCTTTGATCATAAAAATCAAATGAGTCATTGGAGGGGTGGGGGATAATGATAAAGAAAAACATTCCCATGTTACCCAAATCCTCAGTTGCTTACACAATAGCTAAAGTATCAGTCTTGTAGAACTCTCCCCTTGTCTTCACTGGACATTCTCCCCACTTTTTCAGAGTCTCAGCTTAGTTCTAGTAAGTCCCCTTGTAAATTCTTCCACCTCTGGTTTGTTTTCAGCTATGTTATTGATTGCCTGAATTACAATAAAATGAAACATCCATATGGCCTACCTTAAGCTCTAATTTTATGATACAGTAGCCACTGGTCCTACATGGCTATCTCAATGTAATCAATTTACTTAATATTTTAATTTAAAGTTATTTTAAGTTGAACAAAAAAAAAATCCACTTGCGTGGTCACACTGATATACAACAATACTATTTGGCAGCACTGCCCAAATGTACTAGTATAGGTAAAATGCAGTTTTATATTTGAGGGTTTAGTAACTGGTACAGAAAAATAATCTATATACTTACACACTTATTTTAACAAATATTTAAAAATCTTTTTTTAAAAAAAATGTATTTTATTGAGGAAGGGAGGAAGGGAGAGGAAGAGAGGAAAGGAGAGGGATACAGAGTTAGAAACATCGACGAGAGAAAAACATCGATTAGCTGCTTCCTGCACACTCTCTGCTGGGTATGTGCCCGCAACCAAGGTACATGTCCTTGACCAGAATCGAACCTGGGACCCTTGAGTCCACAGGCCTACGATCTGTCCACTGAGCCAAACCAGTTAGGGCAATACTTAAAAATCTTAATCCACTGATGTTTTTGTTTTTCCTTATAATTATAGTCTCTTTCCAGCCCTTAAAACGAGTAAATTATAAAATGTTTTTAAAGGTACTAAAGGTGAGGCGGAAGCTAAGAAAATTCCTTGGTAACTACAATAGGGAAACTGAGACATAGCAGGGGAAAAAAAACAAAAACAAACAAACAAACAAACAAAAAAACCCGTCCGAGCAATTTATAGACAGATACAGAAGTTCATGGGGTGGAAAGTCCCAGGTGCCTAGCAACGGGCAAAACTAGTATCAGAACATGTTCCCAGAGTGGCTTTTCCTCCCCTAGCATATAACTGGCCATGAAGTTTAGACTCCCTGACCTTTCCTCCTTAGAAATAATATCTAAGTCTCAGTTGTATTTCAGCTCCAGGCTTAGAAAAGTAGCTAAACCAGGAGGGTGATGCCAAGACCAGCTCTGATGACTAAGGCCTCCCTGCCTTGACACTGACCAATCAGTGGAGACCATGACCGTGAAAAGGTACATCTGGAAATGCTGATAAATATTCTATTGAGATCCTTCCCTTAGATTTCCCCTAAACTACCAGCCTTTAAAACCCTCAAGAGGAAGGATCAAGTGGACGCTCTACCTCCAGGCTCACACCCATGCCTTTTCCTCCCTCCTCTTCTTCCTGGACAGGCATGCATCTCCTAAACTCTAAAGCACCCAACAGACTTGCAAACAGGAGAGCAATGGGCAGTGGCAGCTCATTTAGGACTAACCCCCTGAGCTGGTCTCCAAGGCCCCCTTTTCTCTGGCTTCCAAGTGAGCCAAAGCAAGCCCACCTAAGCTTTCTCCTGTCCCCTCTTCTACCCTATGTCCTTCCTTATTTCATTGTCCCCAGATTTAATAAATGTACTCTCAAAATGACCTGGACTTTTGTTGTGAAATCTTTCCTGCACAAAGTCAAGAACCCACATACTACAGCCTGGTGTCAGGAAGACCCACTCTGGGCCCAGCCCCTTTCTGGTAATAATGGTAGTAATCTGTGCTTTTTGCACTGATTAGACAGTTCTGAATGTACAGGTACTAAAGGGAAAATTGTATTTTTTAAAAATACGGACAAGTATTTCCATGTGATTAATTTTTACCTTTACTGTTGAGTGTTTTCTTCCACGACCTGCATGGAGTAGGGTTCGGTATCTGAAAGAGGAACCACACAACAAATGAGAGAAAAAGACACGAGATAATTTTGCAATATTGGGGGACCAGGCGGTCAAGTCCTGAAGGACTTCCTCTCCGTGCTCTGGCCTCACCAAGCTTTTATTGATTCTGGGATGCACCCATAGCATAGCCCTTAGGCAGGTGACCCCTGGCAACAGGCAGACTAGCCCATCAGCAAGGATTTACATAATAATAAATGGGGGAGTAGTTTCAGCTACCACTGTCTGGACAAACAGAGGTGGCGCCTAGCTCCGAGCTTTGCTAGGGCTTCAAAGGCACCCAACCTTGGGGTGGGGTGGGGGGGGGGGTTCTGTCTATGCTTATCAGATAGTGAAGGCAATAAACAGTTTCCCACACTTTACAACCAAATAGATCCAAGCAGTTAAGACTGATGGGGTGCCATTCTTCACAACATGTGACAGCATGTGTCCTGAACTATTAGTTTCAAGGGTGTTTGTATAGCAAGCAGCCTTGGAAGTTAGAGCTCCCTCCAGGGCAGGGGACAGAGTTGTTTACTGAACAGGTTGAGGATGGTATCTCTCTTTGGGAAAAAGTTGGTCAGGTTTGCTAGAATTCTTCTTTCAAAGGTTGGAAGGTTCTTAAATTTGTGGTCACTCAGCTGGACACAAATGCACTGTGTGTGCAGCACTATGTGGTCTATTCTCTGTCTCTCCCTTGGGTCTGGTCTTGAAGGCCAGGGGAAACTCATGCTACCTGCTGAGCCTTAAATAAAATTGTGCCTCTAACCAAGGATCTGTGTCATTCCACAGCCTCCATGAAACTGACTGGCTCACATGTGGGCTTTAGATCTGAGAGAGATCTCAGACCCCACAGAGCTCTTGAGAAAATAAGATAGAGATTGCTGGGGTCCTGCCCTGGCAGGTCCAGGGGTCCCCAAAGGTGTGGACGGAGTCGGCGAAGAAGGAATGAATGGCACAGAGGCAGTGTTCAGTTCATCAGCATAGTTGGGTTCTCTTGTCACGGATCTCCAGCCAGGTTCTGTAGCCATGTTCCCTCGCTAGGTTCTCCAGCCAGGTTCTGTCCAAGTTCCAGTCAGGCTCTCTTGACACGGAGGCAGCCATCGGGTGATCATCATAGCCAGGTTCCTTTAGCCAAGTTCTGGTCAGGATCTCCAGCGAAGTTCTGGTTAGGATCTCCAGCCAGGTTCTGTCTTCTAAGTTCCGTGTAAGTTCTGTCTCCTAAGTTCTGTCTCTTAAGTTCTGTCTGTAGGTTCTGAGTTCTGTGTCTCGGGTCTGTCTCTCGGTCTGCCTCCCTAGGTTCTGACTCCTGTTGTCTTGTTGCATCTGTATTTATACCAGTTGATTCTAATCCTATCAATCTCTATTCCAAAGGTTAGGGCGTTTCTTATCTCCATTCCAGGGAATAAAGATTATGTACTTAAGCATGATTGTTCGTAGTTAAAGTGATTAATTACCCGCCTGGCAGTTAAGAGGTTTTATTCCCTCCCTAACTTCAGGGGAAAATCTCTACCTGGGGAAACAACCTTTCTCGGAGAGGTGACCTTGGTTAAAACACATAGTGCCAAGAAGGTGACCAAATATATTAAGAACAGTATGCCAAATATGCCAGGTCCCTTGAAACAGCAAGGATGGACCGGCTCCTGGCAAATTCCCCCTTTTTTATTTTTTAAAAGAGGGCATTAAAAAGAAAAATCCCAAATGCTCTCTTGTATCCATTTTAAGAGTAGGATTGGCGCTTTTCGCTATTACCTGAGTCCTGATCTATCATCCCAGGGAGAGCTTGCCAATCCTGCACTTTCCCGGGGTGGAAGGGCTGCAGTGGGGTTAAGGATAAGGCTCCTTGGGCCTACCTTCTCCCATGCCATTACATTTACCTTTCCTTCCTCAGAAAAGCATGGACATACTTCTTGTATAAAACATTCTGTCTGACTGGGAGTAACCTTAATTCCTCTGCTAGCAAGCATATGTGTTAAAAGATCAATACTGAGTCTTTTTCCTTTAGACTCAGTATGGCACATCTTCTTAGTGTAAAGATCAATACAGAGTCTTTCTTTGGACTCAGTATGGCACATCTTCTCAATCTAAGTTCTGTGCTATCCACCTTCTTACCCTACTTATCCTCTATAGGGGGGTTTGTAGCACCCTGGTGGAGTCCTATCCGTCCCGAATGTGGGGGTTCTCAATAGGGGGGGGCTTACCTATGGGAATCCTGTTCCAGGGGTTCCCAAAGGTGTGGACGGAGTCGGCAAAGACTATCCACCCTCTTCCTACGGTGGAGTCCTATCCGTCCCGAGTGCGGGGTGCTTACCTAAGGGTCCCTGTTCCAGGGGTTCCCAAAGGTGTGGATGGAGTCGGCGAAGACTATCCACCCTCTTCCTACGGTGGAGTCCTATCCATCCCGAGTGCGGGGGGGGGGTCCCTGTTCGGGCGCCATATGCTGGGGTCCAGCCCCAGCGGGTCCAGGGGTCCCCAAAGGTGTGGACGGAGTCGGCGAAGAAGGAATGAATGGCACAGAGGCAGTGTTCAGTTCATCAGCATAGTTGGGTTCTCTTGTCAGGATCTCCAGCCAGGTTCTGTAGCCATGTTCCCTCGCTAGGTTCTCCAGCCAGGTTCTGTCCAAGTTCCAGTCAGGCTCTCTTGACACGGAGGCAGCCATCGGGTGATCATCATAGCCAGGTTCCTTTAGCCAAGTTCTGGTCAGGATCTCCAGCGAAGTTCTGGTTAGGATCTCCAGCCAGGTTCTGTCTTCTAAGTTCCGTGTAAGTTCTGTCTCCTAAGTTCTGTCTCTTAAGTTCTGTCTGTAGGTTCTGAGTTCTGTGTCTCGGGTCTGTCTCTCGGTCTGCCTCCCTAGGTTCTGACTCCTGTTGTCTTGTTGCATCTGTATTTATACCAGTTGATTCTAATCCTATCAATCTCTATTCCAAAGGTTAGGGCGTTTCTTATCTCCATTCCAGGGAATAAAGATTATGTACTTAAGCATGATTGTTCGTAGTTAAAGTGATTAATTACCCGCCTGGCAGTTAAGAGGTTTTATTCCCTCCCTAACTTCAGGGGAAAATCTCTACCTGGGGAAACAACCTTTCTTGGAGAGGTGACCTTGGTTAAAACACATAGTGCCAAGAAGGTGACCAAATATATTAAGAACAGTATGCCAAATATGCCAGGTCCCTTGAAACAGCAAGGATGGACCGGCTCCCGGCAAGAGATAAATTGGAGCTAGTAGGTGTGGACACAAAAAGGAGTTCTATGGAAAATAACCTCACAGGGTGAGCTGATCATGAATTCCTAACTGGGCAGGCCATGCTAGGTTACCATACCTCAGGCTTATAACCTTTATAGAAAAAGGTATGTGTTTGCCTTAAGCAAGCCCTATCAATTGTTCTTGTGCATCTTGGTTAACACACCTTTGAAATATGGGTACCCACTCTCAAGAGAGCACATAATCTTGGTTACTATCCTGTAATCCACTCCCCTCCTTGCTTTCTCCCACCTTCATGTAATCTTCCCTATGTTCCCTCCTTAATTTGAAATGTGTAAAAGAAGCTTCTGACTGTCATTATTAGGAGCATTTTTTTTCAGTCTGTTGAGATCTTGCTTCCAAGTGTATCCTCTGTGTGGCTTAAATAAGTTTTACAAAAATTCTCTACAGGTTGAATGTTCTTAGGTCAAGGTAGGTATGTCCTGGGAAGGGGGGTACAACCCAGAGTGTGGGAGAGGCAGAGTGGTCAAAAGGATGTGGAGTGAAGGTGCTAGAGGGAGAGAAGACTGGGAACAAAACACATCATTTTATTTTGTTAACAACTCCTAATCCACTTAATTTTTGTCCAGTTAATTTAGACCTCAAAGTAGATGATATGGGTTAATATAGATGATATGAGTTAATCTTGCTCAAAAGGAAACAAAACACTTGAAGACACTGGTTCTTCAGAAAAAAAATAGATGCCTAATTAACTTTTTAATCCCCATTCAGTGTTCCCTCAGCATTGTCAGTTCTACAGGACTCCTCATTAAAATTATCCCACTTATTGGTGGAACTGCTCTCCTCATCCTAAAGACACAACCCCCTTGCTTTTGCTTTTCCAATCTTAAATCAGTCAAGAAAGTTTTTAGTGAAATGAAGAATAAAACTGGTCTGTCTTACACTCACCCATCCCTCCAAACTTGCCCCACCCCCTTGCCTCCCCACCACATTCCTCCCTCCACCCCTTCCACACACACCCTGATGTGGGAGGTGTACAACCTATGCCCAGAAGGATGGGAACACTTTGCTTCATAGATACCAGTCAAAAGGCAACCACATAAACTAATTGTTTTATTAAGGTGATTGTATTATCTTATCTAATAATAGACAAAGATGGTAATTGACTGTACCTTCGTTATGCCTCCCATTGGCTAATCAGCACAATACGCAAATTAGCTGCCAACAAAGATGGCGGCTAATTTGCATACTACAGGCAGGGTGGGACAGCGTGAGCAGTCCCATGTGCAGCCCCGCCCCCAGCCGGGACCCCCGTGTGCCACCTAAGCCCTGCTCCGCCTAAGCCCCACCTCAAGCTGGGACCCCATGGCGATCAGAGAACAGGAAAGTGCCGCCCACAGACAGCCCCCAGGTGGGCCTGCTCCTGGGTCACCATGGTGATCCCAGAGCAGGAAAGTGCGGCCTGCCCCCGGGTCTCTGCAGCTATCTGGGGATCCATGAGCAGGAAAGCGCGGCCTGCAGGCAGCACCCCACCCTGGTCACAGCTCAAGGGAGAGTACAACACGCAGTGGAGGCCAGGAGCTTGAGAGATCAACACAGAGGGGTGCCTGCTCCAAGCCTCCACAGTGTGGCTGAGGGCAGGCTCCCAGCAGACACACACACACACACGCACACACACACAGCACCTGATCTGAGCCTCCAATGTGGCTGGGGCAGGCCCCAAGTGGCCACACACACACACACACACACACACACGGGACAACTGCTCTGAGCCTCTGCTGCCGGACTCTGGCCGTCAGTAGGACATCCACTGAAGGCTCTTGGACTGTGAGAGGGGCAGGCACAAATTTCATGCACAGGGCATCTAGTCTATAGATATAAAAGGCTAATATGCTAAGTGTCCCTCCACCCATCCGACTGGTAGTTATGATGCACACTGACCACCAGGGGGCAGACAGTCAACACAGGAGCTGCTGAGCTGCAGTGACTTGGCAGCATTGGTTCTCTGATGATGCACCCCAAAACCAGAGAGGAGGGAGCCCAATTTCTCATGGGTCCAAGCAATTCCACCTTCAACCATAGGTTATGTTGTTGCTGGGGCACTGTTGGCCCGAATCTGGTTTACTGCACAGTCACATTTGCGGTCCACACCCTGTATGTAGGACAGCAACTTTGCAGAGTGCTCTCTTACTCTCCAGGACCCCTCGGGGTTTGTTGGAGAGCTTGTTTCAGCCCAATCCCCACAGGCCAGGCTGAGGGATCCCACATGCCGGAAGGACCCTGCTCACTCTGCAGATGCCTCTTGAACCATGGTGCCACCCCAGGTGCGGCCAGGTAGGGAGGGACCGTAGGAGGTTGGCTCCAGGGCATGTCTGGTCCATCTTGCTCAGTCCTGCCCCACTGGCCACCTTCTAATTAATTTCCTTTCAATGTGCCATGAAATCATACTTTGGCCTATCATTTATGTACATCTTACCAATTTCTGGAATGAGAATGTTGTGTGGATTGGGATGACATAACATGGTGCTGAGAGCACACTTTGGAAACTGTGTGTTTGGGAGACCACTGGGTATTAAGAATGGGTGGTTTGGGAGATGGAAGCTGGTAACCGGCAAGAAGGTAGGGAGGGAGAGAGTGTGAGAGAGTGAGGGAGCAATAGAGGAATGTGCAGATGTGGGTGGTGTGTGAGTGTATGAGCTAGGGACAGTTAGATCCTGCAGGTCTTCCAAAGGGCTGCCAAACCTGGCAGTCTCAGATGACAAAACCCCGCTGAAACCACAGACACTCGGGGTGGCCAGCACAGGCACAGAAACCACACCATCTTGAAAAACAGAACTGCTTGAGACTAAGATCCTAGCCTCAGAACCACCCAATATGGTCTCAGATGCAAACTGGTACCTGACAGCCACTAGGGACAAAGACCTGCAACCACAGCTGCAGACTCACAGACACCAAGAATCCAGACATCCCAGATGCAGATTTCTGTGAGTCACGGAACCCATCCCCCTTCCCGCAGGCTTGCTGCAGTGCCATAGGAACTGCTACACCCACCCTTCACACATGGCTGCAGCTCAGCTATGGGAATTTGAGCCTGGGCATGTGTGCAGTCACTGGGAATCTGTTCCCCACAATGCAATCAGGTGACCAAACCCCACTCCCATGCAGGGTGGCAGTGCCACCTGACTTCAATTCTGGGCAAGTGCACATGGAAGTCTGTTTTCCACAGCATAGGAGTGAAACTCCTGCCTACACAGTGGGACTATGCAACCGGGTCCCCCAAGCAGACCAGGGACCCTGATTCTCTGTGCAAGAAGCAGCACTGAGCACCAGAGACTTGGCTTTGTTTCACATAGCTTGTGGCTGGGATCCCTGATTCTCAGTGCA
Source organism: Myotis pilosus (assembly GCA_036010255.1). NCBI lineage: Eukaryota > Metazoa > Chordata > Mammalia > Chiroptera > Vespertilionidae > Myotis > Myotis pilosus. The sequence goes on from JASKON010000009.1 coordinate 28,581,944, forward strand.
TTCACACTAAGTGCCAGTGACTCCAATTCTTGGCTCATGCACACACAGGGAAACTGATTATCCGCATGAGGTCGCATCAAGCAACAGAGACTCTGTCACTTGATTCTTGGTGCAGGCACCGGGGGACTCTGAATCTTGGCAAGTGCTAGGGGACTCAGATATTTAAAAAAATATAGTTTATTGATTTTTTACAGAGAGGAAGGGAGAGGGATAGAGAGTTAGAAACATCAATGAGAGAGAAGCATCAATCAGCTGCCTCCTGCACACCCACTACTGGGGATGTGCCTGCAACCAAGGTACATGCCCTTGACTGGAATCGAACCTGAGACTCTTCAGTCCCCAGGCTGATGCTCTATTCTGTGAGCCAAACCAGCTAGGGCAGGGACTCAGATTTTTGACACACACTAGCAGGGTCTCTTTTTCAGTGTGGTGCAGGCAGGGTCCCTGATTCTAGGTGCATGCATGAGGCCACACTGCCTGCCAGTGACTCTGATCCTGGGTGAGCATGGCTCCCACCAACCCATGAAAGCCACATGTCTTGGTGTCAGAGCTCTTCAGTGACACTCGGGTGGTGCAAAACTCCCACTGCACACTGCCCAGGCCGATGCAACTCAATGTTTGAACCTTCTGGTGATAGTTAGAATGGGGAGAAAACAAAACTATCCCCAGAGGAAAGAAAATGAGGAATCACCAAGAAAGGAAGTAAAACAGAAGCATGCACAATGACAGAAAAAGAATTCAGAGTAATGACCATACAATTCATAAACGGGATGGATGAGAAAATCAACAAACTATCAAAAACACCATGGAAAGTTTCAACAGTAGACTAGAAGAAGCAGAGGACTGAATTAGTGAGTTAGAAGATAAGGTAGAGAAACAAGCCTAATCTGAACAGCAACTGGAGAAAAAAATTACAAAGCAGGAGGAGAGCCTAAGGGAGCTTCAGAATAACACAAAACAAAGTAACATACATATATAGGACTGCCAGAAGGACAAGAAGAGCAACAAGGATTAGAGAATCTATTTGAAGGAATAATGACAGAAAACTTCCCTGATATGGGGAAGAATAAGGTTACACAAGTACAGAGAGTCTGAAGCAAGATGAATCCCAAAGACACAAAGACACATCATAATTACAATGGCAAATGTTAACAACAAAGAGAAAATCTTAAAGGCTGCAAGAGATAAACAGAATTACCTACAAAGGATCCCCCATCAGATTATCAAATGATTTCTCAATAGAAACACATCAAGCTAGAAGGGAATGGAAGGAGATATACAAAGTGAAGCAAAGCAAAGGACTGAATCCAAGAATACTCTATCCAGCAAGAATATCAATCAAAATTGAAGTGGAAAGCAGGAGCTTCTCAGACAATAAATGGCTAAGGGAATTCATCACTGCCAAGCCAGCAATGAAAGAAATGCTAAAGGGAATGCTGTAAAAAGTAGAAATATAAAGGGAGGAAGGAACACAGGAATAAAGTACAGAAATGGATACATACAAGTACCTATCTACACTAATAAAAGAGAAACATGGTAATTGGTGTACAACCGCTACCCTTTTTATTGGCTAATCAGCGACATATGCAAATTAACTGTCAGCCAAGATGGCGGCCAGCAGCCAGGCACCTTGAAACTAAAATGAGGCTTCCTTGCCTCAGTGACGGAGGAAACCAACGTTCCCCGCCTCCTCTGAGCCTACAGTTTAAGAAACTATGTAACAAATACCACCAGACTTCAGCCAGCAGATTCGCAACATTGTATGCAAAGGCCAGAAACCTACTTTTAGCAGCCGAGGCCTAAGAGCTGGAGCCAAGACTCAAGCTAAAGCTGGCCCAGAATAAAAAAAAAAAAGGAAAAAAGGAGCGGTTGGGAGCTTCAGTCACCCCCAGCCTGAAAACAGCCCTCAGCCCCTCACCCAGACTGGCCAGGCACCCCAGTGGGGACCCCCACCCTGAAGGGTGTGTGACCAGCTGCAAACAGACATCATCCCCTCACCCAGGCTGGCCAGGCACCCCAGTGGGGAACCCCACCCTGATCCAGGACACCCTTCAGGGCAAACCAGCTGGCCCCCACCCGTGCACCAGGCCTCTACCTATATAGTAAAAGGGTAATATGCCTCCCGGCACCAGGATCAGCGGAGCCGCGAGGCCTCCTGGCACCAGGATCAGTGTGACAGGGGGCAGTGCCCAAACCCCCTGATCGTCCTGCGGCTCTGTGTGTGACAGGGTGCGGCACCACAACCTCCCCCCACCCACAGGCCCTGCTCTGTGTGTGACGGGGTAGAGCCATAACCTCCCCATTAGCCCTGTCCTGAGTGTGACAGTGGTGGCGCCCCAAACCCCTGATTGGCCCTGCTCTGTGGGTCATAGAGGGTGACGCCCCAACCCGCTGATCCAACCTGCTCTGTGTGTGACAGGGGGCGGTGCCCCAACTCCCCTATCGGCCCTACTCTGTGAGTGACAGGGGGGAGCTCCTCAACCCCCTGATGGACCCTGCTCTGTGCGTGACAGGGGGAGCTCCCCAACCCGCTGATGGGCCCTGCTCTGTGCATGAGGGTACGGAGCCCCAACCCCCCTGATGGACCCTGCTCTGTGCATGACAGAGGGTCGCGCCACAACCTCCCCATCAACCCTGCCGTGAGTATCACAGGGGGTGGTGCCCCAACCCCCCAATCAGCCCTACCCTGAGCGTGACTGAGGGTGGCATCGCAACCTCCCAATCCACCCTGCTCTGTGCATGACAGGAGGCAGCGCCCCAACTCCCCAATGGACCCTGCTCTGAGCCCGACCAGGGGCTGCACCTAGGGATTGGGCCTGCCCTCTGCCACCCGGGAGCAGGCCTAAGCCAGCAGGTCGTTATCTCCCGACGGGGCCCAGACTGCTAGAGGGCACAGGCCGGTCTGAGGGACCCCCCCCTCCCCGAGTGCACCAATTTTTGTGCACCAGGCCTCTAGTCAATAATAATATTAAATGTAAATGGATTAAATGCTCCAATCAAAAGACACTGAATGAGTGAATGGATAAGAAAACATGCTGTCTACAGGAGACCCACCTCAGAACAAAGGACTCACACAGACTGAAAGTGAAGGGATGGAAAAATATCTATCAGGAAAATGGAAATGAAAAAAAGGCTTGGGTGGCTATACTAATATCTGACAAAATAGATCTCAAAATGAAGACCATAGCAGGAGACAAGAAAGGCCACTTCATAATTCTAAATGGATCGATACAATAAGAGGATATAACTCTGGTAAACATTTATGCACCCACATGTAGGAGTACCCAAATACATAAAATAACTACTGGAAGATATCAGGGGAGAGATTGACAGCAACACAATCATAGTAGGAGACTTTAATACCCCATTAACATCACTGGATAAATCTTATGGACAAAAAAATTAGCAAAGTAAGAATCCTAAATGACTCACTAGATCAGATGGACTTGATTGACATCTTTAGAATATTCCACCCCAAAACTACAGAATATACATTCTTCTTAAGAGTACATGGGACATTTTCAAAGATAGACCACATATTGGGACACAGGCAAAGTATCTCCAAATTCAAGAGGATTGAAATCATATCAAGCATCTTCTCAGATCACAATGGCATAAAATTAGAAATCAACTACAGTAAAAACAAACACGAAGAAGGAAAATGGCGGAGGTATAGATGGACCTGTCCCGTACCTTGTCCCGGAGCTGTTAGGGTGAGCAGCTGAAGCAGGTAACATACAGCCCAAATAAACAGAGGATATTCAGCTGAGAGACAGTTTGTAGCTGGGAAAGGCGGAGGAATCCCGGAGAAAGCAGATGGTTGGAGACTGTGGCTGGAATCTCTCCAGGAGCGCCAGCTCAGCTGTGCAGACTGCGCCATTATGAGTAGCTATTATTGGACACATATACTGTACATCCAATGACCCGGCATCCAGAGATCGGCTGCTAACCTGGAAACAATGGATCTGGGACAGGGCAACAACGTGGAGCCCTGCTTCTTCTCACATAAAGATCCAAGCAACAGCAGCCTCCTGATCTCCACACCCTTTGTCTGAGGAACAGCAGCTGTGGGTGAAGCCTCTCTGCACCAGCCAAAAGAGCCACCACAGCTGTGAACAGCACCCACCAGAGGAGCTGCTGCAAACTGAGGAGCAGCTGCTACCACAACTGCCCGAGAAGCAACCACAGCCCGAGGAGTCACAGCCACCCAGGGAACAGCCACTGAATGACTCAACATCTAGATATGTCAGTGAGATCAAACATGGGTAGACAAAGAAACCCCCAAAGGAAAGAAAAGGAGGACTCGCCAGAAAAGCAGCTAAGTGATACAGAGGCATGCAACATGACAGGAAAAGAATACAGATTAAAGTCACAGAGTGCATAAACCGGATGGAGGAAAATATCAACAGCGTATGCAAGCAGAAAGAAGAAAGAGATGAAAAAAACCAATAACTTATATAAAAATAAAAAGAAATGGATGAAAAAATCAATAACTTAGGTAAGAACCAAGAAGAAATGAAAACCGATATAGCTGCAATAAAAAACACCACTGACAGTTTCAACAGTAGACCAGGAGAAGCAGAGGACTGAATTAGTGAATTAGAAGACAAGGAAGCAAAACACACCCAAACTGAACTGAAATTGGAGAAAAAAATTAAAAGACAGGAGGAAAGCCTAAGGGAGCTTTGGGACAACATGAAACGAAACAACATACGAATAATAGGGGTGCCAGAACAACAGAAAGAGGAACAAGGGTTAGAAAACCTATTTGAAGAAATAATATCAGAAAACTTCCCTGAGATGGGGAAGAAAAAAGTCACACAAGCCCAGAGTCCCAAACATGTGAATGCGAAAGACCCACACCAAGACATATCATAATTACCATGGGAAATGTTCAGCACAACGAGAGAATCTTACAGGCTGCAAGAGAGAGATGGAAAGTTACATACAAGGGATCTCCTATTAGATTATCAAATGATTTCTCAACAGAAACACATCAGGCCAGAAAAGAATGGACGGAAATTTACAAAGTGATGCAAAGCAAAGGACTGAATCCAAGAATACTCTATTCAGCAAGGCAATCATTCAAAATTGAAGGGGAAATAAGAAGCTTCACAGACAAAAAAAAGGCTAAGGGAGTTTATCACCACTAAGCAAGCGATGCAAGAAATGCTGAAGGAAATGCTGTAAAAAGAAGAAATAAAAAGCTCAAAAAGAAAACAGCCACACAAAAAAAGAAATGGCTACAAACAAGTACCTTTCAATAATAACTTTAAATGTAAACGGACTAAATGCTCCAACCAAAAGACATCGAGTGGCTGAATGGATAAAAAAACATGACCCATACATTTGCTGTCTACAAGAGACCCACCTCAGAAGAAGGGACTCACACAGACTGAAAGTGAAGGGATAGAAAAATATCTTTCAGGCAAATGGAAATGGAAAAAAGCTGGGGTAGCAATACTTATATTGGACAAAATAGACCTCAAAGTGAAGACCATAACAAGAGATAAGGAAGGCCACTTATAATACTAAAGGAATCAATACAACAATGAGATATAACCCTGATAAACATATGTGGACACAATGCGGGAGCACCCAAATACATAAAAAAAAATCAACTCCTGGAAGATCTCAAAGGAGAGATCAACAACAATACAATCATTGTAGAGGATTTTAATACACCACTGACATCACTGGATAAATTCTCTAGAGAAACAATCAGCAAAGATACAGCAACCCTAAATGACTCACTAGATCAGATGGACTTAATTGACATCTTCAGAACCCTTCACCCCAATGCCACGGAATATACATTCTACTCAAGTGCTCATGGGACATATTCAAAAATAGACCACATATTGGGTCACAAACAAAGTCTCCCTAATTTCAAGAAGATTGAAATCATACCAACCATCTTCTCAGACCACAATGGCATAATATTAGAAATAAGCTACAATAAAACAACCCAAAAATACTCAAACACGTGGAAGCTGAATAGCATGTTATTAAATATTGATTGGGTTACCAATGAGATCAAAGAAGAAATTAAAACCATCCTGGACACTAATGACAATGAAAACAGAACAATCTGAAACCTATGGGACACAATGAAAGCAGTCCTGAGAGGGAAGTTTATAGCTCTACAGGCCTATCTCAAAAAACAAGAAAAAATGGTAGTAAATCATCTAACTCTACATCTCAAAGAATTAGAAAGAGAGCAACAAGAAAAACCCAGAATGAGCAGAAAGAAGGAGTTAATAAAGATAAGAGCAGAAATAAATGACAGAGACAAAAAAAAAAAACAAAAAAACAAAACAAAAAACAAAAAACAGTACAGAAAATCAATGATACCAAGAACTGGTTCTTTGAAAGGATAAACAAGATTGATGAACCTCTAGCCAGGCTCACCAAGAAGCAAAGAGAGAAGACCCAAATAAACAAAATCAGAAATGATAGAGGCGAAATAACAACAGACCCCACAGAAATACAAATGATTGTTAAACAATACTATGGACAACTCTACTCCAGCAAACGAGACACCTGGAGGAAATCGACAAATTCCTAGAAAAATACAACATTCCAAAACTCAATCGGGAAGAATCTAAAAATCTCAACAGGCCAATGTCTATGGAAGAAATTAAGCAGTCATCAAAACACTTCCAACAAACAATAGCACAGGGCCAGACGGCTTCACAGGGAAGCTTTACCAAACATTCAAGGAAGAACTAAAACCTATCCTCCTCAGTCTACTACAAAAAATTCAAGAGGAACACTTCCAAGCTCATTCTATGCAGCCGGCATCACCCTAATACCAAAACCAGGTAAAGACAACACAATGAAAGAGAATTACAGGCCAATATCCCTCATGAACATAGATGCCAAAATCCTCAACAAAATCTTAGCAAATAGGATCTAGCAGTACATCAGAAAGATCATACATCATGAACAAGTAGGATTTATCCAAGGGATGCAAGGATGGTACAATATCCGCAAATCAATAAGCATGATACATCACATAAACAAATTGAAAGAAAAAAACCACATGGTCATATCAATTGATGGAGAAAAAGCATTTGGCAAAATCCAACACCCATTTTTGATAAAAACTCTCAGCAAGGTGGGAATAGAAGGATCATACCTCAACATAATAAAAGCCATATATGACAGGCCCACAGCCAACATCATACTCAATGGACAAAAAATAACACCATTTCCACTAAGAACAGGAACAAGACAGGGATGCCCACTCTCACCACTCCTGTTCGATATAGTACTGGAAGTATTACCCATTGCAATTAGAGAAGAGGAAATAAAAGGCATCCAATTTGGAAAAGAAGAGGTAAAACTGTCCTTATTTGCAGGCTACATGATATTATACATACAAAACCCTAAAGACTCCATCAAAAAACTACTAGACTTAATACATGAATTTGGCAAAGTTCAAGGATACAAAATTAACTCCAAGAAATCTAAGGCATTTCTATACACCAAAAGTGAACGTAGAGAAAGAGAGTCTAAAAAAACAATTCCATTATACCATCACACCAAAAAGATTAAGCTACCTAGGAATAAACTTAACTAAAGAGGTAAAAGACTTCTACTCAGAAAACTACAGGATATTGAAAAAAGAGATAGAGGAAGACATAAACAGATGGAAGAACATACCATGTTCATGGATTGGTAGAATCAACATCATTAAAATGACCATACTACCCAAAGCAATCTATAAATTCAATGCACTTCCCATTAAAATACTGATGGCATATTTCACGGATCTAGTATGAACTCTCCAAAAATTCATCTGGAATAAAAAAAAAGACCCCGAATAGCTGCAACGATCCTGAGAAAGAGCAAAGTAGGTGGGATCTCAATACCAGATATCAAGCTGTATGACAAAGCCACTGTTCTCAAAACTGCCTGGTACTGGCACAAGAACAGATGTATAGATCAATGGAATAGAATAGAGAGCCCAGAAATCGGTTCAAACCAATATGCTCAATTAATATTTGACAAAGGTGGCAAGAACATTCAATAGAGTAAAGATAGTCTCTTCAATAAATGGTGTTGGGAAAATTGGACGGACACATGCAAGAAAATGAAACTAGACCACCAACTTACACCATACACAAAAATAAACTCAAAATGGATAAAGGACTTAAATGTGCGATGGGAAACCATAAAAATTCTAGAAGAATCCAAAGGCAACAAAATCTCAGACATAGGCCGAAGCAATTTCTTCACTGATACAGCTCCTAGGGCACTTGAAACTAAAGAGAAAATGAACAAATGGGACTACATCAAAATAAAAAGCTTCTGCACAGCAAAAGAAACCATCAACAAAACAACAAGAAAGCCATTGGTTGGGAAAACATATTTGCCAATGTCATATCTGATAAGGGCCTAATCTTCAAAATTCATAGGGAACTCATACAACTTAACAAAAGGAAGATAAACAATCCAATCAAAAAATGGTCAAAGGACCTAAATAGACACCTTTCAAAAGAGGACATTCAGAAAGCCAAGAGACATATGAAAACATACTCAAAGTCACTAATCATCAGAGAGATGCAAATCAAAATAACAATGAGGTACCCTCTCACATCTGTCAGAATGGCTATCATCAACAAATCAACAAATGACAAGTGCTGGAGAGGATGTGGAGAAAAAGGAACACTTGTGCACTGCTGGTGGGAATACAGACTGGTGCAGCCACTATGGAAGACAGTATGGAGTTTCCTCAAAAAACTACAAATGGAACTTCCATTTGACCCTGTGATCCCACTTCTAGGAATATATCCCAAGAGAACAGAAACACCAATCAGAAAGGATATATGCACCCATATGTTCATAGCAGCACAATTCACCATAGCTAAGATCTAGAAACAGCCTAAGTGCCCATCAGTAGATGAATGGATTAGAAAATCATGTTACATCTACACGATGGAATACTATGCAGCTGTAAAAAAGAAGGAACTCTTACCATTTGCAACGGCATGGATGGAACCGGAGAGCCTATGCTAAGTGAAATAAGCCAGTCAATGAAGGAAAAATACCACATGATCGCACTCATTCATGGATAATAAAGACCATTATACACTTATGAACAAAAATAGATACAGAGGCAGAGCTGCCTCGAACAGACTGTCAAACTACAGCAGGAAGGCCGGAGAGGGTTGGGGGCATGAGGGGAGGGTAAGAGATCAACCGAAGGACTTGTATGCATGCATACAAGCATAACCAAAGGACATAAGATACTGGGGGGTAGGGGAAGCCAGGGGATTGTCAAGGGAGGGGGAAAAAAGGAGACATATGTAATACCCCTTGTAATACTTTAAGCAATAAAACAATTTAAAAAAATAAACAATTTTATTTTCTGTACAAAAAAAAGTAAAACAAGCACAAAAATTCAAACACTTGGGGCTGAATTGCATACTGTTAAACAATGAGTGCGTTACCAAAGAGATAAAAAAAAGAAATAAAACACATCCTGGAAAAAAATGACAATGAAAACACAACAACCTAAAATGTTTGGGACACAGTGAAAGTAGTCCTGAGAGGGAAGTTCATAGCATTATAGGCCTCCTTCAAAAAAAATAAGAAAAATTGGTAATAAACCATCTAAGTTTGCAACTTGAAGAATTTAGAAAGAGAGCACCAAGAAAAGCCCAGTGTGAGCAGAATGAAGGAAATAATAAAGATTAAAATGGAAATAAATGACATAGAGACAAAAAAAAAATTCAAAAGATCAATGAAACCAAGAGCTGGTTCTTTGAAAGGATAAACAACATTGATGAACCTCTAGGCAGGCTCACCAAGAAGCAAAGAGAGAGGACCCAAATAAACAAAATCAGAAATGAAAGTGGTGAAATAACAACAGACCCCACAGAAAAATGAAGAATCGTAAAAAAATACTATGAGCAATTCTACACCAAAAAAATGGTCAACCTACAGGAAATGGACATATTCCTAAAAAATTATGACCTTCCAAATCTCAACCAGGAAGAATAAAAATATCTGAATAAGCTGATAACTATGGAAGAAATTGGAGCCGTAATCAAAAAAAATCCAACAAACAAAAGCCCTGGATCTGATGGCTTCACAGGGGAGTTTTATCAAACATTCAAAGAGGAAATATGACCTATCTTCCTCAGACTATTCAAAAAAAATCAAGAGGAAGGAGCACTCCCAAGCTCTTTCTACAAATCCAGCATTACCCTAATCCCAAAACCAGATAAAGACAATTTCAAAGAAAGAGAATTACAGGCCAATATCCCTCATGAACAGAGACGCCAAAATCCTCAAAAGAATTCTAGCAAATTGAATCCAGCATTACATTAGAAAGATCATACACCATTACCAAGTGGGATTTATTCTAGGGATGCAAGGATGGTACAACATCCGCAAATCAATAAATGTGACACACCACATAAACAAACTGAGAGATAAAAACCTTATAATCATATCCATTGATGCAGAAAAAAAAACATTTGAAAAAATCCAACACCCTTGCTTGGTAAAAATTCTCACCAAGGTGGGAATAGGAGTATCATACGTCAACATAACAAAAGCCATATATGACAAACCCACAGCCAACATCATCTTCAATGGGCAAAACTAAAACCATTTCCCCTAAGAAGGGATGCCGACTCTCACCACTCCTGTTCGACATAGTACTGGAAGTACTAGCCATAGTCATCAGACAAGAAGAAGAAATAAAAGGCATACAAATTGGAAAAGAAGAAGTAAAACTGTCCTTATTAGCAGATGACATGATATTGTGCATAGAAAACCCCAAAGACTACATCAAAAAACTACTAGATTTAATAATTGAATTCGGCAATGTAGCAGGATACAAAATTAACACCCTGAAGTCTATGGCTTTTCTATACACCAATAATGAACTCACAGAAATAGAAATTAAAAAAGAAATCCCATTTACCATTGCAACAAAAAAAATTAAGATACCTAGGAATAAACTTAACCAAGGAAATAAAGGACCTATACTCAGAAAATTTCAGGACACTAAAAGAAGAGATAGAGGAAGACATGAACAAATGGAACAATATACCATGTTCATGGATTGGTAGACTCAACATCATTAAAATGTCCATACTACCCAATGCAATCTATAAATTCAACACAATCCCCATTAAAATACCAATGGCATACCTGAAAGACCTAGAACGAATTCTCCAAAAATTCATCTGGAATAAAAGAATTCCCCAAATAGCTGCAGCAAACTTGAGAAAAAAGAACGTTTAAGGCATCACAATACCAGATATCAATCTATACTACAAAGGCACTCTTCTCAAAACTGCCTGGTACTGCCACAAGAATAGACATATAGACCAGTGGAACAGAACAGAGAACCCAGAAATGGACACAAGCCAGTGTGGACGAAAGGGGCCACACGCTGACCTGACAAGCTCAGGGAAGGCCTGCGTGGCAGCCTAGCAGACTCAGAGGCCTAAAATAACCACAAAGAATGGTCTGAAATTAAACTTTAACTAAAAGCAGTTATGGTGGGCAGTTATGTCCTAGGCCAGTATCTTCACTGACAAGATCAACTTTGATCCGTACTGAGCCCATTTGCCTACGATAACATACCCTAGAAATGTCTGGGTAACTTGTAACTTCCCTTTTTATGGAGCCCCTGGGGCACAACCAAATGTTCTGGGTGCCAGGACAGATACTACAAATTCCTTCATTATCATGTTAATTGATCCTGCACCCACCTAAGCATGTGCCCATCATTTTACTTTTTATCCAATCCCAGGGGTTTCCCTGCTTTGCTTTATCCCTCCTCCTTAATCTATCAACAATGAATTTCATGTAACCCATCTACGTCCCTCCTTTGATTGCAAATGTATAAATACAAATGTAACCCTGCCATTCTCCGGAGCACTATCTCAATTCGTTGAGGTTCTGCTTCCCAGCATATGTCGACAGTTTGGCTCAAATAAACTCACAAAAATTCTTTACAGGTTTCAATGTTTTTTTTTAAGTTATGCTCAATTAATATTTGACAAAAGAGGCAAGAGAATACAATGGAGACCATACAGTCTCTTCAATAAATGGTGTTGGGAAAACTGGACAGATACTTTGAAAAAAATGAAACTAGACCACCAAATTACACCATACACAAAAATAAACTCAAAATGGATAAGGGACTTAAACGTAAGATGGGAAACCATAAAATTGTTAGAAGACTCCATAGGCAGCAAAATAGCAGACATATGTCGTAGCAATATCTTTACCAACACAGCTCCTGGGGCAATGGAAACTAAAGCAAAAATAAACAAATGGGATTACATCAAAATAAAAAGCTTCTGTACAACAAAAGAAACCATCAACAAAACAAGAAAGTCCACTGCATGGGGGAACATATTTGCCAATGTTATCTCGGATAATGGTTCAATCTCCAACATTTATAAGGAACTCCTACAACTTAACAAAAGGAAGATAAAAAATCCAATCAAAAAATGGGCAAAGGACCTAAATAAACACTTTTCGAAAGAGGAGATTCAGAAAGCCAAGAGACATATGAAAACATGCTCAAAGTTACTAATCATCTGAGAGATGCAAATCAAAACTACAATGAGGTATCATCTCACACCTGTCAGAATGGCTATCATCAACAAATCAACAAAGGACAAGTGCTGGTGAGGATACTGAGTAAAAGAACCCTCCTTCATTGCTGAAGGAAATGCAGACTGGAGCAGCCAGTGTGGAAAACATTATGGTGTTTCCTTAAAAAATTAAAAATGGAACTGCCATTTGACCCAGTAATACCACTTCTAAGAATATATCCAAAAAAAACCAGAAACACCAGCCAGAAAGGATATATGCACCCTTATGTTCATAGGAGCGCAATTTATAAGAGCTAAGATTTGGAAACAGCCTAAGAGCCCATATGCAGATGAGTGGATTAGAAAATGGTGGTACATCTACACCATGGATTACTACGCTGCTGTAAAAAAGAAGGAATTCTTAATATTTGCATCAGCATGGATCGACCTGGAGAGCATTATGCTAAGTGAAATAAGCCAGTCAGTGAAAGATAAATACCACATGATCTCACTCTTTTATGGATAATAAAGAACATTACAAACTGTTGAACAAAAAAAGACAGCGGCAAAGAAGCATTGAACAGACTGTCAAACTACAGCGGGAAGATAGGGGAGGGTTGGGGGAATAAGAGATCAACTGAAGGACTTGTACTCATGTATATAAGCACAGCCAACAGATGCAAGACACTGGGGGTACGGGGACAAGATCAAATGCCAAGGGGTAGGGTAGGCAAGGGGGAGTTCAGTGGGCGGAAAAAAAGGAAATATATGTACTACTATTTGTAATACCTTAAACAATAAAATTAAATTAAATTAAAAAAAAATAAAGTTAGCCCTGGCCACCTTGGCTTATTGGATAGAGCCTAGGGACTGAAGGGCATATGCCTGGGTTGTGGGTTTGATCACCAGTGGGGGGCGTGCAGGAGGCAACCGATCAATAATTCTCTCTCATTGATGTTTCTATCTCTCTCTCTCCCTTCCTCTCTGAAGTAAATAAAATGTATATCTTAAAAAATAAAATAAATAAATAAAGTTAGATCACAAAAGATAAAAAAAAAAGTATTAGTTATAATCATCACAGGCTTTTCTTTTTTCTAAAACACATTTTTATTGATTTCAGAGAGGGAGAGGGAGAGAGAGAGAGATGCATCAAAGATGAGAGAGAATCACTGTTGGCCGCCTCCTGCATTTCCCCTACTGGGGATTGAGCTCCAACCCAAGCATGTACGCTGACCAGGTATGGAACCATGATCTCCTGGTTAATAGGTGGACACTCACCAGTGAGCCACACTAGCTGGGCTACAATGACCACAGTTTATACCCAGATTACATCTTTCCTCTTCACTCTATAATAGAATGCAAGGACCTCTCACACCATCCCAAAAGAAGGAATCCAAGGTATTTGAAGAGAAGAGGATTGTATTTTTAATCATTTTAAAATATGAAGTACTGGGTGCAATTGATTTTTTAAGATTTTTTTTTTCTTAAAAAAAAAAAAGAATGGGTGGTTTGAAGGGTACTCCCACGGGAATCGGATGGTAAGGAAGAAGACCCCTCCCCAGTAGGGGCTGTCCCTGGGCCCCAGTACAATTCCCTGCCAGTTGAACAGGTTTTCTGCAATGGGCCCTGTGGAGCACAGCTCTGGGGCGTCCAGAGAAAGGTGGAGAAACTCCTTCTGGAGGCACTTTTCAGCCAAAGACAGTGCCATGGGCCGATCTTTGTTGGGAGGCTTCCTGATAGGCATAAGGTGGGGGAGACCACGGCTAGGGGGAGCGGCAACCCACAGGGCCCGGGAATAGGTGAGCCATTGGCCGGACTCTGAGGTGGAGATAGGTGACAAGGGACAGGGAAGGTGGTGGAGAGGAGGGCTGAGGAAGGAGAGATGGAAATCAGCTAAACCTATGGGCTACTGGAGACCTGTGTCCTGCACTGCTGCTGGCTCTGCCAAGGCTGCCACCACCTCCCGGATGTCCTGACCTGGCGCTCCTGCTCAGGGCTGCCTGCCCCTGCTGCTCACAACTGCCAACCAAAATGGGTTCCCTGGGGACGGTAGGGTATCTGCTCTGTGAGGTCACATGGGCCAAGCTGATGACATCCAAGTCAGTCGAGGGCGGGGGGAGGGTCAAGAGGTAACCTGAATGGAGAGGGGTGGAAGGAGGAGGGACTTAATCACCAACCCTGGGATGGTCCAGAAGACACCTTTCACCAAAACTATGAGTCATGAATGTATAAGGAGAGCCTCAGTGTCCCTGAAGAGCTCTGTGATTTCTCTTCTATGTAGGCCAGACTTTACAGTGGGAACTGCAGTCACTGAATTAGAAAATATAAAAACAATCAGTGTAGTTGGATCCCAGGGTTGCAAGGGCTGCGCTGCTGCTGCACTCATCCACCAAAGACAAGGTGGACGTGGTTACCATAATATCATTACGGTAATGAGAGCAGAGTAAAAGCAGCAATCAAAATAATCTGACTCACCTATGGCCTTAGCTAGTGGATCATGGTGTCCCTGGAAGTGAAGTACATACATAGCCTACTAAATTCTTACGTGATCTGTATTAGCAGAAAGTTTATATCAAGTGAATAAAAATCTAACTTGAATTATAAAAACAGAATGATGGAGCCTCAATCACTTACCAGAATTAAGCCAGTTTATAGACCCAGAATGAATGGAAAGGAAGGACAGTTCTTTGTGATAAAGGACTACGCCCAACATTTATACCATTAATCTTTCTCCCAGCCTTGCCCAAAGGGACCTGCAGTTTTTTTTAGCTGGGTAACAGTGCACTGGAGAAAAAGAAATAATCAGAGCTTTCAGGGACTCATGGACACTGGCTCTGCTCTAACACTAATTTCAGAAGACTGAGACCTCACCTTAGTCCGCCAGTCAGAGAGGGAGCCTGTGGAGGTCAGGGAATCAAAGGAGTTTTACCTCAGGTCTGCCTCCCAGTGGTCCCAGTGGGTCCTAAAATCTGCCCTGTGGTTATTTCCGAAGCTCCAAAGTGAATTTCTGGAATTGATGTACTTAGTAGAAGGCAGAATGCCTGCATTGGTGTCTTGACCTGTGTAGTAAAGACTGTTATTGTGAGGAATGGACCACCTGTTGGAATCCATTAGATGATACTGTCAAAAATTTGTTGCCACTTTTGTTGTCTCTCTTTTTTGAGGATGGTATCAGTGTGCTCTTAGCACACATTTCAATCTGATAATGATAATGAAAAGATCAAATGGTCTCTGTGTGACATAGCTCAATAGTGCTTACCTATTTGTCTTTCTTCACCTGAATGCTTTATATGATGACACAGATAGATATAGTAGGATAAATTTCATTGGTTGTACTTTTATTATGAAATGAATGGCTGATATAATGTATAGGAGAGCAAAATTATAATTATTCTGTTATAAATAAGTCCTCACACTACCCAAGAACTTGTATAGTGTTATTTGAAAGTGGCCTTAGATTAGATGTAAATGTATATTGCAAACCCTAGGGAAACCACAGAAATGTAAGAAAAGAAGTATAACTAATATGCTAAAAAAAGGAGAGAAGATGGAATCACATAAACTGCTCAATTAAAACTATAACAGACAGTAAAACAGTTGAAGTCCAAATTATCATAAAGGAACAAGGTCAACAAATAAAATACTATAATAAGTATGATAGATATTAATCCAACTACATCAATAATCACTTTGAACATCAATGGCCTAAATGCTCTAGTTAAAATACAGAGATTAGGTAAAGCAAAAAAAACAAAAGCCTGACTATGTGTTGTTACAAGAAAAAAAAACTTTAAATATAAAGACAAATGTATTTAAAGTAAATGGGTGGAGAAAAAATGTACCATGCTAACACTAATGAAAATAAAACAAAAATAGCTATAATAAAGAAGAGCATTACATGATAATAAAAGGGTCAATTCTCTAAGATATAACAATCTTTAATATGCACTTAACAAAAGTGCTTCAAACTATGTGAAGCAAAGCTGATAGAATAGCAAGGAAAAACACATAAATATACTAATGTAGTTGTAGACTTCAATACAGTCCAGCAGAAATGGGTAGATCCAGAAGGCAGATAATCAGTCAAGACATAGTTGAACTCAATAATACCATCAATCAGTTGGGTATAATTGATATTTATGGGCTACTTTATTCAACAACAACAACAACAGTATACACATTCTTCCAAGCTCACACAAAGCATACCAAAAGATAGGCCATATTCTGGGCCATAAAGTACACCTTAAAAATTTTAAAAGAATAGAAACAATACAATGTCTGATCTCAGACTACAATGTAACCCTAAATTAGAAATCAAAAATAGAAATATAAATAATAAATCCCCAAGTATGTAAAAATTAAATATTACATTTTAAATGTTTTTATTGATTTGAGAGAGAGAGGAAGGGAGAGGTATAGAGAGATGAAAAAATCAAAGAGAGAGAAACATCGATAAGCTACCTCCTATACACCCATTACTGAGAATTGAGCCTGCAACCTGGCATGTGCCCTGATCAGGAATCAAACCAGTGACCTCCTCGTTCATGGGTTGGCGCTCAACCAACTGAGCCATACCAGCTAGGCTTAAATATTACATTTTTAAGTAACACATGATTCATAGGAGAAATCTTAAGCAAAATTATAAATATTTCAGGTAAATTAATATGAAAACACAACTTACCAGAATTTGTGGGATGCAGCAAAATCAATATGTAGAGGGAAATGTATAGCATTTAGTGCATACATTATAATTTAAGAAATATCTAAAATCTAATTTATGTTTCTACCTAAGGAACCAAAAAAAAAGAGCAAATTAAATTCAAAGTTAGTGGAAGAAAAGAAACAATAAGAATTATAGTAGCAATTAATAAAACTGGAAGCAGGAAATTAATAGAGAAAGTCAGTGAAGCCAAAACCATAACCTTTTTAGAAGTGATACTCTTCCTATGTCTCTACATGTTCACCAACATGAACGCTCTTTGAACCCCATTCTTTTGGGTTTTCATGGAGACTTCATGGCATAGACATGAATGATTAAATAATTGATCATGATGATTGAGTCAATTTCCTGCCCCTCACCTTTCCCCAGGGGCTAAGGGGTGGGACTAAAAGTTTTCACCATCCAATCATATGGTTGGTTCTCTTGGCAACCAGCCACCATCCTTAAAGTGCTTTGAAAAAGCCACTTCATTAACATAAGAAATGACCTTGATCATTTTCAACACTTAGGAATTTCCAAGGGTTTTGAGAACAGTTGCCATGAGTTGTGAACAAAGACCAAATATATATGAGAAATATATTCTGGTCATTTGATTAATTAAATATATACTTCTTATAAATCACAATATTGCATATACGATTATATCAATAGATACTGATAAAGCATTTGATAAACAACATTAATTTATGAAAAACACATTCTCAGTAGACTAAGATAGAGGGGAACTTTCTCAACTTGATAAAGAACATCTACTAAAAAAACAACAACAACCTTGACTTAACATTATACTTAATGATGAGAAAACCAAAGCTTTCCCACTAAGATCAGGAATGAGGCAAGGATGTCTCTTCTGACTACTTTTCAATATTGTACTATAAATTCTAGTCAATATAATAAGACAGGAAAAGAAAAGATATACAGATTCAAAAATAAAAAAAAAAATAAAACTACCATTGTTCACAGATGAGCACAAGCTCTCCAGAATAAACTTTGACTAAAGGACAATGCATGTTTGTACTGTACCAGATTTATTTAAGAGCAATAATTAGCCCATGCTTCTAGTCATTCAACAGTGACTAAGTACTAATGAGTAATACCTTCACATCCCAGCTACCCCTTTACTTACTGTAAACATCTCAGCTACTCCTTTATGCACTTACCCCTCTGGTACTGTTACTGGAGAATCAAACTTCCTCATTGTTCCTGGGAGCAAGGTTCTTGTGAAATCTTTAGAACATGAATTTTCTAAGATTCACACAGGAAAACGAGATATGGGAAAAGGCTTTATTTTTGTGGTTACATTTCGTGGGTTCCAAAGTTCTCTGCCCCTTAATCCAGTCTTGAAAAAGGTACAGTTGGAGTTACAGCTATGGGCCTTTCCTGTCTGACCTGTTTGGGCAGAAAAGGAAAAGCAGTTTCAAGTGAATCCAATAGACCATCCATAATTCATTGACACAACCATAAGTCCAAACCATTGAATCCCACTGTGGAAGACAGTGATGCAGATAGCTTCTAAAATGAGGCCCATATTGTGTGCACAAGGAATCAGGTATACAAGTACATAGGCATACAGTCTATGAAAATAGAAGCAAAACTATATAAATGTTAATGCACATTGTGTTATATTGTAGATCAGTGAGCAGAACATAGGACACCTTAATGAGCCAATTAACTAGGAGTCTTTATTAAGCTAGCAGGCTCAGAGCAATTTATTGTCAAATTCTGAGCAAACTATGGAAGACGTTTTCCCTCTTTATATCTTTCCATTTCCGGACTTTCTGCAGAACTATTTTTGCAGCTTGTAACCTTGAGCACATATCTAACAAACATTTGGCATGAGAATATGGGAGTATATCAGTATCAGCTTATCAGCCCCTTACGTTAGATGGCTAGCTTGCAAGGTCAGACAGTTAAGTTTATCTTCTGTATTATTCAAGTTAAAAATCAAAGTCATTTTACAGAATAAGAGACCATCTAAAAATAACAGAATGGACTTACAGTACAGGGGACTAGCAAAAAATTTCAAACAGCAGTTTCAAACAGCAGTTTTTCCAAAGGAGGGATTATTATGCTTCAATAGCAAATTATAAACCATTTGTGAAAGGCTTTTGCTATAAAGCAAGCAAGCAGTGACAATCTGATAGATTGCCTGCAGTTAGAATATCTCTAGCAATATCATGAGGTGTTGAGGTCTGTATGGCATACGCAGACACAGCCTTAAAAACAAAACTTTAAAGACAGTTAACTGTATTGGAGTTTAGTAGCCATAACTTGGCACTTTAGTTTCAACTGAAGCTTAATTTTTCTCTTTCTAAAAGTACCCTTCTGTCTAAAGAGACTGTATTAAGTTTAATTCTGGTTTGGCTTGATTGTTTGTATAAACACAAGAGTAACAATTGACCAAATTGATCGCACAGGCTTTCTCAAATTTGCTTGGCTGGAATTTCATTTAATTCATAAGGAATTTTTAGATTGCATGCTAGGAGCAACCAGCCCCTCAGCGGGGAGAAGCCACAGCTATGGTTACCATCAGGCTTTGCCTGGAATACTGGTTTGGGTCATGTTTTCAAATCCTTGTGGTCACCACAGCCATCTTAAGGTTACTTTCTTGCCAACTTTTAGGAAAGCAACCTTTGTTCCTTCTCTGAAAAGATTGCCATGAACCATGTGACCAAGCAAGGTGTCAGGCCTTTTGTGTAGTGGTTTGTGATCCACTTTGATCAGTTAGAAAGTCAGTTTCAAGTCCTAAGGCCTCCTGGTGGCAGCCAGAATTCAGGCATGTCTCCCTTAGACATAGCATTCCAGTCAAAGTCTTAGTCAATAAGGCCACATAGTTTGGAACGAGTCTCATTGGATTTATGCAAAGAAATGCATCACCATAATGCACTCATTAAGAATTGCCAAATTTTGGAGGTATTAGGTAGGGAGGGAAATAAAGCTAAAAGTGAGAAACTGGCATTTTCTAGGATTATCAAACACATTTTATGATCTTTTAGTAAACACAGGCTTTCTTATTGGTGAACATTAATATTTACTGTTTAGCAAACCACAGGTGAACTGAATTAAACTAATTGGCTTAAATAGCTTAGTCTCAGATGAGATCTATTTCAGTATCTGTATTCAAATGCATGTCTCAGAGAGGACCTGTTTTTGAAGACCAAGCGTTGGCTCTATAAAGGCAAAGTCAAACAGTTTTCTTTTGACAGACCCATAACAAAACTTCATGTCAGAGTGGGGTGCTCTTGAGGAATGGGATTGTATTATTGTGACTTGGAGGAGAAAAACCAAAAAGTTTAGGGAGACATGACCCCCCTCAATGCTACAGAGTTTCCAACCTGAGCCACCTGGGGGAATGGACATTTCCCCACAGTCCCAAGTTTCTTCCCACACCCCAGATAGAGAGTCTTCCAAAAACAGTAAAAAATTGTCCAGGTGTTGGACTTTTAACTTCACATGGAAGATTCTGTTTAGGTAAAAAAAAATGTCTGGCTCTTTCAGCTTACCCCCAACATTTGGGCCAATAACCTATCATTGTCTCATATTTTTCTAACAGCCTCAGTTCCCAAACAAGTTAAGCACCATGTCACTCACCAGTGACTGAAACAGAAAGGAAGACAAAATAGGCTTGGCGCTTAAAGTGCTAAAAAGCTTGATAGAGTGAGAAAGCTTATCTTAATAAAGGAATGAGAATTCCCTGCTAAATTTGACTGAATAGAACTAAATGTTCCAAGCTGTGGGTTTAAATTCCATTTCCAACCAGTTCCCAAAGTCAAATAACAAAAACCTTTCATTTCTCTGAACACTGTATATTTGAGCCTTTCTATTAATCATTTGTGAAAGCACGGCATTAACCTACAAGCAATAACATCTGTATGAATTTAAAACATTGTGTTTGCAAAAGAAAACAGCATTAGGTTAAAAGTTTTGGTAGCATAGCAGCCTAATACTATTATCAGATTGCAATGTTTGCCCCAAGTAAGATCGCTGCCAGGAGGCAGGACTTTGCCCTTAGCAGAAGCAGTTTTAATGACATCTTCCAACCTTAACAAAAATGGTGGATAAGCAACGCTGTGTTTTGTTTTTTAATTTAAATTTTTTATTGTTTAAAGTATTACATGAGTCTCCTTTTCCCCCAATTGACCTCTTCTTGGCTGCTCTCACCTCCCAGCACATGCCTTCACCCTCCAACTGTCTGTGTCCACTGGTTATGCTTATATGCATGCATACAAGTCTTTTGGTTGATTTCTTAACCCCTCAACCCCCACCATCCCTCATAGGTTGTACAGTCTGTTCCATGCTTCTATGTCTCTGGTTCTATTTTTGTTCATCAATTTATGTTGTTCATTATATTCCACAAATGAGTGAGATCATGTGATATTTATCTTTCTCAGCCTGGCTTATTTCTCTTAGCATACTATACTAGTAACTAGAGGCTCAGGGCACAAAAATTTGTGCACTGGGGGGCAAGGGGGTCCCTCAGCCCGACCTGTGCCCTCTCACAGTCTGGGACCCCTCGGGAGATAACCACCTGCTGGCTTAGGCCCTTTCCCCAGGTGGCAGATGGCAGACCTGATCCTTCGGTGCCTGCCCCACCTCCCCAGGTTGCAGATGGCAGGCCGGATCCCGTGCAGTGTCGCAGATGGCAGGCCTAGATGGCGGCGGGCCAGGCGGTGGAGTATGCTGCCCCACCCCGCTGCCCCGACCAAACAAGAGAGGCCCGGATGGCGGCAGGGCAGCCAGCAGCTTGTGCTGTGCTGCCCCACCTGCAGTATGCAAATTTAATGGCCATCTTTGTTGGGTTAATTTACATACTCTTCTGATTGGCTGATGGGCATAGCAATGGTCAATTAGCATCTTTGTCTTTTATTAGTATAGATGTTCTCCAGTTCCATCCATATTGTTGCAAATGGTGAAGTTCCTTCTTTTTTACAGCAGCCTAGTATACTATTGTGTAGATGTACCACAGTTTTCTAATCCACTCATCTGCTGAGGAGCACTTAGGCTGTTTCCAAATCTTAGCTACTTTAAATTGTGCTGCTATGAGCATAGGGGTGCATATATCCTTTCTGATTGGGATTTCTGTTTTCTTGGACATATTCCTAGAAGTGGGATTACTGGGTCAAATGGAAGTTCCAATTTAGTTTTTTGAGGAAACTCCATACTGTTCCCACAGTGGCTGCTCCAGTCTGCATTCCCACCACCTCTGCAAGCAGGTTCCCTTTTTCTCTGAATACTTGCCAGAACTTGTCCATTATTGATTTGTTGATGATAGCCATTCTGAGAGGTGTGAGATGGTACCTCATTGTCATTTGGATTTGTATCTCTGGGATGATTAGTGACTTAGCGCATGTTTTCATATGTCTCTTGACCTTCTGTATGTCCTCTTTCAAAAAGTGTCTATTTAGGTACTTTGCCCATTTTCTTATTGGAATGTTTATCTTCCTTTAGTTTAGTTGTATGAGTTCCCTATAAATTTTGGAGATTAAACCCTAATCAGAGATAATATTGGCATATATGTTCTCCCATGCAGTGGGCTTTCTTGTTTTTTGTTGATGGTTTATTTTCTGTGCAGAAGCTTTTTATTTTGATGTAGTCCCATTTGTGCATTTTCTCCTTAGTTTCCATTGCCCTAGGAGCTATGTTGGTAAAGATATTGCTACAACAAATGTCTGTTATTTTGCTGTCTATGGCTTCTTCT
Organism: Myotis pilosus; assembly: GCA_036010255.1. Lineage (NCBI taxonomy): Eukaryota > Metazoa > Chordata > Mammalia > Chiroptera > Vespertilionidae > Myotis > Myotis pilosus. Next base: position 28,604,934 of record JASKON010000009.1, read on the forward strand.
AAGATTTTTATGGTTTCCTTTCTTAGGTTGAAATCCTTTATCCATTTTGAGTTTATTCTTGTGTACGGTCTAAGTTAGTAGTCTAGTTCCTTTTTTTTTTTTTTTTGCATGTATCTGTCCAATTTTCCTAACATCATTTATTGCAGAGACTGTCTTGACTCCATTGTATGGTCTTGCCTCCTTTGTCAAATACTAATTGAGCATGACTTGGGTCTATTTCTGGGTTCTCTGATATGTTCCATTAGTCTATGTGTCTGTTGTTGTGCCACTACCAGGCGGTTTTGAGAACAGTGGCTTTGATATCTGGTATTGTGATCCCTCCAACTTTGTACTTCTTTCTCAAGATTGCTGGATATTCAGGGTGTTTTTTTTTTTATCCCAGATAAATTTTTGGAGAGTTTGTTCTAGGTGTTTTAAATATGCCATTGGTATTTTAATGGGGATTGCATTGAATCTATGGATTGCTTTGGGTAGTATGCACATTTTAATTATGTTGATTCTACCAATCCATGAACACCATATATTCTTCCACTTGTCTTTGTCTTCCCCTATCTCTGTTTTCAGTGTCATGTAATTTTCTGAGTACAGGTTCTTTACCTCCTTGGTTAAGTTTATTCCTAGCTACCGTGTGTGTGTGTGTGTGTGTGTGTGTGTGTGTGTGTGTGTGTATGCAATGGTAAATGGAATTTTTTTTTTAGTTTCTATTTCAGTGAGTTCATTATTGGTGTATAAAAAAGCCTTAGATTTCTGAGTGTTTATTTTGTATCCTGCTACATTGCCAAATTCATTTATTAATTCTAGTAGTTTTTTGATGGAGTCTTTAGGGTTTTCTATGTACAATATCATGTCATCTTTAAATAATGATATGTTTACTTCTTCTTTTCCAATTTGGATGCTTTTACTTCTTTGATAGCTATGGCTAACAGTTCTATTACTATGTTGAAGAGAAGTGCTGAAAGTGGGCATCCCTGTTTTATTCCTGTTTTTAGCTGAAATGGTTTTATTTTTTGCCCATTGAGTATAATGTTGGCTGTACATTTGTCATATAAGGCTTTTATTATGTTGAGGTATGATCCCTCTATTCCCACTTTGCTGAGAGTTTTTATCAAGAAAGGGTGTTGGATTTTGTCAAATGCTTTTTCTGCATCGATTGATATGATTATGTGATTTTTGTCTCTCAATTTGTGTATGTGATGTATCATGTTTATTGATTTGCAGATATTGTACCATCTTTGGATCCCTAGAATAAATCCCACTTGGTCAGGGTGTATGATATTTATAATTTAACTAGTGGCACGGTGCACAAAATTCGTGCATGGGAGGGTGTCCCTCAGCCCAGTCTGCACCCTCTCCAATCTGGGACCCCTCAGGGGATGTCTGACTGCTGGTTTAGGCCTGATCCCACCCGATCACTGGGATCAGGCCTAAACTGGCAGTTGGACATCCCTCTCATAATCCAGGACCGCTGGCTCCTAACCGCTCACCTGCTTGCCTGCCTTATTGCCCCTAACCACTCTGCCTGCCACCCTGCTCTCCCCCATCTGCTCCCCCCTTGCCAGCCTTCTTGCCCTCAACTCCCCCCCCCCCGCTGACTTGCTTGCCCTCGACTGACCCCTGATGGCCTGTTCACCCCCAACTGCCCCCCCATTGGCCTGATCACCCCCAACTGCCCTCCCCTCCTGGCCTGGCCTGATCGCCCCTAACCACTCTGCCTCAGCCCCGCCACCATGGATTTGTCCAGATGGACATCTGGAAGGTCTCCCAGTCTAATTAGCACATTACCCTTTCATTAGTATATATATATATATATATACTAATTTGATTTCAGAGAGGTAAGGAGAGGGGGAGAGAGAAACATCAATGATAGAGAATCATGGATAGGCTGCCTCCTGCCTCCTGCACTCCCCCTACTGGGGATCGAGCCTGCAACCTGGGCATCTGCCCTTGACCAGAATTGAACTATGGACCCTGCAGTCTGCAGGCTGACACTCTCTCCACTGAGCCAAACCAGCCAGGGCGCCACCAGTCACTTTTAGAACATTGTATTGCTTCTAGAAGAAACCCCGTGCCACCTTCCCCATCTAGCTGCCTGCCCCACCCAGCCTTCTGCACATTGCTGTTTCAGACATTTCATGGAAACAGGACCATACACAATGGGCATTTTGTGACTGGCTGCCTCACTTGGGTGTATACCTCCAAGTGGCAGATTGCAGAGTCCTATGTGACTGATATTAATCATTTAAGGAGCGGCCACACCATTTCCATTCCAACAGCAGTGTGTGAAGGCTCGGATTTGTCCACATCCTCGCCAGCACTTGATATCATCTAACTTTTGGTTCTAGCCTCCAAGGTGACCTCGGGGTCCTACCGAAGCATTGCTCTCTAGAGCAACAATCTATGCTTTTCAATTCAGTTTTAAAAGTGGACGTTGTTTAAAATGTCTGCATAAACATCCCTATTGGTAAGTTCTTGCTGCTCATGATCCACTGTGACACAGCTTGCAGGGGCTAAGTCTGCCCCAGGCCAACCTCACCCCCCTGCTGCCTGGTCCTGTCTGGTACTGGGGAGGGCCCTGGGGGCACAGCCAACCTTCTGTGGGGCTGGCCACAGGCTGCATTGGACTTTGGGGGCTGAGGGAGGAAGAGCGAGGTTCAGGAGCAGCTTTGGGGTCGTGCCTGTGGCGGTGACTGTGCTGCTCCCTCTAGGCCGAGGTGGGCAGTGAGCAGGGGCGCCTTCTTTGAATGAAGCTGTGGGAGCCAAGGGGCTTCTCTGCGCCCACCGTCTTGGCCTCTACGCCACCTCAGAAGGCAAAGGTCTCATCAGCAAAAATGAAAACTTTAAAGAGGTTATGTGGGCTCCACCTCAGAGTGGCTCAGACACGGTTCACGGTCCCAGGTGGGACTGCAAACATCAGTGGGTGTGGGCAGCAGCCACGCAGGCCCGGCATGGCCCTCTGGCAGGGCCCGAGTGCAGGGAGTAGCCGGAGCTTCATTGGGAGAGAAAGTGCACAGGGATGAAGGCTCCCTCTTCAAACACTGATCGCTGGTCATGGACTGGCCTCCAACTCCCATCCAAGGGGCTCTCCTCACTGAGTAAAGGGAGGACCTTTACTTCCTGGCAGTCCCCATGGACCCGTTGGCTCTCTTAAGTCTTTGGGGGCAGATTGTGGTGCTCCCCTCTGAGCAGCACAGCCACAGCTGCAGCCCTGAGGCCAGGTTCTGGGTTTGGAGCAGGGATCCCCAGTTCCGCAACCCCTGATCTGCACCCCCCCACCCCCAACCCCCCTATTTTCAGCCCCCCTGGTCTTCAGCCCACCTTATCTGCAGCCCCCTGTCCAGTGACTCTGGGCTCCTTCTGAATGCCTCATTATTCCAGGCCCGAAGGTGTGCTGGCTGCTCAGGGGCTGGCAGTGCTTGGAGCCTGAGGCTGCTCAGGTCCCTGCTGTTCAGTTGTGATGCCTTATGGCATCAGGGCTAATTTGCATATTTCTCTATTTTATATATATAGATACTGGATCCAATTTGCTACAATTTTGTTGAGGATTTTAGCATCTATGTTCATCAGGGATATTGGCTTGTAATTCTCTTTCTTTGTAGTGTCTTTCTCTGGTTTTGGAATTATGGTGATGCTGGTTTCATAGAAAGACCTTGAAAGTGTGCTTTCCTCTTGAATTTTTGTAATAGTCTGAGAAGGATAGTTTTTAATTCTTCTTTGAATGGTTGGTAAAACTCCCGTGTGAAGCTGTCCGGCCCAGGACTTCTGTTTGCTAGAAGTTTTATTTATTTTTATTTATCTTATTTTATTTTTTTATTACTGTTTCAATTTCATCAGTAGTTATCAGCTTATTCAGGCTTTTTATTCTTCCTGATTGAGTTTTGGAAGCTTGTATTGTTCTAGGAATATGTCCATTCCACCAAGGTTGTCTAGTTTGTTGGAGTACAATTATTTGTAGTATTTTTTTACAATCCTTTGTATGTCTGTGGGGTCAATTATTGCTTCACCTATTTCATTTCTAAATTTCTTTATTTGGGTCCCCTATCTTTGTTTCTTGGTGAGACTGGCGAGAGGTTCATCTATCTTGTTTATCCTTTCAAAGAACCACCGCTTGGTTTTATTTATTTATTTTTGTCTCTATGTCGTTTATTTCCACTCTGATCTTTATTTCCTTCCTTTTGCTTACTATGGGCTTTTGTTTTTGCACTCTTTCTAATTCTTTAAGTTGTCGGGTTAAATAATTTATTACCATTTTTTCTTGTTTTTTGAGGTAGGCCAGTAGAGCTATGAACTTCCCTCCTAGGACTGCTTTCACTGTGTCCCATAGGTTTTGGATTGTTGTGTTTTCATTGTAATTTTTTTCCAGAATGCTTTTTATTTCTTCTTTGATTTTTTATTTCTTTTTTATTTTCTTTATTGATTAAGGTATTACATATGTGTCCTTATCCCGACCTTGCCCTACAACCCTCTGCTCATGCCCTCACCCTCTTGGTATCTGTGTCCATTGGTTGTTCTTGTATGTATGCATACAAGTCCTTTGGTTGATCTCTCCCCCTTACCCCACCTTCCCCTACCTTCCCTCTGAGGTTTGATGGTCTGATAAATGTTTCTCCATCTCTGGATCTGCTTTTGTTCATTAGTTTATGTTGTTCATTATATTCCACAAATGAGTGAGATTATGTGATATTTATCTTTCTCTGAAAGACTTATTTCGCTTAGCATAATGCTCTCCAGGTCCATCCATTCTGTTGCAAATAGTAGGAGTTCCTTCTTTTTTACAGCAGCACAGTATTCCATTGTGTAGATGCACTACAGTTTCTTAATCCACTCATCTAGTGATGGGCACTTAGGCTGTTTCAAAATCTTAGCTATAGTAAATTGTGCTGCTATGAACATAGCGGTACATATATCCTTTCTTATTGGTGTTTCTAATTTCTTGGGATCCATTTGGTCACCCAATCATTGTTTAATAGCATGTTAGTTAGCCTCCAAGTGTTTAATTTTTTTTCATTTTTCTTATTGTAGTTGATTTCTAATTGTATGCATTGTGATCTGAGAAGATGTTTGATATGATTTCTATCTTCAAGAAGTGACTTTGCCTGTGTCCTAATATGTGGTCTATCTTTGAAAATGCCCTCTGTACACTTGAGAAGAATGCATCTTCTATAACTTTGGGGTAACATGTTCTGAAGATGTCAATTAAGTCCATCTGATCTAATGAGTCATTTAAGATTGCTGTTTCTTTCCTGATTTTTTTCATTAAAGGATTTACCCAGTGGTGTCAATAGTGTATTTAAGTCCCCTACTATGATTGTATTGCTGTTGATCTCTCCCTTGATATTTTCCAGAAGTTTTATTTTTTTATTATTTTTTTAAATGTATTTGGGTGCTCCTGTATTGGGTACATATATGTTTACGAAAGTTATATCCTCTTGTTGAATTACTCCCTTTAGTATTATGAAGTTGCCCTCCTTATTTCTTGTTATGGCCTTTATTTTGAGGTCATTTTTATCAGAAGTATTGCTACCCCAGCTTTTTTCTCATTTCCATTTGACTGAAATTTTTTTCCCATCCTTTCACTATAAGTCTGTTTAAGTCCTTTGTTCTGAGGTGGATCTCTTGTAGATAGCAGATATATGGGTCATGTTTTCTCATCCATTCAGCTACCCTATGTCTTTTGAATGAAACATGTAATCCATTTAACTTTAAGGTTATTATTGACAGGTACTTGTTCGTCACCATTTTTATTCTTTATGCCTGTGTTCCTTCTTCCCTTTCTATTTCTTCTTTTTACAGCAGTCCCTTGCAGCGGTTCTCAACCTGTGGGTCACGACTCCTGAAAATACATCCTGCATATCAGATATTTACATTACGATTCATAACAGTAGAAAAATTGTAGTTATGAAGTAGCAACAAAAATAATTTTATGGTTGGGGGTCACCACAACATGAGGAACTATTAAAGGGTCACAGCATTAGGAAGGTTGAGAACCACTGCGCACGTCCTGCATTGTTGGCTTGGTGGTAATAAACTCCTTTAGCCCTTTTTTGTATATGAAGTTCCTGATTTCCCCTTCAATTTTGAATGATAGTCTTACTGGGTATAATATTCTTGGATTTAGTCCCTTGCTTTTCATCACTTTGTATATTTTCTTCCATTCCCTTCTGACCTGATGTGTTTCTGTTGAGAAATCATTTGATATTCTAATGGGAGATCCCTTGTAGGTAACTTTCTGTCTCTCCCTGGCAGCCTTTAAGATTCTTACTTTGTTGTTGATGTTTGCCAATTTAATTATGATGTGTCTTGGTGTCAGTCTTTTGGGGTTCATCTTGTTTGGGACTCCATGTGCTACTTGGACTTGTGTGGCTTTTTTTCTTCCCAACATCAGGGAAGTTTTCTGTCATTATTTCTTGAAACAAGTTTTCTATTTTTTTCCTCCACTTCCTCTTATTCTGTCAACCCTTTTATGTGGATGGTGTTTCATTTTGTGTTGTCCCAAAGTTATCTTAGTCTCTCCTCCTTCTTTTTAAGTTTTCTTTCCATTTGCTGCTGAGCTTGTTTTTTGTTTGTTTGTCTGTTAGTTTTGTTGTGTTTTTTTTCTACCTTGTCTTCTAATTCACTGATGCGGTCCTCAGCTTCTTCTAGTCTACTGTTGATATTTTCCATTGTGTTCTTTATTGTGGCTATGTCATTCTTAATTTCTTCTTGATTCTTCTTCATTTCCTCCCAGTTGTTTGACATGTTGTTGAATTTGTCTCCCATCCCTAGCAGTGTCTTTATAACCATTTCTCTGACAAATTGCTTGTCTGCATTTTCCCCCTGTTCTGGTCATTTCTCATTTTCTTTTGAATGGGGGTTGTTTCCTTATCTTTCTAGTTTAGCTGTTCCTTTGTGATTGTTTCTACATATCAGATAAAACTTCTATGCCACCCAGATTTTTTGAGTTTGTCTTATATAGTAGATGTTTTGTGGGATCCAGTGGTGCAATCTCTCCAGTCTTCTGGGCTGGGAAATCTAGGGATGTCTCCTACTTGGGATATTTGGGCTCTCTTGGTGCAGTTGTGTCTTGAGTGTTATTGTCTCATTCATGGATGGAGTCTCCCCTTAAGGTGTCTGGTTATGTGGCTCGCTCTCTACCACGTTGACCAAATGGCACAAAATATAACTCAAGACATGACACAAAGGGGACAACATATGAATGTATTCACGACACCAGTAACCTCAATATAGTGACCACCAGGGAAAAAAGAACTAGGGGAGAGAAAAGGGAACAAAAATGATATTGAGGCAGGAAAAAAATGGTAAGAGAGAAAAGAAAAAGAAAACAACAAACACACAGAAAAGAGGGTGGGGGCAGAATCTATAGAGGCGGAGTTTATATACAGAAAGTAAGGTTAACAAATTGTATGAATATTAGGAGGACCTTGGTTCAGTATAGAGGAGTTAGTAAGAAGATGAGTGAATAAGAAGAAAGAGAAGAAAAAAATTAAAAATAAGATAAAATAAAAATAGAATGATGAAAAATAATGGGAAAGTAAAAAGTAAAGAAACAAAGAAAATAAAGAAAAATGTTTTAAATTAAATATAAAAATAAATAAAAAAGTGAAGTGTCATTGATTTCATTTGAGTTTTTTTTAAATTTAAATTCTTTATTGTTTAAAGTATTAACATAGGTGTCCTTTTTTCCCCCCATTGACCACTCCCTGGCCACCCCCAACCCCCAACACATGCCCTCAACCCCCTGTCTGTGTCCATTGGTTATGCTCATATGCATGCATACAAGTTCTTTGGTTGAACTCTTACCCCCCACCCCCCACCTTGCCTCTTAGGTGGGACCCACCCATTCATTTTTCTGCTGCTTCTACCAGTCTCAATGTGGCTTCTTTTTAAATTTCTTAGTGGTAGGACTTCTATTTAGCCAGATTTCAGGTGGTTCTGAATGATAGCTGTTCTGTAGTTTAGTTGTAATTTTGATGTGGTTGTGGGAGGAAATGAGTAGTGCGTTTACTGATGCTACTAGCTTGACCAGAAGTCTTGTAGCATTCTTTTTTTTTTTCTTTGTGGAGATTAGTACCAAGTAAATATTTATGACAATCAGGTGTAATTACATTATTGATGAATAGATTGAAGAATATCTAGAGATGCACTGAAGTAAATCTTTTTGTTTTAATTTCATGTGAGGGCTGACTTTCACATGTCCCAGGTTTCAGTAATAACTTATTGGCCAAAAAATAAATTTCTACATTTATATGTCTGGATATTTCAGCTTTGTCTTATTGAAACGCTAAAGTATCTGTATAACAAATTCAGTTGTGTGCAATTTCTCTCTATTTACCTTTTTAAATGGTATTATAAAATCATTTTTTAATTTTTTTTATTTTTAATTATAATTGACATACAGTATTATATTGGTTTCAGGTGTACAATCTAGTGATTAGATATTATATAACTTATTAAGTGATCACCCCAATTTCCTTTTCCTCTGGCAATCACCAGTTTGATCTTTGCATCTATGAGTTTGTTTCACTTTTTTTTTATTTTGTCCTTTAGATTCAACATATAAGTGAAATCATATGTTATTTGACTTTCTCTGACTGACTTATTTCACTGAGTATAATACCTCCTAGGTCTATCCATATTGTTGCAATAGTCAGATTTCATTCTTTCTTATAGATAAGTAATATTCCATTGTATATATGTACCACTGCTTTTTTTTCTTTATTGAGTAAGGTATTACATATGTGTCCTTATCCTCCCATTGCTTTCCCACCCCCCCACTCATGCCCTCACCTCCTTAGTGTCTGTGTCCATTGGGTAGGCTTATATGCATGCATACAAGTCCTTTGGTTGAACTCTCCCCCCTTACCCCCACCCTCCCCTACCTTTCCTCTGAGCTTTGACCTTCTGATTAATGTTTCTCTGTCTCTGGATCTGTTTTTGTTCATCACTTTATGTTGTTCATTATATTCCAGAGATGAGTGAGATCATGTGATATTTTGATCCAGTGATCCAACTTCTAGGAGTATATCCCAAGAAACTAGAAACACCAATCAGAAAGGATATATGCACCCTTATGTTCATAGCAGCATAATTTCCTATAGCTAAGATTTGGAAACAGCCTAAGTACCCATCAGAAGATGAGTGGATTAAAAAACTGTGATACATTTACACAATGGAATACTATGCTGCGGTAAAAAAGAAGGAATTCTTACCATTTGCAACAACATGGATGGACCTCCAGAGGATTATGCTAAGCGAAATAAGCCAATCAGAGAAAGATAAATACCACTGCTTTTTTATCCACTCAATTTTGAGTTTTCAATCCCAGCAACAACACAGAGCAGGGTAATGATTAAAGAACCAGCTCTGTATAGGACTAAGGTGAGCCAGACTGACAAGTAGAAGAACTTAAGGACCTTCACTACTGCAATTATTTTTTCTTTTTTTCACCTTTTAACTAAGAAACCAATTTTTTTTCCTTCTTTTTCCATCACCTGATTTTACCCTTTTAATTACTACATTTTTATTTTTAACCAGTATTATTACTGCTACCATTTTACCATTTTTTAAAGTGCCATTTTCTTTTCTTTTATTTTTGGATTAGTGTTCTCCATTCTATTTTCATCGTTCCTTTAGCATCAATTTTCCCTACCTCAATCTTACCTCTATGCTAAAACCCTCTCCCTCACTTTTTCCCTTTTGTTGTCCTGTTTCTCTTACCCTATTCCTGCTTTAGATTTTCCCTATTCCTTCTGTTTACCTCCTGTCAAAATTTCACCCTACTTATATATCCTATTTCCAATCCACTGCTCTAAATCCTTATACATATATCCCTTATCTTTCTTCACTATCCCAATTTTTTTTTCTTCTTCTTCTATCTTTCTATTGTTTTGTTGCTTTTTGCTTGATTGTTGAGTATATTGTTTTTTTGTTGTTGTTTGTTTGTTTTGTGTCTGTGTGTGTGTGTGTTTTTAGGACTGGTTGTGAGGCTATTTGTCTTTTTCTATATCTTTTTTCTGCTGGTTTTTCCTCCCTCCACCCGCCCCCCTCCCCCCCGGTTAGATTTGTGATTCCGTTTTCCCTTGCCTCTCTTGATATTATTGGTTGTTTCTAGTTTGCATTCATCTCCAGGGAACTGTTGTTGGAATTTCTTGGGATTAGTGGTGGTTCTATAGGAGTTTTCTCCTCATATAAATAGTCTCTTCCCCTCATCTACTTCAGTCTCCCTCTTGGCTCTTTATTTTTTTTCTTTTTTCTTTCTTTTTCCCCCTCCTTCTTCCCAATTTCATTTTTGCACTTCCTTCCCTGCCCCAACTTTTCTTTTCTTTTTCTCTTTTATCTTTTTCTCTTCTTTCTTCCTTATCCCCTAATTCTCTTATTTCATGTAGTCACCTTTATGTGGGGTTATTAATATCGTGAATATATTTGTGTATAGTGCCTGGTACGTGGTGCCTTGTTGTGTTGTATTTTGTGCCTTTAAATCAACACAGCAGATCCAAGCAACAGCAGCCTCCTGAGCACCACACCCTCTGTCTGAGGAGTAGCAGCTGTGGGTGAACCCTCCCCCCACCACCTAGAAGAGCCACCACAGCTGTGAACAACACCCACCAGAGGAGCTGCTGCAAACTGAGGAGCAGCTGCTACCACAACAGCCCAAAGAGCAACCACAGACCAAGGACTCACTGCCACCCAGGGAGCAGCCACTGAATGACTCAACGTCTAGATATGTCAGTGAGATCAAACATGGGTAGACAAAGAAACCCCCAAAGGAAAGAAAAGGAGGACTCACCAGAAAAGCAGCTAAGTGATACAGAGGCATGCAACATGACAGAAAAAGAATACAGATTAAGGTCCCAGAGTGCATAAACCAGATGGAGGAAAAAATCAATAACATATGCAAGAAGCTAGAAGAAACAGATGAAAAAATCAACAAATTAAGTAAGACGCAAGAAGAAATGAAGAGTGACATAGCTGCAATAAAAAACACCATTGAAAGTATCAACAGTACACTAGGAGAAGCGGAGGAACGAATTAGTGAATTAGAAGACAAGGAAGGGAGGACAACCGCATCCCTTGGGACAGGCACAGCCTCTGATGCGGGAAAGGAGATCCGCGGGATTCCTGGCGCCGCCGGGGGATTTGAGAGCTGGGTTCTGTGATCACGGAGGACTGAGCCTAAAGGGGGCAGCCTGAAGAGCTGACCTGACCATGCAGTGCCCGTAAAAGAAGAGTTTACAGAAACCAACCCTTCCCAGTTTCTGCGGCCTGCGTTTGTTTGTTTGTTCTCGCCTAATCTTGTTCATGGGACATTTCGGATACAGACACTCACCTGTGCTGAAGAGAGGGAGAGGGTGCGGAGGAGTGGAATCCGGGGAGAGACTGAGGACAGAGGGTGGACCAGGAGAGGTGGCAGCGAATTGAGTGCTGAGACGCCCCTCAGCCCAGGACTGGGGCAGCCATTCTCTCTGGAGAGTGAGACTCCTCCTCCCAGCCCCCAGGCAAGGAGCACAGCCACACCCAGATTCCACCCTGAATGAGATCAAGGATTAAAATAATCTGATCAGCCCCTGGGAGTTAACAGTGTCTGGCCTATAGAGGGATTTTCAATGCCATATAGCCTCAGAGGCCAAACCCAGAACACTGCCACCCAGAGGCTGAGCCACAAACTGACTCTTTGCTAAACACAAAATAAGGCAGTCTGGGAAACAAATACGTCCTGCTTTAAAATAAGGACGGTGGTTTACAACACAGAGGAACAGTGTATCGCAGGGAAACTCAGCACTCTCCTGCATACCTGGCAGGACTAAAGGCGAGCCAGACTGAAGAATAGAAGATCTGAAGGACCTTCACTACTGCAATTTTTTTCTTTCTTTTTTCAACTTTTAACTAAGAAACCAATTTTTTCTTCTGTTTTTTTTTTTTATTTTTTCTTCTTTTTTTTCCTCTTTTTCCATCACCTGATTTTATCCTTTTAATTACTACCTTCTTATTTTTAACCAGTATTCTTACTGCTACCATTTTACCATCTTTTAAAGTGCCATTTTATTTTCTCTTTATTTTATTTTGGGATTAGTGTTCTCCAGTCTATTTTCATCGTTATATTATTGGTTGTTTCTAGTTTGCATCCAACGGGGAGCTGTTGCTGGAATTTGCTGGGATAAGTGGCGGTTCTATAGGAGTATTCTCCTCATATAAAAAGTCTCTTCCCCTCTTCCACTTCAGTATCTCCTTTTGCTCTTTTTTTCCTTTTCTTTTCTTGCTTTTATTTTCCCCCCTTCTTTTTCCCAACTTCATTTTTGCACTCCTTTTTTTGGTCCATACTTTTCTTTTTTCTTTTTTCTCTTTTTCTTTTCCTTCTACCTATCCCCTAATTCTCTTAATTTGGGTGGTTGCCTTTATTTGGGGTTATTAATATCATGAATATATTTGTGTTTAGTGCCTGGTACGTGGTGCCTTGTTGTGTTGTATTTTGTGCCCTTAAATCAACGCAGCAGATCCAAGCAACTGCAACTTCCTGAGCACCATACCCTCTGCTAAGGAACAGCAGCTGCACGTGAAACCGCCCCCCACCAGCCGGAAGAGCCACCAAAGCTGTGAACATCACAGACCAGAGGAGCTGCTGCCAACTGAAGAGCAGCTGCTATCGCAACCGCCCGAAGAACAACCACAGACCAAGGACTCACTGCCACCCAGGGAGCAGCCACTGAATGACTCAACACCTAGATATGACAGTGAGATCAAATATGGGTTGACAAAGAAACCCCCAAAGGAAAGAGAAGGAGGACTCTCCAGAAAAGCAGCTAAGTAATACAGAGGCATGCAACATGACAGAAAAAGAATTCAGAATAAGGCTCCTAGAGTGCATAAACCGGATGGAGATAAAAATCGACAACCTCTGCAAGAAGCTAGAAGAAACAAATGAAAAAGTCAACAACTTAAGTAAGACCCAAGAGGAAATGAAGAGTGATATGGCTGCAATAAAAAACACCATTGAAAGTATCAAGAGTAGACTAGGAGAAGCGGAGGACCGAATTAGTGAATTAGAAGACAAAGAAGCAAAACACACCCAAAATGTACTGCAATTGGAGGAAAAAATTAAAAGACAGGAGGAGAGCCTAAGGGAGCTTTGGGACAACATGAAACGAAACAACATACAAATAATAGGGGTACCAAACAACAGAAAGATGAACAAGGATTAGAAAACCTATTCGAAGAAATAATATCAAAAAACATCCCTGAGGTGGGGAAGAAAAAAGTAACAAAAGCCCAGAGAGTCCCAAACAAGTTGAACCCGAAAAGACCTACACGAAGACACATCATAATTACCATGGCAAATGTTCAGGACAAAGAGAGAATCTTACAGGCCACAAGAGAGAGACGGGAAGTCACATACAAGGGATCTCCCATTAGATTATCAAATGATTTCTCAACAGAAACACATCAGGCCAGAAAAGAATGGACGGAAATTTACAAAGTGATGCAAAGCAAAAAACTGAATCCAAGAATACTCTATCCAGCAATGCAATCATTCAAACTTGAAGGGGAAATGAGAAGCTTCACAGACAAAAAAAGGCTAAGGGAGTTTATCACCACCAAGCCAGCAATGCAAGGAATGCTAAAGGATCTGGTATAAAAAGAAGAAATAAAAAGCTCAGAAAGAAAACAGCCACACACAAAAAAAGAAATGGCTACAAACAAGTACCTTTCAATAATAACTTTAAACGTAAATGGACTAAATGCTCCAACCAAAAGACATCAAGTGGCTGAAGGGATAAAAAAACATGACCCATACATCTGCTGTCTACAAGAAACCCTCCTCATTAGAAGGGACTCACACAGACTGAAAGTGAAAGGATGGAAAAATATCTTTCAGGCAAATGGAAAGGAAAAGAAAGCTGGGGTAGCAATACTTATATTGGACAAAATAGACCTCAAAGTGAAGGCCATAACAAGAGATAGGGAAGGCCACTTCATAATACTAAAGCGATCAATACAACAAGAAGATATAACCCTTGTAAACATATATGCACCCAATGCAGGAGCACCCAAATTTATAAAAAAACTCCTGGAAGATATCAAAGGAGAGAACGACAACAATACAATCATAGTAGGGGGCTTTAATACACCACTGACAGCACTGGATAAGTCCTATAGACAAACAATCAGCAAAGATACAGCAATCCTAAATGACTCACTTGATCAGTTGGACTTAATAGATATCTTCAGAACGCTTCAATCCAAAGCCAGGGAATATGCGTTCTTCTCAAGTGCCCATGGGACATCTTCAAAAATAGACCACATTTTGGGTCACAAGCAAGGTATCCCCAAATTCAAGAAGATTGAAATCATAAAAAGCATCTTCTCAGACCATGATGGCATAATATTAGAAATAAACTACAATAAAAACAACCCAAAATACTCAAACACCTGGAAGCTGAATAGCATGCTATTAAATATTGATTGGGTTACCAATGAGATCAAAGAAGAAATTAAAAACATCCTGGAAACTAACGATAATGAAAACACAACAATCCAAACCCTATGGGACACAATGAAGGCAGTACTGACAGGGAAGTTTATAGCTCTACAGGCGTATCTCAAAAATCAAAAAAAAAAAAATGTTAGTAAATCATCTAACTCTACAACTCAAAGAATTAGAAAGAGAGCAACAAGAAAAGCCCAGAGTGAGTAGAAGGAAGGAGATAATAAAGATTAGAGCAGAAATAAATGACATAGAGACCAAAAAAACATTACAGAAAATCAATGAAACCAAGAGCTGATTCTTTGTAAGGATAAACAAGATTGACAAACCTCTGGTCAGACTCACCAAGAAGCAAAGAGCGAGGACCCAAATAAACAAAATCAGAAACTATAGAGGCAAAATAACAACAGACCCCACAGAAATACAAATGATTGTTAAAAAATACTATGGACAGCTATACTCTAACAAACTGGAAAACCTGGAGGAAATGGACATATTCCTAGAAAAATACAACATTCCAAAAGTCAATCAGGAAGAATGTAATAATCCCAACGGGCCAATAACTATGGAAGAAATTGAAGCAGTCATCAAAAAGCTTCCAGCAAACAAAAGCCCAGGACCAGACGGCTTCACAAGGGAGTTTTAACAATCATTCAAGGAAGAACTAAAACCTATCCTCCTCAGACTACTACAAAAAATCCAAGAGGAAGGAACACTTCCAAGCTCATTCTATGAAGCCAGCATCACCCTAATACCAAAACCAGGTAAAGACAACACAATGAAAGAGAATTACAGGCCAATATCCCTCATGAAAATAGATGCCAAAATCCTCAACAAAATCTTAGCCAATTGGATCCAGCAGTACATCAGAAAGATCATACACCATGACCAAGTAGGATTTGTCCCAGGGATTCAAGGATGGTACAATATCTGCAAATCAATAAACGTGATACATCACATAAACAAATTGAAAGAAAAAAAACACATGCTCATATCAATTGATGCAGAAAAAGCATTTGACAAAATCCAACACTCATTTTTGATAAAAACTCTCAGCAAGGTGGGAATAGAAGGATCATACCTCAACATAATAAAAGCCATATATGACAGGCCCACAGCCAACATCAT
Source organism: Myotis pilosus (assembly GCA_036010255.1). Taxonomy (NCBI): domain Eukaryota; kingdom Metazoa; phylum Chordata; class Mammalia; order Chiroptera; family Vespertilionidae; genus Myotis; species Myotis pilosus. The sequence goes on from JASKON010000009.1 coordinate 28,620,538, forward strand.
ACTCAATGGACAAAAACTAACACCATTTCCTCTAAGAACACGAACAAGACAGGGATGCCCACTCTCACCACTCCTGTTCAACATAGAACTGGAAATATTAGCCATTGCATTTAGGCAAGAAGAAGAAATAAAAGGCATCCAAATTGGAAAAGAGGAAGTAAAACTATCCTTATTTTCAGACAACATGATATTATACATACAAAACCCTAGAGACTCCATCAAAAAGCTACTAGGCTTAATACATGAATTTGGCAATGTAGCAGGATACAAAATACACACCAAGAAATCTGAGGCATTTCTATACACCAATAATGAACTTTCATAAAGAGAGATTATAAAAACAATCCCATTCTCCATCGCACCAAAAAAATTAAGCTACCTAGGAATAAACTTAACTAAAGAGGTAAAAGACCTCTACTCAGAAAACTACAGGACGCTGAAAAAAGATATAGAGGAAGACATAAACAGATGGAAGAACATACCGTGTTCATGGATTGGGAGAATCAACATCATTAAAATGTCCATACTACCCAAAGCAATCTATAAATTCAACGCACTTCCCATTAAAATACCAAGAGCATATTTCACAGATCTAGAACGAACTCTCCAAAAATTCATCTGGAATAAAAAAAAAGACCCCGAATAGCTGCAGCAATCCTGAGAAAGAACAAAGTAGGTGGGATCTCAATACCAAATATCAAGCTGTATTACAAATCCACTCTTCTCAAAACTGCCTGGTACTGGCACAAGAACAGGCATATAGATAAATGGAATAGAATAGAGAGCCCAGAAATCGGCCTGAACCAATATGCTCAATTAATATTTGATAAAGGAGGCAAGAACATGCAATGGAGCCAAGATAGTCTCTTCAATAAATGGTGTTGGGGAAATTGGACATATATATGCAAGAAAATGAAACTAGACCACCAACTTACACCATACACAAAAATAAACTCAAAATGGATAAATGACTTAAATGTACGACAGGAAACCATAAAAATTCTAGAAGAATCCAAAGGCAACAAAATCTCAGACATACGCCGAAGCAATTTCTTCACTGATACAGTTCCTAGGGCACTTGACACTAAATAGAAAATGAACAAATGGGACTACCTCAAAATAAAAAGCTTCTGCACAGCAAAAGAAACCATCATCAAAACAACGAGAAAATCCACTGCGTGGGAAAACATATTTGCCAATATCATATCTGATAAGTGCCTAATCTCCAGAATTTATAAGGAAGTCATACAACTTAACAAAAAGAAGATAAACAATCCAATCAAAAAATGGGCAAAGGACCTAAATAGACACCTTTCAAAGGAAGATATTCAGAAAGCCAAGAGACAAATCAACAAACGACAAGTGCTGGAGAAGTTGTGGAGAAAAAGGAACACTTGAGCACTGTTGGTGGGAATGCAGACTGGTGCAGCCACTATGGAAGACAGTGTGGAATTTCCTCAAAAATCTAAAAATGGAACTCCCATTTGACCCTTTGATCCCACTTCTAGGAATATATCCCAAGAAACCAGAAACACCAATCAGAAAGGATATATGCACCCATATGTTCATAGCAGCACAATTCACCATAGCTAAGATCTGGAAACAGCCTAAGTGCCCATCAGTAGATGAATGTATTAGAAAACTGTGGTACATCTACACGATGGAATACTATGCTGCTGTAAAAAAGAAGGAACTCTTACCATTTGCAATGGCATGGATGGAGTTGGAGAGCCTTATGCTAAGTGAAATAAGCCAGTCAATGAAGTAAAAATACCACATGATCTCACTCATTCATGGATAATAAAGACCATTATAAACTTTTGAACAATAGATACAGGGGCAGAGCTCCCTCAAACAGATTGTCAAACTGCAGCGGGAAGGCCGGGGAGGGTTGGGGGGCAGGAGGGAGGGGGGTAAGCATAACCAATGGACATAAGACACTGGGGGGTTAGGGGCAGCCAGGGGATTGTTAAGGCTGGGGGGAAAAAAGGACACATATGTAATACCCTTTGTAATACTTTTAGCAAAAAAAAAAATTTGATTGGGCACTTAGGTTGCTTTCATTGTTTGGCTTTTGTAAATCATACTACAATGAACATAGTGATGCATATGTTTTTCTTTTAATTTGTATTATGTTTTGGGGGGGAGGTAAACACTCAGAAATTAAATCACTGGCTCATACGCAGTTTCATTTTAATTTTAGGGGTATCCTCCATGTTTTCCTTAGGAACTGCATCAATCTGCATTCCCAACAACAGTGCACAATGTTTTCCTGTTCTTCACATTCTCACCAACAATTGTTTGTTGTTTCACTGATGAGAGCTATTCTGATAGGTGTAAGGTAATATCTTATTGTAGTTTTAATATTTTTAAATATTTTTATTGATTTCAGAGAGCAATGAGATAGAAACATCAATGAAAAGAGGGAATCAATGATCAGCTGCTTTCCTGCATGCCCCCTATTGGATATTGAGCCCTCAACTTGGGCACATGCCCTGACCAGGAATCAAACCATGAACTACTGGTTCATTGGAGCCACATCAGTGGGGCTGTAGTTTTAATTTGTATTCCTCTGATGATTAGTGAAATTGAACATCTTTTCATATGTCTATTTGCAATGTGTATCATCTCTTTAGAGAAGGGTGTACTCAGGTCCTTTGCCTTAAAAACAATTTTAATTGTTTTTGTTGTTGTTTTCTTGGTGTTGAGGTGCATGAGTTTTTTATAAATTTTGGATATTAAATTTTTATCAGATATATCATTGGAGAATATGTTCTCCCATACATTAGGTCTTTGTTTATTTTTTTATTTTGTTTCCTTTGCCTAAAGAGATATACCTGAATAAATATTGCTAAAAGAAATTTACTGGCTATATTTTCTTGTAAGAATTGTATCATTTCAAGTCTTACATTTTAATCTGTAATTTATTTTGAGTTTATTCTTGTATGTGGTATAAGAAGGTCATCTAGTTTCCTTTCTTTTCATGAATTAGTCCAATTTTTCCAACACTATTTAATGAATAGTCTGTCTTTACCCTCCTTTGTCAAATATTGATTGATCATATATGTGAGGCTCTCTATTCTGTTCCATTGATCTATATGTCTGTTTTCATGCCAGTACCAGGTTGTTTTGCATACTATATAGCCTTATAGAATAGTTTTATATTATGTAGTGTGATGCTTCCAACCTGGTTATTTCTCAAGATTTTTGTGGCTATTCAGGGTCTTTTTTGGTCCATATAGATTTTTGCAATATTTGTTCTAGTTCTGTGAAATGTACCATTGCTATTTTGATAGGGATGTGTTGAATTTTTAGATTGCTTTGGGTAACATAGACATTTTAATGCTACTATTACTTCCTATCTATGATTATAGTATATGCTCCCATTTATCTTATAGTCTTTTGATTACATGTCTTTTACATCCTTGGTTAAGCTTATTCTTAGGTTTTGTGGGGGTTTTCTATGCAATTATAAGTGGGATTGTTTTCTTATTTTCTCTTTCTGATAGTTCACTATCTATACTAATAAAAGCCTTAGGGGTGATCAAGCCATCAGGAGGGCATTTGGGGGCAATCAGGCTGGCAGGGGAGCAGTTAGGTGTCAATCAGGCCAGCAGGGGAGCAGTTAGGGGGTGATCAGGCTGGCAGGAGGCAAGCGGTTAGGAGCCAGCAGTCCCGGATTGTGAGAGGGAGGTCTGACTGCCGGTTTAGGCCTAATCCTGTCGGGCTTAAACCAACAGTTGGACATCCACTGAGGAGTCCCAGATTGGAGAGGGTGCAGACTGGGCTGAGAGACACCCCCCATGCATGAATTTCATGTACCAGGCCACTAGTTTATGTATAAAAATGCAACTGATTTCTAATGATTTATTTTGTATCTTTCTACTTTACTAAATTCATTTACTGGTTCTAGGAGTTTTATGGTAGAATCTTAAGGGTTCCCTATATACAGTATTATATCATCTGCAAATAATTATCTCTTCTTTTCCAATTTGGATGCCTTTTATTTCCTCTTTTTGTCTTATTGCTGTGGTGTACCTTTATTCATTTGTTTGTTGATAGACACTTGTTTCCATATATTTGCTATTGTGAATAATGCTGCAATAAACATGAGAGTGCATATATCTCTTTGATTTTATGTTTTTATTTCCTTTGCATATATACTCAGAAGTGAAATTACTGAACCCTATGGTAGTTCTACTTTTTTGTTATTTTAGAAACCTCTATACTGTTTTCCATAGTGTCTGAACCAATTTGCATTTCTATCAACAGTGCACAAGTGTTTCCTTTTTTCCACTTCCCCACAGACATATTATTCTTGTATTCTTTTTTATTTTATTTTTCCATTACTATTTATCCCCCCTATGTCATCTTCTACCTCCACCCACCTTGCTCCCCCCCTCAATCACCACACTGTTGTCCATGAGTTTCCTCTCTCTCTCTCTCCCTCTCTCTCTCTTGCTCAATTCCTCCATTTCCCTCATATCCACCCCACCACACACACACACACACACACACACACACACACACACACACACACACACATCAGAGCTGTCTGCCTGGTCTCTATCTTTGAGTGTCTCTAGTTTGCTTGGTAGTAATTTGTTCATTAAATTCCACATACGAGTGAAATATTGTACTTGTCTTTCTCTGACTGGCTTATTTCACTTAGCATAATGTTCTCCAGGTCCATCCAAGCTGTCTCAAAGGGTAAATTTTTCTTTCTTTTTACAGAAGAGTAGTATTCCATTGTGTAAATGTACCACAGCTTTTTTATCCACTCCTACTGATGGACACTTGGGCTGATACCAAATCTTGGCTATTGTAAATAATGCTGCAATGAACATTAGGGGTACATATATTCTTTATAATTTGTGTTCTGGGTTTCTCCAGAAACATTTCCAGAAGTAGAATTGCTGGGTCATAAGGCAGTTTCATTTTTAATTTTGTGAGGTAACTTCATACTCTTCCATAGGGGCTGCACCAATCTGCATTCCCACTAACAGTGCACAAACGTTCCTTTTCTCCACATCCTTGCCATCACTTGTTTGTTGTTTTATTGATAATAACCATTCTGACAGGTGTGAAGTGATATCTCATTGTGGTTTAAATTTGCATTTCTCTAGTTATTAGTGACTAAGCGTCTTTTCATGTCTATTGGTCATATGTATGTCTTCTTTCGAGAAGTATCTATTCAGATCTTTTGCCAATTTTTTAAATTGGATTGTTTGGGTTTTTGTTGTTTACTAGTAGTTGTCTAAACTCCATAAATTTTAGATATTAACCCCTTATCAAATGTATCATTGGTGAATATGCTTGCCTATTCAGTGAATTGTCTCAACAGTGATCTTGAGAAAGAAGAACAAAGTTGCAGGAATCACAATACCTGGTATCAAACTGTACTACAAGGCCATAGTAATCAAAACAGCATGGTACTAGCATAAAACAGACATATAAATAAATGGAACAGAATATAGAATTGGTTTTAGTTTAATGAAGTCTTATTTGATTTTTCTTTTTATTGCTTGTGTTTTTGGTGTCACAGCTAAAACAAAACAAAACAAAACAAAAGAAAACAAAAAAAACACTATTTCCAAGAACAAGGTCAAGGAGCATTTTTTTTTTCTCTAGAAGTTTATGGTATTAGGTCTTATGTTTAAGTTTTTAATCTATTTTAAGTTAATTTCTATAGGTAGTGTAAGGTGGAGATCCAATTTCATTTTTCTGCGTGTCGTTATCTCATTTTCCCCATACAATTTCCCCAATTTAAAGTTGTTGGCTCCTTTGTCAAATATTAGTTAAACATACATTCATGTGTTTATTTCTGGGCTCTCTTTTCTGTTCCATTGGTCTATGTCTCTGTTTTCATACCATGACCATACTGTTTCAATTATTATAGCTTTGTAGTATAGTGTTAAACCAGGAAGTCTGATTCTCCAGCTTTGCCCTTCTTTCTCATAATTTCTTTTCCTATTCAGTGTCTTTTGTGGTTTTATGCAAATTTTAGGATGTTTCTTATTATTGCTGTGAAAAATGGCATTATAATTTTGATAGGGATTGCATTAAATCTATAGATGGCTTTGGGTAGTATGTATATTTTAACAATATTAATTTTTCACATCCATAAACAAAAAATATTGTTCCATTTGTTTGTGTAGTTTTCATTTTTTTTATCAAACTCTTAGTCTTATAGTTTTCAATGTGCAGAACTTTCACTTCTGGAGCTAACTTTATTCTTAAGTATTTTATTGGTTTTGATGCTATTGTAAATGGGATACTTTTAAATTTTTTTTTCAGATATTCTGTTGTCAGTTTATAGAAGTGCAAGTAATTTCTGCATGTTTATTTTATAGCCTGTAACTTTACTGAATTTGGTGATTAGTTCTAACATATTTTAGTAGATTGTATAGGCTTTTCTAAATATAATGTCATGTCACCTGTAAATAATAACAATTGAACTTATTTTTTTCTAATTTGGATGACTTTTATTTCTTTGTCTTGACTAATTGTTCCAGCTAGGACTCCAAGTACTATGTAGAATGAATGGTAAGAGTGGGTACCCTTGTCTTGTTCCTGACTTTAGAGGAAAACTTTCAACTTTTCACCATTGAATATAATGTTAATTGTGGGTTGTCATATGTGTCCTTTATTATGTTAAGGTATGCACCTTTTATACCAAAATTGTTGGGTGTTTTTTATCATGAAAGGCTATTGTATTCCATCAAATGCTTTTTTTGGTATCTATTAAGATGTGTCATATGATTGTTTCTTTCTATTAATATTTATTGATTTGCATATCTTGAACCATTCTTACACGCCAGGAGTAAATCTCACTTTGTCATGGTATAATCCTTTTAATGTACTATTTAATTCAGTTTGCTAATATTTTCTTGATAATTTTAACATCTCAATTTATTAGGTATTTTAGTCTGTGGTTTTCTTTTCTTATAATGTCCTTATCTGACTTTAGTATCAGGGTAATGCTGAACTTGTAAAATGAATTTCAAAGTGTTTGCTCTTCTTCAAGTACTTGGAAAAGTTTGAGAAAGATTGGCCATGATTTTTCTTTAAATATTTGATGGATTTACCAGTGAAACCATTTCATCCTAGGATTTGCTGTGCTTACAGATTTTTGGATTAAGAATTCAATCTTCATACTTATTGGTCTGCTCAGATTTTCTAATTCTTTGTGATTATCTTGGTAGGTAGTATGTTTCTAGGAATTTGTCCATTTCTTCTAGGTTATTCCATTTTTTACATATAATTATTTATAAAAATTCATTATTGTTCTTTGTATTCTGTAGTATGAGTTGCAATGTCTTCTCTTTCATTTGTGATTTTATTTATGTGTCTTATTTCTTTTATCTTTAGTCTAGATAAAGGTTTTGAATCTTGTTTATCTTTTTAAAATAACAGCTCTTAGGTTAATTTTTACTTTTTTTCTGGACTCAATTTTTTTCTGTTCTGATCTTTGTTATTTCCTTTCTTCTCTTAACTTTGGGCTTAGTTTGTCTTTCTTTATATAGTTTCTTTAGGTATAAAGATAAGTTGGTTGAGATCTTTTGATTTTTCCCCTATCCATTTATTGTTATAAACTTCCCTATCAGAACAGATTTTGTAGCAACCTATGTTTTGGTGTATTATGTTTCCATTATCCTTTGTTATGAGATTTAAAAAAAAAATCCTTTTCATTTCTTATTTAACCCATTTATAATTACAATGAGTATATATTTTGGATGAATTGACCTATTATACTTTGACCTTCTCTATCTCTTATTACTGGACTTAGATTAAGGTCTATTTTGTCTGATATAATTATATCTATCCAGGTTTTCTTTTGGTTTCTACTTGCATGGGATATCCTTTTATATCCCATTACTTTGAAACTCTGTGTGTTTTTAATGCTGATGTGAGTCTCTTAACGTAGCATAGAGTTGAGTCTCATTTATTTATCCATATAGCCACTTTGTGCCTTTTGATTGGGGAATTCAGTCCACTTTTACTTAGTTATTTTTCATGCATACTTTTTAAAATTGATTTCAGAAAGGAAGGGGGAGGGAGAGAGAGATAGAAACATCAGTGATGAGCTCCTTATAAATTTTGGAGATTAGACCCTTATTGGAGATAACATTGGCAAATATGTTCTCCCATGCAGTGGGCTTTCTTGTTATTTTATTGATGGTTTCTTTTGCTGTGCAAAAGCTTTTTATTTTGATGTAGTCACATTTGTTTATTTTCTCCTTAGTATCCATTGTCCTAGGAGTTGTATTGATAAAGATATTGCTACTACATATGTCTGGTATTTTGCTTCCTATGGATTCTTCTAATATTTTTGTGGTTTCCGCCTTACTTTTAAGTCCTTTATCCATTTTCAGTTTATTTTTGTGTATGATGTAAGTTGGTGGTTTAGTTTCTTTATTTTCCATGTACCTGTCTAATTTTTCCAGCACCATTTATTGAAGAGACCGCCTTGACTCCATTGTATGGTCTTGCCTCCTTTGTCAAATATTAATTGAGCATAATGGCTTGGATCTATTTTTGGGTTTTCTGTTCTGTTCCATTGGTCTATATGCCTGTTCTTGTGCCAGTACCAGGCAGTTTTGAGAACAGTGGCTTTGTAAAATAACTTGCTATCTGGTATTGTGATGCCTCCAACTTTGTTCATCTTTCTCAAAATTGCTGGGGTTATTTGGGGTCTTTTTTTATTCCATAGGTGTTCTAGGTGTTTGAAATATGCTGTTGGTATTTTAATGGGGATTTCATTTGAATCTATAGATTGCTTTGGGTAGTATGGACATTTTAATGATGTTGATTCTACCAACGCATGAACACGGTATATTCTTCCACTTGTTTTTGTATTCCTCTATCTCTTTTATCAATGTACTGTAGTTTTCTAAGTACAGGTCTTTTATCTCCTTAGTTAAGTTTATTCCTAGGTATCTTAATTTTGTTGTTGTTGTTGCAATGGTAAATGGGATTTTTTTTTTTAATTTCTCTTTCTGTGAGTTCATTGCTGATGTATTAACAAAGCTATAGATTTCTGGGTGTTAATTCTGTAACCTGCTGAGTTCATTTACTAAGTATAGTAGTTTTTGAGCTCATACATATTAACAATGGGAGATAAACATTCCAATAAAAAAATGGCAAAAGACCTAAATAGACACTTTTGGAAAGAGGACATACGGAAGGCCAAGAGACGTATGAAAACATGCTCAAAGTCACTAATCATCCGAGAGATACAAATCGAAACGACAATGAGGTACCTTCTCACACCTCTCAGAATGGCTATCATGAACAAAGCAATAAACAACAAGTGCTGGTGAGGATGTGGAGAAAAAGGAACCCTCGTGCACTGCTGGTGGGAATGCAGACTGGTGCAGCCACTGTGGAAAACAGAATGGAATTTCCTCAAAAAAATTAAAATGGAACTCCCATTTGGCACAGTAATCCCATTTATAGGAATATATCCCAAGAAATCAGAAACACCAGTCAGAAAGGATATATGCACCCCTATGTTCATGGCAGCACAATTTACAATAGCTAAGATCTGGAAACAGCCTAAATGCCCATAAGCAGATGAGTGGATTAAAAAACAGTGGTACATCTACACAATGGAATACTATGCTGCTATAAAAAGGAGGTACTTTTACCATTTGCAACAGCATGGATGAACCTGGAGAACATTATGCTAAGTGAAATAAGCCACTTGGAGAAATATAAATATCACATTATCTCACTCATTTGTGGAATATAATGAATAACATAAACTGGTGAACAAAAATAGATCCAGAGACAGAGAAGCATCAAACAGACCCTTAAACCTCAGAGGGAAGGCAAGGGAGGTCGGGGTTGGGGGGAGGAGTCAGAGATCAACCAAAGGACTTGTATGCATGCATATTTGCATAACCCATGGATACAGACAGTAGGGGGGTGAGGGCATGTGCTGAGGGGTGGAAAAGGTTGGGAGAGGTCAATGGAGGTAAAAGGAGACATATGTAATTATTTAAACAATAAAGAAGTTGTTTTAAAAAGCAACATCAATGATGAAAGAGAATCATTAATTGACTGCCTCCTGCACTCCCCCTACTGGGGATTGAACTTGCAACCCGGGCCTGTGCCCTTGACAAGAATGGAATCTGGGACCCTTCAGTCTGCAGGCTGATGCTCTATCCACCTAGCCAAGCCAGGTAGGGCTCATATACACTGATTAATGCCATCTAATTCATTGTGTGGGACCATTTTTATTTCTATTGTTTTATTTCCTTTTGTTTCTGCATTAAAAAATAAATTGGTGAGGTCCAAGATGGTGGCCGACAGTAAAGAAGAGAATGTGAGTGAGTGAGAGAATGAAAGGAGAGTGCGTGGATGTGTGGGGCCTGTGTGTATGTGTGAGTGACAGACAGATGTATTTCACAGGACTGTTGGGGATTGGTGGACCAGGCTCCCCTGGCTGGGCAGCCTCTATTACTGCTGAAATCTCTCCCAGAGCAGCCAGCTCTGCTGCAGAGAACGTGCCATCTTGAAGGGGAGAGCCGCTGTGACTGGGAGCCCAGCCTCACCTCTACCTGGGGAGACCTCGGATACCTCCCAGGACCCTACAGCCACAACGCCTAGGGAGCAGCTACCTCGGCTGGGAACCCACAAACACTGAAAGTCCAGCCTCCCCAGCCGCGGGCCCCTAAAAGTTTGTCCAGGGGGAGACAAAAAGCTGGCCAAATAGGCAGACGGGTCCTTCGCCTTCTCACAGAGCAGATAGAAGAAACAGCTGAATGGAATAACATCCACCTGGAATTGGCAAATTAAACACAGCTGATGAGGCAATCTGTGGACAGAAAGGTCAGTGATCACCTGGAGAGCGGTGGGATCAGGGATCTGGGCTGGAGGGAGAAACACATACAGCCAGGACTAGAGTTTCAGAGGGAGACTACACTGCACCAAGTCCCTGTCCCTTGGGGACACGTATAGCACTCCGCCATGGAAGGGGGTCCACAGGGTTGCTGGCAGCTGGGGACTCTAGGTCTAAGCCAGCTGTGGGCAAACTATGGCCAGCTCGGCTGTTCTATCCGCCTGCGGAGCCTAAAGAGCGGAGGGTTCTCTTGCTCTCCCCTCTGCTCCTTCACCAGCAGCAGCGTTAACATGTATTAGTTCACACAAACACTCCATCCATGCTTTTGTTCCGGCCCTCCGGTCCAGTTTAAGAACCCATTGTGGCCCTGGAGTCAAAAAGTTTGCCCACCCCTGGCTAAGCCCACAGACATGGGAGGCTGTGCCCAGAAAGGCAGCCTGAAGTTCTGCACAGGCCATGCAGTGCCGGGAAAGGGGAGGGGGGAGACGCACAGTGTTGCGATTGCTCTGTATTTATAATTTCCATGCTTTTATTTGCTAAACCCTGTGTATAGGATCTTACAATTACAAACACTCACTGAGGCTGTGGTGCAGGGGAAGGTGGTTTTGTGGATGCTGTGGAGCAAAATAGGGAGAGATGGTCAGGAAGCCAGCTCTGGGACAGTCTGATCCCTCCAACCCTGAACAGACATTTTTCTCCTGAAGACCAGGCCCCTTCTAGCAGCACAGCCGTACCCAGACTTGAGCTTGGCAGGGAAACAAAAGATTCTAAATACCCCCAGGGAGCCCTCAGGGACTGAGTTTGAGGGGCCATTTGGTCCCGGAAACTAATACAGAAACACCGCCACCTAGAAGTAATATCAGAAATAGATGCTTGTGTAAATATGACTGAAAACACGAAGGAAAACAAAGTGGCAGATTAAGCCTGCCTGCCTGAAACCAAGGCTGTGACGTCTAACACAGAGGAGTGGTGGACTGCAGGGAGCTTCAATACTGTGCTGACTACCTAACAGGAAACTGAGATGTGGCAGACAGAACAGTAGAGAGGTGTCTTAAACCACCCCCCATGGGACATTAAAACTCAGCTGAAGCGAACGAACTCCACTATTTCACTTTTTTATTTTTTATCTTTTACTTAAGAAACTAAATTTTTCTTTATTTTATTATTTTTATTTATTATTATGACTATTATTTTTAACATTTCATTTTATAAAATTTATTCATTTTTTGGATTAGTGTTCTACATTCTATTTTTATTTTTTAAAAATATATTTTATTGATTTTTTTACAGAGAGGAAGGGAGAGGGATAGAGAGTTAGAAACATCAATGAGAGAGAAACATTGATCAGCTGCCTCCTGCATGCCCCCTACTGGGGATGTGCCCGCAAAGAAGGTACATGCCCTTGACCAGAATCGAACCTGGGACCTTTCAGTCCGCAGGCCAGTGCTCTATCCACTGAGCCAAGCTGGTCAGGGCATATTTTTATTTTTTATCATTATTTTACTCTATCTCATTTTTTTCTTTTATGCTAATCCTTTCTTCCTCACTTCTCCCTTCTTCATCCTGTTTCTCTTCTCCTGTTTCTGCTTTAGTTTTTCTCTCTCCTTTCTTTTTACTCCTTGTTAAAAATTGGTCTTTATCTGCTTTATTGATGCATTACTACTATAGTAGCCTCCATTGGCTTACTCATATATCTAATTTCCTCTCCCCTGCTCCGGGTCCATGCACCCTTTTCTTTTCTCTTTCTAGCCAATTTTTTTTCTTGTTGTTATTATTTGTTTGATTGTTTGTTAGTTAGTTTTTTTATTTTTTTTAATTTTATGCTATTGTTTTTCCTCTCCTCACTTCTCTTCTACTAATAGCTTAATTAATTTCACTACCAAACTCAGGCCTATCTGCTCTCTACTCTATTCTCCTTTTCCAAAAATAGATGAATACATAGATAGATTAAAGAAAGGGGAATTTTTAATATATATATATATATATATATATATATATATATATATAATTTATATATTTTTTAAATATTTATTTTAATTATTTTAATAATCATGATTTTTTAATATTTTTATTATTTTGTTTTTTTACTTTTCTTCTTATACACTCATTCTCTTTCTACCTCCACTATACTGAATTGTGGCCATTCCCCCATTCATTCAATTCTTTTACCTTACTTTCTGGAAATAAGCACTGCCTCTTCAGATTTAGCTCCCTTCCTTTTTCTCTGGGTGTTTGTTGTTTGCATTTTTTTGGTTTAGTTATTGGTTTTGTGGAGTTTTCTCCCCATATATGTATATTTTCCCCCATTCTTTTTTTCTCTCTTTCTTTCTCTCTTACCATTTTTCCTTTTCTCAATATCATTTTTCCACTATTTCTCTCCTCTAATTCTCTTTTCTCTGGTGCTCACCTTTATTTGGAGTTATTGGTGTTCTGAATACATTCATGTTTTGTTACCTCTGTGTTGTGTCTTGTCAAGTTGTATTGTGTGCCTTTTGGTCAATGTAATAGATAGTGAGCCATATAACCAGACACCCTGAGAGGAATGAAAATGGGAGACAAAGAAACAGCTTCATGCAAAAGAAAAGGAAGAATCACCAGAAATGGAAGTACACAAAATGGAGGCGAGGCAAGCAATTTGTCAGAGAGAGAATTCTGAGCAATGGTCATAAGGATGCTAAAAAGGATGGAAGACAAATTCAAAAACATGTGTCAGAAACAAGAGGAAATGTAGAAGAACCAAGAAGAAATAAAAAATGACATCACTGCAATAAAGAACACAAAAGAATGCATCAACAGTCGACTAGAAGAAGCAGAGGATTGCATCAGTGAACTAGAAGACAAGGTAGGAAAAAAATACCCAAGCAGAGCAGCAACTGGAAAAACAAACAAACAAACAAAAAAACTTAAAAAGCAGGAGGAGAACTTAAGGGAGCTTTGGAACAACACAAAATGAAACAACATTCATTTCATGCCCAAAGGAGAGAAAACTGAGCAAGGAATAGAAAACCTGTTTGAAGAAATAATGACAGAAAACTTCCCTGATATTGGGAAGAAAAAATTCACACAAGTCAAAGGAGCTCACAGAGTCCCACACAAGATGAACCCAAAAAGACCAACACCATGACACATCATAATTAAATTGGCAAACACCAATGACAAAGTAAGAATCTTAAAGGCTACCAGAAAGAGACAGATAGTTACCTACAAGGGATCTCCCATTAGACTATCAAATGATCTCTCAATAGAAACACATCAGGCCAGAAGGGAATAAGATGAAATATAGAAAGTGATGCAAAACAAGGGACTAAATCCAAGAATACTATACCCAGCAAGGCTATCATTCAAAATTGAAGGTGAAATCAGGAGCTTCTTAGACAAAACAGGTCTAAGGGAGTTTATTACAACCAAACCAGAAATGCAAGAAATTCTAAAAGAGCCCTGACCAGTTTGGCTCAGTGGATAGAGCGTCAGCCTACAGGCTCAAAGAAATTCTAAAAGGACTGCTGAAAAGAAAAAAAAAGAAAGAAGAAGGGAAGAAGGGAAACAGCCATAAAGAATAACAATGGTGACAAAGATGTACCTATCAATAATAACCTTAAATGTAAATGGATTAGATGTTCCAATCAAAAGACATAGGGTAGCTGAATAAATGAGAAACATGACCCAATATCTGCTGTCTACAAGAGACCCATCTCAGAACAAAGGACTCACACAGACTGATAGTGAAGGGATGGGGAAAAAAAATGTTCAGCCAAATGGAAAAGAAAGAAAAGCTGGGGTAGTAATACTTCTATGTACTAGACCTCAAAATGAAGGCCATAACAGGAGACAAGGAAGGACACTTCATAATACTAAAGGGAGGAATTCAACAAGAGGATAAAAATCTGGTAAACATATATGCACCTAATATAGGAACACCAAATGCATAAAAATAAAAACTCCTGGAATATATCAAGGGAGAGACTGACAGTAATACAGTCACAGGAGGGGGCTTTACTATGCCATTGACACCACTGGATAAATTCTCTAAACAAAAAATCAGCAAAAAAATATCAATCCTAAATGACTCACTAGATCAGATGGAATTAATTGACATCTTCAGAACATTTCACCCCAAAGCTACAGAATATACATTTTTCTCTAATGCACATGGGGCATTTTCAAAGATAAACCACATATTGGGAAACAAGCAAAGTCTCTTCAAATTCAAGGAGATAGAAATCATAGCAAGCATCTTCTCAGATCACAATGGCATAAAATTAGAAATCAACTACAACCCAAAAAAATGAAAAAAATCAAACATTTGGAGGCTAAATAGCATGCTATTAATCAATGATTGGGGTACTAAAGAAATCAAAGAAGAAATAAAAAACATCCTGGTAACAAATGACAATAAAACCATAACAATCCTAAATCTATGGGACACAGTGAACACAGTCCCGAGATAGAAGTTCATAGCTCTACTGGCCTACCTCAAAAAACAAGAAAAAATGGCAATAAATTAACTAACATTTCAACTCAAAGAATTAGAAAGAGAACAATAAGAAAAGCCCAGAGTAAGCTAAAGGAAGGAAATAATAAAGATCAGAGAGGGAATAAATGACATAGAGTCCAAAAATAAAAAAAATAAAAAAGTACAAAAGATCAATAAAATTAAGAGCTGGTTCCTTGAAAGGATAAACAAGATTGATGAACATCTAGCCAGGCTCATCAAGAAGCAAAGAGAAAGAACCCAAATAAACAAAATTAGAAATGAAAGAGGTGAAGTAACAGCCGACTCCACAGAAATACAAGGGATTATGAAAAAATACTATGAACAACTCTATTCTAACAAAAAGGACAACCTTGACGAAATGGACATACTGTTAGAAAAATTTAAGCTTTCAAAACTCAATAAGAATAAAAAAATAACTGAATAGGCCAATAACTACCGAAGAAATTGAAGCAGTGATCAAAAATCTTCCAACGAGCAAAAGCCCTGGACTGGAAGGCTTTACAGGGGAATTCTACCAAGCATTCAAAGAAGAACTAAAACCTATCCTCCTCAAACTATTCCAAAAAAATTCAAGAGGAAGACACACTTCCAAGCTTTTTCTATGAAACCAGCAATACCCTAATTCCAAAATCAGATAAAGACACCACAAAGAAAGAGAACTACAGGTCAATATCTTTGATGAACATAGATACTAAAATCCTCAACAAAATTCTAGCAAATCAGATCCAGCATTACATTAGAATGATCATACACTATGACCACGTGAAATTTATTCCGGGAATGCAAGGATGGTACAATATCTGCAAATCAATAAACGTGATACATCACAAACAAATTGAGAGACAAAAAACACATAATCATATCAATTTACGCAGAAATAGCATTTGACAAAATCCAACACCCTTTCTTTATAAAAACTCTCCGGAAAGTGGTAATAGAGGGATCATACCTCAACATAATAAAAGCCTTATATGACAAACCTATAGCCAACATCTTACTCAAGAGGCAATGTCCAAATCCATTTCCCCTATGAAGAGGAACAAGACAGGGATGCCCAATTTCATCACTCCTTTTATATATAGTATTTGAAGTGCTAACCACAGCAATCAGACAAGAAGAAGAAATAAAAGGCATCCAAATTGGAAAAGAAGTCAAACTGTCCTTATTCGCAGATGATGTGATACTGTACATAGAAAACCCCTAAGACTCCATCAAAAAACTACTAGACTTAATAAATGAATTTGACAATATAGCAGGTTACAAAATTAATACTGAGAAATCTATAGCTTTTTTATACACCAATAATGAACTCACTGAAAGAGAAATTAAAAATCAATCCCATTTACCATTGCACCAAAAATATTATGATGCCTAGGAAAAATCTTAAGCAAGGAGGTAAAGACCTATACTCAGAAAACTATAGACATTAAAAACAGAAATAGGGGAAGACATAAACAAATGGAAGAACATACTGTGTTCATGAATTGGTAGAATCAACATCATCAAAATGTACATACTACACAAAGCAATTTATAGATTCATTCAATGCAATCCCCATTAAAATACCAACGGCATATTTCACAGGCCCAATAGAAACTCTTCAAAATTTCATCTGGAATAAAAAAGACCCCAAATAGCCACAGATAGCCACAGCAATCCTGAGAAAGAAGAACAAATTTGGAGGAATCACAATACTAGACATCAAGATATATTACAAAGCGACTATTCTCAAAACTGCTTGGTACAGGCACAACAACAGGCATATAGACCAATAGAACAGAACAGAGAACTCATAAATACCCCAAGCCATTATGCTCAATTAATATTTGACAAAGGAGGCAAGAGCATTCAATGGAATCAAGATAGTCTCTTCAATAAATGGTGCTGGGAAATTTGGTCAGATACATGCAAAAAAAATGAAACTAGATCAACAACTTACACCATACACAAAAACAAATTCGAAATGGTTAAAGGACTTAAATGCAAGATGGGAAACCATAAAATTGTTAGAAGACTCCATAGGCAGCAAAATAGCAGACATATGTATAGCAATATCTTTACCAACACAGCTCCTAGGGCAATGGAAACTAAGGAAAAAATATACAAATGAGTTTACATCAAAATAAAAAGCTTATGCACAGCAAAAGAAACCATCAACAAAACAACAAGAAAGCCCACTGCATGGGAGAACATATTTACCAGTGCTATTTGAGATAAGGGTTTAATCTCCAAAATTTACAACTTAGCAAAAGGAAGATAAACAATCCAGTCAATAAAATGGGCAAAGGACCTAAATAGACACTTTTTGAAAGAGGATGTACAGAAGGCTGAGAGACATGAAAATTTGCTCAAAGTCACTAATCATCTGAGAGATGCAAATCAAAACAATGATGTACTGTCTCACACGTGTCAGAATGCCATGAACAATTCAATAACAACAAGTGCTGGCGAGGATGTGGAAAAAAAGGAACCCTCCTTCTCTGCTCGTGGGAATGCAGACTGGTGCAACCAATGGGGAAAACAGTATGGAGTTTCCTCAAAAAGTTGAAAATGGAACTCCCATTTGACCCAGTAATCCGACTCCTAGGACTATATCCCAAGAAACCAGAAACACCAGTCATAAATGATATATGCACCCCTACGTTCATAGCAGCACCATTTACAATAGCTAATATTTAGAAATAGCCTAAGTACCCATCAGCAGATGAGTGGATTAAAAAACGTTGTTACATCTACACAATGGAATTCTATGTTGCTATAAAAAAGAAGGAACTTTTACCAATTGCAACACATGGATGGAACTGGAGAGCATTATGCTAAGCAACATAAGCCAGTCGGAGAAAGATAAATATCATATGATCTCACTCATGTGTAGGATATAATGATCAACATAAACTGATGAACAAAAATAGGTCCAGAGGAAAAGAAGATGGCGGCGATATAGGCAGACATGTCCCAGGTCGTGTCCCGGAGCAAATGGAGTGAGCAGCTGAAACTAATAACACCCACCCTGAATTGGCGAAATTCCTTAGCTGGTGAGATGGTTTGCAGCCAGGAAGGGCAGAACTCCCCTGGAAAGGTAAAAAAAAAAAAAACCCAGGGATTTGGGCAGGAAAGTTTGCCAGACTTCTGAGCCCAGAGGGTCAGAAGGAGACCCTGTGGCAGACAGCCGTGTCCCTTGGGACAGGCACAGCCCCTGACTGGGGAAAGGAGATCTGCGGGATTCCTGGCACTGCCAGGGGATTTGAGAGCTGGGTTCTGTGATCACTGAGGAATGAGCCTAAAGGGGGCAGCCAGAAGAACTGACCTGACCATGCAGTGCCCGTAAAAGAAGAGTTTACAGAAACCAAGCCTTCCCCGTTTCCAAGGCCGGCATTTGTTTGTTTGTTCTCACCGAATCCTGTTCATGGGACATTTCAGATACAGACATTCACCTGTGCTGAAGAGAGGGAGAGGGTGCGGAGGAGTGGAATCTGGGGAGAGACTGAGGAGAGAAGGGAGGCCAGGAGAGGTGGCAGCAATTTGAGTGCTGAGTCACCCCTTAGCCCAGGACTGGGGCAGCCATTCTCCCTGGAGAGTGAGACTCCTCCCCCCAGCCCCCAGGCAAGGAGCACAGCCACACCCAGATTCCACCCTGAATGAGATCAAGGATTAAAATAATCTGATCAGCCCCTGGGAGTTAACAGGGTCTGGCCTATAGAGGGATTCTCAATGCCATATAGCCTCAGAGGCCAAACCCAGAACACTGCCACCCAGAGGCTGAGCCACAAACTGACTCTTTGCTAAACACAAAATAAGGCAGTCTGGGAAACAAATACGTCCTGCTTTAAAATAAGGACTGTGTTTTACAACACAGAGGAACAGTGTATCGCAGGGAAACTCAACACTCTCCTGAATACCTGGCAGGACTAAAGGCGAGCCAGACTGAAGAATAGAAGAACCGAAGGACCTTCACTACTGCAATTTTTCTTTCTTTTTTCACCTTTTAACTAAGAAACCATTTTTTTCTTTTTTTTTCTTCTTTTTTTTTCCTCTTTTTCCATCACCCAATTTTACCCTTTTAATTACTACCTTCTTATGTTTAGCCAGTATTATTACTGCTACCATTTTACCATCTTTTAAAGTGCCATTTTATTTTCTCTTTATTTTATTTTGGGAATAGTGTTCTCCATTCTATTTTCATCGTTATATTATTGGTTGTTTCTAGTTTGCATCCATCTACAGGGAGTTGTTGCTGGAATTTGCTGGGATTAGTGGCAGTTAGATAGGAGTATTCTCCCCATATAAAAAGTCTCTTCCCCTCTTCTACTTCATTCTCTCTTTTTGTTCTTTTTTTTTTCTTTTCTTTTCTCGCTTTTATTTTCCCCCTTTCTTTTTACCAATTTCATTTTTGTAGTCCTTTTTTTGGTCTATACTTTTCTTTTCTTTTTTTCTCTTTTATCTTTTTCTCTACCTTCTTCCTTATCCCCTAATTCTCTTAATTCGGATGGTCACCTTTATTTGGGGTTACTAATATCGTGAATGTATTTGTGTTTAGTGCCTGGTACGTGGTGCCTTGTTGTGTTGTATTTTGTGCCCTTAAATCAACGCAGCAGATCCAAGAAACAGCACCCTCCTGAGCACCATACCCTCTGCTAAGGAACAGCAGATGTACGTGAAACCGCCCCCCACCAGCCAGAAGAGCCACCACAGCGGTGAACAGCACCCACCAGAGGAGCTGCTGCCAACTGAAGAGCAGCTGCTACCGCAACCGCCCGAAGAGCAACCACAGACCAATGACTCACTGCCACCCAGGGAGCAGCCACTGAACGACTCAACGTCTAGGTATGTCAGTGAGATCAAAGATGGGTAGACAAAGAAGCCCCCAAAGGAAAGAGAAGGAGGACTCTCCAGAAAACCAGCTACGTAATACAGAGGAATGCAACATGACAGAAAAAGAATTCAGAATAAGGGTCCTAGAGTTCATAAACCGGATGGAGGAAAAAGTCGACAACCTCTGCAAGAAGCATGAAGAAACAGATGAAAAAATCCATAACATATGGAAGAAGCTAGAAGAAACAGTTGAAAAAATCAACAACTTAAGGAACACCCAAGAAGAAATGAAGAGTGATATAGCTGCAATAAAAAACACCATTGAAAGTATCAACAGTAGACTAGGAGAAGCGGAGGACCGAATTAGTGAATTAGAAGACAAGGAAGCAAAACACACCCAATATGTACTGCAATTGGAGAAAAAAAATAAAAGACAGGAGGAGAGCCTAAGGGAGATTTGGGACAACATTAAATGAAACAACATACAAATAATAGGGGTACCAGTACAACAGAAAGATGAACAAGGATTAGAAAACCTATTTGAAGAAATAATATCAGAAAACTTCCCTGAGGTGGGGAAGAAAAAAGTCACACAAGCCCAGAGAGTCTCAAACAAGGTGAACCCGAAAAGACCTACACGAAGACACATCGTAATTGCCATGGCAAATGTTCAGGACAAAGAGAAAATCTAACAGGCCGCAAGAGAGAGACGGAAAGTCACATTCAATGGATCTCCCATTAGATTATCAAATGATTTCTCAACAGAAACACATCAGGCCAGAA
This sequence comes from Myotis pilosus, assembly GCA_036010255.1. Classification (NCBI taxonomy): domain Eukaryota; kingdom Metazoa; phylum Chordata; class Mammalia; order Chiroptera; family Vespertilionidae; genus Myotis; species Myotis pilosus. The sequence goes on from JASKON010000009.1 coordinate 28,641,474, forward strand.
AAGAATGGACGGAAATTTACAAAGTGATGCAAAGCAAGGGACTGAATCCAAGAATACTCTATCCAGCAAGGCAATCATTCAAACTAGAAGGGGAAATAAGAAGCTTCACAGACAAAAAAAGGCTAAGGGAGTTTATCACCACCAAGCCAGCAATGCAAGGCATGCTAAAGGGTCTGGTATAAAAAGAAGAAATAAAAAGCTCAGAAAGAAAACAGCCACACAAAAAAAGAAATGGCTACAAACAAGTAACTTTCAATAATAACTTTAAACGTAAATGGACTAAATGCTCCAACCAAAAGACATCGAGTGGCTGAATGGATAAAAAAACATGACCCATACATCTGCTGTATACAAGAAACCCACCACATTAGAAGGGACTCACACAGACTGAAAGTGAAAGGATGGAAAAATATCTTTCAGGCAAATGGAAAGGAAAAGAAAGGTGGGGTAGCAATACTTATATCAGACAAAATAGACCTCAAAGTGAAGGCCATAACAAGAGATAAGGAAGGCCACTTCGTAATACTAAAGGGATCAATACAACAAGAAGATATAACCCTGGTAAACATATATGCACCCAATGCAGGAGCACCCAAACTCATAAAAAAACTCCTGGAAGATATCAAAGGAGAGATCGACAACAATACAATCATAGTAGGGGACTTTAATGCACCACTGACAGCACTGGATAAGTCCTATAGACAAACAATCAGCAAAGATAGAGCAATCCTAAATGACTCACTAGATCAGATGGACTTAATAGACATCTTCAGAACACTTCACCCCAAAGCCAGGGAATATACGTTTCTCTCAAGTGCTCATGGGACATCTTCAAAAATAGACCACATATTGGGTCACAAGCAAGGTATCCCCAAATTCAGAAGATTGAAATCATAAAAAGCATCTTCGCAGACCACGATGGCATAATATTAGAAATAAACTCCAATAAAAACAACCCAAAATACTCATACACCTGGAAGTTGAATAGCATGCTATTAAATATTGATTGGGTTACCAATGAGATCAAAGAAGAAATTAAAAACATCCTGGAAACTAATGACAATGAAAACACAACAATCCAAAACCTATGGGACACAATGAAAGCAGTCCTGAGAGGGAAGTTTATAGCTCTACAGGCCTATCTCAAAAAACAAGAAAAAATGGTAGTAAATCATCTAACTCTACAACACAAAGATTTAGAAAGGGAGCAACAAGAAAACCCCAGAGTGAGCAGAAGTAAGGAGAGAATAAAGATTAGAGCAGAAATAAATGACATAGAGACCGAAAAAACAATACAGAAAATCAATGAAACCAAGAGCTGGTTCTTTGAAAGGATAAACAAGATTGACAAACCTCTAGCCAGACTCACCAAGAAGAAAAGAGCGAGGACCCAAATAAACAAAATCAGAAACGATAGCGGCGAAATAACAACAGACCCCACAGAAATACAAATGATTGTGAAAAAATACTATGGACAGCTCTACTCCAACAAACTAGACAACCTGGAGGAAATCGACAAATTCCTAGAAAAATACAACATTCCAAAACTCAATCAGGAAGAATCTAAAAATCTCAACAGGCCAATAATTATGGAAGAAATTGAATCAGTCATCGAAAAGCTTCCATCAAACAAAAGCCCAGGACCAGACAGCTTCACAGGGCAGTTTTACCAAACATTCAAGGAAGAACTAAAACCTATCATCCTCAGACTACTACCAAAAATTCAAGTGGAAGGAACACTTCCAAGCTCATTCAACGAAGCCAGCATCACCCTAATACCAAAACCAGGTAAAGACAACACAATGAAAGAGAATTACAGGCCAATATCCCTCATGAACATAGATGCCAAAATCCTCAACAAAATCTTAGCCAATCAGATCCAGCAGTACATCAGAAAGATCATACACCATGACCAAGTAGGATTTATCCCAGGGATGCAAGGATCGTATAATATCCACAAATCAATAAACGTGATACATCACATAAACAAATTGAAAGAAAAAAACCACATGGTCATATCAATTGATGGAGAAAAAGCATTTGACAAAATTCAACAACCATTTTTGATAAAAACTCTCAGTAAGGAGGGAGTAGAAGGATCATACCTCAACATAATAAAAGCCATATATGACAGACCCACAGCCAGCATCATACTCAATTGACAAAAACTAACAACATTTCCCCTAAGAACAGGAACAAGACAGGGATGCCCCCTCTCACCACTCCTGTTCAACATAGTACTGGAAGTGTTAGCCATTGCAATTAGGCAAGAAGAAGAAATAAAAAGCATCTAAATTGGAAAAGAGGAAGTAAAACTGTCCTTATTTGCAGACGACATGATATTATACATACAAAACCCTAGAGACTCCATCAAAAAGCTACTAGACTTAATACATGAATTTGGCAATGTAGCAGGATACACAATTAACCCCAAGAAATTTGAGGCATTTCTATACACCAATAGTGAACTTTCAGAAAGAGAGATTATAAAAACAATCCCGTTTACCATCGCACCAAAAAAATTAAGCTACCTAGGAATAAACTTAACTAAAGAGGTAAAAGACCTCTACTCAGAAAACTACAGGACGTTGAAAAAAGATATAGAGGGAGACATAAACAGATGGAAGAACATACCGTGTTCATGGATTGGGAGAATCAACATCATTAAAATGTCCATACTACCCAAAGAAATCTATAAATTCAATGCACTTCCCATTAAAATACCAACGGCATACTTCATAGATCTAGAATGAACTCTCCAAAACTTCATCTGGAATAAAAAAAGACCCCAAATAGCTGCAGCAATCCTGAGAAAGAACAAAGTGGGTGGGATCTCAATACCAGATATCAAGATGTATTACAAAGCCACTGTTCTCAAAACTGCCTGGTACTGGCACAAGAATAGGCATATAGATCAATGGAATAGAATAGAGAGCCCAGAAATTGGCCCGAACCAATATGCTCAATTAATATTTGACAAAGGAGGCAAGAACATACAATGGAGCCAAGATAGTCTCTTCAATAAATGGTGTTGGAAAAATTGGACAGATATATGCAAGAAAATGAAACTAAACCACCAACTTACACCATACAGAAAAATAAACTCAAAGTGGATAAAGGACTTAAATGTACGACAGGAAACCATAAAAATTCTAGAAGAATCCAAAGGCAACAAAATCTCAGACATACGCCGAAGCAATTTCTTCACTGATACAGCTCCTAGGACACTTGAAACTAAGGAGAAAATGAACAAATGGGACTACATCAAAATAAAAAGCTTCTGCACAGCAAAAGAAACCATCAACAAAACAACGAGGAAACCCACTGTGTGGGAAAACATATGTGATATCTGAAAGGGCCTAATCTCCAAAATTTATAGGGAACTTACACAACTTAACAAAAGGAAGATAAACAATCCAATCAAAAAATGGGCAAAGGACCTAAATAGACACCTTTCAAAAGAGGACATTCAGAAAGCCAAGAGACATATGAAAACATGCTCAAAGTCACTAATCATCCGAGAGATTCAAATCAAAACAACAATGAGGTACCATCTCACACCTGTCAGACTGGCTATCATCAACAAATCAACAAATGACAAGTGCTGGAGAGGATGTGGAGAAAAAAGAACACTTGTGCACTGCTGGTGGGAATGCAGACTGGTGCAGCCACTATGGAAGACAGTATGGAGTTTCCTCAAAAAACTACAAATGGAACTCCCATTTGACCCTGTGATCCCACTTATAGGAATATATCCCAAGAAACCAGAACCACCAATCAGAAAGGATATATGCACCCCTATGTTCATAGCAGCACAATTCACCATAGCTAAGATCTGGAAACAGCCTAAGTGCCCATCAGTAGATGAATGGATTAGAAAACGGTGGTACATCTACATGATGGAATACTATGCTACTCTAAAAAGGAATGCACTCTTACCATTTGCAACGGCATGGATGGACCTGGAGAGCATTATGCCAAGTCAAATAAGCCAGTCAATGAAGGAAAAATACATGATCTCACTCATTCATGGATAATTGAGACCATTATAAACTTTTGAACAATAATAGATACAGAGGCAGAGCTGCCTCAAACAGATTGTCAAACTGCAGCGGGAAGGCCGGGGAGTGTTGGGGGGCAAGAGGTAGGGGGGGTAAGAGGTCAACCAAAGGACTTGTATGCATGCATATAAGCATAACCAATGCACATAAGGCACTGGGGTATAGGGGAGGCTAGGGGACAGTCTAGGGCGGGGGAAAAAATGGACACATATGTACTACCCTTTGTAATACTTTAAGCAATAAAAAAAAGAGGTCCAGATACAAGGTATCACTGAACAGACTGTCCAACCTCAGATAAAAGGCAAGGGATGGGAGGAGGGTTTGAAATCAACCAATGGACTTGTATGCATGCATATTAACATAACCAATGGTCACAGAAACTGTGGCTATGTGGGCTTGCCCTCAGGAGTGGGAGTGGTAGTGGTGGGGTCAATTGGGAAAAAGGAGACATATGTAATACATTAAACAATAAAAATAATTGGTGATTTTTCATTAGTACGCTCATTTTTTAATCTTTTGCATCTACTCTGAATCTTTGTGGTTACCATGAGGTTTACATCAAGATATGTTATAGAAAACAGTCCATTTCAAATTGATGGAAACTTAACTTTATTTACGAAAGGTTCACACATTTAACCTTTTCAACATTTTGATGTTATTATCTGCCACTTTTATTGTGTATTTATTGACACATTATAGTAGCTATAATTAATTTGATAGAATTTCCCTTGACCTTTATACTACTATATATTTTTTATATTTTTCTTGTCATTGTTAACGTCTTTTTATTTCATTCTGAAGAACTCTTTCAGCATTTTTTGCAAGGCAGGAGTAGTGGTTATATGCTCCCTCAGCTTTTGTTTATCTGGGAAGGTTTTACTTCCCCTTCAATCTAAAAAATAACTTTACCACATAGAGTAAAATTAGGGAGCACTTTTGTTTGTTTCAACACTGTGAATATGTTATTTCATTATAACCTGTTCTGTATGGTTTTTATTGAGAAATCTACTGATAGCCTAATGGGTGTTCCTTTGTAGGTTACAATCACTTTTTTCCTCTGGCTTTTTTTTTTTAGTATTTTTTTTCATTCTTGATTTTTTTGATACTTTTATGATAGTATCTCTCAGAAAAGGTCTTTTAGCATTGTAACAATAAGGTGATCTATTGGCTCTGTGAACTTGGATGTCTAAGTCTATGCTCAGGTTTGGGATGTTCTCAGCTATTATTTCTTTAAATAGACTCACTGCACCCTTCTCTCATTCTTCTCTTTCTGAAATATAAATTATTCTAATGCTTGTTCCTCAACTCTTATGTATTACAGTCTAATTTAGCCAAAGTAAATATAATTTCTTTTGATACGTTTTCTTTCATTTCTTGAAAGAGCGAAATTTTCTCTTTCCATTGAGTTTTTCAGACATCTATTACAGAAATTTACATAATTATTTGCGGACATGTCTATCTCTTTAAGATAGAGATACTAAAGAAAAATAATGGCATTGTAGCCATTTATCTATTCCCTGGAGCACTCATCAGCATGGCTGACAAGAAGTAGTTGCCTTGTGGATGTTTGAAAGCAGAATGAATGAATAAGTGAATGAATGCAATGCATAATTTAATGAAGTCTTATGATTGATACCATGATAGACCATAGGCTAACCTCACTGTGCACCATTGCAGTGCATTTCCTTGTGGGATATAACTATTAATCTAAGAAAATAGGTAGGAACATCTAAAATAGCCTATAAATCCTTCCCAGGAGATCAAAGAAATATTCAAGCTCAAGGCCTAGGTAAAATGCATGATACTAGAAAAATGAAAAATGAGACCAGTCAGCCAATTGTGGGGGAGGGTAATTAGGGCAGATGAAGAGTGGCACTATTATAATATAGAAGGCTGGATTGGAGAATATTACACTTATAAGAAATAAAAAGTTTATGAGAGGAACACTTTATTAGAGTCAAGTTAGAGAAAACATACAGATTAGGGCTGAGTTTGTCATAGCCCAAGGTAAGAGATAGGGACTGATTTCAATCAACATTATTTACAAAGTCCCTACTATGTGTACCAACAGAAAATTGTAAGTAGGCACTGGGTCACAAATAAAGAACTGGTTATGTGAGCTGGCAATTAGCACAAAATCTTTAAATATTTAAATTTGACTTATCCTGCATAGTTATTTTGTAACCCTGTGTAATTATTGTCAGGTCTAAGTAGTGGCAAATATGGTCTTGTTCTTTGTAGTTTTAGATGTCCCTCCAAAAAGTCATTTCCTGTGCTGGTTTTACCATTATATTGGCCAGAACTTTAAAAAATGAGTATATGCTATAGCTAGGTGGAATTTAAAGTGCTCTTGGGGGGGAAAAAAAAGCTCTTTGAAAGTATTGACATACTCTACTATCATAAATGCATTTTATGGCAAATATTTTTAAAAATCATCCTAGAAATTGTTTTGAACCATGGTGGCAATACTAATGCCTCCATCAACTATTAAATAGAAATGAATATTCAAAATTTAGTCTAAATTGCTTAGACTTCTAGTATTTTCAATTAAGAACACTGAAACACAACACAGGTATATTCTGCTTAAGGTATCTCATATTCAAGTATCTAAATTTAGAGATTAGGAGAAGGAAAATGAAGATTATTACTCTTGTAGAAAAAGTATTAACTGTGCAAAAATATTCACTAAAGAGTATCTTCAGATATCTGGGTGCATTTGAAAGATATGTAACATCACACAATTTTTAGGGTGCATATATATGTATTCTACAAAAAAAGACTTATCCTATATAATAAAAGCTTAATATGCACATTGTCCCCTCGAGTAGTCATTTGGCTGCTCTTTATGACATATACTGACCACCAGGGGTGGCACGGAACATAGTGGGCATCGGTGACGCACCGCTGGCAGCAGGCAGCAGTGGAGCCCTGATGAGCCCTGAGGAGAAGAGTACCACGGCAGGATGGTGGAGCAGGTGAGAATCTCTGCATGGGGAATCGGGCAGAGGGGGGTGCATCGGGGCCCAGGGGCCCAGCTGCTGCCCAGGGCCTAGAGGTCAGCTGGGACCTGCCCTTCCATGCCAGACACTCGCGCTTCGATCACCAGCCAGGCCTAGGGACCACACACATGCAAGAATTTTGTGCACCAGGCCGCTAGCCTGTAAGAATATAAACACTAACTTAAGTACCATCATAAACTGGCAGAAATTTCTAGATTAAAATTTTAGTCAGGTGTTTTTTCTATAATGAGGGTTGAGCAGAAAGGATAAAGTAAACATGACAACCATGTAATGTGATGTTTATCAGGTGATGCCCCCTTGGGTTTATAGCACTTTAATGGGAACTATGAAGGTGAAGACATTCCAGGGAAAATTGAAGCTGGTTGGCAAAGCTGGTATATCTGGAGCTGAGGAAGAGATTCATGATGAAGAGAAAGGAAATAGATGAAGTGTACACTGAGTTGTAGAAGCAGTAGTCTTTTCTTTAAGGCCTGTCAGGAGTATCAACATCCTTATGTACACAGGCGTGCCTTCCTTCACTGATATTAAAGGCACATAATTGGGACCTGACATCTAATAGTTAAGACAGATAGTTTTTTTTTCTTATTTAGTAATCTTTATATATTTTTTTAATTTTTATATTACAAAGGGTATAACATATGTGTCCATTTTTACCCCCACCCTAGACAGTCCCCTAGCCTCCCCTATCCCCAAGTGTCTTATGTGCATTGGTTATGCTTATATGCATGCATACAAGTCCTTTGGTTGATCTCTTACCCCCCTACGTCCCGCCCCCCAACACTCCCCGGCCTTCCCGCTGCAGTTTGACAATCTGTTTGAGGCAGCTCTGCCTCTGTATCTATTATTGTTCAAAAGTTTATAATGGTCTCAATTATCCATGAATGAGTGAGATCATGTGGTATTTTTCCTTTATTGACTGGCTTACTTCACTTAGCATAATGCTCTCCAGTTCCATCCATGCCGTTGCAAATGGTAAGAGTTCCTTCCTTTTTAGAGCAGCATAGTATTCCATCATGTAGATGTACCACCGTTTTCTAATCCATTCATCTGCTGATGGGCACTTAGGCTGTTTCCAGATCTTAGCTATGGTGAATTGTGCTGCTATGAACATAGGGGTGCATATATCCTTTCTGATTGGTGTTTCTGTTCTCTTGGGATATATTCCTAGAAGTGGGATCACAGGGTCAAATGGGAGTTGCATTTGCAGTTTTTGGAGGAAACTCCATACTGTCTTCCATAGTGGCTGCACCAGTCTGCATTCCCACCAGCAGTGCACAAGTGTTCCTTTTTCTATACATCCTCTCCAGCACTTGTCATTTGTTGATTTGTTGATGATAGCCAGTCTGACAGGTGTGAGATGGTACCTCGTTGTTGTTTTGATTTGCATCTCTCAGATGATTAGTGACTTTGAGCATGTTTTCATATGTCTCTTGGCTTTCTGAATATCCGCTTTTGAAAGGTGTCTATTTAGGCCCTTTGCCCATTTTTTGATTGGATTGTTTATCTTCCTTTTGTTAAGTTGTGTGAGTTCCCTATAAATTTTGGAGATTAGGCCCTTATCACATATGACATTGGCAAATATGTTTGCCCACACAGTGGGTTTTCTCATTATTTTGTTGATGGTATCTTTTGCTGTGCAGAAGCTTTTTATTTTGATGTAGTCCCATTTGTTCATTTTCTCTTTAGTTTCAAGTGTCCTAGGAGCTGTATCAGTGAAGAAATTGCTTCGGCATATGTCTGAGATTTTGTTGCCTTTGGATTCTTCTAGAATTTTTATGGTTTCCTGTCGTACATTTAAGTCCTTTATCCATTTTGAGTTTATTATTGTGTATGGTGTAAGTTGGTGGTCTAGTTTCATTTTCTTGCATATATCTGTCCAGTTTTCCCAACACCATTTATTGAAGAGACTATCTTGGCTCCATTGTATGTTCTTGCCTCCTTTGTCAAATATTAATTGAGCATATTGGTTCGGGCCAATTTCTGGGCTCTCTATTCTATTCCATTGATCTATATGCCTATTCTTGTGCCAGTACCAGGCAGTTTTGAGAACAGTGGCTTTGTAATACATCTTGATATCTGGTATTGAGATCCCACCCACTTTGTTCTTTCTCAGGATTGCTGCAGCTATTTGGGGTCTTTTTTTATTCCAGATGAATTTTTGGGGAGTTCATTCTAGATCTATGAAGTATGCCGTTGGTATTTTAATGGGAAGTGCATTGAATTTATAGATTTCTTTGGGTAGTATGGACATTTTAATGATGTTGATTCTCCCAATCCATGAACACGGTATGTTCTTCCATCTGTTTATGTCTCCCTCTATATCTTTTTTCAACGTCCTGTAGTTTTCTGAGTAGAGGTCTTTTACCTCTTTAGTTAAGTTTATTCCTAGGTAGCTTAATTTTTTTGGTGCGATGGTAAACGGGATTGTTTTTATAATCTCTCTTTCTGAAAGTTCACTATTGGTGTATAGAAATGCCTCAAATTTCTTGGGGTTAAATGTGTATCCTGCTACATTGCCAAATTCATGTATTAAGTCTAGTAGCTTTTTGATGGAGTCTCTAGGGTTTTGTATGTATAATATCATGTGGTCTGCAAATAAGGACAGTTTTACTTCCTCTTTTCCAATTTAGATGCCTTTTATTTCTTCTTCTTGCCTAATTGCAATGGCTAACACTTCCAGTACTAAGTTGAACAGGAGTGGTGAGAGGGGGCATCCCTGTCTTGTTCCTGTTCTTAGGGGAAATGGTGTTAGTTTTTGTCCATTGAGTATGATGTTGGCTGTGGGCCTGTTATATATGGCTTTTATTATATTGAGGTATGATCCTTCTACTCCCGCCTTACTGAGAGTTTTTATCAAAAATGGGTGTTGAATTTTGTCAAATGCTTTTTCTGTATCAATTTATATGACCATGTGGTTTTTTTTCTTTCAATTTGTTTATGTGATGTATCACGTTTATTGATTTGCGGATATTATACGATCCTTGCATCCCTGGGATAAATCCTACTTGGTCATGGTGTATGATCTTTCTGATGTACTGCTGGATCTGATTCACTAAGATTTTGTTGAGGATTTTGGCATCTATGTTCATGATGGATATTGGCCTGTAATTCTCTTTCATTGTGTTGTCTTTACCTGGTTTTGGTATTACGGTGATGCTGGCTTCATAGAATGAGCTTGGAAGTGTTCCTTCCTCTTAATATTTGTAGTAGTCTGAGGAGGATAGGTTTTAGTTCTTCCTTGAATGTTTGGTAAAACTCCCCTGTGAAGCCGTCTGGTCCTGGGCTTTTGTTTGATGGAAGCTTTTTGATGACTGATTCAATTTCTTCCATAGTTATTGGCCTGTTGAGATTTTTAGATTCTTCCTGATTGAGTTTTGGAATGTTGTATTTTTCTAGGAATTTGTCCATTTCCTCCAGTTTTCTAGTTTGTTGGAGTAGAGCTGTCCATAGTATTTTTTAACAATCATTTGTATTTCTGTGGGGTCTGTTGTTATTTCGCCTCTGTTGTTTCTGATTTTGTTTACTTGGGTCCTCTCTCTTTTCTTCTTGGTGAGTCTGGCTAGGGGTTTGTCAATCTTGTTTATCCTTTCAAAGAACCAGCTCGTGGTTTCATTGATTTTCTGTATTGTTTTTTTGGTCTCTTTGTCATTTATTTCTGCTCTAATCTTTATTATCTCCTTCCTTCTGCTCACTCTGGGGTTTTCTTGTTGCTCTCTTTCTAAATCTTTGAGTTGTAGAGTTAGATGATTTACTACCATTTTTTCTTGTTTTTTGAGATAGGCCTGTAGAGCTATAAACTTCCCTCTCAGGACGGCTTTCATTGTGTCCCATAGGTTTTTGATTGTTGTGTTTTCATTGTCATTAGTTTCCAGGATGTTTTTAATTTCTTCTTTGATCTCATTGGTAACCCAATCAATATTTAATAGCATGCTATTCAGCTTCCAGGTGTTTGAGTATTTTGGGTTGTTTTTATTGGAGTTTTTTTCTAATATTATGCCATCATGGTCTGCGAAGATGCTTTTTATGATTTCAGTCTTCTTTAATTTGGGGATACTTTGCTTGTGATCCAATATTTGGTCTATTTTTGAAGATGTCCCATGAGCACTTGAGAAGAATGTATATTCCCTGGCTTTGGGTTGAGGCGTTCTGAAGATGTCTATTAAGCCCATCTGATCTAGTGATTCATTTAGGATTGTTCTTTCTTTGCTGACTCCTTGTCTATAGGACTTACCCAGTGTTGTCAGTGGTGTATTAAAGTCCCCTACTATGATTGTATTGTTGTCGATCTCTCCTTTGATATCTTCCAGGAGTTTTTTTTATGTGTTTGGGTGCTCCTACATTGGGTGCATATATGTTTACCATGGTTATATCTTCTTGTTGTATTGATCCCTTTAGTATTATGAAGTGGCCTTCCTTATCTCTTGTTATGGCCTTCACTTTGAGGTCTATTTTGTCTGATATAAGTATTGCTACCCCAGCTTTCTTTTCCTTTCCATTTGCCTGAAAGATATTTTTCCATCCTTTCACTTTCAGTCTGTGTGAATCCCCTCTATTGAGGTGGGTTTCTTATAGACAGCAGACGTATGGGTCATATTTTTTATCCATTCAGCCACTCGATGTCTTTTGTTTGGAGCATTTAGTCCGTTTACGTTTAAAGTTATTATTGAAAGATACTTGTTTGTAGCCATTTCTTTTTTTGTGTGGCTGTTTTCTTTCTAAGCTTTTTATTTCTTCTTTTTATACCAGACCCTTTAGCATTCCTTGCATTGCTGGCTTGGTGGTGATAAACTCCCTTAACCTTTTTTTGTCTGTGAAGCTTCTTATTTCCCCTTCAAGTTTGAATGATTGCCTTGCTGGGTAGAGTATTCTTGGATTCAGTCCTTCGTTTTGCATCACTTTGTAAATTTCCGTCCATTCTTTTCTGGCCTGATGTGTTTCTGTTGAGAAATCATTTGATAATCTAATGGGAGATCCTTTGTATGTGACTTTCCGTCTCTCTCTTGCGGCCTGTAAGATTTTCTCTTTGGCCTGAACATTTGCCATGGTAATTATTATGTGTCTTGGTCTGGGTCTTTTCAGGTTCACCTTGTTTGGGACTCTTTGGGCTTGTGTGACTTTTTTCTTCCCCACCTCAGGGATGTTTTCTCATATTATTTCTTCGAATAGGTTTTCTAATCCTTGTTCATCTTTCTGTTGTTCTGGTACCCTTATTATTCGTATCTTATTTGGTTTCATGTTGCCCCAGAGCTCCCTTATGCTCTCCTTCTGTCTTTTAATTTTTTCCTCCAATTGCAGTACATTTTGTGTGTGTTTTGCTTCCTTGTCTTCTAATTCACTAATTCGGTCCTCCGCTTCTCCTAGTCTACTGTTGATACTTTCAATGGTGTTTTTTATTGCAGCTATATCACTCTTCATTTCTTCTTGGGTGTTACTTAAGTTGTTTATTTTTTCATCTGTTTCTTCTAGCTTCTTCCATATGTTATTGATTTTTGAATCTGTTTCTTCTTGCTTCTTGCAGAGTTTGTCGATTTTTTCCTCCATCTGGTTTATGCACTCTAGGACCCTTATTCTGAATTCTTTTTCTGTCATGTTGCATTCCTCTGTATTACTTAGCTGCTTTTCTGGAGAGTCCTCCTTCTCTTTCATTTGGGGGCTTCTTTGTCTACCCATGTTTTTTCTCACTGACATATCTAGACGTTGAGTCGTTCAGTGGCTGCTCCCTGGGTGGCAGTGAGTCCTTGTTCTGTGGTTGCTCTTCGGGCGGTTGTGGTAGCAGCTGCTCTTCAGTTGGCAGCAGCTCCTCTGGTGGGTGTTGTTCACAGCTGTGGTGTCTCTTCTGGCTGGTGGGGGGCAGTTTCACATACAACCTCTGTTCCTTAGCACAGGGTATGGTGCTCAGGAGGTTGCTGTTGCTTGGATCTGCTGCATTGATTTAAGGGCACAAAATACAACACAACAAGGCACCACGTATCAGGCACTAAACACAAATATATTCACGATATTAATAAGCCCAAATAAAGGCGACCACCCGAATTAAGAGATTTAGGGGATAAGGTAGAAGGAAGAGAAAAATATAAAAGAGAAAAAAGAAAAGAAAAGTATAGACCAAAAAAAGGAGTGCAAAAATGAAATTGGGAAAAAGAAGGGGGAAAATAAAAGCGAGAAAAGAAAAAAAAATAAAGAGCGAAAAGAGAGAATGAAGTGGAAGAGGGGAAGAGACTTTTTATATGAGGAGAATACTCTTATAGAACCGCCACCAATCCCAGCAAATTCCAGCAACAGCTCCCTGTAGATGGATGCAAACTAGAAACAACCAATAATATAATGATGAAAATAGAATGGAGAACACTAATCCCAAAATAAAATAAAGGGAAAATAAAATGGCACTTTAAAAGATGATAAAATGGTAGCAGTAAGAGTACTGGTTAAAAATAAGAAAGTAGTAATTAAAAGGGTAAAATCAGGTGATGGAAAAAGAGGAAAAAAAAGAAGAAAAAAAAGAAAAAAAATGGTTTCTTCATTAAAACGTGAAAAAAGAAAAAAAAATTGCAGTTGTGAAGGTCCTTCGGTTCTTCTATTCTTCAGTCTGGCTTGCCTTTAGTCCTGCCAGGTATTCAGGAGAGTGTTGAGTTTCCCTGCGATACACTGTTCCTCTGTGCTGTAAACCACAGTCCTTATTTTAAAGCAGGACGTATTTGTTTCCCAGACTGCCTTATTTTGTGTTTAGCAAAGATTCAGTTTGTGGCTCAGCCTCTGGGTGGCAGTGTTCTGGGGTTGGCCGTTGAGGCTAAAGGGCATTGAAAATCCCTCTATAGGCCAGACCCTGTTAACTCCCAGGGGCTTATCAGATTATTTTAATCCTTGATCTCATTCAGGGTGGAATCTGGGTGTGGCTGTGCTCCTTGCCTGGGGGCTGGGGGGAGGAGTCTCACTCTCCAGAGAGAATGGCTGCCCCAGTCCTGGGCTAAGGGGCGTCTCAGCACTAAATTAGCTGCCACATCTCCTGGCTCCCCTTCTCTCCTCAGTCTCTCCCCAGATTCCACTCCTCCACACCCTCTCCCTCTCTTCAGCACAGGTGAGTGTCTGAATCCAAAATGTCCCATGAACAGGATTTGGTGAGAACAAACAAACAAATGCTGGCCATGGAAGCAGGGAAGGCTTGGTTTCTGTGAACTCTTCTTTTACGGACACTGCATGGTCAGGTCAGCTCTTCAGGCTGCCCCCTTTAGGCTCAGTCCTCCGTGATCACAGAACCCAGCTCTCAAATCCCCTGGCAGCGCCAGGAATCCGGCAGATCTCCTTTCCCCAGTCAGGGTCTGTGCCTTTCCCAAGGGATGCGGCTGTCTGCCACGCGGTCTCCCTCTGACCCTCTGGGCTCAGAGGTCTGGCAAACTTTCCTGCCCAAATCCCTGGGTTTTTTTTTTACTTTTCCAGGGGAGTTCTGCCTTTCCTGGCTGCAAAACGTCTCACCAGCTGAGCAATTTCGCCAATTCGGAGTTGGTGTTAATAGTTTCAGCTGCTCACTCCATTTGCTCTGGGACACGACCTCAAGAAAGATAGTTTTATATAATTGTTAGCATTCCCAAATTGGTTTCGTACGCTTATATTTTTAATGGTTCCTGGATAGAAACTGCTGCCGATTTTCCTCCACTAAATATGTTATGAAGCTAATGGAAAAGTTGTCTGAACTACAGTTTGCTATGCCTCAATTCTAATTAAGAGCATTATTTCATCGCAAATGTTCTCTGGATACTAAAGGTGATTCTTATCTATACAGATGAACAAAAAGCACACAAGAGAAAATTAGATGACCACCAATGTACATCAGAAGTAAATTACTTTTATGAAGATTTACTATAAAAGAGCACACACATTGTGTAGTTAAATATTTAATTCCTCTTATATCCTGAAATACCAGTGATTTTCTTTTGGGGAAAAAAAAAGCTTGGTGGTTTCCCCTGGGTCCTAGGTATAGAGGTTCTCACTCTAGTATAAAAAGGTAACACTGTATGAAAGTCTTTTGGAACAGAAAAGTTAAAAGTGGTAAGAAAAATAGTAAAGTGTAGGTAGAATTTTCAACAAGATTGTGAATTAGTGACTTTGAGCATGTTTTCCTATGTCTCTCAGTCTTCTGTATGTCCTGTTTCAAATAATGTCTATTTAGGTCCTTTGCTTATTTTTTTATTGGATCGTTTATCTTCCTTTTGTTAAGTTGTATGAGTTCAGTGAGTTTTAAGAATAGTGGCTTTGTAATACAGCTTGATATTTGGTATTGTGATCCCACCTACTTTGCTCTTCTTTCTCAGGATTGCTGCAGCTATTTGGGGTATTTTTTTTTTATTCCAGATGAATTTTTGGAGAGTTTGTTCTAGGTCTGTGATATATGCCATTGGTATTTTAATGGGCATTGCATTGAATCTATAGATTGCTTTGGGTAGTATGGACATTTTAATGATGATGATTCTACCAATCCATGAACGTGGTATCTTCTTCCATCTCTTTATGTCCTCCTCTATTTCTTTTTTCAGTGTCCTGTAGTTTTCCGAGTACAGGCTTACAGCTCCTAGGGCAATGGAAACTAAAGAGAATATAAACAAATGTGGCTACATCAGAATAAAAAGCTTCTGCTCAGCAAAATAAACCATCAACAAAACAACAAGAAAGAATAACATGGAAGAACACATTTGCCAATGTTATCACTGATAAGGGTTTAATCTCTAACATTTGCAGGGGACACATACAACTTAACAAAAGAAAGATAAACAACCCAATCAACAAATGGGCAAAGGACCTAAATAGATACTTTTCGAAAGAAGAACTAAGGAAGGCCAAGAGACATATGAAAACATGCTCAAAGTCACTAATCAACTGAGAGATGCAAATCAAAACAACAATGAGATATCATTTCACACCTGTCAGAATTGCTATCATCAACAAATCAACAAATGACAAGTGCTGGAGAGGATGCGGAGAAAAAGGAACCCTCTTGCACTGCTGGTGGAAATGCAGACTGGTGCAGCCACTGTGGAAAACAGTATGGAGTTTCCTCAAAAAGTTAAAAATGGAACTCCCATTTGACCCAGTAATCCCACTTCTAGGACTATATCCCAATATACCAGAAACACCAATCAGAAAGGATATATGTATCCCTATGTTCATAGCATCACAATTTACTATAGCTAACATTTGGAAACAACCTAAGTGCCCATCAGCAGATGAGTGGATTAAAAAACTGTGGTATATCTACACAATGGAATACTACACTGCTGTAAAAAAAGAAGGAACTTTTACCATTTGCAACAACATGGATGGAACTGGAAAGCATTATGCTAAGCGACATAAGCCAGTCAGAGAAAGATAAATATCACATGATCTCACTCATATGTGGGGGATATAATCATCAACATAAACTGATGAACAAAAATAGATCCAGAGACAAATGGTAGGGAAGGGGGCATTAGAGAACAATGGAAGGCCTTTTAACATGCAAATTAGCATAACCAATGGACACAGACACTGATGCGGTTGTGGCTTGTCCGGGGTGGGAATGTCTGGGTGGAGGGTTAATGAGGGGTAAAGGAAACATATGTAAAACTTTAGACAATAAAAAATAAATAAATAAATAGGAAAAAAATTGTGAATTAAATTAGCATGTTAGAGTAAAATATTAAACAGCTATCAAGGTCATGATCCAAGTTATAAGGAGCTCTTTAGCAAGTGCTAACTAAATCTTCAACAGCTCTTGTGTGTTATCAACACTTACCACCAGATATAGAACATCAGATAATTTATCAATGCTACCAAGGAAAATATTGGATTTCTTGGTTGCTCCCTCAGTTATTCTAATATTAAATTTTTAGAAAAGTAAGAAACATCTATGATTTTACTTCAACATGTAAGAGAAATATATTTCTTAGAAAAATTTGTTTTATTTCATCAGGGAGACATTTCAGAGGAGTCTTGTGTAGGACCCCATAAATTACACCTATATTCCTCTGTCCAACTGAACACATTGAGAAATGTAGATGTTGCTGTTTAAGAATCAAAACATCACCCTCTGTAGCTGATAAATCTCAAAGTAGTGGATGAACATAAGCGTAAAATCTGGAAGGATGTCCTACTGAATCTCAGAATTAGAGAGATTTAACCTCTATGTTCGAGGGTGGTTAGGGAATTTTGCTATAATGTGCTTACTTTCCTGCTATTGTCATCTGCTTTGGTTAAATCTGGTGCCACCACACTTGTGAGGCCAAGTGTGAAAATGGGATGCAGAGAGGCAAGACCAAGTTCCCTGATACAAAGATAATGTAGGAGCTGTTTAGATAGTTGGCTATAGGTATGTTACCCAGAGGAACTTGAATGAGAGTCTAATGTAAGAATATGTCAATGTTTAATTCAAGGAATCATTTTCTCCAATAGCTTTGCCACATGCAGGAATCAAGAAGGAAATAAGCTCACAAGAATGATCACAACATTTCTAAACAAGAATGCTTGTTTTGTCCCTTTTCGTTTACTTGTCCTGATTCCAGCCCAAAAGACTCAGCTCAAGGAATTACATTTTTGAAGATGCCACAAAAAGATTCCTGGGTCTTAGAAATTGACTTGAAATATGTAGAGGAAAAATAAAATTGAAAGGTGCTTTTTCTGAGAAAACATTTGTCTGATTTATCTGATCAAGAATTCTAAAATGTATACCATTTCAACATGCACGAATATGTTTTCATCATTTAAATAATAACATTTGTCCCCCAACAACTTGGTTGAAATTTCAATTATAACATTAACTGTGAATCATTGTATAAATTTTGTTGTTAGCTCTTCATTCCACAAACCATTATGCAAATAAAAGATGTGCATCATGATCAGTAACCAATTGCATCACTTCTTTCAAAATTTGTTAGTGACTGGTCACTGAAATTTATTAGTTCACACAAATACAGTAAAAAGTAGTTGTGCTGCCTTCTTGTATCCCAGTGATAAACTTATGCAACATTTTACAAAAACGGATAATCAAAAAAGGGAATTGGTCAACATATATGACAGCAACAAAGAATCAAAAAGTAATAACACTGAAAGTGGAATTGGATGTGGTTAGATTTAAAAATGGTGACAGCTAAAATGGTGACAGCTAAGTGAAGATAGGACAGGGGTGGGCAACCTTTTTGTGAGTGCGTGCCAAAACCAGCAAAATCTCTGACTCAAAATTCTTCTGCGTGCCAACCCTAATTTTTTGAGAACATGTTATGCCTACTTGATATCTCTTAAGGTGTACATATGTGAAGAACCTTGAAGAAATAATAAAATTAATTTGAGTGACAAAAACACAGTATATGATGATGAAAAATACATTTATTTTTTAATGTATACATGTACACTGATAGTCCGACAGAAAACTTTATTACTCCATTTGATATTATCAGTGGGACTTTTACTGCTGCATCATTGATGACAGATATTTTACATTAGGTTTATATTTTGTGACCTTCAGAGATATGCACGAGCTACTACTTTCATCTGTCAGGCTACTCCTATTCTGAGACTTAACAAAATTCATCACTGAAAACAAAGATTCACAAGTGTATGTGGATGAAAACATGGAGAGTAATGCTGTTGCAAAGTTTTTTAAACAAAAAATTTTCTGGAATGGCATTCCAAGTCCTCAATAGTTCATTTTTTACACTTCTCTCTGGTACTCCTGTCACTAATTGCTTTTTTTTTTCAATGTTTTCCAAGTCAACTCTAAGGTCAATAAATTTCTGCTTCCAAATTGAGCTACTCTGAAATTCAATCAACTGCATTTCAAAGTCAGCCATCTCTATCCATGAAAACATTTGTAAGTTTAGTTCCTCCAGTTTCATGCTGTCTGGAAACCTCATGAATTTTGCTGTCTCTTCCAGTTCTCTGAATTTCACAAATCTTGAGAAGAACTGCTCAATAGTTGACTTGATGATGTTTAACAACAGCTTTTGAAAGCTTTTACAGTGTGTTCTGTCATCTTTTGGGAGGTCTTTGATGTGCCTCTTGAGGTTTGGGAAATATCTAAATCTCTCACCATCCACATCCATCTTAAAGACTTCCAGTTTCTTTTCAAAAGCCTTTATGTAACCAAACATAACATCAAGTGTCTTGACAGTTCCTTGTAATTTAACATTTAAGTCATTCAAATGTTCACAAAAATTGTAAATGGAAGATTATAAGAGAGGGATTCGCGTGCCAGCAAAAGTTACTGGTGTACCATGTTTGGCATGTGTGCCAGGGGTTGCCCACCCCCGAGATAGGATGAGACCTAGGCTTACATGAAGCAACAGTATGAACCATATTTTAAAAGCCTATATAAAAACAAGTTAAAGTTGTTTTGACATCTTTTAGTTTAAGTTGCATTGAGAATAACAAGATGCTTATGGTTGAAATGGACCATTTACTTCTACTTTGGATTGAGGACTGTAATAAAAAATAAATTCCAATCAGTTTGGATAATGTTCAGGCCAAATTGTCAAAGTTATAGTTGCTGCATTGAAGGAAATGGCAATTACAAGGAGACTGCGGGACAAAAAAGAAACACACACACACACACACACACAACATTTTACTGCTAGTAAAAACTGGCTTTATCATAACAGAAGTCTGAATGAATTATTAACCTTAAGCTATCTTCTGAAGCTGCAAGCTCAGGTAAAAATGCTACTGTGAAATTTGCATCCAGATTCCAAGGATTACAGGCAGTCTTGGCTTTGCACAGTAGTGTGAAAAACTACTTTAATGTGCAAAAAAAAATTGCAGGATTTGAATGGAATGTAAATGGAGTTATACAAGATGTAGATGACCATGGGAATGTTAACAGTGTCTCCATTGAGGAGGTACTAGTAGTTATAGGCATACAGCCAGAGGAACTTAGTGAAGGCAAACATACAGTCTTAAGTGAGGAAAGTGATTGTGTCATCAAGGATGAACATGTTTCAGAGGAAATTATGCAGATGAAAAATTTTGCTTTAAAAGACATCTTAGAGATATTTCACGCCATTGAAAGCACAAAGCATAAAATTTCAGAAGCTGATCCAAATATGGAAAGAAGTATGGCGATTTGCCAAGGCATAGAAAAGATGCTCACTCTATATGGTAAATTGTATAATGAGAAGAAAGCAAGCACTGTTCAAACGACTCTTGCTACACTTTTATACAGACATAAAACACTATAATTTTCAATGTTAAAGAGATTTACCCAGTCGATGGCAGACAGTTTTGGATGAGGAAACTCCTGATATGTATTAAAAAAAGGACTACTCTGCCCAGCCAGTGTGGCTCAGTGATTGAGTGTCAACCCATGAACCAGGAGGTCATGGCTCCACTTCTGGTCAGGGCACATGCCCATGTTGTGAGCTTGATCCTCGGTGGAGGGCATGGAGGAGGCAGTCAATTGATGATTCTCTCTCATCATTGATGTTTCTACCTGTCCATCCCTCTTCCTTTCTTCTCTCTGAAATAAATTTAAAAAATTTTAAAAAATACTACTCTAGAAAAGTAGTAAAATTCCAGGCAGAAAACAATTTGAAGCTAAGTTATTCTCCATTTTATTAGCTAGTTAAATCGCCCTACATTTTTTGGGGTGCAGAGTGAGTAAAAGACCAAATCATGGCCAGAACTTTGACAGAAACAAAGTGGAGAGAGATTAACAAATTAAATTGAGAAAAGAGTAGAATCAACTAATATTTAATAAAAATAAAGTTGCCTAAAAGATTTATGATACCTTTGAAACAAACACAGGAATTAGGATAGTCTAAAGAAAATTAAGATCAAATTAAATAATATTAAATCATACTGCACTATTAAAGAGAGAAAAAATGAGTTTGATTTTTTAGTAGCGTTCCAAAGCTTAGATTAAATATGAGTTAATAAATTGAGACTAATCAAAAGAGTTCTACACGAGTGAATTCTAAGGTCCATCCTTTCATTTTCCATTGTACACCGGACAGTAAAAATAAAAAATAAACACACACAGAGAGAAAACTTAAGTGGCAAAGAATTGGAGAAGAATTGTTAAAATCTTAGTAAAAATAGTATCAACACTATGTCATAAAAATAAAGTCTTAGATAATTCAATAAACATGCCAACATAAGAAGTGATCCAATTTCATTTTTCTACATGTATCTGTCTAATTTTCCCAACACCATTAAAATATTTTAAATTGATTTTTCTTTAGAGAGGGAGGGAGGGAGATAAAGAGAAAAACATCGATGTGAGAGAGACACATTTATAGGTTGCCCCTGTATGTTCCCCAAACTCAGATCGAACACACAACCTAGGTATGTGTCTTTACCAGGAATCAAACACATAACCTTCTGGTGCATGGGTCCAACCAACTGAGCAACACTGGCCAGCCAACACCATTTATTGAAGAGACTGTCTTTACCCCATTATATATTCTTTCCTCTTTTGTCAAATATTAATTGACCATATAAGGTGTGGGTTTATTTCTAAGCTCTCTATTCTGTTCCATTGATCTGTATGTCTATTTTTTTTTCTGACATCACCATGCTTTTTTTATTACTATGGTCTTGTAGTATAGTTTGAAATCAGGTAGCATGATATCTCCAACTTCATTATTCTTTGTCAAGATAGCTTTGGCTATTTGGGATCTTTTGTGATTCCACATAAATTTTAGGATTATTTGTTCTAATTCTGAAAAAAAAATACATAGATGGTGCATACACATATGAAAAAATGTACAATATTACTAATTATTAGTGAAATGCAAATGATACACTTACATTTCTATTAATAATCAACAAACAAGAGTTGGTGAGGATATGGAAAAAAGGGTACTCTTATACCCTGTTGGTGGGATTGCAAATTGGTGCAGCCAACTATGAAAAACAATATGGATTTTCCTAAATAAATTAAGAATTACAATATGACCCAGCAATTCCACTTCTGTGTATGTAACTGAAGAAATTAAAACCACCATTTCAAAAAATACATGCAGTCCTGTGTTCATTGCAATAATATTTACAATACCCAAGATATGAAAGCAGCCTAAGTGTCCATCAATAGACCGATGGATTAAGACGATGTGGTACACATATAAAATGGAATATTACTTGGCCATAAAATATAACAAAATCTTGCTGCTTGCAACAACATAGATAGACATAGAAGATGCTGTGCTGAGTGAAATATCAGACAGAGAATGACAAATACTATATGATTTCATTTATAAAGTATGTGGACTCTAAAAAACAAAAACAACAACAAAACTCAAAAATAACAGAAATAATCTCATATATACAGAGAACAAATTGATGATTTCCAGATGGGAGAGGGAGTGTAGGGATGGGTAAAAAAATTGAGCGGATTATGAAGTACAAATTCGGAGAGCGGGGGCAAGCTAGAAGGGGTCAATGGGGAAAAAATGGGACATATGTAATACTTTAAATAATAAATATTTTTAAAAAGAAGTACAAATTGCCATTTATAAATGGAGTCATGGGGATATAAATTATAGCATAAAAAGTATAGTCATTAATATTGTAATAATCCTCTGGTGTTAGATGGGTATTAAACTTATCTATTGGGGTGATCACTTTGTATATAATTTATATAAATGTCTAATTACTATGTTTTACACCTGAAACTAATATAATATTACATGTCAACTATAAACAAAAAAATAACAAAACAATATAAAAAGAATGTCAACATAAAAAAATAGAAATTTACAAACGTAATTAATTTAAAAGGACATTGGTGGGAACTTCCAAAAATAGTTAGGACTTCAACTATCTACAGGCAACATATTTAGTAGGAGCTTTAAAATATTGTCAAATCCTTCAGGATAGCCAGACTTTTTACTAAATACAGAAATTGAATGGTAGTGAAATTCCCAGTGAAAGGAATTTAGAGCTAGGACAGGCAGCTAGGAGATATGGGGGTGGGAGGGGATGGGGGAGGCTGTCTATAGAAAAGGAAAATAGAGAAATGTTACAAGATAAAGGGAAGAGGAAGAGGAAGGAACCAGGTGGGCTTTGAACTTTGAAACTGATACTCTGTAGAAGAATGACCAATTAGGAAAGCATGGGAAATATAAATTAAGAAAGGGTCCAATTAGAAAGGGTCATGTTCAGACAAAGAGCTACCAGCATATTTAAACAGGAGACAAAGAGACTCAGAACAGGACTGATTTTTTTTTTCCCATTAGAGAGAGAAAGCAGCGGGGTTTTTTTGTTTGTTTGTTTGTTTTGTTCCCATTTGGGGACCCTTCCACCTATTTATCACTTCCTATCTCCCTGCAGACCCCTGGCAACCACAGATGTTTATATCTTTTCATTAATTTGCTTTTTCCAGAATGTCACAGAGTTAGAATCCTACAGTATGTAGTCTTTTCAGTTGGCTCTTTTAACATAACAATATGCATTTGAGGTTGCTCCATGTTTTTCGGTGGCTTCACAGCTTATTTATGTTTAGCACTGAATAATGTCCCATTATATGGATCTTCACAGTTTGTTTTTCCACTCACTGAGCAAAGAATATCTTGGTTGCTTCCAAGTTTTGGCATTTAAGAAAACAAAAAGAAACAAAAAATAGCATTATAAACATTTGTGTGTAGTTTTTAGTGTGTGTAAGCTCCAGTTTCTTTGGGTAAATATCCCAGGTATCATTGCTGTATTATATAGTAAGAGTATATTTAGTTTAATAAGAAATGACCAAATTGTCTTCCATAGTAGCTGTGCCATTTTGCATTCCCACCAACAATGTATCAGAGCTCTTGTTGCTCCACATTCTTACCAGAATTTGGCATTGTCAGTTTTTATTTTAGCCATTCCAATAAGTGTGTAATAGTATCTTATTGTTGTAAGTGTTATTGCAATTTACAATTTCCTAATGACTTGTTGTTGAACATCTTTTCATATATTTATTTGTCATTTGTATATCTTCTTTGGTGAGGTGTCTGTTTAAATCATTTGCCTATTTTTTAAATTGAGTTGTGTTCCTACTGTTGAGTTTTAAGTGTCTGTTGTATATTTTGAATACCAAGCCTTTCTCTAGTATGTGTTTTGCAAAGATTCCCCCCAACCCCCGCCCACAGTCTGTGGCTTGTCATTTCATTATCTTAACAGTGTCTTTGCAGAACATAATTATTTAATTTAAATAAAGTATACCTTATCTTTTTTTAAAAAAATATAAATTGAGTTTTTTGATGTTGTATCTAAAAAGTCATGACCAAATCCAAGGTCTTCTAAATTTTCTTCTGTGTTATCTCCTAAGAGTTTTATAGTTTCACATTTTACACTAAGGTCTATTCTGTGAAAGGTGTAAGGTCCGTGTCTAGGTTCTTTTTTTTTTAATCTTTATTTTTGAAAGTATTAAAAATGTCCCCATTTTCCCCCCTTAACCCCTTCTAGCCTTCACCTGCCTACACTCCAGGCCTTCATCACACTATTGTCTGTGTGTAAAATTAAGGGAGTTTTCTTCCAAGGTCCCATCTCTGTCCATCTTGTCCATGCATACAAGGTCTTTATTTATTTATTTTTCAATTTTTTTTTCTTTATTGATTAAGGTATTACACATGTGTCCTTATTGCCCCATTACCACCCTACCCCTCACTCATGCCCCCACTCCCCTGTTGTCTGTGTCCATTAGTTAGGCTTAAAAGCATGCATACAAGTCCTTTGGTTGACCTCTCCCCTTTACCCCCACCCTCCCCTACCTTCCCTCTGAGGTTTGACAGTCTGATCGCTGCTTCTCTTTCTCTGGATCTGTTTTTGTTCATCAGTTTATGTTGTTCATTATATTCCATAAATGAATGAGATCATATGATATTTATCGTTCTCTGACTGGCTTATTGCACTTAGCATAATGCTCTCCAGTTCCATTCATTCTGTTGCAAATGGTAAGAATTCCTTCTTTTTACCACAGCATAGTATTCCATTGTGTAGATGTACCACAGTTTTTTAATCCACTCATCTGCTGATGGGCACTTAGGCTGTTTCCAAATCTTAGCTATAGTAAATTGTGCCGCTATGAACATAGGGGTGCATATATCCTTTCTGATTGGTGTTTCTAGTTTCTTGGGATATATTCCCAGAAGTGGGATCACTGGGTCAAATGGGAGTTCCATTTTTAGTTTTTTGAGGAAAGTCCATACTGTTCTCCGCTTAATTCCTTCTCACCCACCCAGCCTTCCCTCTTAAATTCATCAGTCTGTTCTGTGCTTCTATGTCGCTTGATCTATTTTGTTCATCAGTTTATTTTGCTCTTTAGAATCATTTTTTTTTAATGAGAATGTTCAGTTTTCCCAGAACCATTTGTTGAGAAGATTCTCCTTTCTCCATTGTATTTCATTTGCTTTTTTTTCAAATTCTGTCAACTATGTTTGTATAAATCTATTTCAGAGATCTCTTTGTTTATTATTATTATTATTATTATTATTATTATTATTATTATTATTTTTACTACTACTAGTGGCCCAGTGCACAAAATTTGTGCATGGGGGGGTTCCCTCAGCCCAGCCTGCACCCTCTCCAATCAGGGACCCCTTGGGGGATGTCCGACTGCCGGTTTAGGCCCTATCCCTGCCAGCCTGATCTTGCCCCCAACTACCCTCCCCTGCCAGCCTGGTTGCCCCCAACTTCCCTCCCCTGCTGGCCTGATCTTTCCCCTAACTGCTCTCTCCTGACGGCCTGATCACCCCCAACTGCCCTCCTGTGTCGGCCTGATCTCGCCTCCAACTGTCTTCCCCTCTGGCCTGATCTTGCTCCCAACTGCCCTCCCTGATGGCCTGATTGCCCCTAACTGCCTCTGCCTTGGCCCCCACCACCATGGCTTTGTCTGGAAGGAAGTTGAACATCCGGAAGATGGCCGGTTGACCCAGTCTAATTAGCATATGACCCTTTTACTAGTATACATAGATTATATAGCATAGGATTGCTTAAAGGGGGGGGGGCTTTTTTAGCAGGAAGAGATATTCTTGGCAAACAAAAATACATAATCCCTATATCTGGACTGATAGCCAGCCATATGCACTATACTGCCAAATTGGTCATTCAAAAATTGAACCACTTTATTACACCTTACACCAAACAGCTGTTGTTCTTAAAACCCCTCCTCAACCCCCACCTTAGGTTCCACCTTCGAAGTCGTCCAGATTAGGTTCTGATTGGTCAGTTTCTATGTCAGTCAGCATCAAAAGCTCTGCCTCCTAGGCAGCCATTGGCTCCTTGAACTTCACCCAGATTTTGTTCTGATCAGTTGGCTTCTATGCCAGTCAGCGTCTCCTGGCCTATCTCTGAGCCTGATCAGAGAGGCGGGGCTGATCAGCAGTCCCCACGGAGGCCCAGAGAGAAAGAGAGGCTTGGCTGCTGGCCAGGCCCAGAAATAAAGAGAGAGGCAAGGGCTGATCAACAGCTGCCAAGAAGGCTACGGATCAGACCTGCTTCTCTCTCCAGGCCTCTCTCCAGGCCTGATCTGAAGCCTCCTCAGCAGTCAGTGCTGGGTTGCCCTGGCAACCCAGCACTGACTGCAGGACTGGCTTCTGGTCAGTGGAGCCTTCAGTCATTTTAGAAGTTATGGACCCTTGTTTTTTATATATTAGGGTCACCAATACCACACTGTTTTGATGACTGTAGCATTGTAGTAATGTTTGTATTTGTATAATTCTGTCCTCTAATTCTTTTTGTTTTTTATCCTTCAATACTTTGTTGGCTCTTCCAGGTCTTTTGCCTTTCCATATGAACTTGAAGATCACTTTGGCACTATCCACAAAATAACTGGCTGGGGATTTTTAAATTTGAATGCCTATGTTTTCTGGTCTGTTTTCTTATTTTTTGTTCATCGTTCCCCCCACCAGGAAGGTGAGTGACAGATCAAAAGGAGATCAGTTAGAGAAAATACACAAAATTAACTTTTTATAGAACAGTTGAAGGGTAGTGTTTTAAGTGGAAATAGATTTCTTGGGGTGCTCTGAGGAAAAGAATTTCCTGAAGCCCCCATGTGAGGATAGGGTTTCATGGAAAGCTTAATTGATGATGTAAAATTAAGGAGTTTCCCCTACAAGGTCCCATCTCTGTCCATCTTGTCATGGTAGAAGTCCAATCTTGTCCTCAGCAGAACCAGAATAAAGGCCACTGAACAGAATGTCTGTTCCATATTAAACTAAAGTCCAGTCCAGCATCTGGATAGCTTAGTTTGTGTTCCCAGCTGTAGTTCATTGCTTTTGGGGTCTGCAGGGCCATGGATCATGCTTATGTTTAAGACTGCATGGCTATGGAGAGAGAACAGGCAAGGGCATGGGCAAGTTCAGGTCATGGGGCAAGAGCAAGGGCAAGAGAGTGGGAACTCTAGATTTTAACTTTCTAAAGTTTTGCACACTTCTGCCTAGGGTCCAATCCTTAACCAATCCATTGCTTCCCAGGCTATACTGGCAGGCAAGCACCTCCCCCAGTGTCACCCTGACTTCACTGCCTATGTGTTCATCTCCCCCTTTGTTTGATTCCTTCCCTCAGTGATCTGCAGGGAGTGGACAAGTGGTTCCCTGGGAAGCATGAAGCTGTAGCTTCCAGGTGGAGCTGGCCAGATAACCATGCTTATAATGTCTGGCCACCCCTTTGCTTTCTTCCTAGTATTAATATTAGTAATTAGCTAATTATGACAATAGCACTAGTGTCTATATTTCTACACTTTTCATGAATATTTGAATAGCAGTGTCTAGATTTTTACTCAGCTATAGAAGTATGGCAAAATTACAGAAGAAATGATCAAATACCATAATGCATCTTGTAAAGAATATATGCTTTGGTATTAATGTGTGCATTTTAAAATGCTACTATGAAAATGCAACTGATACACTGGGTGACAAAATCAATATGCAGTTTGAGATTAGTTGATTTGGCAAATAATATCAAAATCATACCAATATAATTTATTTTTAATTAGAGGTGATCTTATTCAGACATTGTCATATGATTCTGCTTCATTTTTATGCTATGAAAGATTAGTTTTTGAGTTCTTACCCACCTCCAATGAGATCCTATATTATAATTAATAAAAATATTTAGACAAATATAAATACATATAGATATAAATTACTGTAATATTTATTTATTGCCATTTTGGTTGTTTTGTTGGTAAATAATTATACAGTAAACCCTCGATTTTGCAGACCTTGATTTAACAGCCTTTGGATTTAATAAGATTTCCAGTCCATGTGTCATATGTAAAAATTAACACCCTGATAATTTTAAAATGTTTTTAACCAATATTTGCTTATAATTACATTAACAGGTTATTTTTGTTATTGATTCACTGTTATTTTAACAAATTTTAGCAAATAGGCCATATGTTAAAAAAAAACAGTGTAGTAAATTTCACCGACATAAATATTATATATCTACAATTATAGTCTATATATTTAAATCCGAGAGTGACCACTTATAAACAATGTTTGGGAAATGATTAGCATGTGATCACACTTCATAGCTCACAGTAATTGGTTCAATTGTTCCCAGGCATGACTTTCTGCAGCAGTTTTAACACCTGCCTGCCAATGTTCCTACATGAGCTAAGGAAGCCCCAGCCATGTGCATTTGTTTACTGGAGGTGACTGTTGAATGCAGGCATTTACTAGACCTACTCAGTATAAATTTAAAATTACAGTAATACTATAGAAAACTTTTCTGTGAAATTGAACTGTTCGTACATACTTAATTGTAATTATACAAGGATGTCTACATGTGTAAAAACAGATAAACTAATTTGTGAATTTTTTAAAATATATTTTTATTGATTTCAGAGAGGAAGGGAGAGGGGTGGTTTCTGGCTAGAAGGGGGTCAATGGGAAAAAAGGGGACATATGTAATACTTTCAGCAATAAAGATTTCTTTTTAAATCTACAGCTGCAACTGAATGAAATTGTTGCCTTAAATTTATAAATGCTTTCCATATCTGCACCTGATGCTAAGAATGTATATTCAATGCATAGCTTGAATGGCTTAGTTGGTTTATTGTGGTCCTATGCACTGAAAGATTGCCATTTTGTTTCCTGGCAAAGGCCCATACCTGGGTTTTGGGTTCCATCTCCGTTTAGGGCATGTATAGAAGGCAACAGATCTATGTTTTTCTTACATTAATGTTTCTCTCTATCTTTCCTTTCCTCTCTCTAAGTATGTCCTCAGGTAAGGATTACAAAAAAAATTATATTATCAATATTCTCTAATATTTTGCAACTACATAATTTTTATTTCCCAAATTATTTCTGTTATTTTCTCCTTTAAACACACATTTGATTACTGTTTAAAAGGCGGAAGCTTGAAATTTTGTAGGGTTTAATAATACTGTAATGTGTTATGTTTCCATAGAGCTTAAAATTTTCAAAATAATGAATTAGAAGAAATAATAGAAACAGCTGCTAATTAATGCTGTTCCACATTTGAATGGATAGATAATTGTCAGCACTATCCTTTGAAGCACTTGCAAAAGAGCTCTGCTTTGGACTCTTTTTTATTGTGTACTTTAAAAATAGAAAACTTGTGGCAAATGATACCTAACAGATATTAAAACAAACATAAGGAAATGTTGATTTTTTTCAGATAGTGAAACAATTTGAAATAGGTATAATTCATTTTGTTTTGTAGAAGCTAATTTAAGTGTGCATGACATTTTAGTTCAGGCTAAATCTCCAATTTTGAATTTACTAATTTTGTACATCAGGCTAACTTTATGAAATGTCTGTAATTTGAGCATATAATTTTTTTTTCACTAGAAGGAAAGAGAAAAGCATACCGAGACTCAGAGGAGGCGCAGTGCGGAAGTAAAATACTAAGGTGCGGTGGTGCATGCAGAGGGGCCTGGCCACTGAGGGCATGGTTGTTGTTTTTAATCGGGAAGGAGTCTCAGGCTCTGAGCTCCAGTTCCGGGTGAGTCTCTAGGGACCCAGACTCATACGGGACTCTCTGGCATCGGTCGGAACTCAAGGGCAGCTTTCCTCCGAGGGGCTTGCAGCGATTACCAGGACATTGAAAAGCAGAACCTCTGAAGGCAGGACAGAGAGCAGCCATAACTGCTAGCCCAACCCTGTTGATCCTTTGGGACCCACCCCGCCCAAGCCCTGCAGGGAGGCTTTTGCTGGATAGCCTAAGGCAAAGGCTAGATTAGCACCTCCTTAGAGATCCAGGAGCCAGGAAACCCAGAGGTCAGAGTGGGACCATCCAGTTTGCAGCTCAGTGAACCATAAAGGACACACTCAGGGGGCAGACTCAGTGAGCACCAAAGCCCCAATGAAGCAAGTCTTGCCCCAGAGGGGTGTCTCCAGAACAGAAGTTCTCCCACTGCAGACACAGCTGATTCTCACAGCCAATTGGCCTGGAGGTCAATTTCTCCCAGTGATACCTACAACAATCAAGGCTTAAATACAACAAGACTGTGCACAAAGACCACAAGGGGGTGCATCAAGAGTGTCCTCCTCAGGTAATTGGGGAGGCTGAACCACTGGGCCCTAGAGGACACTTAGCACAGAAAACCACTTTATCAACACAGGGAAGCATAAAAAATGTGGAGACAAAGAAAAAGGAGACAAATGACAGAAATGGAGGAAAGCAAACTACTGGACATAGAGTTCAAAAGCACACTTTTAAGGTTTTTCAAGAATTTTCTAGAAACTGCCAATAAACTTAATGAGATCTACAAGAAATCTAATGAGACCCTCGAGGTTGTGATAAAGGACCAACTAGAAATTAAGCATACACTGACTGAAATAAAGAATATTATACAGACTCCCAACAGCAGACTAGAGGATTGCAAGAATCAAGTCAATGATTTGAAATACGAAGAAGCAAAAAACACCCAACCAGAGAAGCAAAATGAAAAAAGAATCCAAAAATACGAAGATAGTGTAAGGAGCCTCTGGGACAGCTTCAAGTGCACCAACATCCGAATTATAGGGGTGCCAGAAGAAGAGAGAGAGCAAGATATGGAAAACCTATTTGAAGAAATAATGACAGCAAACTTCCCCTACCTGGTGAAAGAAATAGACTTACAAGTCCAGGAAGCGCAGAGAACCCCAAACAAAAGGAATCCAAAGAAGACCACACCAAGACACATCATAATTAAAATGCCAAGAGCAAAAGACAAAGAGAGAATCTTAAAAGCAGCAAGAGAAAGAAACTCAGTTACCTACAAGGGAGTACCCATATGACTGTCAGCTGACTTCTCAACAGAAACTTTGCAGGCCAGAAGGGCGTGGCAAGAAATATTCAAAGTGATGAATGCCAAGAACCTACAACCAAGATTACTTTATCCAGCAAAGCAATCATTCAGACTTGAAGGTCAGATAAAGAGCTTTCTCTGTAATTTGAGCATATAATTCTAATAAGACTTCCACTGAGGTGATATAATTAAATAAGAAACAAAAAGATTAAATTATAATTAAAAGTGTGATTTTTAAGATCCTTTTGAAGGATAAGAGGAGAGGTCAGATATTTAGTCATGTGAATTTTACTAAAAAAATTAATAAATAAAGCTTACAGACATCATTCTGTACTTGGTCTGCCAGTCCCTATAATTAGAAAATATGTATATACCTTAGTTTTTCCCATATGAGTTAAATGATTGGCCAAAATAAATAGTTCATGTGAATATTAATGATGGAAATTTGTCCTATGTGAGTTTTTGTTATTTTCGATTTCTTTTTTTTTACTGTCAAGATTTTTATTTTTTTAATTTAAGTTCTTTATTGTTTAAAGTATTACATAAGTCTCCTTTTCCCCCCATTGACCTCTCCCTGGAAGCATGCGCCCTCAACCCCACCCCTGTCTGTGTCCATTGGTTTTGCTCATATGCATGCATGCATGCAAGTCCTTTGGTTGATCTCTTACTCGCTCACCCTTCACCTTCTCTCAAAGGTTGTACAGTCTGTTTGATGCTTCTATGACTCTGGTTCTATTTTGGTTCCTCAGTTTATGTTGTTCATTATATTCCACAAATGAGTGAGATCTTATGATATTTATCTTTCTCTGACTGGCTTATTTCACTTAGCATAATGCTCTCCAGTTCCATCCATACTGCTGCAAATGGTAAGAATTCCTTCTTTTTTATAGCGGAATAGTATTCCATTATGTGGATGTAGCAGAGTTTTCTAATCCACTGATCTATGATGAACACTTAGGCTATTTCCAAATCTCAGCTATTTTAAATTGTGCTGCTATGAATATAGGGGTGCATATATCCTTTCTGATTAGTGTTTCTGTTTTCATTTTCTTTTTGGGAGCTTCAAATATATGCTTTCTATGCATTCCAGCAAAAATCATTGTGTGATGAAGTGATGCACAAACATTGCCTTCCAACTCCTTACTTTTCTCCTTCACTTGCAAATATTAAAACACAGAGATGTGACTTGGTATTCTAAAATTATGTCAAGGCTCAGGCATTTAAAGTTTCTAGTTTATTAGTGTTTTTTAAAGGATCAAAATTATTAGTTAATTAGAATTTAGAGATGTTATTTAATGCATCATACTTAAATTATGAGCCATCAATAACTATTAAATGAATACGAGTGTGTCACCTACAATATCCCTTTAATTTAGCATTACATGTATAAAATGTATAAAAGTTAAAAAATATAAGCTACCTAGGAATAAACTTAACTAAAGATGTAAAAGACCTCTACTCAGAAAACTACAGGACGTTGAAAAAAGATATAGAGAAAGACTTAAACAGATGGAAGAACATGCCGTGTTCATTCATTGGTAGAATCAACATCATTAAAATGACCATACTACCCAAAGCAATCTATAAATTCAATGTACTTCCCATTAAAATACCAATGGCATACTTCACAGATCAAGAACGAACTCTCCAAAAATTCATCTGGAATAAAAAAAGACCCCGAATAGCTGCAGCAATCCTGAGAAAGAACAAAGTAGGTGGGATCTCAATACCAGATATCAAGATGTATTACAAAGCCACTGTTCTCAAAACTGCCTGGTACTGGCACAAGAACAGACATATAGATCAATGGAATAGAATAGAGAGCGCAGAAATCAGCCCCAACCAATACACTCAATTAATATTTGACAAAGGAGGCAAGAACATACAATGGAGCCAAGATAGTCTCTTCAATAAATGGTGTTGGGAAAATTGGACAGATATATGCAAGAAAATGAAACTAGACCACCAACTTACACCATACACAAAAATAAACTCAAAATGGATAAAGGACTTAAATGTACGACAGGAAACCATAAAAATTCTAGAAGAATCTAAAGGCAACAAAATCTCAGACATATGCCGAAGCAATTTCTTCACTGATATAGCTCCCAGGGCACTTGAAACTAAAGAGAAAATGAACAAATGGGACTACATCAAAATAAAAAGCTTCTGCACAGCAAAAGAAACCATCAACAAAACAACAAGAAAACCCACTGTGTGGGAAAACATATTTGCCAATGTCATATCTGATAAGGGCCTAATCTCCAAAATTTATAGGGAAGTCATACAACTTAACAAAAGGAAGATAAACAATCCAATCAAATAATAGGCAAAGGATCTAAATAGACACCTTTCAAAAGAGGACATTCAGAAAGCCAAGAGACATATGAAAACATGCTCAAAGTCACTAATCATCTGAGAGATGCAAATCAAAACAACAATGAGGTACCATCTCACACCTGTCAGACTGGCTATCATCAACAAATCAACAAATGACAAATGCTGGAGAGGATGTGGAGAAAAATGAACACTCGTGCACTGCTAGTGGGAATGCAGACTGGTTCAGCCACTATGGAAGACAGTATGGAGTTTCCTCAAAAAACTAAAAATGGAACTCCCATTTGACCCTGTGATCTCTCTTCTAGGAATATATCCCAAGAAACCAGAAACATCAATCAGAAAGGATATATGCACCCCTATGTTAATAGCAGCACAACTGACCATAGCTAAGATCTGGAAACAGCCCAAGTGCCCATCAGTAGATGAATGGATTAGAAAACCATGGTCCATCTACACAATGGAATACTATGCTGCTGTAAAAAAGAAGGAACTCTTACCATTTGCAACGGCATGGATGGAACTGGAGAGCATTATGCTAAGTGAAATAAGCCAGTCAATGAAGGAAAAATACCACATGATCTCACTCATTCATGGATAATAAAGATCATTATAAACTTTTGAACAATAATAGATACAGAGGCAGAGCTGCCTCAAACAGATTGTCAAACTGCAGCGGGAAGGCCGGAAGGGTTGGGGGACAGGAGGGAGGGGGGTAAGAGATCAACCGAAGGACTTGTATGCATGCATATAAGCATAACCAATGGACATAAGACACTGGGGGGTAGGGGAGTCCAGGGGATTGTCAAGGGCGGGGAAAAAAAGGACACATATGTAATATCCTTTGTAATACTTTAAGCAATAAAATAAATAAAATTAAATAAAATATTTCCAATATTTTCCAGTTTATAGTCAGAATATAACATGCCATATTTAGTATGTAAGTTAAGACCAAATATTTCTACTTTACTATGGCTAATTCTCGAAATAATAAAAATAAGTAAATCTTTTGGTTACTAAACCAAAAGTTAAGGGTTTCAAAAGGATTACTCTTTGACCTAGAAATGACTATAACTGAGCAGTCTCTTCCAAATAAATGTAAGAATAATATTGGGCCAGCAGAACCAAAAACTCTCTCCCAACATGAACCTATCCCTGAGTAACCTGCTACAGCAGCTGCTAGAGGACAGTATACACACAAGAGTCTCCAAGAGAACTGACACAGGTATCCAGGAAACTTTGAGAGTTGAATGTGAATCATGTACACTGACAAAAACCTTCCAACACTTCAGACTTCATAATAAGCAAAAAGCAGCAGCAGGCCCACTGTTGGACAAATTTGAAGCTTGTGGTACAATGGAGGTAGCCATTGCAACATAATCCAAATTGTGTTCAACTCTGGTTAAGAGTGAATCAATTTTCCTGTGAACAAACATTTCAAAGGGAGTCACTAATGTCAAGGGTACTAAAAATGGAGCCAGAAAGTCACTGGGGAAGTTTATGTTATACCGCCTCACACCTGATTGGAACATGGACTTTTAGACTATGGCAACCTCAAACAGCTACATCCTGTTGTACTTCCCAGAATAAGGCTTATTTCACTGAACCCCAGCCTAGTAACTAGCATAGTAACCTATCTTACATAAACTAATGTTAATTATATTTTCCTATGCCAGTCATAGTTCATTCAAAAGAGTTTATACCATCCGGTGTTTTTTGTTTCTATAAACTCTGTCTCCTTCTGCTCCCCTCCGCATCAGAGCACATTTCAGTTTCCTTCTGAATCTGTATTTTCATTATTTGGATTCTTAAATTCCCAAATAAATTTGTGGTTTGCTTTGCAGCCTCAGTTCTTTCTTGTTGGGTATGCCCCAATATCCCCCTACCCCATCCCCCAATAAACAAAACATGAAAAGCTTGACAGATAAATACACATAATTTTTCACTCAGTTGTTGAAAATACATACTTATCATAGCAGGAGAATATAACATTTACTTAACACAATAACATCGAATTTTTAGGCATATATTATGTAGGCCTTTATTTTTGCTTTTGTTCCATGTGTACTCTTACACATAATATGGTCAACTCTAGAACTCAGGAAGTAATATGGCACTGATAGCTAGCATGAAGTTGAGATAATAAGGTATGGCAGTTATTCACAGATTTTAATAGGTATCAGAATGATTTGAAGAGCATATCAGAAAAGCCAATTGCAATATACTTATCCAGGAATTTATGTTGTATGAGATATGTGCTAAGAATCAGGAATATGTTTTTTTTTCCTTCAACTCCATTGTACAGGTTTGTGTTGTTCATGCTCAGTTCATGGAACACTACCATCACATCCTTTTATTTGTTAAAACTTAATTGGTTTATTCTTTGTGCTTCTTCAAATAATCTTCCTTCTCCCAGATATATTGCCTTATATATTTCATATGTGTCTTTCAATCCATATTGCATGCTATCTCTATATTTATATAAAGATAGAGAGATGATAGATAGATGATAGATAAATAGATCTGTGGAAATGTGAATTACTGTTTTTATGTGTTCTTAATATGGTATCCTGCTATTATTTTTGTCTTATTTTTTTCCCACTGAATATTAGTCTAAAACTTACATATTTAATCATGTAGTTTTAAAGTGTATCACAATCCATTGTATGAACACTTCATGCATTTGTTCTGGTATAGATGGACATCTAGGTTGTCTTCACCTTTATGTTAGCACAAGAAACACTAATGAACAAATGGATTCATAACTCATTATGTATACAGCAAGTGTTTATTTCATTTATTTTTAAATATTTTCCCCAGATATGAAATTGCCAATCATTAGTATCTTCAATTTTATTAAAAATTGTGGTAGTATATGATAAAACATCCATAATAGTTTACATTCTCAGTGACTATATGTAAGGGTTTATAGTTCCCCAAAGTTCTACTAACATTTTTAATTTCCTTCAAGTTTGCCCTCTAATAGTTCAAGTGGCATATCAGTGTTGCTTTATTTACGATTTAACTAGAGGCCTGGTGCATGAAATTCATGCATGGGGGTGGGGGTGGGGGAGGCGGGATGTGTCCCTCAGCCTGGCCTGCACCCTCTTGCAATCTGGGACCCCTTGGGGGATGTCTGATTGCCAGTTAGGCTTGATCCCCACAATCTGGGACCTCTCACTCTTAACTGCTTGCCTGCCTGCCCGCCTGCTCCTAACCACTTGCCTGCCTGCCTGCTCCTAACTGTTTGCCTGCCTGGCTGTTTTCCCACTCCTAACTGCTTGCCTGCCTGCCTGCAAAATGCACGTTATAGCGACTGGCCATTCCAGTTGTTCTGCC
This sequence comes from Myotis pilosus, assembly GCA_036010255.1. Taxonomy (NCBI): domain Eukaryota; kingdom Metazoa; phylum Chordata; class Mammalia; order Chiroptera; family Vespertilionidae; genus Myotis; species Myotis pilosus. The sequence goes on from JASKON010000009.1 coordinate 28,678,424, forward strand.
GTTCTGGTCACTGGGCTTTTATATATTACTAGAGGCCCAGTGCACAAAAATTTGTGCACTCGGGAAGGACGAGGGGCTCCTTAGCCCAGCCTGTGCCCTCTCGCAGTCTGGGACCCCTTAGGGAATGACCACCTGCTGGCTTAGGCCTGCTACCTGGGGGATTGGGCCTAAGCTGGCAATCAGACATCCCTCTGGCAGGACGGGAGCCCTTGGAGGATGTCCACCTGCCAGCGGGGAGCAGGCCTAAACTGCAGTAGAACATCCTTGGCGCTGCTGAGGAGGCAGGAGAGGCTCCCACCACCACCACTGTACTGGCAGCCATCAGCCTGGCTTGTGGCTGAGCAGAGCTCCTCCCATGTGAGAGCGACCTGACCACCAGAGGGCAGCTCCTGCATTGAGAGTCTGCCCCCCTGGTGGTCAGTGTGTGTCATAGTGACCAGTCATTCCCAGTCTTTATGCTGTTAGGGTCAGTTTTCATATTACCTTTTACTATATAGGATAGAGGCCTGGTGGATGGGTGGGGGCCGGCTGGTTTGCCCTGAAGGGTGTCCCGGATCAGGGTGGAGATCCCGCTTGGGTACCTGGCCAGCCTGGGTGAGGGGCTGATGGCTGTTTGCAGCTGGTCACACCCCCTTCAGAGTGGGGGTCCCCACTGGGGTGCCTGGCCAGCCTGGGTGAGGGGCTGAGGGCCGTTTTCAGGCTGGCGGGTGACTGAAGCTCCCAACCTCTCCTTTTTTTCTTTTTTTTTTATTCTGGGATTTATTTACCTTCTATGGCTGTCACTGGAGCTGAGAGCTGGCTTTAGCTCTGAGGCTCTGCTCCAGCTCTGAGACCCCGGCTGCTGAAAGCAGGTATCGGGGTTTGTTTGGGTTCTATAATTGTAACACTGTTGCTGTCCTGCTCGCTCCAGCTCTGATGGCTGAAAGCAGATTTCTGGGGTTTGTTTAGCTTCTATAATTGCAACATTGTTTCTTAGAGTGCAAGCTCAGAGGCCGGCAGCGGCAGGCGGGAAACCTTGGCTTCCTCCATCACTGGAGCAAGCAAGCCTCCTGTTCGCTTCAGCTGCCTGGTTGCCAGCAGCCATCTTGGTTGGCAGTTAATTTGCATATCTCACTGATTAGCCAATGGGAAGGGTAGCAAAGTTATGGTTAATTACCATGTTTTTCTATTATTAGATAGGATATTTAGACTAGTGGCCCGGTGCATGAAATTCATGCATGGGAGGGGAGGTTCCCTCAGCCCAGCCTGCACCCTCTCTAATCGGGGACTCCTTGGGGGATGTCCAACTGCCGGTTTAGGGACCGCTCTCTCCTAACAGCTCACCTGCCTGCCTGCTTGATCACCCCTAACTGCCTCTGCCTGCCTGCCTATTGCCCCTAACCCCTCTGCCTGCCTGCCTGATCACCCCCAACTTTCCTCCCCTGCTGACCTAATTTTTCCCCCAACTGCCCTTCCCTGATGGCCTTATCTAACCCCCAACTGCCATCCCCTGCTGCCCTGGTTGGCCCTAACCCCCTGCCGGACTGATCTCATCCCAAACTGTACTCCCATGACAGCCTGATCGCCTCTAACTGCCTCTGCCTTGACCCCCACCATAATGGCTTTGTTCAGAAGGAAGTCTGTAAGATGGCCAGTTCAGAAGGAAGTCTGTAAGATGGCCAGTCCACCTGGTCTAATTAGCATATTACCCTTTTATTAGTATAGACAGATTATATAGGAGAAGATTGCTTAAATGGGGGGAAGCCTTTTTCAGCAGGAGGAAATGCTCTTGGCAGACAAAAATACAGAATCCCTATATCTGGACTGATAGCCAGCCATATATACTATACTGCCAAACCAGTCATTTAAATATTGAACTGCTTTCTTACACCTTACACCAAACAACTGTTGCCCTTAAAACCCCTCCTCAGCCCCCACCTTAGGTTCTGCCTTCGCAGTTCACCCAGATTAGGTTCTGATTGGTCGGTTTCTATGCCAGTCAGCATCAGAAGCTCCACCTCCTAGAAAGCCATTGGCTCCTTGCAGTTCACCCAGATTTGGTTCTGATTGGTCGCTTTCTATGCCAGTCAGCATCTCTGGGCCTATCTCCAGGCCTGATCAGGAGGCAGGGCTGATCAACAGCCACCCCAGGCTGCCAGCGATGCAAGCTGAATTGCTGATCTCTCGGAGAGAGAGATGTGGTTGCTGGCAAGGCCTGGAGTGAGAGAGAAGCAGGGTCTGATCTACATCTGTGGTTCAACCCACTCTCCAGTCCCCGCCCACTGGAGCCTGCTGCATGCAGCCTGGTGTTTGGTTGAGCCTTCGGTTGTTTTGGATGTTACGGACCCTGGGTTTTTATATATTAGGATTACTGGTGAGGTTTAACATATTTTTATATAATTGTGGGTTATTTCTTTTTTTGTCTTGCATCTCCAATCACTCAATATTCATTGAGTGATTGTTTTGTACTAGGCATTTTGCTACTTATTCAGTGATCAAGCAGTGAATTGCTTTCTTATATTGTTTGCTTTTTGTGTTTGGCTTTTTTATATCATTTGCCTCTTTTTTGTGTTATTTTCTTTTCTATTAAATTTTCTGTAATTATTTTTGATTTTCAGGTGTTCCTTTTATGATGCAGATATTAATCTTTTGTTAGTTATAAGCATTTCAAATAACCTTTCTGAGTCTCTTAACTATATATTACCTTTTATTTTATTTTATATATTTTTTACTTTAAATAGGATCTTTATTTTTAAGTGACAATTCAGGTGATTCCAATGCAGGTGGTGCCTGGATGAAGCTGGAGAATGGTTGGTCTGGACTTATTATCATTTGTTCATACTTTAGAAAGCATGAGTATGAAATTAATATATTTAGATTTTAGTGACAAAACTTTGCTATCTGTTTGAAGAGAGCAGAATCTCTCTGGAATACCCAATGCAGATAAATTTTGACCATGCTATACTGTTCTATTCAACTTACTTCTCTTATATAATTGACTGGTGGCCCGGTGCACGAAATTTGTGCATGGGGGGTGTCCCTCAGCCCAGCCTGCACCCTTTCCAAACTGGGACCCCTGGAAGGATGTCCTACTAATGGTTTACAGTGATCAGGCCTAAACCAGCAGTCAGACATCCCTCTTGCAATCAGGGACTGCTGGCTCTTAACTGCTCACCTGCCTGCCTGTCTGATTACCTCCAACTGCCCCCTGCTGCTGGCCTGCTCACCCCCAAATGCCCCTCCACCAACCTGATCTGCCCCAACTGCTCCCCATGCCAGTGTGCTCGCCCCCAACTGCCCCACTGCTGGCCTGCTTGCCCCCACATTCCCTCCCTATTGGCCTGCTCACCACCAACTGCCCTCCTGCTGGCCTGCTCACTCCAAACTGCCCCCCCACAGTCCTGATCACCCCCAACTGACCCCCACTGATGGCCTGCTCACCCCCAACTGGACCCCTGCTGATCTGCTCACCCCTAACTGCCCCCCACTGGCCTGGTCACCCCTCCCGCCCCCCGCCACTGGCCTGATTACTCACAACTTCCCTCCCCTCTTGGCCTTTACCTCGGCCCTGCCACCATGACTTAATCCAGAAGAACATCCGGAAGGTCTCCTGGAAGGTCTCCTAGTCCAATATCATATTACCCTTTTACTAGTATAGAGGCGAGGTGCACAGGTGGGGGCCATCTGGTTTGCCCTGAAGGGTGTTCCAGACCAGGGTAGGGGTTCCCTTGGGGCATGGGGCAGCTTGGGCGAGGGGCCTACGGTGGTTTTCAGGCTGGCCATACCTCCATGGGGTGAGGGTCCCTGCTTGGGGGGCATGGACAGCTTGGGTGAGGGGCTGAGGGTTGTTTTCAATCTGGCCACACCCCCTTTAGGGTGGGGGTTCCCGCTGGGGTGCCTGACTAGCCTGGGTGAGGGACTGATGTCTGTTTTCAGGCTGGCCATGCCCCCCAGTGGAGACCCTCACCCCATGGGGGCATGGGCAGCCTGGGTGAGGGGCTGAGGGCTGTTTTCAGGCTGGCCATATCCCCTTCAGGATGGGGGTCCCTACTAGGGTGCCTGGCCAGCCTGGTTGAGGGGCTGAGGGCTATTTGCAGCCTGACCAGGCCCCCCAGTGAGGAACCTTACTCCATGGGGGAATGGCCAGCCTGGGTAAGGGGCCGAGGGCTGTTTTCAGGCTGGCCACACCCCCTAGGGACCCAGGCCCCCAGCCCCTCCTTGAGCAGTGGCCAGGGAGGGCTGGAAGCCTGGGTCACCCCCAACCCAGGCTCCCAACCATTCCTTCAGCAGCAGCCAGGGCGAGCGGGAAGCTTGGCTTCCTCCAACACCAGGGCAACCCAAGTCTCCAGCTCTGTGGCTGCCGCCATCTTTGTTGGGTTAATTTGCATACTCACCATGATTGGCTGATGGGCATAGCAGAGGGATGGTCAATTTGCATTTCCCCTTTTATTCATGTAGAGGCCAGGACAGGTTACAACACAGCATAATGAATGCTTTATTTTTTTTTTAATCTCTAATGTAATTATATTGCCTTTATAGTCTTGGGATGCCTTAGTTTTCAAATTAAATTAGCTCACCAGAGTTCTGTCATTAGATTTAACAGTTTTACAATCAGTGGGTCTTCTGAAAAAATGTTATAGTTTAATACCAGGACTAGAATGTAGCTCCTTCAAAGGCTGTAAGGACACCTAAAATCGTCATATAATTTTAGGTTTTATTTGGGCATCATTATTCCTCAGGCTATAGTTTTATGTAAAGACTAAGATAGAAATGCCTTTTTAAAATACTTAATCCAATTATAAAGACCAATTCATTTTTTCCTTAGAGGAGATTTTACATCTATTATTTATATTTCTCTTTATAGGCCTAATTTATAGAAGGGAAATATAATAATTAGGTGGAATCCTATATAATAAAAGGGTAATATGCAAACTGACCCTAACAGCAGAAAGACTGGGAATGACTCATCACTATGACACACACTGACCACCAGAGGGCAGACACTCAATACAGGAGCTGCCCCCTGGTGGTCAAGGCTCTCCCACAGGGGGAACTCTGCTTAGCCACAAGCCAGGCTGATGGCTGCCAGTACAGCGGTGGTGGTGGGAGCCTCTCCTGCCTCCTCAGCAGCACTAAGGATGTCAGACTGCAGCTTAGGCCTGCTCCCCGCTGGCAGGTGGACATCCTCCAAGGGCTCCCGTCCTGCCAGAGGGATGTCTGATTGCCAGCTTAGGCCCAATCCCCCGGGGAGCAGGCCTAAACCAGCAGGTGGTCATCCCCCGAGGGGTCCCAGACTGTGAGAGGGCACAGGCCGGGCTGAGGGACCCCCCCGCCCCGAGTGCACAAATGGGCCTCTAGTAAATATAATAATTATGTAGCACTAATTTTTCAACTTAATTTTTATTATAGTCATTATCTTATATTAAAGTATAAAGTACCCCCTTCTCTCCATGAGGTTAAGTTGCCATAATCAATCTCTTCCCTATGATGTATTATTTTTTTAAAAAAAATATTTTTATTCAGAGAGGAAGAGAGAGGGAGAGAAAGAGAAACATCAATGATGAGAGAGAATCATTGATTGGCTGCCTCTTCATTCCCCACATTGGGGATCAAGCCCACAACCTGGGTAGGTGGCCTGACCAGAAATGGAACCTTGACCTCTTGGTCCATAGGTCGATACTCAACCATTCAGCTATGCCTGCCACACTCCATGATGTATTTTTAAGCAATGTGTTGAAACAACATTTTAGCTTTGTTAAAAAATCTATTTGAATGTAGTCAGAAAGGCAGTTGAATTCTGTTAAACAACTCCTGTTTGTGTCTATTTAATGCTAAGTGCTAAGTTTAACAGATGTGTTTGCTCCTCTCTAGACATTTTGGTAATATTTATGCACAGCCAATATTTACTTTTTACAGTTGTTTGTTTAAGCCCTAGCTAAAGTTCCTGCAATTTGTAGAAAGGATACATTTTCACTACCAGATGTATTGGATTAAGATGCATTTCTATCAGTATGCCTTTTGACTAAATGTTTCTTAGGGCATGTGCTCATCAACAGCAGGAGCGGAAACCCAGGATGCCCCAGAAAGGGAGTCATGGGAATAGAATTTGTTTTGTTTTGGTTTTTTTTGTGTGTGTGTTTTTTGTTGTTTTTTTTTTAACAGAGGTCATTGTCCTGAAATGCCGTTGAGATAGTTAAGTATGACAACTGAACATATGAATACTTAAATTTTTAATAGTGTCTTTTTTAAATGTCTGTATAAAAGAGCACCGAATGTTGTGTGGCTTAAAACAATTATTTTAACTCATTATTGTTCAGGTCAACAATTTGGGCTGTCTTCAGTTAGGTGGTTGCCCCTTGGCTCACCCTTACATTGTGATCAGCTTCTAGGTGGCCTGGGGACTGGCTGATGTAGAAAACCCCAAACTGAGAGAGTGTCTATGTTCTATATGGTCTCTTAACCCCAGGAATGTTCTCATGGCAACTGAACAAGTTTCCAAGGAACAAAGGGAAGCATGAAAAACCTACAGCTTAGGCTCAGAACTGGTATATGGTCAGACTGCATTGTTTGGGACAAAGCAGGTTACAATATAGGTTCTGATACAAAAGAAGAAAAAATAGATTCTATTACTAGATGGGAAGAACTAAAAAATAGCATTGCAAAAGATATGAATACAAGTAAAAATAAAGGATTGTGGATATTTTGACATTTACCATGAAAGCTAACAATTTTTGTTACTTTACTACTGCAATACTTTTACAATTTGTCTATTAACATGATATTCCATTTATTATAAAACAAAAATAAACTAGCAAAATAAGTATATATATTTTAGGATTTGAGCTGTAGGCAGGTACCATCTACAATAATAAAAGTGTAATATGCTAATTAGACTGGACATCGTTCCAGATGAAGCCAGGGCTGAGAGGGAAGCCCGGGTCCTGAATGCCTACCGGTGGCCGGAGGGAAGCTCAGGTCCCTGACGCCAGAGGGAAGCCTGTGCCGGCAGCTAGGGAAGGATGTCCTATTCTTGCATGAATTTTTTGCATTAGGTTTCTAGTAGTTAATAAAGACTAAATATGCCACCTGCTAGTATAATGTGCACTTTGCATTTAAGTCTGCTTTTCTAAATACACAAACCTCAGAGATATTCACTGCAATAAAGTGAATATCACAATGGATCGAGTCACACATTTTTTTAAAAGTTCCCATTGCATATAAAAGTTATGTTTATATCATACTATAGTGTAGTAAGTATGCAATAACATGTCGAAAAATGCACATACTTTGTTATTTTCTGTCATTTTGTGTGATATATTTTTAAATAATTCTTTACTGTTGAAAGTATTACTTTCAAAAATATGAACATATGAATACTTAATTTTTTTCCATTGACCCCCTCCAGCCCGCCCCCACCCCTGCCTCAGGCCTTAAGCACCCTATTGTCTGTGCCCATGGGTTATGCCTATATGCATACAAGGTCATTGGTTGATTATCTAACACCCACCCACTCTCCCTCGCCTTCCCTCTGAGATTCCACATTCTGTTCCATGCTTCCATATCTCTGGATCTACTCCATTCATCAGTTTATTTTGTTACTTAGATTCCACATATGAGCGCAATCATGTGATACTTCTTTCTCTGACTTATTTCACTTAGCATGATACTCTCCAGGTCCCTCCATGCTGTCTCAAAGAGTAAGAGATCTTCATTTTTACTGCTGCATAGTATTCCATGGTATAAATGTACCACAGCTTTTTTATCCACTCATCTACTGATGGATACTTGGGCTGTTTCCAGATCTTAGCTATTGTAAATTGTGCTGCTATGAACATAGGAGTGCATAAATTCTTTCTGATTGGTGTTTCTGGTTTCTTAGGATATATTCCTAGAAGTGGGATCACTGAGTCAAATGGCTGTTCCATATTTAATTTTCTGAGGAAACTTCATACTGTTTTCCATAATGGTTGTACCAGTCTTCATTCCCACCAGCAGTGTACTAGGGTTCCCTTTTCTCCGCATCCTTGCCAGCACTTGTCATTTGTTGATTTGTTGAAGGTAGCCATTCTGACAGATGTGAGGTGATATCTCATTGCCATTTTAATTTGCATCTCTCAGATGAACAGTGACTGAGTATTGTTTCATATGTCTCTTGGCCATCTGAATGTCCTCTTTGGAGTAGTGTCTATTTAGGACCTTTGCCTATTTAAAAAAATGTACAAACTTTAATTAAAAATATTTTATTGCTAAAAATTGCTAATCACCATATGATCTTTCAGCTAGTCATAAACATTCTGGTGATGGAGTGTCTTACCTCAGTGTTGATGGCTGCTGACTGATAAGCATGGTGGTTGGTAAAGAGTTTGGGTAGTCTGTGGTAATTTCTAAGATAAGTCAAGAATGAAGTTTGCCACAGTGATTGACTTTCTTTTTAAAATCATCACCTGAGGAGAAAGAAGATGGCGGCGATATAGGCAGACGTGTCCCAGGTCGTGTCCTGGAGCAAATGGAGTGAGCAGCTGAAACTATTAACACCCACTCTGAATTGGCGAATTTGCTCAGATGGTGAGACGGTTTGCAGCTGGGAAGGGCAGAACTCCCCTGGAAAGGTAAAAAAATACAACCAGGGATTTGGGCAGGAAAGTTTGCCAGACCTCTGAGCCCAGAGGGTCAGAGGGAGACCGTGTGGCAGACAGCCGTGTCCCTTGGGACAGGCACAGCCCCTGACTGAGGAAAGGAGATCTGCGGGATTCCTGTCACCACCAGGGGATTTGAGAGCTGGGTTCTGTGATCACTGAGGGCTGAGCCTAAAGGGGGCAGCCTGAAGAGCTGACCTGACCATGCAGTGCCCGTAATTGAAGAGTTTACAGAAACCAAGCCTTCCCCATTTCCGCGGCCAGCGTTTGTTTGTTTGTTCTCGCCGAATCCTGTTCATGGGACATTTCGGATACAGACACTCACCTGTGCTGAAGAGAGGGAGAGGGTGCAGGGGATTGGAATCCGGGGAGAGACTGAGGAGAGGCGGGGGGCCAGGAGAGGTGGCAGCGAATTGAGTGCTGAGTCGCCCCTTAGCCCAGGACTGGGGCAGCCATTCTCCCTGGAGAGTGAGACTCCTCCCCCCAGCCCCCAGGCAAGGAGCACAGCCACACCCAGATTCCACCCTGAATGAGATCAAGGATTAAAATAATCTGATCAGCCCCTGGGAGTTAACAGGGTCTGGCCTATAGAGGGATTTTCAATGCCATATAGCCTCAGAGGCCAAACCCAGAACACTGCCACCCAGAGGCTGAGCCACAAACTGACTCTTTGCTAAACACAAAATAAGGCAGTCTGGGAAACAAATACGTCCTGCTTTAAAATAAGGACTGTGGTTTACAACACAGAGGAACAGTGTATCGCAGGGAAACTCAACACTCTCCTGAATACCTGGCAGGACTAAAGGCGAGCCAGACTGAAGAATAGAAGGACCGAAGGACCTTCACTACTGCAATTTTTTGTTCTTTTTTCACCTTTTAAATAAGAAACCAATTTTTTTTCCATTTTTTTCTTCTTTTTTTCCCCTCTTTTTCCATCACCTGATTTTACCCTTTTAATTACTACCTTCTTATTTTTAACCAGTATTCTTACTGCTACCATTTTACCATCTTTTAAGTGCCATTTTATTTTCTCTTTATTTTATTTTGGGATTGGTGTTCTCGATTCTATTTTCATCGTTATATTATTGGTTGTTTCTAGTTTGCATCGATCTACAAGGAGCTGTTGCTGGAATTTGCTGGGATTGGTGGCGGTTCTATAGGAGTATTCTCCTCATATAAAAAGTCTCTTCCCCTCTTCCACTTCATTCTCTCTTTTTGCTCTTTTTTTCTTTTCTTTTCTCGCTTTTATTTTGCCCCCTTCTTTTTCCCAATTTAATTTTTGCACTCCTTTTTTTGGTCTATACTTTTCTTTTCTTTTTTCTCTTTTATCTTTTTCTCTTCCTTCTTCCTTATCCCCTAATTCTCTTAATTCGGGTGGTCGAATTTATTTGGGGTTATTAATATCGTGAATATATTTGTGTTTAGAGCCTGGTACGTGGTGCCTTGTTGTGTTGTATTTTGTGCCCTTAAATCAATGCAGCCGATCCAAGCAACAGCAACCTCCTGAGCACCATACCCTCTGCTAAGGAACAGCAGCTGTACGTGAAACCACACCCAATCAGCCAGAAGAGCCACCACAGCTGTGAACAGCACCCACCAGAGGAGCTGCTGCCAACTGAAGAACAGCTTCTACTGCAACCACCCGAAGAGCAACCACAGACCAAGGACTCACTGCCACCCAGGGAGCAGCCACTGAACGACTCAACATCTAGATATGTCAGTGAGATCAAACATGGGTAGACAAAGAAACTCCCAAAGGAAAGAGAAGGAGGACTCTCCAGAAAAGCAGCTAAGTAATACAGATGAATGCAACATGACAGAAAAAGAATTCCGAATAAGGGTCCTAGAGTGCATGAACCGGATGGAGGAAAACATCGACAACCTCTGCAAGAAGCAAGAAGAAACAGATGAAATAATCAATAACATATGGAAGAAGCTAGAAGAAACAGATGAAAAAATCAGGAACTTAAGTAACACCCAAGAAGAAATGAAGAGTGATATAGCTGCAATAAAAAACACCATTGAAAGTATCAACAGTAGACTAGGAGAAGCGGAGGACCGAATTAGTGAATTAGAAGACAAGGAAGCAAAACACACCCAAAATGTACTGCAATTGGAGAAAAAAATTAAAAGACAGGAGGAGAGGCTAAGGGAGCTTTGGGACAACATGAAACGAAACAACATACAAATAATAGGGGTATCAGAACAACAGAAAGATGAACAAGGATTAGAAAACCTATTCAAAGAAATAATATCAGAAAACTTTCCTGAGGTGGGGATGAAAAAAGTCACACAAGCCCAGAGAGTCCCAAACAAGGTGAACCTGAAAAGACCCACACCAAGACACATCATAATTACCATGGCAAATGTTCAGGATGAAGAGAGAATCTTACAGGCCGCAAGAGAGAGACGGAAAGTCACATACAAGGGATCACCCATTAGATTATCAAATGATTTCTCAACAGAAACACATCAGGCCAGAAAAGAATGGATGGAAATTTAAAAAGTGATGCAAAGCAAAGGACTGAATCCAAGAATACTCTATCCAGCAAGGCTATCATTCAAACTTGAAGGGGAAATAAGAAGCTTCACAGACAAAAAAAGGCTAACGGAGTTTATCACCAGCAACCAGCTATGCAAGGAATGCTAAAGGGTCTGGTATAAAAAGAAGAAATAAAAAGCTCAGAAAGAGAACAGCCACACAAAAAAAGAAATGGCTACAAACAAGTACCTTTCAATAATAACTTTAAACGTAAACAGACTAAATGCTCCAACCAAAAGACATCAAGTGGCTGAATGGATAAAAAAACATGACCCATACATCTGCTGTCTACAAGAAACCCACCACATTAGAAGGGACTCACACAGAGTGAAAGTGAAAGGATGGAAAAATATCTTTCAGGCAAATGGAAAGGAAAAGAAAGCTGGGGTAGCAATACTTATATCGGACAAAATAGACCTCAAAGTGAAGGCCATAACAAGAGATAGGGAAGGTCACTTCATAATACTAAAAGGATCAATACAACAAGAAGATATAACCCTGGTAAACATATATGCACCCAATGCAGGAGCACCCAAATTTATAAAAAAAAAACTCCTGGAAGATATCAAAGGAGAGATCGACAGCAATACAATCATAATAGGGGACTTTAATACACCACTGACAGTACTGGATAAGTCCTATAGACAAACAGTTAGCAAAGATACAGCAATCCTAAATGACTCACTTGATCAGATGGACTTAATAGACATCTTCAGAACGCTTCACCCCAAAGCCAAGGAATATACGTTCTTCTCAAGTGCTCATGGGACATATTCAAAAATAGACCACATATTGGTTCACAAGCAAAGTATCCCCAAATTCAAGAAGATTAAAATCATACCAACCATCTTCGCAGACCACGATGGCATAATATTAGAAATAAACTACAATAAAAACAACCCAAAATACTCAAACACCTGGAAGCTGAATAGCATGCTATTAAATATTGATTGGGTTACCAATGAGATCAAAGAAGAAATCAAAAACATCCTGGAAACTAATGACAATGAAAACACAACAATCCAAAAACCTATGGGACACAATGAAAGCAGTCCTGAGAGGGAAGTTTATAGCTCTACAGGCATATCTCAAAAAACAAGAAAAAATGGTAGTAAATCATCTAACTCTACAACTCAAAGATTTAGAAAGAGAGCAACAAGACAACCCCAGAGTGAGCAGAAGGAAGGAGATAATAAAATTAGAGCAAAAATAAATGGCATAGAGACCAAAAAAACAATACAGAAAATCAATGAAACCAAGAGCTGGTTCTTTGAACGGATAAACAAGATTGACAAACCCCTAGCCAGACTCACCAAGAAGCAAAGAGAGAGGACCCAAATAAACAAAATCAGAAATGATAGAGGCGAAATTACAACAGACTCCTGAGAAATACAAATGATTGTTAAAAAATACTATGGAGAGCTCTACTCCAACAAACTAGACAACCTGGAGGAAATGGACAAATTCCTAGAAAAATACAACATTCCAAAACTCAATCAGGAAGAATCTAAAAATCTCAACAGGCCAATAACTATGGAAGAAATTGAATCAGTCATCAAAAAGCTTCCATCAGATTCCAGATTCAGAGAAGGAAGATGGCAGCGATATAGGCAGACGCGTCCCAGGTCGTGTCCCGGAGCAAATGGAGTGAGCAGCTGAAACTAATAACACCCACCCCGAATTGGCGAAAGTGCTCAGCTGGTGAGACTGTTTGCAGCCGGGAAGGGCAGGACTCCCCTGGAAAGGTAAAAAAAAAACCAGGGATTTGGGCAGGAAAGTTTGCCAGACCTCTGAGCCCAGAGGGTCGGAGTGAGACCGCGTGGCAGAGAGCCGCGTCCCTTGGAACAGGCACAGCCCCTGACAGGGGAAAGGAGTTCTGCAGGATTCCTGGCGCCGCCGGGGATTTGAGAGCTGGGTTCTGTGATCACGGAGGACTGAGCCTAAAAGGGGCAGCCTGAAGAGCTGACCTGACCATGCAGTGCCCGTAATTGAAGAGTTTACAGAAACCAAGCCTTCCCCATTTCCGCGGCCAGCGTTTGTTTGTTTGTTCTCGCCGAATCCTGTTCATGGGACATTTCGGATACAGACACTCACCTGTGCTGAAGAGAGGGAGAGGGTGCAGGGGATTGGAATCCGGGGAGAGACTGAGGAGAGGCGGGGGGCCAGGAGAGGTGGCAGCGAATTGAGTGCTGAGTCGCCCCTTAGCCCAGGACTGGGGCAGCCATTCTCCCTGGAGAGTGAGACTCCTCCCCCCAGCCCCCAGGCAAGGAGCACAGCCACACCCAGATTCCACCCTGAATGAGATCAAGGATTAAAATAATCTGATCAGCCCCTGGGAGTTAACAGGGTCTGGCCCATAGAGGGATTTTCAATGCTGTATAGCCTCAGAGGCCAAGCCCAGAACACTGCCACCCAGAGGCTGAGCCACAAACTGACTCTTTGCTAAACACAAAATAAGGCGGGCTAGGAAAAAAATCCGGCCTGCTTTAAAATAAGGACTGTGGTTTAAAACACAGAGAAACAGTGTATTGCAGGGAAACTCAACACTCTCCTGAATACCTGGCAGGACTAAAGGCGAGCCAGACTGAAGAATAGAAGAACCGAAGGACCTTCACTACTGCAATTTTTTTTTCTTTTTTCACCTTTTAACTAAGAAACCAATTTATTTTTATTTTTTTTTATTTTTTCCCTTTTTTTTCTTCTTTTTTTTTCCTATTTTTCCATCACCTGGTTTTACCCTTTTAATTACTACCTTCTTATTTTTAACCAGTATTATTACTGCTACCATTTTACCATCTTTTAAAGTGCCATTTTATTTTCTCTTTATTTTATTTTGGGATTAGTGTTCTCCATTCTATTTTCATCGTTATATTATTGGTTGTTTCTAGTTTGCATCCATCTACAGGGAGCTGTTGCTGGAATTTGCTGGGATTAGTGGCGCTTCTATAGGAGTATTCTCATCATATAAAAAGTCTCTTCCCCTCTTCCACTTCATTCTCTCTTTTCACTCTTGTTTTTTCTTTTCTCGCTGTTATTTTCCCCCCTTCTTTTCCCCAATTTCATTTTTGCACACTTTTTTTGGGTCCATACTTTTCGTTTTTCTCTTTTATCTTTTTCTTTTCCTTCTGCCTTATCCCCTAATTCTCTTAATTCTGGTGGTCGCCTTTATTTGGGGTTATTAATATCGTGAATATATTTGTGTTTAGTGCCTGGTAGGTGGTGCCTTGTTGTGTTGTATTTTGTGCCCTTAAATCAACGCAGCAGATCCAAGTAACAGCAACCTCCTGAGCACCATACACTCTGCTAAGGAACAGCAGTTGTACGTGAAACCGCCCCCCACCAGCCAGAAGAGCCACCACAGCTGTGAACAGCACCCACCAGAGGAGTTGCCGCCAACTGAAGAGCAGCTGTTACCCCAACCGCCCGAAGAGCAACCACAGTCCAAGGACTCCCTGCCACCAAGGGAGCAGCCACTGAATGACTCAACGTCTAGATATGTCAGTGAGATCAAACATGGGTAGACAAAGAAACCCCCAAAGGAAAGAGAAGGAGGACTCTCCGGAAAAGCAGCTAAGTAATACAGAGGCATGCAACATGACAGAAAAAGAATTCAGAATATGGGTCCTAGAGTGCATAAACCGGATGGAGGGAAAAATTGACAACCTCTGCAAGAAGCAAGAAGAAACAGATGAAAAAATCAACAACTTAAGTAAGACCCAAGAAGAAATGAAGAGTGATATAGCTGCAATAAAAAACACCATTGAAAGTATCAACAGTAGACTAGGAGAAGCGGAGGACCGAATTAGTGAATTAGAAGACAAGGAAGCAAAACACACCCAAAATGTACTGCAATTGGAGAAAAAAATTAAAAGACAGGAGGAGAGCCTAAGGGAACTTTGGGACAACATGAAACGAAAAAACTTACGAATAATAGGGGTACCAGAACAACAGAAAAATGAACAAGGATTAGAAAACCAATTCGAAGAAATAATATCAGAAAACTTCCCCGAGGTGGGGAAGAAAAAAGTCACACAAGCCCAGAGAGTCCTTAACAAGGTGAACCCGAAAAGACCCACACCAAGACACATCATAATTACCATGGCAAATGTTCAGGACAAAGAGAGAATCTTACAGGCCACAAGAGAGAGACGGAAAGTCACATACAAGGGATCACCCATTAGATTATCAAATGATTTCTCAACAGAAACACATCAGGCCAGAAAAGAATGGATGGAAATTTAAAAAGTGATGCAAAGCAAAGGACTGAATCCAAGAATACTCTATCCAGCAAGGCTATCATTCAAACTTGAAGGGGAAATAAGAAGCTTCACAGACAAAAAAGGGCTAAGGGAGTTTATCACCACCAAGCCAGCAATGCAAGGAATGCTAAAGGGCCTGGTATAAAAAGAAGAAATAAAAAGCTCAGAAAGAGAACAGCCACACAAAAAAAGAAATGGCTACAAACAAGTACCTTTCAATAATAACATTAAACGTAAACGGACTAAATGCTCCAACCAAAAGACATCAAGTGGCTGAATGGATAAAAAAACATGACCCATACATCTGCTGTGTACAAGAAACCCACCTCATTAGAAGGTGCTCACACAGACTGAAAGTGAACTGGGGTAGCAATACTTATATCGGACAAAATAGACCTCAAAGTGAAGGCCATAACAAGAGATAGGGATGGCCACTTCATAATACTAAAGGGATCAATACAACAAGAAGATATAACCCTGGTAAACATATATGCACCCAATGCAGGAGCACCCAAATTTATAAAAAAACTCCTGGAAGATATCAAAGGAGAGATCGACAATAATACAATCATAGTAGGGGACTTTAATACACCACTGACAGCACTGGATAAGTCCTATAGACAAACAATCAGCAAAGATACAGCAATCCTAAATGACTCACTTGATCAGATGGACTTAATAGACATCTTCAGAACGCTTCACCCCAAAGACAGGGAATATACGTACTTCTCAAGTGCTCATGGGACATATTCAAAAATAGACCACTTATTGGGCCACAAGCAAAGTATCCCCAAATTCAAGAAGATTGAAATCATACCAAGCACCTTCGCAGACCACGATGGCATAATATTAGAAATAAACTACAATAAAAACAACCCAAAATACTCAAACACCTGGAAGCTGAATAGCATGCTATTAAATATTGATTGGGTTACCAATGAGATCAAAGAAGAAATTAAAAACATCCTGGAAACTAATGACAATGAAAACACAACAATCCAAAACCTATGGGACACAATGAAAGCAGTCCTGAGAGGGAAGTTTATAACTCTACAGGCCTATCTCAAAAAACAAGAAAAAATGGTAGTAAATCATCTAACTCTACAACTCAAAGATTTAGAAA
Source organism: Myotis pilosus (assembly GCA_036010255.1). NCBI lineage: Eukaryota > Metazoa > Chordata > Mammalia > Chiroptera > Vespertilionidae > Myotis > Myotis pilosus. The sequence goes on from JASKON010000009.1 coordinate 28,694,963, forward strand.
GAGAGCAACAAGAAAACCCCAGAGTGAGCAGAAGGAAGGAGATAATAAAGATTAGAGCAGAAATAAATGACATAGAGACCAAAAAAACATTACAGAAAATCAATGAAACCAAGAGCTGGTTCTTTGAAAGGATAAACAAGATTGATAAACCCCTAGCCAGACTCACCAAGAAGGAAAGAGAGAGGACCCAAATAAACAAAATCAGAAACGATAGAGGCGAAATAACAACAGACCCCACAGAAATACAAATGATTGTTAAAAAATACTTTGGACAGCTCTACTCCAACAAACTAGACAACCTGGATGAAATCGACAAATTCCTAGAAAAATACAACATTCCAAAACTCAATCAGGAAGAATCTAAAAATCTCAACAGGCCAATAACTATGGAAGAAATTGAAGCAGTCATCAAAAAGCTTCCATCAAACAAAAGCCCAGGACCAGACGGCTTCACAGGGGAGTTTTACCAAACATTCAAGGAAGAACTAAAACCTATCCTCCTCAGACTACTACAAAAAATTCAAGAGGAAGGAACACTTCCAAGTTCATTCTTTGAAGCCAGCATCACCCTAATACCAAAACCAGGTAAAGACAACACAATGAAAGAGAATTACAGGCCAATATCCCTCATGAACATAGATGCCAAAATCCTCAACAAAATCTTAGCAAATCGGATCCAGCATTACATCAGAAAGATCATACATCATGACCAAGTAGGATTTATCCCAGGGATGCAAGGATGGTACAATATCCGCAAATCAATAAACGTGATACATCACATAAACAAATTGAAAGAAAAAAACCACATGGTCATATCAATTGATGCAGAAAAAGCATTTGACAAAATTCAACACCCATTTTGATAAAAACTCTCAGTAAGGCGGGAGTAGAAGGATCATACCTCAACATAATAAAAGCCATATATGACAGGCCCACAGACAGCATCATACTCAATGGACAAAAACTAACACCATTTCCCCTAAGAGCAGGAACAAGACAGGGGTGCCCCCTCTCACCACTCCTGTTCAACATAGTACTGGAAGTGTTAGCCATTGCAATTAGGCAAGAAGAAGAAATAAAAGGCATCCAAATTGGAAAAGAGGAAGTAAAATTGTCCTTATTTGCAGTCGACATGATATTAGACATACAAAACCCTAGAGAGTCCATCAAAAAGCTACTAGACTTAATACATGAATTTGGCAATGTAGCAGGATACAAAATTAACCCCAAGAAATCTGAGGCATTTCTATACACCAATAGTGAACTTTCAGAAAGAGAGATTATGAAAACAATCCCGTTTACCATCGCACCAAAAAAATTAAGCTACCTAGGAATAAACTTAACTAAAGAGGTAAAAGACCTCTACTCAGAAAACTACAGGACCTTGAAAAAAGATATAGAGGAAGACATAAACAGATGGAAGAACATACCGTGTTCATGGATTGGTAGAATCAACATCATTAAAATGTCCATACTACCCAAAGCAATTTATAAATTCAATGCACTTCCCATTAAAATACCAACGGCATACTTCATAGATCTAGAACGAACTCCTCAAAAATTCATCTGGAATAAAAAAAGACCCTGAATTGCTGCAGTAATCCTGAAAAAGAACAAAGTAGGTGGGATCTCAATACCAGACATCAAGATGTATTACAAAGCCACTGTTCTCAAAACTGCCTGGTACTGGCACAAGAATAGGCATATAGATCAATGGAATAGAATAGAGAGCCCAGAAATTGGCTCGAACCAATATGCTCAATTAATATTTGACAAAGGAGGCAAGAACATACAATGGAGCCAAGATAGTCTCTTCAATAAATGGTGTTGGGAAAATTGGACAGATATATGCAAGAAAATGAAACTAGACCACCAACTTACACCATATACAAAAATAAACTCAAAATGGATAAAGGACTTAAATGTACGACAGGAAACCATAAAAATTCTAGAAGAATCCAAAGGCAACAAAATCTCAAACATATGCCGAAGCAATTTCTTCACTGATACAGCTCCTAGGACACTTGAAACTAAAGAGAAAATAAACAAATGGGACTACATCAAAATAAAAAGCTTCTGCACAGCAAAAGAAACCATCAACAAAACAACGAGAAAACCCACTGTGTGGGAAAACATATTTGCCAATGTCATATGTGATAAGGGCCTAATCTCCAAAATTTATAGGGAACTCACACAACTTAACAAAAGGAAGATAAACAATCCAATCAAAAAATGGGCAAAGGACCTAAATAGACACTTTCCAAAAGAGGACATTCAGAAAGCCAAGAGACATATGAAAACATGTTCAAAGTCACTAATCATCCGAGCGATGCAAATCAAAACAACAATGAGGTACCATCTCACACCTGTCAGACTGGCTATCATCAACAAATCAACAAAGGACAAGTGGTGGAGAGGATGTGGAGAAAAAGGAACATTTGTGCACTGCTGGTGGGAATGCAGACTGGTGCAGCCACTATGGAAGACAGTATGGAGTTTCCTCAAAAAACTGAAAATGGAACTCCCATTTGACCCTGTGATCCCACTTCTAGGACTATATCCCAAGAAAGCAGAAACACCAATCAGAAAGGATATATGCACCCCTATGTTCATAGCAGCACAATTCACCATAGCTAAGATCTGGAAACAGCCTAAGTGCCCATCAGTAGATGAATGGATTAGAAAACCGTGGTACATCTACACGATGGAATACTATGCTGCTCTAAAAAGGAAGGAACTCTTACCGTTTGCAATGGCATGGATGGAACTGGAGAGCATTATGCTAAGTGAAATAAGCCAGTCAATGAAGGAAAAATACCACATGATCTCACTCATTCATGGATAATTGAGACCATTATAAACTTTTGAACAATAATAGATACAGAGGCAGAGCTGCCTCAAACAGATTGCCAAACTGCAGCGGGAAGGGCGGAGAGGGTTGGGGGGTGGGAGGTAGGGGGGTAAGAAATCAACCAAAGGACTTGTATGCATGCATATAAGCATAACCAATGGTCATAATACACTGGGGGATAGGGGAGGCTAGGGGACTGTCTAGGGCTGGGGGAAAAAATGGACACATATGTAATACCCTTTGTAATAAAAAAATTAAAAATAAAATAAAAAATAAAATAAGAAAAAAAATAAAATCATCACCTGAAGATATTTTAATTACAATTTTATTTTAGAAAGAGAGAGAGAGAGAGAGAGAGAGAGAGAGAGAGAGAGATTGAGAGAGAGAGAGAGAGACATTGATTTGTTGCCTAATGCACACACCCCTACTTGGAATCGAACCTGTAACCTTTCGGTGTATGGGATAATTCTCCAATCAACTCATCCTCCCAGACAGCACTTAATTGGCTCTTTCAAAAACAATTTATGTACAGCATGTACTGCCATTTGATAACATTCTACAAACAGAACTTCTTTCAAAATTGAAATCATTCCTCTCAAAATTTGCCAATGCTTTGTCAACTGAGTTTGTACAATATTCTAAATATGCAGTTGTCATTTCAATGATCTTCATATCTAGTATCTTCACCAGAAGAGGATTCTATTTAAGAAACCACTTTCTTTGCTTATGCATAAGAAACAATCCCTCACTCATTACAGTTTTATTATGAGATTGCAGCAATTCAGTAACATATTCAGGCTCCACTTCTAATTCTAGTTCTCTTGTTATTTCCAAATTTACTTCCTATACTGAAGTTTTAAATCCCTCAAAGTCATCTATGAGCATTGGAGTCAACTCCTTCCCAAGTTCTATTAATGTTGTTATTTTGACCTCTTCTCATGAATCACAAATGTTCTTAATTACATCCAGAATGAGGAATCCTTTCCAAGGGGGTTTTAGTTTACTCTGCCCAGATCCATCAGAGGAATCACTACCTATGGCAGCTATAACATTATGAAATGTATGTCTTAAATAATAAGATTTGAAAGTCAAAATTGCTCCTTGATTCAGAGCTGCAAAAAGGATGGAGTGCTAGCAGGCATGAAAGCACCATTACTTTTGCTGTACATCTCCATCATAGCTGTTGAGTGACTATATTCATTGTTAATAACCAGTAATCTTTTTAATGGAATCTCTTATTCTGAGCAGTAGATCTTAAAAGTGGGCTTAAAATATTCAGTAAACCATGTTGTAAATAAAAGTGCTGTCACCCAGGCTTTATTGTTACATTGATAGAGCATAGACATAATATATTTTGCATAATCCTTAAGGGCCCTAAAATTTTTCAAAATTGTAAGTGAGCATTGGCTTCAACTTAATGTCATCAGCTGCGCTAGGACCCATACAACAAAGTCCTTCTGTCCTTTGAAGCTTTGAAGCCAGACACTGACTTCTCATTTCCAATTATGAAAGTCATAAATGATATCTTCTTCCAATATAAGGCTGTTTCATCTACATTAAAATTCTGTTTTAATTAACTTAGCCAGATCTTCTAAATAATGTGTACTTCACCTTGCTCTTTTACGGTATGTGTATGGTGATAGCTTCTTTCCATATATCTTATGCTAACTGGCCTAGCTTTTGGCCTAGCTTGGCTTTTAGCATGCCTTCCACACTAAATAATTTCTAGTTTTTGGTTCAAAGTGAGAGATGTGGAACTTTTCCTTTTACTTGAACACTTAGAGAGCTTATCATAGGGTTATTAATCAGCCTAATTTTAATATTATTGTGTCTAGGGAATTGGGATACCTGAAGAGTGGGAAAGAGACAATAGAAACAGTCAGCCCTAACTGGTTTGGCTCAGTGGATAGAGCGTCGGTCTGCGGACTGAAGGGTCCCAGGTTCGATTCTGGTCAAGGGCATGTACCTTGGTTGCGGGCACATCCCCAGTGGGGAGTGCGCAGGAGGCAGCTGATCGATGTTTCTCTCTCATCGATGTTTCTAACTCTCTATCTCTCTCCCCTCCTCTCTGTAAAAAATCAATAAATATATTTTTAAAAAATTTTAAAAAAAGAAACAGTCAGACCACACAGAACAGTTATCAATTAAGTTTGCCATCTTATATGTGTGCAGTTTGTGGTGCTCCCAAACAATTACAATAGTTACATTGGAGATTATGAACCTGATCACTATAACAAATTAAATAGTAATGAAAAAATGTGAAATATTGTGAGAATTAACCTAAATGTGACACAGAGAAACAAAATGAACAAATACTGTTGTAAAAAGTCTTGCTTGATGTAGAGTTGCCCCAAATCTTCAAGTTGTGAAACATGTAACATTTGTATAGCACAATAGAATGAAGTGCAGTAAATGAGGTATGCTTCCATTAAAATGGCAGGTAAGTTTTTATAATTAATTTTATCATTGCTATTAATTGGTTCATAGTAATCAATATAAAACCAACAGATTTTTCAACTGTGACAAACTATTATAGAATAGCAATAAAAACTTATTTTTAAGCAGGAATGTCAGAGACAAGGATTTCTGTGATTATTATGTGAGGACAAACACTCTATATTATTAATCTGTTTCTATTTCCCTAAGGATGTTTCTTTCTTTCTTATTTATTTATTTATTTATTTATTTTCTAACTATAGTCCTGACCTTTTATACTATAAAAAAATCAATAACAGACATTTCACTCTTTATTAAAAGATTGATTTCTTGAAACTTGGGGCTATACTGGAAAAATGAATTTTAGTTAGGAAAATATTAATGTCTCTGACCTACATCTTTTTGGGTGAGACAATAAATGGCATTTTACTTTGGTATTGAAAAGTAAGCAGGTCATCCTTGTTCCTAGGCTGCAAATAAAATCCAAATGATAACATACACTCTTGAGGGGGGCCCTGAATGAGCCAAATAGGCAGGGTTCAAAGTGAACATCAAAAAGAAAACTTTTGGGGCTTGAATTTGAGCTGGTTCATTTTGTCCCTCAAATACACAGAAAGCAGAAACCCACTTCTTTTTTTCTATAAACATTTCCTAGATAATCATACATTTGTACAATAATCACTCTAAAACATTGGTGGACAAAACTGTTCAGAGTCAAGCACTTGTGACTAATTTTAAGGTAAATTATGTTCTCAAAGTCACTGGAATAATTTGCTTTTTTAAATACAAGTTTGAGGGAGAGAAATAATTTCTTTATGTTTAGAAAGAGACAAAAAATGTACCATGAGAATTTTCTTTTTCACAGAAAGTAAAAACTCTAACATGGGTATTTCAGTCTGTTTATATATTTTTCACTGTTACAATGCACATTTAAAAACTAAGCATTATTTTAAAAATATACTGGAAACAGAGTATTTCTGGGTAGAAAGTTAATGAATGTGTTACCTTTTCTTACATTTATGATTGTTATTTCAGTTGACAAGGGCATATTATTAGTGAACTCTTGTGAGAATTATTGCAATTCTTAAGGAAACTCAAGTCTGGTGGGCCATTTTGCAGAGAGATTTGTATAAATGGTGCAGGCATGACTGAGTCAGTGCAAACACGTATCCATTACTGAAAGACAACTTAAATATCATGTTGTTATGACAGCTTTGGGGTAGAATCAGCTGGTTTTAATTTAGATTGTATAGCTCTCACTTGGAAAAAAAATTAATTCAGCAATAGAGGTATTCATTTGAAGATTCTATCTGGATCCCTATTAAAGCCAGTGCCCAAAATTGGGTGCTATTTGGTATTATGTGTTTCCAAATGTTTTTGAAAATTAGAAAATTTTTCTAAAAGGCAGGATAGTATCATAATAGATTGAATGTGAATAATATATATTTATTAGCTGGAGCCAACGGCCTATCATTTATAAAGCCTCATTGTATGTAATATTTTCTTCTAAGGTAGAGATGTCTACTAGGAGATATACAAAAGGAAGTCCATATTTGTTTAAAATTCAAGTCTGCTACCTGTTATTAAAAAGCATAAATAATGATATAATGTCATAAAACAGATCACTTTTGAGCAATCAGGTGCTTTGAGTCTATAATAGAAGAATAAACCTAAAAGTAAATACTAATTTATTTGTTAATTTTTGTTCCCTGGTTAAGGGATATTTGGTTGAACCTTGGATTATGCATATTATGTGCAATGCTGGTGTTTATTCAAATGCCATCAGGAACAAGATCTATCCACTGCATCTCAGGACTTTAGTAGCCAATTTGAAACTTTTAATAATATAATGTATTCATTATTGATTCAATAAGGACACATACATGTTGACAAATCCTATGCTAAGTACTAAAAACTCAATGAAAAGTATTTATACTTTTCTTCTGCCTAAGCAGTTCATGTATAGGCAGACTTTCACATCAAATTTGTAAATAACTTGGGAAAATTCTCAAAATAGAATGCTATATAAAAAAGTCTGAAACAATTAAATCCTATATAATAAAGAGGTAATATGCAAATTAACCCTCATGCCCTCAAAAGATGGCTGCCTACGACCAGGCCAGCAGGGGTGTTGGTGAGGGATGACCAAACGTCTGAACAAGCAGGCTGCGTTGGGTGACCAGGCCGGCAGGGGGGAGCAGTTTGGGACAACCAGTCTGGCGGGGGGGACAATAAGAGGTGACCAGGCCAGCAGGGAAGGGGCAGCTGGGAGTGACCTGGCTGGCAGCGGGGGACAGTTAAGGGTGACCAGGCTGGCCCGGGGGGGGGGGGAACAGTAGGAGCCAATCAGGCCAGCAGGGGGGGCAGTTAGGGGCGACCAGGCAAGCAGGCAGGTGAGTGATTAGGAGCCAGCAGTCCAGGGTTGTGAGAGGGATGTCTGACTGCTGGCATACAGCTGATCCTGGGATCCCAGATTGGATAGGGTGCAGGCTGGGCTGAGGGGAACCCCCCCTCCTATGCACAAATTTCATGCACTGGGCCTCTAGTCAATTATATAATCATAGCACACAATCACACACATACGTTTTATGTGTCTAAAAATCAATGTACTTCTCAACTCTCTCCTTCTCCCTACTTAAATTCCTTTATGTTAATATGGAGTTATCTAGATGACTCTTTAGGTGTTTTGGTCTTAATATATAGTCTCAGAATATAAATTTTTTTTCTTAATGCATATTCTAGAACAGTAATGGTGAACCATTTGAGCTTGGCGTGTCAGCATTTTGAAAAACCCTAACTTAACTCTGGTGCCGTGTCACATATAGGAATTTTTTTATATTTGCAACCATAGTAAAACAAAGATTTATATTTTTGGTATTTATTTTTATATATTTAAATGTCATTTAACAAAGAAAAATCAACCAAAAAAATGAGTTCGCGTGTCACCTCTGACACGCATGTCATAGGTTCGCCATCACTGTTCTAGGACTCATCTCAAAAAAAAAAAAACAACAACAAAAATACTTAATTGCTGAGAGCTGTTTTGTTTAAAATTAACATAGAGAAAAATTGCCCTTTTTAGTTGAAAATTTTATGATTGTATAAAATTTGCATGGAATCATAGAACCATTACCACCATAAGGCAAAGACCACAAATTCTCTCATTGTTATCAGGTTGTTGGCTGTTAATTAAACTATGTAAAAGAAGCTATCTATAATAATAAAAGCATAATATACTAATTAGACCGGATATCCTTCCATAAGACCTTCCGGACAAAGCTGGGGCTGCGAGAGAAGCCTGGGTCCTGGGTGCCTGCCAGTGGCTGGAGTGAAGCCCAGGTCCCGGGTGCCGAAGGGAAGCCGGTGCTGTCAGCAGGGGGAAGGGAGGCCTATTCTTGCACTGGGCCTATTCATGCACCGTGCCTCTAGTCTATATATAAAAGCCTAAGCAACCATCTCATCAGCTGATAGCTATGATGTACACTGACCACCAGGGAGCAGATGCTCAACACAGGAGTGGAAATCACAGGCATGGAAACATGGAACAGACTGATGAATCTCAGAGGGAAGGTGGGGAGGGGAGAGGGTAGGAAGAGATTAACCAAAGATCTTATATGCATATTAGAAGTCCAGTGCATGGATTCATGCACCAGTGGGGTCCCTCGGCCTTGCCTGTGACCTCTCACAATCCGTGACCCCTTGTGGGTTGTTGGAGAGCTGGTTTCAGCCCGATCCCCACAGGCCAGGCTGAGGGACCCCACCGGTGCATGATTCCACGCATTGGGCATGTATATCATATAAATGGAGTTCTACAATTAGTATGTAGCCATTTGAATAGCTTCTTCTGGCTTACCTTAATGCATTTGAGATTTATCTATATTGTTGAGTGTATCAGTAGTTTATTTTTAGTTGTAGTGGTATTCCATTGTATGGATATAACACAGATGCTTTATTCATCTACAAGATTGAAGAGCATTTGGGTTGTTTTTTATTATGGATAATTATGAAGAAAACAACTAGAATATTTACATATAAGTTTTTGTATACATGTTAATATTTATTTTTATAGAAGTGGAGCTATTGAATCATATGGTAAGATTATCTTTAACATAAAATACTGCAAAATTGTTTTTCAAACTAGCTGCACCATATTGCACCCTCCGCCCCTCCGAATGAGTTTCAGTTGTCCTGTATCATCACTAGTAATTGGAAATGTAAGATTATTATTATTTTTTTATTTCAGCCATTTCAGTAGGTGCAAAAGTAGTATTCTATTGTGATATTAGTTTGCATTTTACTAGAGGGAAATAATATTGAATATTTTTTCATGTGCTTATTTGCCATCCATATATCTTCTTTACTTAATATCTCTCAAAATTTTTTATTAAATTATTTTCTTATTTTCAAGTGTTGAGATTCCCTTATATATTCTGAATACAAGTTCTTTATCAGATATTTGTTTTAAAATATTATCTCCCTGCCTATGGCTTCTTTTTTATTTTCTTAAAAGTATCTTTTCTCCCTAACCAGTTTGGCTTAGTGGATAGAGCATCAGCCTGTGGACCGAAGGGTCCCAGGTTCAATTATGGACAAGGGCATGTACCTTTGTTGCGGGAACAGTTCCAGTAGGGGGTGTGCAGGATGCAGCTGATCGAAGTTTCTCTCTCATTGATGTTTCTAACTCTCTATCCCTCTCCCTTCTTCTCTGTAAAAAATAAATAAAATATATATTTTTTAAAGTGTCTTTTCAAGAGCAGATGTGTTAAATTTTCATAAAGTGGAATTTATAAAGTTTTTAGTATAGGTTACTTTTTGTATTATTACAAAGAAATGTTTGTTGGACTGCAGTTTCTGAAGATTTTCTCTTATGAGCAGTGATAAAAAACTCCCCCAAAACAAAATCCCAGGACCAGATGGCTTCATAGGTGAATTCTACTAAACATTTAAACAATAATTAGTCCCTATTTTCCTCTAACTATTCCAAAAATCAAAGATGAAGAAATGTTTCCAAACTCATTCTGTGAGGCCATCATTACCCTGATACTGAAACCAGACAAGTACACTACAAAAAGAATGAGAATTATAGACCAATATTCCTGATGAACATAGATGCAAAAATCCTCAACAAAATACTAGCAAAGCAAATTCAATAGTACATTAAATTATATACCATGATCAAGTTGGAATTATACCTGGAATGCAAGTGTGGTTCAGCGTTTGCAAAACAACCAATGTGATTCATCACATCAACAAGCCAAAGATAAAAAACATATGATTATCTTGATAAATGCAGAAGAAACATTTGACCAAATTCAATATCCACGTATATGGTCAATTAACCTATGACAAAAGAGGCAAGAATATACAATGAGAAACAATAGCCTCTTCAACAAATGGTGTTGGAAAAACTGGACATATACATTCAACAAATGAATATGGAACACTTTCCTACATCATATACAAAAATAACCTAAAAATGAATTAAAGACTTAAATGTAAGACCTAAAAAACAACAATACATGGAGTAAATTATATGACATCAGTTTGAGTAGTATCTTTCTGAGTATTTATTTACATAAAGATGGTATACAATATCATATTAGTTGTGTTAGTTTCATGTGTACAGTATAATGTTTTTCTATCTTACAATGTGATCATCCCACTAATTTTAGTCTTCAATCAAGGGACACAAAAATCATAAACAAATGGGACTTCATCAAACTAAAAAGCTTCTACAGAGCAAAGAAAACCATCAAGGCAACTTACTGAATGGGATAATATATTTGCAAACATTATATGTGATAATGGGTTGACATCTAAAATATATGAGGTACTCATACAATTCAATGAGAAAAAACAAAAACAATCTCTTAAAAATGAGCAGAGGACATGAGGAGACATTACCCTAATGAAGACATACAGATGGCCAACAGATATATGAAGAGGTGCTCAACCTCAATAATCATTAGGTAATTTCAAATATAAAAACCAGAATAAGATATCACCTCACAATAATCAGAATGCCTATTATAAAAAAGTTTAAAAAATATCATGTGTTGGCAAGGATGTAGAGAAAAGGAAACTTTGTGCACTGTTCGACTGCAAATTGGTGCAGCCATTATGGGAAACAGTATGGAGATTCCTTGAAAAACTAAAAATAAATCTACCATACAACCCAGAAATTCAATTCTGATTATTTATTCAAAGGAAACAAAAATAATAAATCAAAATATATGTGCCAAAAAATGTTCATCCTTATTTTCATTGCAGCATTATATACAATAGCCAAATATGAAAACAACTTAGGTGTTAATCAATAAATATAAATAAATGGATAAAGAAAAAAGTTTATATACCGGTATATAACACAACAATAAAAAAAATAATACAATCTCTTGCCATTTGAGACAACATGGATAAACCTAGAGGGTATTTTTCAAAGTAAAATAAGTCAGATAAATATCAGATGGATTCACTTACATGTGAAATCTACATAGACAAACAAAAACCAGACTCATAGAAGCAGAGGCCAAAGGGGTGGTTGCCAAAGGGGAAAGAAGTGGGGAGAATGGGTGAAAAATTTGAAGGGGAATATATCAATATCTAGTGGCCCAGTGCACAAAATTCATGCATGGGTGTGTGTGTATGTGTGTGTGTGTGTGTCCCTCAACCCAGCCTGCATCCTCTCCAATCTGGGGCCCCTCGAGGGATCGGGCCTAAACGGGCAGTCAGACATCCCTCTCACAATCCAGGACTGTTGGCTCCCAACTGCTTGCCTGCCTGCCTGCCTGATTGCCCCTACTGCTTCTGCCTGCCAGCCTGATCACCCCCTAACCCCTCCCCTGCCAGGCTGATCAACACCTAACTGCTCCCCTGCCAGCCTGGTCACCCCTAACTGCCCTTCCCTGCTGGCCTAGTCACCTCCAACTGCCCTCCTCTGCCAGCCCGGTCAGCCCTAACTGCCCTCCCATGCAGGCCTGATTGCCCCCAACTGCCGTCCCTTGCAGGCCTGGTCCCTCCCAACTGCCCTCCCCTGCTGGCCATCTTGTGTCCACATAGGGGTGGCCATCTTTGACCACATGGGGGCGGCCATCTTGTGTGTTGGAGTGATGGTCAATTTGCATATTACCACTTTATTAGATAGGATATTGTGATGTTCCCACAGTAACAGATGATTACTAAACTTAGTGTGGTGATCATATTATAAGGTAGGAAAATCGTCAAATCACTATATTGTATACCTGAAACTAATATAGCATTGTATACCATCTATTTTTAAATAAATACATAAATATTGCCTCAGAAGACAAAATGTGATTTTTTTCCCTATATTCTCTTTTAGAAATTTTAGTTTGGGGATATAAATTTTGAGTTCTGATCAATTTTGAGTTGTTGTTTTTTCTTTTCTTTTTCTTTTTTAATAGATAGTTTTGGAGCACTTCCAGGTACACAGAAATATTGAGCAAATGTAGAAATTCCCCACATACTCCTATACCCTTCATATGCATAGCCTCTCCCATTATCAACATCCCACACCAGAGTGGTATATTTCTTACAATTAAACCTACATTAACATATCATTTTCATCCTAAATTCATACTTTATATTAAGGCTTATACTTCATGTTGTACATTTAATGGGTTTGGAAAAATAAAAATATATCCATTATTATATTATCATTCAATGTAGTTTCACTGTCCTAAATATACTTTGGGCTTTGCCTATTCATTTATCTTTTACCCTTAAATCCTGGAAAATAATTATCTTTTTACTGTATTCATAATTTTGCCTTTTCCAGAATATCATATAGTTTGATTTATACAGTATGTGTATGTAACATTTTCAGATTGTTATCTTTCACTTAATAATACAGATTTAACCTCCTTTGATTTTTTGTGTGTGCCTTGGTTAATCATTTCAATATTATTATAATCATCTTATCTAATAAAAGAGAAACATGGTAATTAGCCGTACATCCGCTACCCTTCCCATTGGCTAATCAGGGCGGTATACAAATTAACTGCCAGCCAAGATGGCGGCCGGCAGCCAGGCAGCTTGAAGCGAACATGAGCTTGCTTGTTTCACTGACGGAGGACTCCAACGTTCCCTGCCTGCCGCTGCTGGCCTCTGAGCTTGCAGTTTGAAACATTGTTACAAATATAGAAGCTAAACAAAACCCCAGAAACCTGCTTTCAGCCAGCTGGGATCTCAGAGCCGGAGTTGAAACAGTGTTTGGATTATAGAACTCAAACAAACCAGTTACCTGCTTTCAGCAGCTGAGGCCTAAGAGCTGGAGCCAAACCTCAGAGGTAAAGCTGGCCCAGAATAAAATAAAAAAATAAATAAAAAAAGGAGCGGTTGGGAACTTCAGTCACCCCCAGCCTGAAAACAGCCCTCAGCCCCTCACCCAGACTGGCCAGGCACCCCAGTGGGGACCCCCACCCTGAAGGGTGTGTGACCAGCTGCAAACAGCCAACATCCCCTCACCCAGGCTGGCCAGGCACCCCAGTGGGGACCCCCACCCTGATCCAGGACACCCTTCAGGGCAAACCAGCCAGCACCCACCTGTACACCAGGCCTCTATCCTATATAGTAAAAGGGTAATATGCCTCCGAGCACCGGGATCAGCGGAGCCATGAGGCCTCCCGGCACTGGGATCAGCATGACAGGGGGCAGCGCCCAAACCCCCTGATCGCCCTGCGGCTCTGTGTGTGACAGAGGGCGGGGCCACAACCTCCCTATCTGCCCTGCTCTGTTCGTGACAGGGGAAGGCGCCCCAACCCCCTGATCAGCCCTGCTCTGTGCCTGATAGGGGGGAGCTCCCCAACCCACTGATTGCCTTGCGGCTCTGTGTGTGACAGGCTGCGGCGCCCCAAACCCCTGATTGGCCCTGCTCTGTGTGTGACAGGGTGCGGCGCTCCAACCCCCCCCCCCCCACCACGGGCCCTGCTCTGTGTGTGACGGGGTAGAGACATAACCTCCCTATCTGCCCTGCCCTGAGTGTGACAGTGGCGGCGCCCCAAACCCCCATCAGCCCTGCTCTGTGGATGATAGAGGGTGACGCCCCAACCACCCCCACAGGCCCTGCTCTGTGTGTGACGGGGTAGAGCTATAACCTCCCCATCGGCCCTGCCCTGTGTGTGACAGGGTGCGGTGCCCCAACCCCCTGACCCGCCCTGCTCTGTGTGTGACAGGGGGTGGTGCCCCAACTCCCCTATCGGCCCTACTCTGTGCGTGACAGGGGGCAGCGCCCCAACCTCCTGATTGGCCCTGCTCTGTGCATTACAGGGGGTGGCGCTGCAACCTCCCCATCGACCCTGCCTTGAGTGTGACAGGGGGCGGTGCCCCAACCTCACAATCGGCCCTACGCTGGGCGTGACTGAGGGTGGCATCACAACCTCCTGATCTGCCCTGCTCTGTGAATGACAGGGGGCGGTGCCCCAACTCCCTAATCAGTCCTGCTCTGAGCCTGACCAGGGCCTGGGGATTGGGTCTTCCCTCTGCCACCCGGGAGCAGGCCTAAGCCAGCAGGTCATTATCTCCCGAGGGGTCCCAGACTGCGAGAGGGCACAGGCCAAGCTGAGGTACCCCCTCTCCCCCCCGAGTGCACAAATTTTTGTGCACCGGGCCTCTAGAATTGAATAATATTTCATTCCACATTTATTTATTCATTCACCTACTGAAGGACATCAATCTTCATTGCTTCCAACTTGACAATTATAAATAAGGCTGCTATAAACATCTGTGTGCAGATGTTTGTGTGAACATGAGTTTTCATTGCCTTTGATTAAACGTCATGAAACACAATTACTAAATCATATGGTAGAACTGTTTAGTTTTGTGAGAAACCATTAAAATGTTTTCAAAATGGCTACCCATTTTGCATTCCCATTAGCAAAAAATGAGAGTTTCTGTTGCTCCACATACTTACCGCCATTTCATGCTATGTGTTGTGAATTTTGGCCATCTTAATAGCTGTGTATCACTACCTTATTATTGTTTTAATTTTATAATCTATGGTGATATATGATGGTGAACAGTTTTTTCATATGTTTATTTATCATCTGTTTCTTTTTTGGGGGGGGAGTGAGATATCTGTGAAAACCTTTGGTCCATTTTTAAATTACGTTATTTCTTTTCCTATTGTTGAATTTTAAGAATACTTTATGCATTTTGAATAACAGTCCTGTATGAGATAAATATATTGTGAACATTTTATCTCAGTCTATGGCTAATCTTCTATTTCTCTTGACAGTGCCTTTCACAGAGAAGTCTTTAATTTTAATAAAGTACAGCTTATCAATTGCTTCTTTCATGGATTATGCCTTTAGTATTGTATTTTGAGTTAATTTTTTAGAAGGTGTAATGTAGAGGTCTAGGTTCATTTTCTCCCATATGGAAATTCAATGGGAGAACACCATTTGTTGAAAAATTATACTTTCTCCATTTATTTGTTCTTCCAACTGTATTGAAAATTAATTTTTCATTATATTTGTATGGGACAACTTCTGGATTCTCCATTCTGTTCCATTGTTTACTCTTTCATTAATAACACATTGACAAAATAATTTTGGCTTTATAAAAATTCATAAGTATTATGTATCCTCCAAATTTTTTATTCTCTTATCAAAACTGATTTAAGTACTCCCTTAGATTGTCCATATAAATTTTATAGTGAACTTGACAAGTTTAAAATAATTAGGCTACAATATTAATTGAAATTGTGTTGAATCTATATATTTACAGAGAATTGACATCTTAACAATATAAAATCTTCAAATACACAACATAATATATTGATATGTATTTGTACATTTATATAGACTTTTTAAAATTTCTTCTATCTGCATCATGTAGTTTTTAGCATATAAGATGTGTACATTGTTTGTTAGATTTACATTTAAATATTTTACATAATTTCATGAAGCCCTAAATGGCATTGTATTTTACATTTTGGTGCTCAATTGTTAGTTGCTAGTATATAAGATTGAATTTTTGTGTGTTTATTTTGTATCTTCAGACCTTGCTGAACTCTCTTAGTTCTAGAAGTTGTTTGTTTGTTTTGCAGATGCCTTAGCATGACAAAATGTCAGTAAGAAGTCTTGTGCCCATTTACATTAAAACATACTATTTGAAATTCTTGCGTCAGTTGAAACATAAATACCATTTAACATATTTTAATTTTTATAACTATTAATATGTTATAAATTAAAATCTTGCTGTGGATGAAATCTATTCTCTTATTCATATAATATTATTGCTGATAATATTTCATGTTTCAAATTCCTTGTATGTCTGACTGTATGAGACTGCATAATATTTCATGCAATCCATATGTCATTATGTATGTGTTTTTATCCATTGTTTTCCAATTATGATTATTATAAATAATTTTGTGATAAATATATGTGTGCATTTTTACATCAGTATATAATCTTTTAAAATAATTTTCAGAGAATAGACTCTTAGAAGGGAAATTAGGAATTAAAAAAAAACACACCACAGTTTTACATCTCTTGCTGATTTTTAGAAAGCATGTGGCTAATTTAAAATGTAAACAAACTATTTTAATTATAAATCTTGAATAACATTATCTACTGATTAAAGTCGTCAGTTTTATTGATCCAAATTAACACAGCAAGATATATATAATTTTTTCTTAATTAATTTTCTCACTTTAATATCAAGTAAATGTTAATAATAACTGGTACAAGAAGAGGAGATTGAAAATGTGTAAGAAAACAGATATAAAAGCATGCATTATCCTATCATATTCTTTCTATTAGTTTAATCCCTGAAAAATGACGATGGTTATATGTTAGTACTCAAACTCCTTTTGTTATACCAGATTAGGTGTACATGTCTAGTTTACATATAAGTTTACACTTTCACTTATGTAGAATCTTGAGACATTATCTATTTGACAGTAATCATAAAGTATATGAGAATAAAGGAAATGGTCCATAAGGTAACTACTCATGGTTTAATTCTTCTCATTAATCTACCTTATTGTTTCTGATTTATACCTGTTCTATCCAGTGATGTTTAGTAGCCCTATTGTTCTTACCATCATCCATATGCAGGCTTATTGATTAATGGCAGTTATTACTTTTTTATTTTTTTATCTTTAATTTCTTTATTGGTTAAGGTATTACAAATATTGGCAGTTATTACTTAATGAACAAGTAATGAAGTGTAGATACAAAAATTAGTAAACTAATCACTCATTACAGTTTTTATTATAAGTTATCAAAAAATTTTCAGTTTGGTTTTACCAACATCTTCAGCAGCAATCAAATTCATCACTAGGAATATTGAATAAAATTTTAAGTCTTACCTGCATTAGTGCTCTCAAGTACATAAGTAAGAGTGTTATTTTTAAAAAATACTGTTAGAGAGTAGTAGAACACATCTTAATGTCTAGGATAACTAGATTTGTACTTTTCTCCAAAGTTTATTAGCCAAGTTATCTTGGACTAGGAATGAACTTCTTTAAAGTGTATTTTCCTCATTTGAAATAGTTGAAAAATTCCTAATTTATGGGTTTGTGGTGAGGAGAGTTAAATAACCTAACATAAAGTGTCCAGGAAATGGTAGCTGCTGGTAGTATTACTAATTATAAAACACTTTATTCATTGCCACTTGGACTTTTGTTTCATTTCAACTTTCTGAAATATATTTTTTAAATTTCATATTATCTACAATTTTGTTGTGTGTGTGAAAAATACACACAATTCCACATGTTAGGTTTTCTCATTTTTAAACAGCTAATACTAAAATTAATTGATGATATTAAGTACATAAGCTTAAATGAAGTGTTTCTGTTATGTTTTATTGGTCTTTTTGCTGTCATATATTTATATTACATTACCTCCTCAAGTTAAATGTTAGACTCAGTAAACTTTGCATGGGAAAGCTCTAGGTTGAGGTGATCGTACGACAATTTATATTTAGGACTGAATATCTTCCTTCAAGAAAAAAAAAAGAAAATGAAAAAGAAAATAAATTGCTATAGACTCTGGCATATTTCAATCTTGTGTACTGTTGAACTGAATAATTTTATATTAGAATAAGATTTTGAATTCAACATTTATAAAGTTGGAATATTCTACTGTTCATTGTGAAAGTAGGTAATAATAGGCAGAGATCACAGTTTCTTTTAGTCACTTGCAGCTATTTGACAGAAAGAACAGTGGGATAAGGGACATGTAGTCCTTCTCCTGGTGTACAAATTGACCTAATTTGGGGGATAATGTTATTTTAAGTGGTGGTTAAAATGTTTTCTAGTCAAAATAATATTAAAGATGTAGTTCTGGAAAAGAATACTTTTTTTACTTTAAAATAAATATCAAAGTGAATTACATAAAGTATACCTTTTAAAAAAATCTTTATTGTTGAAAGTATTACATATGTCCCCCTTTTCTCCCCAATGACCCCTTCTAGCCCACCCCCATGTGCTAATATTGACATGCAATATAGCTTTGTGCTTTACTGCAGTGATTTCTTTTTTCTTCTTTATTGATTAAGGTATTACATATGTGTGCTTATCGCTCCATTGCTCCCCACCCCCACAATCATGCCCTCACCCCCCCTGTTGTCTGTGTCCATTAGTTAGGCTTAAATGCATGCATACAAGTCCTTTGGTTGATCTCTCCCCCTTACCCCCACCCTCCCCTACCTTCCCTCTGAGGTTTGACGGTCTGATCAATGCTTCTCTGTCTCTGGATCTGTTTTTGGTCATCAGTTTATGTTGTTCATTATATTCCATAAATGAGAGAGATCATGTGATATTTATCTTTCTCTTACTGGCTTATTTGCTTACCATAATGTTCTCCAGTTCCATCCATGCTGTTGCAAATGCTAAGAATTCCTTCTTTTTCAAAATAGCGTAATATTCCATTGTGTTGATGTACCACAGTTTTTTAATCCACTCATCTGCTGACGGGCACTTAGGCTGTTTCCAAATCTTAGCTATGGTGAATTGTGCTGCTATGAACATAGGGGTGCTTATATCCTTTCTGATTGGTATTTCTGGCTTCTTGGGATATATTCCTAGAAGTGGGATGACTGGGTCAAATGGGAGTTCCATTTTTAGTTTTTTGAGGAAGCTCCATACTGTTCTCCACAGTGGCTGCACCAGTTTGCATTCCCATCAGCAGTGCAGGAGGGTTCCTTTTTCTCCACATCCTCTCCAGCACTTGTCATTTGTTGATTTGTTGATGATAGCCATTCTGACAGGTGTGAGATGGTACCACATTGTCCTTTTGATTTGCATCTCTCAGATGATCAGTGACTTTCAGCATATTTTCATATGTCTCTTGGCCTTCCTTAGTTCTTCTTTCTAAAAGTATCTATTTAGGTACTTTGCCCATTTTTTGATTGGATTGTTTACCTTTCTTTTATTAAATTGTATGAGTTCCCTGTAAATGTTGAAGATTAAACCCTTATCAGAGATAACATTGGCAAATATGTTCTTCTATGCAGTGGACTTTCTTGTTGTGTTGTTGATGGTTTCTTTTGTTCTGCAAAAGCTTTTTATTTTGATGTAGTCCCATTTGTTTATTTTCTCTTAGTTTCCATTGCCCTAGGAGCTGTATCTGTGAAGAAATTGCTGTGGCATATGTCTGAGATTTTGCTGCCTTTGGATTTCTCTAGTATTTTTATGGTATCCTGTCTTATGTTTAAGTCCTTTATTCATTTTGAGTTTATTTTTGTGTATGGTGTAAGTTGGTGGTCTAGTTTCATTTTCTTGCATGTATCCATCCAATTTTCCCAACACCATTTATTGAAGAGATTGTTTTGACTCCATTGTATCTTCTTGCCTCTTTTGTCAAATATTAATTGAGCATAGTGGTTTGGATTGATTGCTGGGTTCTCTGTTCTATTCATTTGATCTATGTTTGTTCTTGTGCCAGTACCAGGCAGTTTTGAGAATAGTGGCTTTGTAATACAGCTTGATATCTGGTATTGAGATCCCACCTACTTTGTTCTTCTTTCTCAGGATTGCTGCAGCTATTCGGGGTCTTTTTTTTATTCCAGATGAATTTTTGGAGAGTTTGTTCTAGGTCTGTGAAATATGCCATTGGTATTTTAATGGGGAGTGCTTTGAATCTATAGATTGCTTTGGGTAATATGGACATTTTAATGATGTTGATTCTACCAATCCATGAACACTGTATGTTCTTCCATAAGTTTGCCTCTTCCTCTATCTCATTTTTCAGTGTCCTGTAGTTTTCTAAGTGCAGGTCTTTTACCACCTTAGTTAAGCTTATTCTTAGGTATCTTAACTTTTTTTGGTATGATGGTAAATGGGATTTTTTTTTTGTCTCTCTTTTTGTAAGTTCACTATTGGTGTATAGAAATGCCTTAGATTTCTTGGTGTTAATTTTGTATCTTGCTACATTGCCGAATTCATTTATTAAGTCTAATACTTTTTTGATGGAGTCTTTAGGGCAGCGGTTCTCAACCTGTGGGCCGCGGCCCCTTTGGGGGTCCAACGACCCTTTCACAAGGGTCGCCTAAGACCATTGGAAAACACATATATAATTACATATTGTTTTTGTGATTAATCACTATGCTTTAATTATGTTCAATTTGTAACAATGAAAATACATCCTGCATATCAGATATTTACATTATGATTCGTAACAGTAGCAAAATTACAGTTATGAAGTAGCAATGAAAATAATTTTATGGTTGGGGTTCACCACAACATGAGGAACTGTATTAAAGGGTCACAGCATTAGCAAGATTGAGAACCACTGCTTTAGGGCTTTCTACGTACAGTATCATGTCATATGTGAATATGGACAATTTTACTTCTTTTCCAATTTGGATGCCTTTTATTGCTTCTTCCTTTCTGATCACTATGGCTAGCACTTCTAGTACTATGTCAAACAGGAGTGGTATGAGTGGGCATCCCTGTCTTATTCCTGATCTTAGGGGAAATGGTGTTAGTTTTTGTCCATTGAGTAAGATGTTGGCTGTGGTTTGACATATATGGCTTTTATTATGTTGAGTTACGATCCTTCTATTCCCTTCCTGCTGATAGTTTTTATCAAGAAAGGGTGTTGGATTTTGCCAAATGCTTTTTCTGCATCAGTGGATATGATTATTTGGTTTTTATCTCTCAGTGTGTTTATGTGCTGTATCACGTTTATTGATTTGCGGATATTGTACCATCCTTGCATCCCTGGGATAAATCCTACTTGGTCGTGGTGTATGATCTTTCTGATGTACTGCTGGATCCTATTTGCTAAGATTTTGTTCAGGATTTTGGCATCTATGTTCATGAGGGATATTGGCCTGTAATTCTCTTTCATTGTGTTGTCTTTATCTGGTTTTGATATTAGGGTAATTCTGGCTTCATAGAATGAGCTTGGAAGTGTTCCTTCCTTGAATTTTTTGGAATAGTTTGAAGAGGATAGGCTTTAGTTCTTCCTTGAATGTTTGGTAACACTCCCCTGTGAAGCCATCTGGCCCCAGGCTTTTGTTTGCTGGAAACTTTGATGACTCTTTCATTTTCTTCCATAGTTATCAGTCTATTGAGATTTTTAGATTCTTCATGATTGAGTTTTGGAAGGTTGTATTTTTCTAGGAATATGTCCATTTCGTCCAGGTTGTCTAGTTTGTTGGAATAGAGTTGCTCATAGTATGTTTTAATAATCCTTTGTATTTCTGTGCGGTCTGTTGTTATTTTGCCTCTATCATTTCTGATTTTGTTTATTTGGGTCCTCTTTCTTTGCTTCTTGGTGAGCCTGACTAGATGTTCATCAATCTTGTTTATCCTTTCAAAGAACCAGCTCTTGGTTTAATTGATATTTGTTGTTGTTTTTAATCTCTATGCCATATTTTTTTGCATTTTTTTAGTCTTTTATTTGTACAGATACATATATCTTTTAAATTAAAATTAGGATA
Organism: Myotis pilosus; assembly: GCA_036010255.1. Lineage (NCBI taxonomy): Eukaryota > Metazoa > Chordata > Mammalia > Chiroptera > Vespertilionidae > Myotis > Myotis pilosus. The sequence goes on from JASKON010000009.1 coordinate 28,717,167, forward strand.
ACAGTGTGCATGCTACTTGTACTTTGCCATTTTCCTTTCCATAGCTTTAATTATTCTTAAACTGCAATCTTTTTTAAATTTTATTTTATTGGGGAGGCTAGGGGACTGTCTTGGGCGGGGGGGAAAAATGGACACATATGTAATACCCTTTGTAATAAAAAATAAAATTAAAAAAAAATAGTATGAACAGCAAAAAAAAATAAAAAAAAATAAAAAAAAATAAAACATCTGTTGCAGCAAGTCCCAGAAAAAAAAAAAAGTATTACAGATAGTAGTACATATGTCTCCCCCCCTTTTTTCCCCCATTGTCCTTCCCCGGCCTCCCCTACCCCCTGGCACTTGCCCTCACCCCCTCCCCTCAGTGTCTTGTGGTCTCTATGTAATTTATTTCTGCTCTGATCTTTATTATCTCCTTCCTTCTGCTCACTCTAGGCTTTTCTTGTTGCTCTCTTTCTATTTCTTTAAGTTGTAGAGTTAGATGATTTACTACCATTTTTTCTTATTTTTTGAGGTAGGACTGTAGAGCTGTAACTTCTTTCTCAGGACTGCTTTCATTGTGTCCCATAGATTCTGGATTGTTGTGTTTTCATTGTCATTTGTTTCCAGGAAGTATTACATAAAGTATACCCATAATGGGTATTGCTTGGACAGGAAAGCATCAAAATATAAAATGTAAGGTGTATGGTTCTTGCAAAAGTCTGTTGTTGACTTCTGATGTAAGTTGATATAAATCTTTAAAGCTTTCACATGCTGCAAATCATTGTAAGATGATATGAACAAATAGTAAAAAAAAAACAACTTTTAATGAAAAGTGATTATATTAATTTACTATCAGTAATATTCATTTTTCTTTTACGTATGTATGTATGTATTTATTTATTAGCTAGGTGTAATTCAGATTCTGCCACTTATAAGCTGTATAACTTTGGGCAAATTACTTAACCTTTGTAAGCATCAGTTACTTCTGTAATTTGTGAAATGAGGAATATAATATTTTCTCTCATAGGCTTGTCATGAGGATTAAGTAAGTTCCTGGCACATAGTAAGATTCATTTTTAGATGATGTTATTACTAGGTAAGTGTTAGTGAAATTTCTAACTTGAAATATTATTTTTCCTTTTTTGAAAAAGGAATCTTACAGTCTGCTACATCTATAGTTCTGACTAAACCTTAATATATTATCCTCCAACTGATATCAATTCATAGTAATGTCTTATCAGGTCTAGTTCATAGTTCTAGGCTATGAGCTAACATGAGGACCTATTTCTCACCTACCTCTCAAAGTGAAATTCCAAGACCTAATTATTATTATTTAAGAAGAAACATCATAATCAATATTTGTTTAATTTTCACATTCCCCTCATCTATAATAATGAAAGCAAAATATGCTAATTAGACTGGTCAGCTGAACGACTCTAAAGCCACGGCGGCAGGGGCCAACGCACAGTTGGTTAGGGGTATCAGGCAGGCAGGCAAGCAGTTAAGGCATCAGGCAGGAAGGAAGAGTGGTTAGGGGTGATCAGGCAGGCAGGCAGAATGGTTAGGGGCCATCAGGAAGGCAGGCCAGTGGTTTGGAGCCAGCAGTCCTAGATTATGAGAGAAATGTTTGACATCCCCTGAGGGGTCCCAAATTGTGAGAGGGTGCAGGCTGGTCTGAGGGACCTCCCACCCCCCTGTGTATGAATTTTGTGCACCTGGACTCTAGTTTACATATATTTTCTATAGCCAATTTATGTTTAATGGACCAATTTTTTTTCTAATCATAATCCCATCTCTAATATGCCTCATCCCATACTTTGTTTTTTAATCTTACTTGCATCCTAATTGATACTAGTTCTCACCTCTTTCCTGAGATCTCCATCTCATATTTAATTTTCTGTACCTGGTAACTGACTCTGAACCTGGTTGAATCTATATAATTCATATTTTTAAAAAATAAAAATTCAAGAAGAGGTCTGTCATGGGGCAGATGCTCTCTCTAAAAAATATTTTCTACAATTATGAGCATTAGAATTTTTTTTGTGTGGAATAATAGAAAAATTATTGCGCAAAATGTGGCTTAAAATCCAGGTTAATATGTTTTGTTGACTAAAATGCACATAATAACCTATTTAAATTACCTTATTTTGTTGGGAGTTATTGAGAGTTGTTCATATATAAACATGCACATAATGTTTGTATATACATATACATACCAAAACAAAGAAAATTAGAAACTTTTGACTTAGAACAAAAATATAAAACATTATTTTCAACTTCTAAATGTTTAGAACTGGCACCATAAAACACTACTAAATAAATGTAACAAATCATTTCAGTTTCATATATTACAATGGCTTTAGAGAATAAACATGATGAAACAAAAGAGAAATTATTAGCATAATTGTTATTTTATTGGGATTCAAATATAGCCAACAAATAGTAGATATAAAATGCCTAAACTCCGAGTGCTTCAGCTACAGAAAATTGTACAGTGTTATAAGTGTGGATGTGCATAGCAGTTTTTTTTGTCCTACTTTTTATTCTAACCATAACATAAATGTTACATTTTCTTAAAAAAGAGGTTAGACATGTAAGAAGCTTCTAATTACATAATTGTTTTTATTATGAAGAAGCAGTTGGAGAATTAGAAGATAGAAGTGTGCTTTACATATAGAAATAATTTATTATTGAGTAATAGAGAACAGGGAACAAACATTTAGCCCAGTAAACTGGAGGAAAACAGAACTCTAAATATAGTTGCTGAAACCTGTGGAAACTTGGAGAAACTGCTAATGAGTACAGTATTTTCTACAACTGCACATAGGGACTGAGCAGAATGATGTGGCATAGGTGTAACTTGAAAATCTTAATTAAGGAATCAACAGATTACAGATTATTAAAATGGAATTTGTGCCAAGTGAGATTACTCCCTTAGTTAGATCAGAGTATATATTCCACCAATTTACAGTGAGGAGCAATTAACAATTTAAAATTAGAACACCAATGAGGACAAAGGGGGGACATATGTAATACTTTCAATAATAAAGATTTTTAAAAATAAGAATAAAGTAAAATAAAATTAGAACATTAGTATTTATTAATGTACTGCATAGTTACACTTATATAATTATAAACTATTGCTTTTCCTTTCTGATTTTCCTCACTCTTACTATATGTGTGCATATTTTTCTATATTTATATACAGAGAACAAATACTCACAAACACATGGCAGTCTAGCAAAGCAATTAAGCAAGAAAGTATGGACAAAAGACTTCCTGGGGAATTAATCTTGTCGTTATCACTTCTCCTGAGTAAGCATGGCAATGAATTAATTTTTCCCTAATTCTTTTTTATTTGTGAAAGAAAGGTGGTAATAACTACCTCATTAGATTGTTCTAAAGATTAAATAGAAAAATTACATCAAACCTTGATATCAATGCCTGATCCATAGCATTTAAAATGATGTAAGTTACTATTATTACATAATTTATATTCTATTTTCTATTTTTAATCCACCTCTTTTTTGTATATATAAAATATTGAACTAAAGAATAATTCCATGTATTGAAAGAATAAAGAGAGGATGAAGGAAACAGGAAGGGAGGCAGGAAATGAGGAAAAAATGAATAAGACTAGGAGAGGCTAAGTACTTTATAAAATTAATAAAATAAACAAACTTGAATGAGATAAGTTTTCACTTCAGGAAAAATGGAATAGAGATACTTCAGCCTATTTCTTCTGTTAAGTACAACTAAAAATATTGGAATGAATGAATAAACACACACACTCACACACACACACACACACACACACACACACACACACACACACACATTGAAAGGTGAGGAGAAGATGGTCTAAGGACCTTGAGTCCCAAGGAATAACATGGTATTTAGTGCTATGAGATTATTTTTACCTCATATTATCACACACATGCAGCCTAATAGAGCAGCACTCCAGAAATGCCGGTGGAAACAGACAAGCCCCAACAAAAGCTTGCTCTCTCTAGACAAAAGACCAGGAAAATGACAGCCTAGCAAAACACCACAAACACATAAATTCTGTGATCACATCACCATCCATACCAGCAAAGGCTGAATGAGGAGCTAAGATTTACACTTTCACATCCCAAACTCCTGTTTTGTAGTGTCAGAGAAGCTAAGATTTTCATTCCTGATGGTGATGAATCTTCCCCCAACTAAAGTGTCAGTTTGGGGAAATCATGTTGGGAGCTTGGGTTTCTACTCCTATCTGGCAATAATGAAGTGCCCCCCCCTCTGGGGTGGAACCAGAGGAAGCCTAATGGATAATTAGAAGTTGTCATCACTGCCTAGTGATAACATGGCCACTCATCACCCCCATGTTGTTAGTTGAGATCACAGGGTGAACAGCAACGAGGCACTACCCCTCCCAGCTAGGGAAGTGCCAGAGGATGCTTATCAAGAGCCGGAGCAATGAGTTCCCTACATTGGGAATCAATGGACACCACATATGGAACTGGAAATTCAATTTACAACTGGAATAATAAGGAAACAATTCCTTTTTCCCTGACTAGATTGGTGCCAGATGGAGTAGATAACATAGATTTAAATAAGATATATACTTTCATAATACTACCCCAAATGTCCAGGTTTTACTTGAAAAACTCTTGTGATAGAAAGAACCAGAAAGATCTCAAGATGAATGAAAAAGACAATTGATGACAACACTAAAAGAAGAGAGATGTCACCATTATCTAAAAGAGGTTTTATGCAGCTATGATAACAATATTTTAATGAGCAATTACTCATATGCTTTAAACATATGAAAAATATATCCTCAGAAAAGAGAGTTTCAACAAAAATAGAGGGTATGCCAAAAAAAAAAGCAAATGGAAATTATAGGACTGCAAAGTATAATAACCAAAATAAATAAACAAAAAACTCAATAAATGGGTTCATCAACACAATGGAGAGGCAGAGGAAAGAACTGTTGAACTTGAAGATAAAGCCATAGAAATTACCCAATATGATCAACAGAAAGTAAAATAAAGAGGGAGAGAGAGACAGAGCCTCAGGGACCTATGAGACTACTAACAAAAGATCTACCAGTTATGTCATTGAAGTCCCAAAGGAGATGAAAAAATGAGTGGGACTGAAAAAACACACAAAGAAATAATGGCTGTAAACTTCCCAATTTTGTAAAAGACACAAATCTACAGATTCAAGAAGCTGAGTGGACCTCAAACATAATAAAGGAAAAAAAATCTACATCAAGAAACATTATAGCCCTAACCGGTTTGGCTCAGTGGATAAAGCATCGGCTTGCGGACTGAAAGGTCCCAGGTTCGATTCCGGTCAAGGGCATGCACCTTGGCTGCGGGCACATTCCTGGTGGGGGGTGTGCAGGAGGCAGCTGATCGATGTTTCTCTCTCATTGATGTTTCTAACTCTCTCCCTCTCCCTTCCTCTCTGTAAAAAATCAATAAAATATATTTTAAAAAAAGAAACATCATAGTAAAATATCTGAAAAATAATGACAAAGAAAAGTTGTTGAAAGCAGCAATAATGAAAGGACACCTCACCTATAGGGGGAAACAATTATAAGACTAGCAGATTTCTCATTAGAAATCATGGGTGGCAAAAGAAAGAATCAAATTTTTTAAGTGCTAAAAGAAAAGAACTATCAACTCAGGACGTTGTATCCAGAAAAAAAAAAATCTTTCAGGAATTTAAAGAGAAATTAAGACAGTTTCAAATGATAGAAAACTTGGAGAATTTGTAGCCAACAGACCTACTCTCTTAAAGAATGTCTAAAGGAATTTCTCTATACAAAAATGAAATAATATTTATATAGCAACTTCTAAAATTACATTGAAAGATACATTATAAGTGAACTCTTAAAACATCCAAGTAACCCATAGGAAGGCAGAATATGAATATAAACTCAAAGCCTATCAGGGAAAATTCCATTAGATTTTAAGGCTCAAGAATAATCATTTTTGGATTAATGTTCCCTTCTCCAGGCCCACCAGAGTGGTCCTCATCTCTTGGCCTTAAGCATCAATTCTAACTGCTAGCCCCTGGGCCTGGCTTTCTAAAACCAAGGAGGTGGGCTGAACCCCTGAAATTGAAGAGGAGACAATCCCATCCTCCAGGCCTGCATTCCCTTTGACTGATAGTGGCAGTGGCAACCTTGTTGACATCTGGACCTTCTTTAGTCTCATTTTTCCCTTTCCTTAAAAGACAATGCATATCTGTAGCCATATATATCTATTGGCTCACCCTATAGAATTGCAGAAATCTAATAACCTTTGTTCATTTAATCTATTTTCAATCTTTGTAGCAAAGGTGGCCACGCCCTTGATGTTCTCTTCAGAATATGCTTTCTTTTCATTTTTTGCAATATGAATAGGCTGAGGATTTTCCAAATATTTAAGTTCTATTTTATTTTTATTTAACAATGGCATCTTCAATTTATATCTTCTTCATAAGCAGCAAAGAGAAATCAGACACACCCTCAACACTTAGCTTAGACATTTCTTCAGCTAAACATCCAAGTTCATCACTTATACATCCTACTTTACACACTATTTGGTCAAGTTGGTTTTTGTTATTATACCAAAAGCATCAAATCATTTTATAATAAGGACCACCCCTTTCCTCTAGTCACCAATACCTTGGTCATTATTAATGCCTGTGACCTCCCCACAGACGTCTTTAATATAAATATTTATATTTATATTTATCAACATTCTGTTCTTGATGAGGTATGTACTCTCTAAGATGATAAAGGCGTTTTTTATAGCTCTTCTCTTTTCTTTCTGAACTCTCACCAGAATTGCTTTTCACATCTATATTTCTACTAAAAGTATCTTCAGAGAAATCTAGGCTTTTTTTTTTCTAGCATGCACATCAAAACTCTTCCAGCTTCTACCCTTTATTTAGCTCTAAAGCCGCATTCACACTTTTTTTAGATATTTGTTGCAATAGCACCCCATTTCCCAATACTAAAAACTATATTTGTTTGCTAGCACTGCTAAAATAAGGTACAACAAACTAGAAGCTTAAACAACAACAACAAAAAAAAAACAAGTATTTTTTTCCCAATTCTGAAAGTAAGAAGTCTGAGATTAAAGTATTGGCAGGTTTCTTCTAAAGGCTATCACCTTGGTTTGTAGATGGCTGACTTCTGCCTAAGTCTTCACATAATCTCTTCTCTTTACCATATTTCTCCATATTTTCTCTACTTATAAGCACACCAGTCATATTGGTTTAGGGCTCACGCTAGCACTTCTTTTAACTAAATTGCCACTTTAAAGACCCTATCTGCAATAAAGTCATATTTAGCCCATACCACGTAAATTCATTAAATAATTAAGTCATAAGAGGAAGTAAACTTTTCACCCTAAAAGCTATTCTTTCATTAGACTTACATGTGTATTTTTTTAAAAAAAAAAATCTATTCCCCCTTTTCAAAGCTGAATTATGTTCCACAAATTTTTTATGTTGAAGTCCCAACTCACACTGCCTCAGAATGTGACTGCATTTGGATATAGTGTCTTTAAATATATAATTACATTTAAATGAGTTCATTAATAAAAGAGGACACTTGGACATAGACCTGTGCAGAGGTAGGACCATGTGAATACACTGAAAGAAAGCTATCAGACAAGGAGAGCGATATCAGAAGAAACAAAACCTTCTGACACTTTGACAACTTCTAGTCTCCAGAATCATGAGAAAAGAAATTTATTTAATTGAAGCCACCCAGTCTGTTGCACTTTATTGTGGTAGATCTAACCTACTAATATACCCCTCTGAACATATTTTATTCTGATTTCCTAGTAACTGAAAGGATGTATTAGCAATTTAAAAATGTTTAAATCTGAATTCAAAAAGTGAATTTTCCTTTAAAACCAGAAAATTTATTTCAAAGAATATATAGATGAATCTTTCTGAGTATTGAGGATAAACCCACAGTACTACAAAATTTTAAATATAATTATTTTTTACAAACTAAAATTAGGTAATATTTTTAATGTTGGAAAATGCTTATTAAAATGAATGTATTTAATAAAAATGCTTTCGTTCTACACTTTCAATAATTAAAAGAATAGCATCATTTATAGCATATTTAACTTTTTTATTTTATTGCATTAAGAACACATGAGATCTACTCTCTTAGCAAAATTTTAAGTGTACAATGTAATATTGTTAGCAATAGGCAAAATGCTTTATAACAAATCTATTGCAAAATTGAAATTTTATGCTCATTGATTAGCAATTTCCAATTTCTCCCTCATACTTAGTGGCTGGTAGTGATAATTCCATCTTCTGATTCTATGAGTTTGACTATTTTAGGTATCTCATATAACTGGAATCATGCTAGATAGATAGAAAGAGCTACATCTGTATATCTATATCTATATGTATCATCTTTATCTATATCATCTATATGTATCTTCTTTATCTATATCATCTATATCTAGCTCATCTTAGCAGGTGTGAAGTGATATTTCATTGTGCTTTTGATTTACATTTCCCTTATGATTAGGGATATTGAGCATATTTTCATACACTTGATGGCCATTTGTATATCTTCTCTGCAGAAATGTCTATTCAAGTCTTTAGAAATTTTTAAGTTCCATTTTTTACACATTGTTCTCATGACCTTGGTGAGCATCTTTATGATGGATATTTCAAATTCTCTGTCAGGAAAATTATGTTTCCATTTCATGAACATCTGTTTCTGGAAATTTATCCTGCTCTTTTTTGGAAAACCTTTCCGTTTCTTCATTTTCCTTAACTTTCTGTGTTGGTGTCTGCACATTAGACAAAAAAGCGGCCTCTTCTTGTCTTCATGGACTGGCCATGTACTTGAGTAGACATTAACTAATCAGCCTGTCAAATGATTTTGTGGGTGCCTCAAAATTTGATTTGAGTCCACCAGTTTTCTTTATTTTTAGCAGCCTACAAGTGTCTAAACTTATACCAGGTACCATCAGCATTATGAGACAAGTGAGACTGAAGCCAGTTCTTCAGGCAGCCCACATATAATTTGGGCCATTAGATGCATGGTGGACATATTTCCCTCCCTTTTTAGATGCTGCGAGCTGCGGTTCATCTTTGTGCTCCATGTTGAACCAGAGGAAGCGACTATGACAAATATCACCCTGAATTGCCCTCTCTGTTTTCACTGGCCTTAGTGACTAGATTATGTCATGTCCTATGTTCCAGCAGTGATCTGAAACAGGCCAGATGGAAGCAAGGCCCTTAGGTAGTGCCTGAAAAACTTGGGACAGTGGAAGTTCAGTGCACCTTTTTCCCTTCCTTGATTTTGACCTGATCATATAACACTGTGCTGGGGGTAGGAATTAAAGCAAGAGGGTATCTTGAATTTCCCTATGAGCCTTGATGTAGCTGGTTTCATACTCACCTGAGGTGTAGGAGCCTTTTAACTACTTTTTTGGTTTCTCAAAAACAGGATCTGTTCATGAAGTATTGTTAAATCAGTGTATTCTTAGGGGTAAGAGGACCCAGGGGTTCCAGGTCACCTATTTGCAGATGTCACTCCCACTTTTGGCATTTAAAATAATTATCACTCATTTGTGGAATATAAAGAACATTATAAGCTGATGAACAAAAATAGATACAGAGGCAAAGAAACATCAAACAGACTGTCAAACTACAGCGGGAAGGCTGGGGAGGGTTGTGGGGGGGAGGTAAGAGATCAACTGAAGGACTTGTATGCATGCATATAAGCATAATCAATGGACACAAGACACTGGGGGGAGGGGAGAGAGCATGTGCTAAGGGGTGGGGAGGCTGGGGGAAGGTCAATGGGGAAAAATAGGGGACATACGTACTATTTGTAATACTTTAAACAATAAAAAACATTCAAAATAAAAATAAAATAATTATCTTATACTGAAGCTTCTTGTTTATAATTTTAAAATATATTTTGTGAATAATCCATATAACATAAAATTCACACATTTATAATGTAAAATTTTTAGTATATTCACAGAACAGTACAGGCATTATCATAATAAATTTTAGAACATTTTTATCAACTCTAAGCGAAACCCCATATCATTAACATTCTCAATTTTTTCTTAATGACCGTCTCATTTTAGCCCTAGGTAACCACTGACTTCATGTTTCTACAAACTTGTTTATTTTGGACATTTGATATAGAGTAATTAATACAACCCGTGGTCCTTTTTTTACTTGTTTCTCTCACATAGCATAGTATTTTCAAGGTTCATGCATGTTGTAGCATGTATCAGTACTTCATTATTTGCATTGCAAAAAAGTAAATAAATAAAATGATCCAATCAAAAAATGGGCAAAGGACCTAAATAGACACTTTTCGAAAGAGGACATACAGAAGGCCAAGAGACATATGAAAACATGTTCAAAGTCACTAATCATCTGAGAGATGCAAATCAAAACAACAATGAGGTACCATCTCACACCTGTCATAATAGCTATCATCAACAAATCAACAAATGCCAAGTGCTGGCGAGGTTGTGAATAAAAAGTAACCTTCGTGCACTGCTGGTGGGAATGCAGACTGGTGCAGCCACTGGGGAGCACAGTATGGAGTTTCTCAAAAAATTATAAATGGAACTCCAATTTAACCCAGTAATTCCACTTCTAGGAATATATCCCAAGAAATCAGAAACACCAATCAGAAAGGGTATATGCACCCCTGTGTTCATAGCAGCACAATTTACAATAAGATTTGGAAACAGCCTAAGTGCCCATCAGTAGACGAGTGAATTAAAAGACCATGTTACATCTACACAATGGATATTACACTGCTGTAAAAAAGAAGGAACTCTTACCATTTGTAACAGCATGGATGGACCTGGAGAGCATTACGTTAAGTGAAATAATCCTGTTGGAGAAAAATAAATGTCACATGATCTCACTCATTTGTGGGATATAATGAACAAAAATAGATCCAGAGACATAGAAGCATTGCACAGACTTTCCAACCCTAGAGGTAAGGCAAGGGGGGGAGTAAGAGATCAATCAAAGGACTTGTATGCATGCATGTAAAAATAACCCATGGACACAGACAGTAGAGGGGTGAGGGCATGTGCTGGGGGGACGGGTGGGAAAGGCCGGAGATAAGTCAATGGGGGGAAAAGGAGACATATGCAGTACTTTAAACAATAAAGAATTTAAAATAAATAAATAAATAAATAAATAAATAAATAAATAAATAAATAAATGTATGAGTGTGGAGGAAAAAATATAAAATAAAATGTCCCACATTTATTTATCCATTCATATGCTGATGGGCATTGTTTACTTCTAATTTTGGTGATCTTGAATGAGGCTAGAGTAAACATTTGTGAACAAGTTTTTACATGGACATTTAGCATATATGCTATGGATATGTAATAAGCCGATAGTGTCCTCTAAAATGCATGTTCATCGGGATCATCAGAATATCACCTTATTTGAAATAAGACTTTTTCAATATGTAATTAAGGTAAGGTTATCAATATGATATTATTCTTGATCAGAGTGGACCCTTAATTAATTAATGTGTGTGTCCTAATAAAAGACAAAAGAAGACATACAATAACATAGAGAGGAAGACAATATGATTACAGAAGCAGAGATATGAGCAAGGCAGGTGTAAGTCAGTAACAGAATTTCCAGAAGACAACAGAAGCAAGGAGGAAGGCATAAAATGGATTTTCTCACAGAGCTACCAAAAGAAACTAACCCTGCCATCACCTTGATTATATACTTGTAGCCTACTGAACTGTGAGAAAATGAGTTTATAGTATCTTGTTATGATACCCCAAAGAAATAGAGTAGAATTGCTAGGTCATATGGTAAGTCTATATTTAACCATTTTTAGGAACTGCCAATCTGTCCTATCAAGTGGCCATGCCATTTTTACATTCCCATCAGAAGGTTGGAGAGTTTCAATTTCTCTACATTCTTACCAACCCTTGCTATTGTCCTTTTTATTTTTTAAGTTATTATTATTATTTGCTAGTGGTTGTTCCACATCTGCACCAGTATCTGGTGTTGTCAGTGTTTCAGATTTTGGCCATTCTAAAAGATGTGTGATGGTATCTCATTATTTTAATTTACAGTTTCCTGATATATGATGTGAAATATCTTTGCATATGATTAATCGTCATCAATATGTATTCTTTGGTGAAGTATCTGTTAGGTTTTTGGACCATTTTTCAATGTCTTTCTTTATTGATTTAAGAGAGGAAGAGAGAAGGAGAGAGACATAGAAACATCAATGATGAGAGAGAATCATTGATGGGCTGCCTCCTGCACACCCCCCACTGGGGCTTGAGCCCACAACCCAGGCATGTGCCCTTGGCGGGAATCGAACCTGGGACACTTTAGTCCGCAGGCTGACGCTCTATCCACTGAGCCAAGCCAGCTAGGGCTGGACCATCTTTTAATTATTTTTTTTGGCTTTCTTACTCTAGATTTTTAAGAGTTCTTTGTATTTTTTTGGATAACAGTCCTTTATCAGATATGTAAAGATTTGCACATATTTTCTCCCCATCTATGGATTATCTTCTCATTCTGCTGATAATCTTTTTCTCAGAGCTGAAGTTTTAACTGTTAATGAAGTACAGCTTATCAATTATTTCTTTCACAAATCAAGCCTTTGGTATTATATCTAAAAAGGCATCACCATGCCCAAGATCATCTAGGTTTTCTCCTATGCTATATTTTAGGAGTTTTATAGTTTTGCATTATATATTTACATCTCGGATACATTTTGAGCTATTTTGTGATGGGTATAAGGTCTGTACTTAGATTTATATGTGTTTTTTATGCATATTGTTCTAGTGCCATTTGTTGAAAAGTCTATCTTTGCTCAACTGTACTGCCTTTGCCCCTTATACAAAAATAACTTGACTATATTCATGTGGATTTACTTCTGGACTCTCTTTTCTGTTCCCATCAACTTATTTGTCTATTATGTTGCCAATACCACGCTGTCTGGTTACTGCAAGTCGAGATTGGGGAGTATGAGAACTCCAACTTTGTTCTCCTTCAATTTTGAATTGGCTACTCTGGGTCTTTTGACTCCTCATATAACCTTCAAAGTCAAGAGTCATTAATTATAAACACACACACACACACACACATAAATAAATAAATAAATAAATAAATAAATAACGCCAACAACAACACACACACACACAATCCATGCTGGAACTTTGCTTGAGGTTGCATTAACTCTGTATATCAAGTTAGAAAGATCTGGCATCTTGACAATATTGAATTTTTCTTCCTTGATCATGGAACATTTCTGCTTTTATTTAGTTCTTTAATTTCTTTCATGAGAGTTTTTCTTAAGTAGATCTTGTACATATTTATTTAGCTAAATATTTTAATTTGGAGATATTAATATAGATAGTATTGAGTTTTTCATTTCAAGTTCTATTTGTTGGTTGTTGATATATAGAAAAGCAAGCGACCTGTACATTAACTTTTATACGGTAATCTTGATAAAATTTCTTAATATTTTGGATTTTTTGTTGATTCTTTCTAATTTTCTACAAAGATGTTCATGTTATTTACAAACAAGAAAAGTTTAATGTCTTCCTTTCAAATCTGTATAAATTTGATTTCCTTTTCTTGCTATGTTGCATTAGAAAGGACTGCCAGTTCTGGTAGGGTGTTGAAAAGGAGGGGTAAGAGAGGGCATCTTTGCTTTGTTCCTGCTCTTAATTGGAAAGCTTTGAATTTCTCACCATTAAGCATGTTTTTAGCTGTAGGTTTATTGTAATATTCTTTATCAAGTTGAATAAGTTTCATGCTCTCTTATTTTACTGATAGTTTTATAATGAATGACAGATTTTGTCAAATGCTTTTTCTGCATCTAATTGTTGCTGGATGATTGCACAGTGAAATTCCTCCATTGCTAGTAGTAGTAGGGTTCTTGCAATATCATGAGAAAAATAATTTTCTTAGACTCACCTCGGAAAGTGAGTGATTTATATTTGCATGAAATTATATCTCTCAGTTTTATTCCAAAATTCCATTTCTCTTAACCCAGACCTGGATGATGTGCAGCTGGGGACTCAATAGAACTAGAAGCAAAGCCAGTGACCAGAGTTTCCATTCCATAGTGGAGTTGTGTCCAATGTAGCATCAGGCTTCTTAAAGTCCATTAGTCCATTGTGTGGAATCCACATGGCTGTGGGCCATGTAGATGAGTACAGAGAATGTGAGCCTGGAAAGACAGGAGTGCCAGAGGGACAAGAAAACCAAGAGAGTGAACATCCTTTGTTTAGGAGTTAAGTATTTCAGGTTTCACACCCTTGCAGTGGCCACCCCTATTCTGGCCAATGACTCATTCCCAGGTGTTACTGACAGGTAAGCATTTCCCACATCACCCAAACCTTATTGGGCATGCATCTAAATTGCAGCTTCCCTTTTCTCCTTTCCAGCTACTAATTAATAACCAGGTTATTACAATGGTCTCATATGATGTAATCACATCATTTTTTAATGTAATGGACTAGAGGCCTGGTGCATGAAATCATGCATGGGAAGGGGGTTCCTCTCAGCCCAGCCTGCACCTTCTCCTTTCCCGGGCCCATTTGGGAGATATCTGACTGCCAGTTTAGGCAGTCGGACATCCCTCTCACAATCCGGACAGCTGGTTCTTAATTGCTCACCTGCCTGCCTGCCTGATTGCCCCTAAGTGACCCCCTGCCAGCCTGATCACCCCTAACTGCCCCCCTCTGCCAGCCTGGTTGCCCCCAACTGCTCCCCTGCCAGCCTGGTCACCCAAACTGTCCCGCTGCTGGCCTAGTCATCTCCAACTGCCCCCCCCCCCCCGCTGACCTGGTTGCCCCCAACTGCCCCCCTGTTGGCCTGGTTGACCCACGCAGCCTGCTGTTCAGTCGTTACTGTTACTGTGATGGTGTCCAGAACAATTTGCATATTCCTCTATTATTAGTATAGACTAGTGACTCGGTGCATGAAATTTGTGCACGGGGGAGGGGGTGTTCCTCAGTCCGGACTGCACACTCTCCAGTCTGGGATCCCTCAAAGGATGTCCTACTGCCGGTTTATAGGGATAGGGCCTAAACCAGCAGTCAGACATCCCTCTCACAATCCGGACTGCTGGCTCCTAACTGCTTACCTGCCTGCCTGCCTGCCTGCCTGCCTGATTGCCCCACCCCACTGTCCTGATCACCTCCAACTGACCCACACTGATGGCCTGCTTGCCCCTAACTGGCCCCCCTGCTGGTCTGCTTATCCCCAATGGCCCCGCCCCCCACCAGCCTGATCACTCACAAATGCCCTCCCCTCTTGACCTCTAACCACCTATACCTCAGCCCTGCCAACATGGCTTTGTCCAGAAGAACATCTGGAAGGTCTCCTGGAAGGTCTCCCAGTCTAATTAGCATATTACCCTTTTATTAGTATAGATTGAGTCCTGGTGCACAGGAAAGGGCTGGCTGGTTGGCTCTGAAGGGTGTCCCGGATGAGGGTGGGGGTTCCCTTGGGGCATAGGGCAGCCTGGGTGAGGGGCCTGTAGTGGTTTGCAGGCCGGCCACGCCCCCATGGGGTGAGGGTCCCCACTAGGGGGTGTGGCCAGCCTGGGTGAGGGCTGTTTTCAAGCTGGCCACACCCCCTTCAGGGTGGGGGTTCCTACTAGGGTGCTTGGCCAGCCAGAGTGAGGGGCTGATGGCTATTTGCAGGCTGGCCAAGCCCCCTAGCAGGGACCCTCACCCCATGAGGGTGTGGCCAGCCTGGGTGAGAGGCTGATGGCTGTTTTCAGGCTGGCCACAGCCCCTTCAGGGTGGGAGTCCCGACTGGGGTGCCTAGCCAGTCTGGGTGAGGGACTGATGGCTGTTTGCAGGCAGGCCACACTTCCTTGAGGATAGGAGTCCCCACTGGGGTGCCTGGGCAGCCTGGGTGAGGGGTGAGGGCTGTTTGTCTGCTGGCCACACTCCCTTTAAGGTGGAGGTCCCTGCTAGGGTGCCTGGCCAGCCTTGGTGAGGGGCTGATGGCTGTTTGCAAGCTGGCCAGGGCCCAAGGAAACCCAGGCTCCCAGACCCTCCTTGAGCCGGGTATCTGGGATTTATTTATCTTCTCTAATTGAAACTTTGTAGCC
The DNA here is from genome assembly GCA_036010255.1 of Myotis pilosus. Lineage (NCBI taxonomy): Eukaryota > Metazoa > Chordata > Mammalia > Chiroptera > Vespertilionidae > Myotis > Myotis pilosus. The sequence continues at coordinate 28,733,269 of JASKON010000009.1, forward strand.
TTGAGCGGAGCCCACAGCTGGCCAGGGCAGGCGGGAAGCTTGGCTTCCTCCATCTCCAGGGGCAACTGAAGCCTCTTGTTTGCTCCAGCTCTGTGGACACTGCCATCTTGGTTGGGTTTATTTGCATACTCACTCCTGATTGGCTGGTGGGTGTGGCTTGTGGGCGTGGCTTGTGAGTGTAGCAGAGGTAGGGTCAATTTGCATGTTTCTCTTTTATTAGATAAGATTACATTAATTGATGTTTGTACACTTAAGCATCCTTGTATAGCTGGTATAAATACCACTTGATCATGATGTATAATCTTTCTATCCATTCTTGAATTTGATTTGCTAGTAGTTTGTTAAAGATTTTTGCATCTAAGTTCATGAGATATACTGATCTTTAGTTCATTTTTCCAATTATGTCTCTTTCTGGTTTTGGTATTAGGGTAATACTGGCTGCACAAAATAGATTAGGAAGAATAGTTTAGAAGAGTTTAGAAGAATTCTACTTCTAAACTCTGAAAGAGACTGTAGATAATTGACATTATTTCTTCTTTAAATGTTTGCTACAACAGTACATCTATTTAGGCTTTGAAATTTATGTTATAAATGCATTTTCTCTCTCTATTTGAATCTCTGTTAACTTATGTCAACAATGTTACCTATGTCTCTTCAACTTCTGATTTGTAAAAGTTGGTCATTTGTCTAGTTTCTTCTTTGGACTTTGCAGATAACCTGCTTAGGTTCAAGTACTGCTTCTACCACTACCAAGTTATTTGTCCTCAGACAAGGTAATTTGTCTTTTTGTACCTGCTTTTGTTTTATTCACTTGAAAACAAAATAAGACTTATGGGTTTTTGGTTGTTTTGTTGTTGTTGTTGTTAATCCTTATCTGAAGATATTTTTCCATTGATTTTTAGAGAGAAAGGAAGGGAGATGAGAGACACACAGAGAGAAACATAGATGTGAAAGAGATACATTGATTGTTTGCCTCCTTCATGCACCCTGACCAGGGTTGGGGATCAAGCCTGCAACCAAGGTAAATGTCTTTTACTGGACTCGAACCTGGGACCCTTCAGTCCGAGGGCTGATGCTCTATTCACAGAGCCAAACCAGTTACCAGTTAGGGCAATATAGTATTGTTAATATACTTCAATGAATATATATATATATTGCTTAGAATCATGCCTGTATGTCATTATAAACATTCTCTCTACTTCTAAACTCTCATAAAAGTTAGTTACAATTCATGCAGTCAAGCATACATTTGTTTAAATTGTTCAACTGGTTAGTTGCATAAATGTAATTATGTAGTCTTTTATTTCGTATATTCGCTACCAGAGATTTTTCTGGACTAGAATCTTATAAATATTTTTTTCCTAAATTAGTTCATTGCTGACATTAATCTAAAGTTAAAGAATGATAAAGATTCAAAATATAAAGAAAATGTGAGACACTAAAGACAAAGACAAGAGATGTTACTTTAAAATGCAAAATTTATTCAGATTAGGGATGAGTTTAATGTTTACGAAGACCATCCAGTCTTATTATGTATGGCATATAATAATGGAGGTAGACAGTTTTAGGCAGAACAAAAAAATTCCTCTTAAGCCAGACTTGTATTAACCCCTTCCCCGGCAGAAACGTGTATACACGTTTTCACAAAATGTTCTTTTTCAGTCGTCGACGAGTATACTAAGAAAATATGGTAAAAAAATATGGTTTATAGGAAGATGAGTTATAAACTGTTTTCATAACCAGCATCAAAAATACTATATAGAACCAAAATAAAAAAATTAGTCTGAAAAAGAAACGTTTTTAACAAAAAAATTGTTGGGGAAGGGGTTAAGAAAGAGTTTGCTGGGAAGTCATGAAGCTTTCAAAATAGGATATAGTAATGGACTTGACATCAACCGAAGGACTTGTATGCATGCATATAAGCATAACCAATGTACATAAAACATTGGGGGGTATGGGAAGCCAGGGGATTGTCAAGGGCAGGGAAAAAAAGGAGACATATGTAATACTCTTTGTAATACTTTAAGCAATAAAACAATTAAAAAAAGGAAAAAAAGACATCTGCATCTTTTAATCATTCAAACTATTATCTGAAAATGTCTTTACATACTTCTCACATAAAGGCAAATATACCTAGAATATGGAGTGAAATGGATGATAGAAAAAATGGGGAAAATGTATCATTTAAATTAAAAAAGATATCTTTCTTTGATTTTTTCAGATTGGTTCTATGCCATTTAAATTTACTATGTAGTGGCTCTTTTACATTTGACATTCCACTGTTTTGAAATTAATTAAAATATATCTGAATATGCTTAAAAATATAATATAATTTAAGGTCAAAATATACCATACAAGGAAAAAAATTTCTTGGCAGAATCTTTTCAATTGCTATTAAAATTGTACTTTTTTGCACAAATGCTGACAAAGCTTTAGTGGTTAGTTAATTGAATTGGACTACCTAAGTAAATTTTTGATCAAACCATTAATACTACTTTATATAGGCTTTTCTGAATAAATTTCTAGAATGTTGGTCTTAGTTATCTACAGGCCTAAATCATTAAAAAGTACATAAGCTTTAAATATTTATAGTTTGTGAATAGTCTATGGCCTCTTTAATATGTGTCTTTTGAATATTCTACATGGCTCAACTGACCTTTCTGTAGAAAGCAGAGTTTTCTTTATTAAATCTATTCTAAGTACCTAGAAATATCTTTTTGTATACACATGAACAATTATGTGAGAGCTTTATAAATTGGGTGAAGTTCAAAAAGGTAATGTCCCAGCCGGTGTGGCTCAGTGGTTGAGTGTCCACCTATGGACCAGGAGGCCACGGTTTGATTCCTGGTCAGGGCACATACCTGGATTGTGGGCTGGGTCCCAAGTGTGGGGTGTGCAGAAGGCAGCCAGTCAATGATTCCATCTCATCGTTGTTTTTTCTATTTCTCCCTCTCCCTTCCTCTCTGAAATTATATATATATATATATATATATATATATATATATATATATATATATATCATAAAGAGAAGGTTGTTATAATAACAAAGTCCTCTAAATTGCATGAGTCTTTAAATGGCCTCATTAGGAATTGTCTGAAGTTTCAGCTTTCCTATATTAAGAAACACAAACGGATCACCAATTTTTTAAAACTTGCTCTTGTAGAAATGCAGGGTACTTCTGTAGGCACTTGTTGGCATTACTCAAAAATATGTGGCATTTCCTTAAAATAGTAACTTCAACATTCATAAAATAAACTCCATTTTCCCCGTGAACATTTAGTACAGAGTGAAAGAGTATTCCTTCAAGAAAAGAAAAGGTTTTGAAAATATTAAAATTATACTGAAGTATGGTGCAAACCTTTTAAAAAACATATACTTTAAAAAAATAAAGTTCTTATGAAAATATGGGGAGGGGTTATATTTAAATGTCTTAAAATCTGCTAAGTTTTTTATCTACTGAAACTCACACTATCACTTTTGCTTTTACCTATAGGCAGACTGTCCTAAGTTCCATTTAATGATTTGTAGACATTTTCAGCCCTAACAACATTTAGGCCATTAGAGCAGTGATAGAAAGTATAACAAACAAACTTTACTTATTCTGTTGTCTAAAAATTTTCCCAGTTTTTTAAAACTTTTTCTAATGCCTATTCTATTCATTTGTCTCCACATCCTATCTAATAAAAGAGAAACATGGTAATTGGCGTACGACCGCTACCCTTCCCATTGGCTAATCAGCGAGATATGCAAATTAACTGCTAGCCAAGATGGCGGCCAGCAACCAGGCAGCTTGAAACTAACATGAGGCTTGCTGGCCTCAGTGACGGAGGAAACCAACGTTCCCAGCGTGCAGCTGCAGGCCTCTGAGCCTGCAGTTTAAGAAACTATGTAACAAATACCTCCGGACTTCAGCCAGCAGAATCGCAACATTGTAAGCAAAGGCCAGAAACCTACTTTCAGCAGCAGAGGCCTAAGAGCTGGAGCCAAGCCTCAAAGCTAAAGCTGGCCCAGAATAAAAAAAAAAAAAAAAAGAAAGAAAAAAAGGAGTGGTTGGGAACTTCAGTCACCCCCAGCCTGAAAACAGCCTTCAGCCCCTCACCCAGACTGGCCAGGCACCCCAGTGGGGACCCCCACCCTGAAGGATGTGTGGCCACCTGCAAACAGCCATCATCCCCTCACCCAGGCTGGCCAGGCACCCCAGTGGGGACCCCCACCCTGACCCAGGACACCCTTCATGGAAAACCAGCTGGCACCCACCCATGCACCAGGCCTCTATGCTATATAGTAAAAGGGTAATATGCCTTAAAAGCACCGGGATCAGCGGAGTCGCGAGGCCTCCCGGCACCGGGATCAGCATGACAGGGGGCAGTGCCCAAACCCCCTGATTGCCCTGCGGCTCTGTGTGTGACAGGGGGCAGGGCCACAACCTCCCTATCGGCCCTGCTCTGTTCCTGACAGGGGAAGGTGCCCCAACCCCCTGATCAGCCCTGCTCTGTGCCTGATAGGGGTGAGTTCCCCAACCCCCTGATCACCCTGCGGCTCTGTGTGTGACAGGGAGTGGAGCCCCAAACCCCCCACTCCCCACGGGCCCTGCTCTGTGTGTGACGGGGTAGAGCCATAACCTCCCCATCGGCCCTGCTCTGAGTGTGAGAGTGGCGGCACCCCAACCCCCTGATCGGCCCTGCTCTGTGGGTGATAGAGGGCAGTGCCCCAACCCCCCGATAGGCCCTGCTCTGTGCATGACAGGGTACAGAACCCCAACCCCCTTGATGGGCCCTGCTCTGTGAGTGACAAGGGGCAGTGCCCCAACCCCCTGATGGGTCCTGCTCTGTGTGTGACAGGGGGCAGCGCCCCAACCCCCTGATCAACCCTGCTCTGTGCGTGACAGGGTACAGAGCCCCAACCCCACTGATGGGCCCGGTTCTGTGCGTGACAGGGGGAAGCGCCCCAACCCCCTGATTGGCCCTGCTCTGTGCGTGACAGGTGGTGGCGCTGCAACCTCCCCATGGACCCTGCCTTGAGTGTGACAGGGGGTGGTGCCCCAACCCCCCAATCCGCCCTACTCTGAGCTTGACTGAGGGTGGCATCACAACCTCCGGATCTCCCTGCTCTGCATGACAGGGGACAGTGCCCCAACTCCCCAATCGGCCCTGCTCTGAGCCCGACCAGGGGCTGCACCTAGGGATTGGGCCTGCCCTCTGCCACCCGGGAGCAGGCCTAAGCCAACAGGTCGTTATCTCCCGAGGAGTCCCAGACTGCGAGAGGGCACAGGCCAGGCTGACGGACCCCCCTCGCCCCCTGAGTGCACAAATTTTTGTGCACTGGGCCTCTAGTTATTATTATAAATAAACAAATGGATAGTCTTTTGTATATAAGGTTGCCATTGCTGAAGTATGTTATTTTAAATATTGAATTATCCCTTAACAATGTTACTTAAATTTTCAGCCAAATCTTTATATATTTTCTTCTCTTGTTGATTTGGAAGGGATTAAAGACTTTACTGTAAGAACTGAAACAATATAACTCCTACAAGAAAAACATAGGCAGTGTGCTTCTTGACTTCCATTTTGATGCTAATTTTTTTGGATTGAATGCCAAAAGCAAAGACAACAGAAGAAAAACTAAACAAGTGAGAGTACATCAAACTAAAAAGCTTCTGCACAGCAAAGGAAACCATCAACAAAATGAAAAGACAGCCTAAATAGAATAAAATGTTTACAAATCATTTACCTGTTATGGGGATAATATCCAAAATGTATAAAGAACACACACAGCTAAATAGCAGAAAAAACAAACAATAACCAAAAACCTTAAACAATCCAAAAATAATCTGTTTTTTTAAAAATGGGCAGATAACCTGAATGGATCTTTTTCCAAAGAAGACATATAGATGGCCAACATGTACATGCAAAGATGGTCAATATGGCTATTCCTCAGGGAAATGCAAATCAAAATTTCAGTGAGATATCATCTTCACATGTTAAAATGGCTATTATCAAAAAGACCAGAGAAAACAAATGCTGGTGAGGATGTGGAGAAAATAAACACTTGGGCCCCTTGCTGGGTGGTTCAGTTGGTTGGATTGTCATAACATGCACCAAAAAGGTTTTAGGTTTCATTCCCAGTCAGGGAACATACCTAGATCCTGGGTTTGATCCTCGGTCAGGAAACATAAGGGAAGCAATGATTAATGTTTCTCTCTCTATCTATCACCCTTCCTCTCTCTAAAAACAAACGAAAACAACAACAAAAAAACCCCACAAAAAACCTTGGAAACTGTTGATGGGAATGTAAATTGGTAAAGCCAATATGAAAAACAGTATGGAGTTTCTTCCAAAAATTAAAAAATATAACTACTATATGATCCAGCATTTCTACTTGGGGGTATTTATCTGAAACTAGGGGTCTGGCACACGAAATTCATGCACTGGGAGTGGTCCCCTCAGCCCAGCCTGCCCCCTCTCACATACTGGGAGCCCTCAGGGGATGTCCTACTGACGGTTTAGGCTTGCTGGAAGCAGGCCTAAGCCGCACTCTGGCCTCCCTCTGTGGGAGGCGACCCAGCTGATCAGGGGAAGGCACCAGCCCCATCGCCCCGCTGCTGCAGCCACTGCCAGTCACCGCAGCCACCAAGGTGTTTTCATCAACATGGATTCCAGTCCCTTCGCCATGAAAAAATGACAACTTTCTTTAGGCATTTTCAAGATGTGTCTTTCATAGGATATGACATTTCTTTCTTTTTTTATCCTCACCTGAGGATATGTTTCCATTGATTTTTAGAGAATGTGGAAGAGAGAGGAAAAGACAGAGAGAAACCTCAATGTGAGAGGGATACTTTGATTGGTTACCTCCTGCATGAGCCCTGACCTGGGCCCTGGCCAGGGATGAGCCTGCAACCTAGGTACATGCCCTTGATCAGAATGAACCCGGACCCTGTGGTGAGCAGGCCAAGGCTCTATCCACTGAGCCAAACTGGCTAGGGTAGGATATGACATTTCTTAGCCTTCCAGCAGCGGACCTTCCTTTTTTTCCTCTAAGAGTGAGGTGGAAAAACCCTAGATCACCTTTTTTGATTCTTGTTACCCAAGTTACCAAGAACACTACCAGTGGTGTACAGGGAGTTTAGCTAATGAGCTGTCAGAAAAGGTGTTTCCTCTGCAGCTCACCAACAGAGGCAGGACTACTGGCAAACCGAGGCTGGCACACCGTCTGTCTCCGGGCCTGCTCAAGTCTCCAATGCAACTTGGGCAGGGACCCCCTGGCTCTGATCAAGCTTCTGCTACGGCTTGGGCAGGCCTCCCCTGCCCCCTCTGCTCAGGCCTTGCTCAAGCCTCTGCCACGGCTAGGGCAGGGCCCCCCCCCCAGCTCTGTTCAAGCCTCTGCTGTGGCTTGGGCAAGGTCCCCTGCTCCTCTATGGCCCTGCTCAAGCCTCTGCAGCACCCTACACCGCCCCCCCCCAACAGCGCTGAAAGAGAAGTTGGGGTGCTTCACTGGGATGAAATCAGAAAGCAGGTCTAATTAAGCAAGTTTATTCTATATCTATAAAAGGCTAAATTGACTCAAGCATGAGTGATACATATAAAGCTCTCACTGACGCCAATTGCACACGTGTGTTTCCATCTGTCATTGGCATTCATGAATTTGGTTGAATCTTCTATTATAGAGAAAGGGAGAATAGTGATATTAAAATATTTCCTTTTTTATTTATTGTCTAAAGTTTTACATATGTCTTTCTTCCCCCTGACTGACAACCCCCCTCCCCCAGCCATTCCCAACCCGGGAAAGCCCCCACTGCCCCAGTATCTGTGTCCATTGGTTATGCTAATATGCATGCACACAAGTCCTTTGGTTGCTCTCTAACCTCCCCCCACACACACACACCTCTCCTGCCATTTGTCTCTGGATCTATTTTTGTTCATCAAATTATATTGATCATAATATCCTACATAAGAGTGAGAGCATGTGATATTTATCTTTCTCCAACTAGCTTATTTCGCTTAGCATAATGCTCTCCAGTTCCATTTATGCTGTTGCAAATGGTAAAAGTTCCACTTTTTGAAAGAGGACATACAGAAGGCCAGCCAGACACATATGAAAGCATGGTCAAAGTCACTAATCATCTGAGAGATGCAAATAAAAACAAGAATGAGATACCATCTCACACCTGTCAGAATGGCTATCATCAACAAATCAACAAACGACAAGTGGTGGAGAGGATGTGGAGAAAAAGGAACACTCGTGCACTCTGGTGGGAATGCAGACTGGGGTAGCCACCATGGAAGACAGTATGGAGTTTCCTCAAAAAGTTAAAAATGGAATTCCCATTTTACCCAGTAATACCACTTCTAGGACTATTGCCCAAGAAATCAGAAAAACCAATCAGAAAGGATATATGCACCCCTATGTTCATAGCAGCACAATTCACCATAGCTAAGATTTGGAAACAACCTAAGTGCCTATCAGCAGATGAGTGGATTTAAAAACTGTGGTACATCTTCACAATGGAATACTATGTCGCTATAAAATATTTCTTCTAATTACTAATAATTTTCTTTCAATGTGCATGGATTCATGCAATGGGCCCCTAGTAAATAAATAAATAAATAAACAAATAAATAAATAAATAAATACCATGGTACATCAACACAGTGTAATAGTATGCTGCTGTAAAAAAGAATGAACTCTTACCATTTGCAACTGCATGGATGGACCTGGAGAGCATTAGGCTAAGTGCAATAAGCCAGTCAGAGAAAGATAAGTATCACATGATCTCACTCATTTGTGGAATATAATAAACAGTATAAACTGATGAACATAAAAAGATACAGAGACATAGAAAGATCAAACAGACTGTCAAATCTCAGAGGGAAGGTAGTGGAGGGTTAGAGGAGGGCAGTAATAGTCCAACCAAAGGACTTATATGCATATAAGCATAACCAATGGATACAGACAATAGGAGAGTGTAGGCCTGTGCTGGGGATGGGGGCAGGCTGGAAGAGTTCAATTGGGGAAAAAGGAGACATATGTAATGCTTTCATCAATAAAGAAAAAAAAATAACTTCAGTTAAAACTGCATTTAACGGCAGTTAAAGCCCTAAATTAAATCTTTTCTTTTGATAACCTCATTTTATAGTAAGAGTAATAGCTCATTCCCCAGCTAGTTGGGCTCAATGGTTAGAGTGTTGGCCCCTGGAATGAAGGGTCATGGGTTCAATTTTGGTCAAGTTTACGTACCTTGGTTGCAGGTTCAATCCCCTGCCGGGTCAGGGTGCTAACAAGAGGCAACTAATCAGTGTGCCTCTCTTGCATTGATGTTTCTCTCTCTCTCTGACTCTCCTCCTCCCTTCCACTCTCTCTCTTAAAAAAAAATCAATGGAAGAATATAGTGGGGTGAGGATTAACAAATAAACAAGAGTAATAAGTCATAAAAATGGATACAGAAGAGAATTTAAAATAATAAAAAAGTGGTTATTGATTTAACCTTCTTCAAATGAAAAAAATAGCTGTTTTGGAATATACTGCCAATGAAGTATTAATGTAGTGCCTGTGTATCTTCCATGAAGATAGCATAGCAACTGTCACATACTAGATGCCCAATTAATGTTTGTTGAACAAATACCAGGTGTACCAGTTAATATCGCATATTTTTTCAATAGATGGATTTACACATATGTTGATATATATGTGATTTGATATGTATGCTATTTTGTTGTATTGACATCAAGCTTCAAAACTGCATATGTCAAATTTTCTGAAGGTGTTAACATCATAGATATGTTTATGCTTAAAAATGTCAAATTTTGTGCCAAAATAAAAGAGAATTTGCGAGAAGTTTTAATTCATTACTTTGTTTTGAAGAAAAGTGCTGCTGAAAGTTATCATATACTTCGGAAAGCTTATGGTGAACATTCTCCATCTCAAGATACTTGTGAACGCTGGTTTAAATACTTTAAGTGATGATTTTGATGTGAAAGACAAAGAACATCCAGGTCAATCGAAAAAGTTTGAAGACCAACAATTACAAGCACTATTGGATGAAGATGCATGTCAAACTCAAAAACAACTTGCAAAAAGATTAAACATTGCTCAGCAAACAATTTCTGATCATTGACAACAATGGGAAAGATTTTAAAGGAAGGAAAATGGGTGCCACATCAACTGAACGAAAAACAAATGGAAACCTGAAAAGTCATCAGTAAAATGTTGCTTCACAGCACGAAGGAAAGTATTTTTTGCATCAAATTGTGACTGGCGATGAAAAGTGGATTTATTTTGAGAACCCAAATGCACAAAATCATGGGTTGATCCAGGTCAACCATCAACATCGACTGCAAGGCCAAATCGCTTCGAAAAGAAGACAATGCTCTGCGTTTAGTGGGATCTAGAAAGTGTGGTGTATTATGAGCTTCTAAAACCAGGTGAAACTGCTAATACTAATTGCTATAGACAACAAATAATCAATTTGAACCACGCTTTGATAGTGAAACGACCATAATGTGCCAGAAGACACAACAAAGTAATTTTGCTTCATGATAACACACCATCACACACTTCAAAACCAGTTAAAGACACGTTAAAAACATCTTGCCTGGGAAGTATTAACCTACCCGCTGTATTCACCAGAACTTGCTCCTTCAGATTACCACTTGTTCTGATCAATGGCACATGCACTTCAAAATGTATCAAGAAGTGGAAAATTGGGTCTCTGAATGGTTTGCCTCAAAACAAAAAAAGTTCTATTAGGACAGTGTCCACAAATTACCTGAAAGATGGGGGAATGTGTAGCTAGTGATGGACATTACTTTGAATAAAGCACTTTTGATGTTTCTCTTGAAATTATTGTGTTTTCTTTGATTGCAAAATCTGCATTATTAACTGGTACACCTGATAAATTTATATATATTTCAACTTTTTCTACTGGTCCACCTAAGGTATCGGTGTCTTTGACTTGACTTAGCAACTTTATTTGTCATCTGCCTCCAATCAATTAGCTCAGTGGCCGGCAAACTGTGGTTCACAAGCCACATGAGGCTCTTTGGCCCCTTGAGTGTGGTTCTTCCACAAAATACCACGTGCGGGCATACACATACAGTGCGATTGAAACTTCATGGCCCATGTGCAAAAGTCAGTATTTTGTGGAAGAGCCACACTCAAGGGGCCAAAGAGCCGCATGTGGCTCGCGAGCCGCAGTTTGCCAAGCCGCAGTTTGCCGACCACTGAATTAGCTGAATAAGAACCCCTGTTAATTATTTCAACATTCATAAACTTACTTTATAAGTACAGACAATATTGATAATTTTTTCATACTATTCTATCAACAGAGGATTTTCTGGTTTTGCTTTTGTATAATTCTTCCTTCTTGAGATATTATTGAAACGTGAAAATTGAACTGGAACCCCCTGAATTTCTGGGTTCTTGTCTTGATGGTTTTGAAGAATTGAAGGCATGGACGAAAGGTGTTAGGTGAAAAGTACAGAAACTTTATTGCAAGCAGAAACTTTATTGCAAGCATACACGACATCTAAAACTTAATTCTAAATTCTAAGCCTAAGACTCTGTCTCTCCTGGACAGATAGTGGAGCCCTTGAGAAGGGTAGCTGCTGCTTTCTTTGTCTTGAGGCATTAAATAGGCTGCAGGTCTTTGTCTGAACCTGACTCCTTCTTATTAGTTATTTTGCTACATAGAATTAGTTTTCAAAGCACAAAGCCCATGTGGTGTCCCCCATTTTCTCTCCCTCTTATCATTGGTTGGAGTCACAGTTGATTTATCTTATAGCTCTCCCAGTTGTGTTGGCAGAGAAAGCCTCATCTTATAGCCCTCACAGCTACTCAGGCCAGGGCTACTTTTGGCCTATCTTATGGTCACTTTAATTACAAAGGCCTGAGATACCCCTGTTTATGGCTGCCTTAATTGTACAGGTCAGATATATTTATATTTGTCTATGCCATTTCTCTATCCTCCATACAAGTAAGATAAACACCCTAGCATCTTCAAGTCTCTATTCTGTATTCCTCTTCTATAGAACCCTTTCATTCTTAAAAACTTTCTAAACCTGCCTAATTAAACTACCTAGCTAACTCTTTCAGTCATATGATCAATTGGGAATAACTCTATAAATACAGATATCATTCAATCATAGTTTATCTATTTACATAATTTACCATCCTATCTAAAAAAGAGAAACATGCAAATTACCCATCACTCCATCACTCTCCTACACCCACCAGCCAATCAGAGAGAGTATGCAAATTAACCCAATAAAGATAGTGGTTAATTTGCATATGTAGGCACGGAGCAAGGACTGAAGATGACTGAAGATGGTGGTGGCCGTGGAGCTGGAGCAAGCAAGAGGCTTGGGTTGCTCCTGGTGACGGAGAAAGCCAAGCTTCCTGCCGGCTCTGGACTCAGCTCAAGGAGTGGCTTGGGGCCTGGGTCACTGTGACCCGGGCCTCCAGCCTGCCCTGGGCTCCGCTCGAGGACCTGGAAAAAAAAAAAGAGGGGCTGGGAGCAGCCGGAGCAGAGAAGCCTAGCCTTGCTGCTGTGGCTGGACCAAACGCCTGGGTCCTGGGTGCCAGAGGAAAAATGGTGCCAGCAGCCAGGGAAGGAAGGCCTATTGGGTGAATCTTCATGCAATGGGCCACTATTTTTTTAAAGGAGAAAAATGATCTTAATAATAAAAACAAACAATATAATTTAAAACTGGATCCCTAATCACAACCCTTAACAAATTAATCCCAAAATCTAACCACCTTCTGGAAATATCAAAGGATATCTAAAGTTATGAAGTCAGCAATTAATTATGTTTAATGAGTATCATCCTACCAATCTAATATATTTAATGCTTGGAAAAAACAGGTTTCTCTGCTTCTGAAATACCTGTTTCTCAACTGTAAGATTATTTAATTACTAGTAGCCCAGTGCACAAAATTCGTGCACATTAAAAGGGAATTAATTAGCAGAATTATCTTAATATTGCTATTAGCCCTTTTTCTACAATAGAAGTGTGAGAGATGAAAGGAAATTAGTAAAATGTATATGAAAATAATATATAAATTTATTAATAAATAAACAGTAACAAAAGGATATAACAACAAAGGCATGATATAAAATGACAAAAACATGATATGAAAACAACAAAAACATGATATGAAAACAACAAAAACATTATATAAAAATAATAGTGATGCAAACAATGACTGATAAAGAGATAAAACTTATTCTAATATCTCCCTGTACACCACATTAAGAGTGAAAAGGCTTTCAGAGTGCTTGACTAATTTCCCTTGTGCTGAAGTATTTACAACTTTAACTGTAATGTCACATGCTCTTCGTACTCAAGAGAAAGCAACATATAACTGACCATGTGCGAAAATGGGTTCAGGTAGGAATATGCCTACTCTATCTAGAGTTTGTCCTTGTTATTTATTAATAGTCATCACAAATGCTGGCATCATGGGAAACTGTCGTTGAATCAATTTAAATGGGAAGCCAGTGTCAGATGGGGACAAATCAATTCTTGGAATGAGAACAACATCTCCCTCTGCAGATCCTGTTAATACTTCAGCTTCGATAATGTTAGGTCATAATATTTTGATAATAAATCTGGTACCATTACAAAGACCCCATTTACTATTAAGATTTATCAATAGCATGATGATTGCACCCACTTTAAATTTTAACTTATGACATGGCATTCCCAAAGGAGTAATATTATTAAGAAATTCGATGGGAAAATTTTTTTTCAGCATCATCTGTGGAATCAATGGAATCATCACTCAAATATGTGTGAAAATCTCCATTGAGTATATCCAAAATTTCTTCATTTAATTTTTGAACATGCTCATTTCTTGGACAAAGAATTGCACATTTAGATATATTTTTAATATTACCTATAGATATAGTATTTCCAAAGGTAGCTTCAATAATAGATCCATTACAAATCATTTCACAGGGGATTTCAATAATATCCATTCCTAAATGAAAACTGCTATCAAGTTTGCCATATCCAAGTTTTACTAACCATTCACTATAAGCAGAATCCTCTGATCTCATATTTGTTGTAAGAGACAACTTTCTGAAACATCCCCAAACATGGCAGTACTTTAAACTCATTTGAACAATGGCTGATCACATAGCATGTGGTACAATACTGAGACATTGTCGAAAATATCCTCCAAGAAGGAGAACTCTCCCACCAAATACAACATTCAAATTTCTCTTAGTAATCTGTCTATGGCATTTATAGCATGACAGGATGCCATGGTGCATTCATCAATAATGAGAAGTTGGGCCTTTTTAATAGTTTTAGCAACTTCATTGTTTATAACGAGTCTAGAAACTGAAGTTTCATATAGTGAATGGGTAATTTATATTGGAAATGAAAGGTGCTTCCACTGAGAAGTAAATTTGCAGCCAATTCCTGTAGATGCTGTGGGTAAAACAGTACTACCATGACCTCTAATATAATCTATTAAAACTTTATAAAGATATGCCTCCATGCTCCAAGGGGCAGTTCCTGCTTCAAACCTCGCCCTTACTGGAAACAGCTTGGGGAGTGTGCAGTCCTTGGCAAAGCGACCCAGGATTCAGTGGGTCCATGTTCCGAGGGGGGATTCCTGCCTCAAACCTCGCCCTCACCTGAAACAGCTCTGGGAAACAGCTCGGGGAGGGCACAGCTGTTGCCAAGACAACCCCTGCAGGACAGACTTCCTTCTAGTTGGTCGAACCTCGGTCGTGACATTACACCCAGGGTTTTTATATAAATAGAGATAACTGCCTCTGCATTTGTGTCCTACTGACTAATTTTGCTGAGGCAGTAGAACAAAGATTTTCTATAACCAAACATTTTGTTGTGCTGCTAATTGTCATTTGTCCTTTGGCCTCCATCCACTCTTCACCCACCTAAATAATTTATTCCCTTTGGAATCCTATGCATTTAGTTTTCCATTTAAAAAGTCTATTCTGAGAGTAACATCAGTAAGACAGTTGGGTAGAAATTCATGATCTTTTCCCCCCAACAAACACACAGGTTAAGCGATAATTCATAAACAAATTCTCTTTGTACGAAATTCTAAAAGAAATTGAAAGGTTCTACACCTTCAATGAACATAAAAATAGACTCACTACAGCTGGAAGAAATATTTAGAACACTCTCTCAATAGACTCTCTGCCTCTGAAATAGTGACATACAGTCAGGAGGAGACCCACTAATAATAACTTTACCCAGGGGAAGGGAATAATTAGTTCATATGTCCATAACGCCAACTTTTCCAAGTACTCAGAAGATTGGCTCCTGCCTTTTCAGTCTGAGAACTCTGATGGGTCTGGAACAGTCTAATTACTTGAATGGAGAGAATGGAAATGGTAGTTAAACTATTGGATGCCATAGCTTCCCTTTCCATCTCAGAACAAAGTGAGCAAACATATAAAAAACAAAACAAAACAAAAACAAAAAAACACACAAGCTTTTAGTTTCCTAATGAGGAGGGAAAAAATGTTGATTCATGTATCTAATATCCCACTTCTTTGGAGATGCTCAAAGAACTGGCAAGTTTTCAGAATTCTGCCTGAGACACTGGTTTTAGTCTTTATTGTCCTGGAGCATTTATGATACCCATTCTCCCTAGATGCTTGTAGGCTGCAAAGAACAAAAAAAGCAGGTTGAAACTAGCATAAATGTTCAAGAGGTTTGCAGAACTTCTGGCCACACTGATTGTTGGGGGTCTTTTCCTATATGAAACCAGCCTGTTGAATGAAACTGAGAAAGGTGCCTGCTTTCTCCATTGAGCAGAGACAATGAAGATTCAAGGAAAAATATTCTAAAAAAAGAAAATTAACAAAATAAACTTTGTGAAATATATCCTACTGAAATGAGTTATAGTATTTTCCTGAGAGAAAATTCAAAATAACTGTCATTAAAGATGTGCACCAAGGTCAAGTGAATAATTTCATGAACAAAATAAGAATATCAACAATGAGAAATATGTTTGTTTAAATTACCATACAGATTTTATGGAGCAGAAGAACACAAGAAATTTACTGAAAAAAAATCACTAGAGGGGTTCAATATCAGACTAGATAAAATATAAGAAAGAATTAACGAGGATTCTGAAGATGGTGGCGATATAGGCAGATGCGTCCCAGGTCGTCTCCCGGAGCAAATGGAGTAAGCAGCTGAAACTAATAACACCCACCCCAAACTGGCGAAACTACTCAGCTGGTGAGACGGTTTGCAGCTGGGAAGGGCAGAGCTCCCCTGGAAAGGTAAAAAACCAGGGATCTGGGCAGGAAAGTTTGCCAGACCTCTGAGCCCAGAGGGTTAGAGGGAGACCGCGTGGCAGACAGCCGCATCCCTTGGGACAGGCGCAGCCCCTAACGGGGGAAAGGAGATCCTCGGGATTCCTGGCACCACCGGGGGATTTGAGAGCTGGGTTCTGTGATCACGGAGGGCTGAGCCTAAAGGGGGCAGCCTGAAGAGGTGACCAGAGCATGCAGTGCCAGTAATAGAAGAGCTTGTAGAAAGTCAGCCTTCCCCATTTCCACGGCCTGCGTTTGCTTATTTATTTTCACTGAATCCTGTACATAAGACATTTCGGATACAGACACTCACCTTTGCTGAAGAGAGGGAGAAGGTTCAGATGAGTGTAATCTGGGGAGAGACTGAGGAGAGAGGAGGGGCTGAGAGAGGTGGCAGCGAATTGAGTGCTGAGACACCCCTGGGCCCAGGATCAGGGCAGCCATTCTCTCCGGAGGGTGGGACTCCCCTACCTAGCCCCCAGGCAAGGAACACAGCCACAGCCACACCCAGATTCCACCCTGAATGAGATCAAGGATTAAAATAATCTGATCAGTCCTTGGAAGTTAACAGGGTCTGGCCTATAGAGGGATTTTCAATCCCAGCAACATCACAGAACAGGTAACGATTGAGGAACAAGCTCTGGATAGTTGACCTCCCCAAACCAGTTTTAAGTGCGATAGAGAAGCTGTATAGCCTCAGAGGCCAACTCCAGAACACTGTCACCCAGAGGCTGAGCCACAAACTGACTCTTTGCTAAACACAAAATAAGGCAGTCTGGGGAAACAAATACAGCCTGCTTTAAAATAAGGACTGTGGTTTACAACACAGAGGAACAGTGTATCACAGGGAAATTCAACACTCTCCTGAATACCTGGCAGGACTAAGACGAGCCAGACTGAAGAGTAGAAGAACCGAAAGACCTTCACTACTGCAATTTTTTTTTCTTTTTTCAGCTTTTAACTAAGAAACCAATTTTTTTTCTTCTTTTTCCATCACCTGATTTTACCCATTTAATTACTACATTCTTATTTTTAACCATAATTATTACTGCTACCATTTTACCATTTTTTAAAGTGCAATTTTATTTTCTCTTTATTTTATTTTGGGATTAGTGTTCTCCATTCTATTTTCATCATTATATTATTGGTTGTTTCTAGTTTGCATTCATCTCCAGGGAGCTGTTGCTGGAATTTTTGGGATTAGTTGTGGTTCTATAGGAGTTTTCTCCTCATATAAATAGTCTCTTCTCCTCTTCCACTTCATTCTCTCTTTTTGCTCTTTTTTTCTCTTCTTTTCTCTCTTTTATTTTCCTCCCTCCTTTTTCCCAATTTCATTTTTGCACTCCTATTTTTGGTCCCTACTTTTCTTTTGTTTTTTCTCCTTTATCTTTTTCTCTTCTTTTTTCCTTATCCCCTAATTCTCTTAATTCGGGTGGTCACCTTTCCTTGGGGTTATTAATATCGGGAATATATTTGTGTTTAGTGCCTGGTACGTGGTGCCTTGTTGTGTTGTATTTTGTGCCTTTAAATCAATACAGCAGATCCAAGCAACAGCAGCCTCCTGAGCACCACACCCTCTGTCTGAGGAACAGCAGCTGTACGTGAAACCTCCGCCCACCAACCAGAAGAGCAACCACAGCTGTGAACAGCACCCACCAGAGGAGCTGCTGCCAACTGAGGAACAGCTGCTACCGCAACTTCTCAAAGAGCAACCACAGCCCAAGGACTCACTGCCACCCAGGGAGCAGCCACTGAACGACTCAAAGTCTAGATATGTCAGTGAGATCAAACATGGGTAGACAAAGAAACCCCCAAAGGAAAGAAAAAGAGGACTCGCCAGAAAAGCATCTAAGTAATACAGAGGCATGCAACATGACAGAAAAAGAATTCAGAATAAGGATCTTAGAGTGCATAAGCCGGACGGAGGAAAAAATCAATAACATATGCAAGAAGCTAGAAGAAACAGATGAAAAAAATCAACAACTTAAGTAAGCCCCAAGAAGAAATGAAGAGCGATATAGCTGCAATAAAAAACACCATTGAAAGTATCAACAGTAGACTAGGAGAAGCAGAGGACCGAATTAGTGAATTAGAAGACAAGGAAGCAAAACACACCCAAACTGTACTGCAATTGGAGAAAAATATTAAAAGACAGGAGGAGAGACTAAGGGAGCTTTGGGACAACATGAAACAAAACAACATGTGAACAATAGGGGTGCCAGAACAACAGAAAGAGGAACAAGGATTAGAAAACCTTTTAGAAGAAATAATATCAGAAAACTTCCCTGGAGTGGGGAAGAAAAAAGTCACACAAGCCCAGAGAGTCCCAAACAAGGTGAACCCGAAAAGACCCACACCAAGGTTTCCCCTCCCGCTCCCAGGTGCTGTGGCGGGTTTCCCCTCCTGCTCCCAGGCGCTCTTGCTGGGTTTCGCCTCCCACTCCCAGGCGCTTTGGCGGGTTTCCCCTCCCACTCCCAGGCGCTGTGGCAGTTTTCCCCTACCGCTCCTGGGCGCTGTGGCGGGTTTCCCCTCCCGCTCCCAGGCGCTCTTGCTGGGTTTCGCCTCCCACTCCCAGGCGCTGTGGCGGGTTTCCCCTCCCGCTCCCAGGCACTTTGGCGGGTTTCCCCTCCAGCTCCCAGGCGCTGTGGCAGTTTTCCCCTACCGCTCCCGGGCGCTGTGGCGGGTTTCCCCTCCCGCTCCCAGGAGCTGCCCCTTCTCCTCCCAGCCACTGCCTCTCCAGCTCGCAGCCGCTGTGACTGGGCTTTCCCTCCCACCTCCCGCCTCCCACATCCACAGCCCTGGCTCCCTTTGTACCGCTCGGCCTCCATTTTGTCCTCAGTCTTCCCTCGCAACTGGTGTATGCAAATTAACCACTATCTTTTAGCTCTATAATTGAAACATTGTATCTTTTGGAGCTGTTGCTTCAGGAGCTCAGAGGCTGGAGCAGCAGGCGGGGAACGTTGTAGTCCTCTGTCACTGAAGCAAGCAAGCCTCCCTGTTTGCATCAGCTGCCTGGCTGCCTGCCGCCATCTTGGCTGCCAGTTAATTTGAATATCTCGCTGATTAGCCAATGAAAAGAGTATCGGTCGTACTCCAATTACCATTTTGGTCATTTATTAGATAGGATTCCCAGAAATTTGTCTTTTCAATAAAACAGCTTTGTTAATTAAAAAAAAAAAAAAAACCCACACCAAGACACATCATAATTACCATGGGAAATGTTCAGCACAACGAGAGAATCTTACAGGCTGCAAGAGAGAGATGGAAAGTTACATACAAAGGATCTCCCATTAGATTATCATATGATTTCTGAACAGAAACACATCATGCCAGAAAATAATGGACAGAAATTTACAAAGTGATGCAAAGCAAAGGACTGAATCCAAGAATACTCAATCCAGCAAGGCCATCATTCAAAATTGAAGGGGAAATAAGAAGCTTCAAAGACAAAAAAAGGCTAAGGGAGTTTATCACCACCAAGCCAGCAATGCAAGAAATGCTAAAGGGACTGGTGTAAAAAGAAGAAATAAAATTTCAGAAAGAAAAAAGCCACACAAAAAAAGAAATGGCTACAAACAAGTACATTTCAATAATAACATTAATCGTAAACGGACTAAATGCTCCAACCAAAAGACATTGAGTGGCTGAATGGATAAAAAAACATGACCCATACATTTGCTGTCTGCAAGATACCCACCTCATTTGAAGGGACTCAAAAAGACTGAAAGTGAAGGGATGGAAAAATATCTTTCAGGCAAATGGAAAGGAAAATAAAGCTGGGGTAGCAATACATATATCGGATAAAATAGACCTCAAAGTGAAGGCCATAACAAGAGATAAGGAAGGCCACTTCATAATGCTAAAGGGATCAATAAAACAAGAAGATATAACTCTGGTAAACATTTATGCACCCATTGCAGGAGCACCCAAATTCATAAAAAAAACTCCTGGAAGGTATCAAAGGAGAGATCGACAAGAATACAATCATAGTAGGGGACTTTAATACACCACTGACATCACTGGATAAGTCCTCTAGACAAACAATCAGCAAAGAAACAGCAATCCTAAATGACTCACTAGATCAGATGGACTCAATAGACATCTTCAGAACACTTCACCCTAAAGCCAGGGAATATACATTCCACTCTGATGCTCATGGGACATATTCAAAAATAGACCACATATTGGGTCACAAGCAAAGTCTCCCCAAATTCAAGAAGATTGAAATCATAAAAAGCATCTTCTCAGACCACGATGGCATAATATTAGAAATAAACTACAATAAAAACAACCCCAAATACTCAAACACTTGGAAGCTGAATAGCATGTTATTAAATATTGATTGGGTTAACAATGAGATCAAAGAAAAAATCAAAAACATCCTGGAAACTAATGACAATGAAAACACAACAATCCAAAACCTATGGGACACAATGAAAGCAGTCCTGAGAGGGAAGTTTATAGCTCTACAGGCCTATCTCAAAAAAAAACCAAGAAAAAATGGTAGTAAATCATCTAACTCTACAACTCAAAGATTTAGAAATACAACAACAAGAAAACCCCAGAGTGAGCAGAAGGAAGGAGATAACAAAGATTAGAGCAGAAATAAATGGCATAGAGACCAAAAAAACAATATAGAAAATCAATGAAACCAAGAGCTGGTTCTTTGAAAGGATAAACAGAATTGACAAACCTCTAGCCAGATTCACCAAGAAGCAAAGAGAGAGGACCCAAATAAACAAAATCAGAAACAATAGAGGCAAAATAACAACAGACTCCTGAGAAATACAAATGATTGTTAAAAAATACTATGGAGAGCTCTACTCCAACAAACTAGACAACCTGGAGGAAATGGACAAATTCCTAGAAAAATACAACATTCCAAAACTCAATCAGGAAGAATCTAAAAATCTCAATAGGCCAATACCTATGGAAGTAATTGAAGCAGTCATCAAAAAGCTTCCATCAAACAAAAGCCCTGGACCAGACGGCTTCACAGGGGAGTTTTACCAAACATTCAAGGAAGAACTAAAACCTATCCTCCTCAGACTACTACAAAAAATCCAAGAGGAAGGAACACTTTCAAGCTCATTCTATGAAGCCAGCATCACCTTAATACCAAAACCAGGTAAAGACAACACAATGAAAGAGAATTACAGGCCAATATCCCTCATGAACATAGATGCCAAAATCCTCAACAAAATCTTAGCAAATTGGGCCCAGCAGTACATCAGAAAGATCATACACCACGACCAAGTAGGATTTATCCCAGGGATGAAAGGATGGTACAATATCCGCAAATCAATAAACGTGATACATCACATAAACAAATTGAAAGAAAAAAACCACATGGTCATACGAATTGATGAGGAAAATCATTTGAGAGAATCCAACACTCATTTTTGATAAAAACTGTCAGCAAGGCGGGAGTAGAAAGATCATACCTCAACATAATAAAAGCCATATATGACAGGCCCACAGCCATCATCATACTCAATAGACAAAAACTAACACCATTTCCCCTAAGAACAGGAACAAGACAGGGATGCCCACTCTCACCACTCCTGTTCAACATAGTACTGGAAGTATTAACCATCACAATTAGGCAAGACGATGAAATAAAAGGCATCCAAATTGGAAAAGAGGAAATAAAACTGTCCTTATTTGCAGACGACATGATATTATACATACAAAACCCTAGAGACTCCATCAAAAAGCTACTAGACTTAATACATGAATTTGGCAATGTAGCAGGATGCAAAATTAACCCCAAGAAATCTGAGGCATTTCTATACACCTATAGTGAACTTTCAGAAAGAGAGATTATAAAAACAATACCATTCACCATATCACCAAAAAAATTAAGCTACCTTTGAATAAACTTAACTAAAGAGGTAAAAGACCTCTACTCAGAAAACTACAGGACGTTGAAAAAAGATATAGAGAAAGACTTAAACAGATGGAAGAACATGCCGTGTTCGTTCATTGGTAGAATCAACATCATTAAAATGTCCATACTGCCCAAAGCAATCTATAAATTCAGCTCACTTCCCATTTAAATAACAATGGCATACTTCACAGATCTAGAATGGACTCTCCAAAAATTCATCTGGAATAGAAAAAGACCCCGAATAGCTGCAGCAATCCTGAAAAAGAACAAAGTAGGTGGGATCTCAATACCAGATATCAAGATGTATTACAAAGCCACTGTTCTCACAACTGCCTGGTACTGGCACAAGAATAGGCATATAGATCAATGGAATAGAATAGAGAGCCCAGAAATTGGCCCGAACCTATATGCTCAATTAATATTTGACAAAGGAGGCAAGAACATACAATGGAGCCAAGATAGTCTCTTCAATAAATGGTGTTGGGAAAATTGGACAGATATATGCAAGAAAATGAAACTAGACCACCAACTTACACCATACACAAAAATAAACTCAAAATGGATAAAGGACTTAAATGTACGACAGGAAACCATAAAAATTCTAGAAGAATCCAAAGGCACCAAAATCTCAGACATATGCTGAAGCAATTTCTTCACTGATACAGCTCCTGGTGCACTTGAAACTGAAGAGAAAATGAACAAATGGGACTACATCAAAATAAAAAGCTTCTGTACAGCAAAAGAAAGCATCAACAAAACAATGAGAAAACTCACTGCGTGGGAAAACATATTTGCCAATGTCGTATCTGATAAGGGCTTAATCTCCAAAATTTATAGGGAACTCATAAAACTTAACAAAAGGAAGATAAACAATCCAATCAAAAAATGGGCAAAGGACCTAAATAGACACCTTTCAAAAGAGGACATTCAGAAAGCCAAGAGACATATGAAAACATGCTCAAAGTCACTAATCATCTGAGAGATGCAAATCAAAACAACAATGAGGTACCATCTCACACCTGTCAGATTGGCTATCATCAACAAATCCACAGCAATAAAAAAAAGAATTAACAAATTTAAAGACAGGTTATGTGAACATTGCCTTCAAAAAATAATAAAAACAAGTAAAGAAACCTTAAAGGACTTATGAAAATGCATACAGCCAATCATTTTAGGCATTATGATTTTCAATAAGCTGCAATCTTGAAAGGGCAGCTTATTGAAAACGATAATGCCTAAAAACATAAGAAATTTGGAAAGAGAAATAGACAGCCATATCAAGGAACTCAAATGATTCTAAGTAAGAAGAACCTAAAGAAATCCACACTGAGAGAAATTATTATCAAAGTTTCAAAAGCTGGAGAATTTTGAATACATTAAAAGAAAGGGAGGGTATGGGGGTAATGGGGGGATAGATACACATATGTAATAACTTAATCAATAAAGAAATTAAAAAAAAGAAAGTGACTTGTTATGTACAAGGGAAACTATACATATTTTCAACAGTTTTTTCAGCACAGAACTGGCAGGAAAGAATGGAATAGGATACTATATTTATACTGCTAATACCATCCAAGCAACAAACAAAACTGCTAAACAATCTTTATTTACCTGACAAAGCTGTCCTTCAAATATGAAGGAGATGTAAAGGCCTTCCCAGACAAACAAAAACTGAGTTCAAAACCAATAGATTTGCCTTTTAAGAAATGCTAAAGTGAGTTCTTCACTTTGAAATGATAATATGCTAACAGCAACACATTAACCTAAGTATGAAACACATTGGTAAAGGTAATCCTATCTAATAAAAGAGAAACATGGTAATTAGCATATGACCGCTACCCTTCCCATTGGCTAATCAGGGTGATATGCAAATTAACTGCCAGCCAAGATGGCGGCAGGCAGCCAGGCAGCTGGAAGCGAACAAGAGGCTTCCTTGCTTCAGTAATGGAGGACTCCAACGTTCCCCACCTGCCGTTGCCGGCCTCTGAGCTGCAACTGTAAGCAACTATGTTACAAATATAGAAGCTAAACAAAACCCCAGAAACCTGCTTTAGTCACCGGGCTTCAGCCAGCAGGATCGCAACATTGTTTCAAATACAGAAGGTAAACAAAGGCCAGAAACCTGCTTTCAGCAGCAGAGGCCTAAGAGTTGGAGCCTCAGAGATAAAGGTGGCCCAGAATAAAAAAAAAAAAAGAAGAAAGAAAAAAA
Source organism: Myotis pilosus (assembly GCA_036010255.1). Classification (NCBI taxonomy): domain Eukaryota; kingdom Metazoa; phylum Chordata; class Mammalia; order Chiroptera; family Vespertilionidae; genus Myotis; species Myotis pilosus. The sequence continues at coordinate 28,757,666 of JASKON010000009.1, forward strand.
GGAGCAGTTGGGAGCTTCAGTCACCAGCCAGCCTGAAAACAGCCCTCAGCCCCTCACCCAGACTGGCCAGGTACCCCAGTGGGGACCCCCACCCTGAAGGGTGTGTGACCAGCTGCAAATAGCCATCATACCCTCATCCAGGCTGGCCAGGCACCCCAGTGGGGACCCCCACCCTGATCCAGGACACCCTTCAGGGCAAACCAGCCAGCCCCACCCGTGCACCAGCCCTCTATTCTATATAGTAAAAGGGTAATATGCCTCCCAGCACCAGCATCAGCATGACAGGGGGCAGCGCCCAAACCCTCTGTGTGTGACAGGGGGCGGGGCCACAACCTCCCTATCCGCCCTGCTCTGTTCATGACAGGGGAAGGCGCCCCAACCCCCTGATCAACCCTGCTCTGTGCCTGATAGCGGGGAGCTCCCCAACCACCTGATTGACCTGCGGCTCTGTGTGTGACTGGCTGCAGTGCCCCGGCCCTCTGATCGGCCCTGCTCTGTGTGTGACAGGGGGCAGTGCCCCAACTCCCCTATTGGCCCTACTCTGTGAGTGACAGGGGGGAGCTCACCAACCCCCTGATGGGCCCTGCTCTGTGCATGACAAGGGGGAGCTCCCCAACACCCTGATCGACCCTGCTCTGTGTGTGACAGGGTACAGAGCCCCAACCCCCCTGATTGGCCCTGTTCTGTGAGTGACAGGGGGCAGTGCCCCAACAACGATTGGCCCTGCTCTGTGCGTGACAGGGGGTGGTGCCGCAACCTGCCCATCAACCCTGCCTTGAGTGTGACAGGGCGCAGTGCCCCAACCCCCCAATCAGCCCTACCCTGATCGTGACTGAGGGTGGCATCGCAACCTCCTGATCCGCCCTGCTCTGTGCATGACAGGGGCAGCACCCCAACTCCCCAATCAGCCTTGCTCTGAGCCCAACCAGGGGCTGCACCTAGGGATTGGGCCTGACCTCTGCCACCCGGGAGCAGGCCTAAGCCAGCAGGTCGTTATCTCCTGAGGGGTCCCAGACTGCGAGAGGGCACAGGCTGGGCTGAGGGATACCCCCTCCCCCCTGAATGCACAAATTTTTGTGCACCGGGCCTCTAGTCCTATCTAATAAAAGAGTAATATGCAAATTAACCATCACTCCCTCACCCCATCACTCCCTCACTCTGTCACAAAGATGGCGGCGGCCAAGGAGCTGGAGCAAGCAGGAGGCTTGCATTGCCCCCAGCGATGTAGGAAGCCAAGCTTCCCGCCTGCCTTGGCTGGCACTCAGCTCCACTCAAAGCTACAAAGTTTCAATTATAGAAGATAAATAAATCCCAGATACCTGCTTCCAGCCAGTGTGGCCTCCACTCAAGGAGGGCCTGGGAACCTCCGTTGCCAGGGGCAACCCAGGTTTTGAGCCAGACCAAGGCAACAAAGTTTCAATTATAGAAGTTAAATAAATCCCAGATACCTGCTTCCAACCCGCAGGGTGGCCATCCTGAAAATGGCCATAGCCCCTCACCCAGGCTGGCCAGGCACTCCAGCGGGGATGCCACCACCTTGAAGGGGCAGTGGCTAGCCTGAAAACGGCCCTCAGCCCTTCACCCAGGCTGGCCAGGCACCCCAGAAGGACCCTCACCCTGATCCAGGACACCCTTCAGGGCAAACCAGCCAGCCCCCACCTGTGCACCAGGCCTCTATCCTATATAATAAAAGGGTAATATGCAAATTGACCCTAACAGCAGAAGGACTGGGAATGACTGGTCACTATAACACACACTGACCATCAGGGGGCAGACACTCAATGCAGGAGCTGCCCCCTGGTGGTCAGTGCACTCCCACAAGCCAGGCTGATGGCTGCCAGCACAGTGGTCGTGGCGGGATCCTCTCCCGCCTCCTCAGCAGCGCTAAGAATGTCTGAATGCAGCTTAGGCTTGCTCCCCACTGGCAAGTGGACATCCCCCAAGGGATCCCTGGCTGTCAGAGGGTTGTCTGACTGCCAACTTAGGCCTGATCCCCTGGGGAGCTGGCCTAAGCCAGCAGGTGGACATCTCTCAAGGGGTCCCAGACTGCAAGAGGGCACAGACCGGACTGAGGGATACCCCCGAGTGCACAAATTTTGTGCACTGGGCCTCTAATATATAGATAATACAGAATGCTATATTATTGTAATGGTGGTGAGCATATCATTTTAATTTGTTGTTATTGTTGTTAATCCTCACTTAAGGATATTTTTTCCACTGCTTTTCAGAGACAGTGAAAGGGCAGGAGGGAGGTGAGATTGAGAGAGACACATCCACTGATTGCCTTCCTCAAGTGCCCCGACCAGGGGGTGGGTAGCAAACCTGCAATCAAAGTACCTGCATTTTGATGGAAATAGAAACCAAGACCTTTTATGTGGGCCAACACTCTATACATTGAGCCACACCAGCCAGAGCTCACTTTTAATTCTAGGAAAGGCGTTGAAAATAAATGTATTAAAATATTTATAATTTAAAATATGCTAATATTATACAATAAAACATATGTAAAGTGTGATATCAATAAGATAAAAAGTGTGTGGAGAGTGTGAAAGTATAATGGGTTTGTTTTTGTTTTTTTAAAAAATATATTTTATTGATTTTTTACAGAGAGGAAGGGAGAGAGAGAGTTAGAAACATCAATGAGTGAGAAACGTCAAACAGCTGCCTCCTGCACAATCCCTACTGGGGATGTGCCCACAACCAAGGTACATGCCCTTGACCAGAATCGAACCTGGGACCCTTCAGTCCGCAGGCCGACGCTCTATCCACTGAGCCAAACCTGTTAGGGCTAATGTTTTTATATACAATTTCATACAGCTGAGGTTGTTATCAACGTAAAATAGACTGGTATAACTATAAAATATTTTATGTAAATCCCAAAGTAACCACACAAAGCACACTTATAGAAGTTGTTCAAAAGAAAGAAAAGTATTGCCCTGGCTGCTGTGCTCAGTTGTTATTGTGTCATCCCATGCATCAGAAAGTTGAATTCCCAGTCAGGGCACATATCTAGGTGGAGAATTCAATCCCAGTCAGGGTGCATACAAATGGCACCTGATTGATGTTTCTCTTTCGCTTCAATGTTTCTCTCTTTTTCCCTTTCTTCCTGCCTAAAATAAATTTTTAAAAAATAAATAAATAAAAAGAAAGGAATCAATACCAAAAATTAACCAAACATAAAGTAACAGTAGGAGAGAAAAATGTAGGCAAAATGACTACAAAACAAATTGAAAACAATAGAATAGCAATAGTGTATCCTTCTATACCAATAATTAAATGTAAATGTATTAAACTCCCCAATCAAAAGACTAAGAATGACTTACTGATAAAAATAGAAAACCATACTATTTTCTGTATACAGAAATTCATTTTAGATTTAAGAACACATAGAGGTTGAAAATGAAGGGATGGACAAAGATATTTCATGTAAGTGGTAAATAAAAGAGAGGAGAGATGGTTATATTTATGTCAGACAAAATAGACTTTTCATCAAAATTGCTATAAGACACAAGGAAAATATTATTTAATAATATTCTACCAAGAAGATATAATAATTATAAATATTGTGTCCAACATCAGAATGTGTAAATTCATAAAACAGACATTGAGAAAACTGAAGGCAGAAATAGACAACAGCACAATAATAGTAGGAGGCTTCAATATCCTACTTTCAATAATGGATAGAACTAGACAGAAGATCAATAAGAAAACAGAGCACTTGAGCAACACTATAGGCCAAATGAACCTAACAGATATACTGTATATAGATTATTTCAACCAACAGCAGCTGAATACAAATTCTACAGTAATACACATGGAACATTCATCAGGATATCTTATGTTAAGCCACAAAGTAAATCAACACATTAAGAAATACAAAAATTATAACAAGTATTTTTTCTGACCACAATTGAATGTAACTAGAAATGAATAGAAGAATAATTGGAAAATTTATAAATATGTGGAAATTAAATGACACACTCTTGAACAGTCATTGAATAAAAGAAGAAATAAAAAACACAAAACACATGAAAATTTATGAAATCCCACAAAAGTAATTATTCAATAAGTACCTTCATTTAAAAGAAGATAGCTTTCAAGTATCCCTAATTTATTGAGGCCTTTCATAAATTCAATATTCTACTCCTTTAATCTCAATCATTGAGATTTTTAAAGCACAATATTTGTACAGTGCAGAGAAAATAATTTTTTCTCTCAATTGCCCAGATCTTAAAATAAAAAGGCATGAGTTTCATGACAATTGTCTTTAGTTTTAGGTTCTAAAAAGTAGTCTATTTTGGAGTTCAAAGTGAGTATTTAAGAACTGTTTTCCTTTATTTTCTTTCTAGAGCAATATTTATAGTCCTTGAGGCAATGAAGTGCTTGGGCTTAACGAGAAGGAGAGAATCATATGAGAAACAAATTTTTTAAGAACTTTAATATATTTTAAATGTTGTTTTGCTACATATTCTATGAATATGAGTTTCCTTGACCTTTCTCAATAATATAAAATGTAATGTATATTAAAATAAACAAAAAAATCATTCTTTCTAAATATATATGTATATATATATATATGTGTGTGTGTGTGTGTGTGTGTGTGTGTATGAAGATAGATAGATAGATAGATAGATAGATAGATAGATAGATAGAGATATATGATTGAAAGTTAAGAGGTTGGTGGTTGTTAATATTATATTTTTAAAGTAATAAGTATAATGATAATATGATTAACTTGTAAGTCAATCTAGAAATTGAAAGAAGTTTCTTATTTTCAAATTATAAAGGAGTTTAGTTCTGAATCATAAAAAAAAATCTCTCATTGTTCTCAAATTCTAAATGGGAATGGGGACAATAAATATTGCTTATATACAAAAAATATAGAATGTTAGAAGATGATACATAGTGTGAGAAAATGATTGAGAATAACAGGATTAGCGACATCAGAAATTTGGAGGCGCACAATGCTCAGTTTTTATTAGAGTGATTAATAACTTGAAAGAGATGAAGAAACTAGCCATGTCGACATTTGGGGAAAGGACCAGAATAGGTAGAAGGTAGGAATGATAATAACAACACTTCTGCTTAGGTTATAAAGGAAAAATATAGGGAAGATATTTAGATAAAGGAAGAGAAGGAGAGCAAGAGAGCTAGCACAATGACCTCATGAGAGAGAGATAGAAGTTAGGTGTAAATAAAGAGAAGGTAGAGGTACAAGGTAGGTAAGGGAAAAGCTAGTAAAAAGGACCTTAAATCAGAATGGTGCCTGTTATGTTAGAGAACAGCAGGAAGTCAAGTCAAAGTACATCACAGAGATCAAGTGAGGGAATAGTAGGAGATACAGATAGTGTCTGAAAATAGAGTCTATTAAACCATTATAAGAACTTTTATTTTTATTTTGTGTAAGATGAAAACTCATTGAAAAGTTATAATCAGAAGAGATATATAACAAGACTTTTTTGGAATAATCAATGTGGCTTCAGTGCTGAGAATATACCAGAGTGGGGTGGTGGCAAAGATAAAGACTAATTAGAGGCTGTTAGCATAATGCAGATAAGAGTTAATGGTTTGAAACAAGGTTGTAGCAGCTGATGTGGATAAAAGTTGTCAAATTTTGGATGCATTTTTCATGGAAAAGATAAGAAGATTCTATTGTAGACTAGAAGTAGAACATAGAAATGAGAAAGGCATAAAGAATAGTAAGTGCAGATGGTTTTGTTCAGTGGTTAGAGTGCTGACATGTGTACTGAAGGGTCACAGGTTTGTTTCCAATCAAGGGCATGTGTGGGAAGCAACCAATTAATGTGTCCCTTTCACATCGATGTTTCTCTGTCTCTGTCTCTCCACCTCCCTTCCTCTCTCAAAAGGAAGAAAGAAAGAGATAGATAGAGATAGAGATAGAGATAGAGATAGAGATAGAGATAGAGAGATAGAGGGAGATAGAGATAGAGATAGAGATAGAGATAGAGATAGAGATAGATAGAGATAGAGATAGATAGAGATGAAAGAAAGAAAGAAAGAAAGAAAGAAAGAAAGAAAGAAAGAAAGAAAGAAAGAAAGGACGGAAGGAAGGAAGGAAGGAAGGAAGGAAGGAAGGAAGGAAAAAGAAAGAAAGAAAGAAAGAAAGAAAGAAAGAAAGAAAGAAAGAAAGAAAGAAAGAAAGAAAGAAAGAAAATATCCTCTGGCAAGGATTAACAACAAAAAATAGTAAGATGTCTTCTAGTCATAATGGTGGCATAAGTAATTATGGTCCTCTCCTCTTCCCACAACAAAATCAAAATAACAACTGTCTTTCAGAAATGCCTAAAATTGGAATGAATGGAATTTCTACAACTAGGGAATGAAAGAAGTCAGAGATAGACTGGTAGAAGGGACAGAGATGTGGAATAGGCTGGTCCCACACCCACATGTGACAAATAAAAAGGGGAGGTATAGCTCAGCTGTGGAGGGGCCCCTGTGGAGTGAGATATCCTAGCCCCACATAAGGGCTCCCACTCCAGGGTTCCAGTGCCAGGAAGAGAATCCCCCATAAATTCTGGGTGTAAAAATCAGCAGAGATCAAGGCTGAAGTGGATGGAGGCAATTGGAGTCCCAGGCAGTTCCTCTTAAAGGTTCCACACACAGACTAACTCAGACTCACTCCCTCCGAATTCCAGCTTGAAAGGCACTGGACTCTACAGAACACCTATTACCTTAGGCCACTTTTGCAAATCAGAGACATATGGGGAGGAACTGTATTGTCCAGCATCAGGGCAACAACTGGGGCAGCAGCTTTCTCCCAGAAAAAATTGCTGGCAGAGGACATTGTTTCTTTGATGAGCACTACACTGACAGAGCCAGCAAATGGGTGCCATATCTGAGACTCCATCACCTGGCTCACCTTGTTTGCCTCACCTTGGTGATAGCTTGGGTCCCCACCCAACTATCTTTCTGGACCACCCAAGCTGTTTCCAGTGGTTTTCCCATACCAATGGCCTGTTTTGGCTCATGTTTCAGATTTTCCTAAAATCTCTCAAACAAGCAGTATCTGTCCTCATCAAGCCTCATACCTCTCACTAAATGTACCCAGGCCCACTACTAGCAGCAGCCAGCCTTGGTTCACAGCTTGTCCTCGCCTAGGCACCTCCAAGCCCAGCACAAATAATAGCTATCTGCACATCACTTTGGAGGTCATTACTGGTGGCCCCAGGCAGAACACAGGCAGCAACTGTTGTTGGCCTCCACTGCCCAGGAGGCCCCAGAACCAGTGCCCCTAATGGACAGCTTTATATCATGTTGAAACACCACCAGCCAAACATCTCCATGCACAACACACTCAAGAGGTGGAATTAGCATGAATCAGAGCTCTGTTGAAGTAAGTCCTTCTCTGTGGGTTGGGCTCCTACACAGCTCTTTTTCCATGGTGGTCAGAGGTTGGTGGTCAGTTGTTGCAGCTAGTCCTTGCAGCTTATTGGCCTGGGAGTAAATCCCTCCCATTGATGTACCAATCTAAGCTCAACTACAAGTGGAGGGTATACATACATAGTCCCCAAATACCCAGCTTGGGTGATTGGAGAGGCTGTGCCACTAGATCCTATAGGACACTTACTACCTTAGACCACTCTACCAAGCCTGGTAGACATAGCAGTTCTACCAAATACATAGAAACAATCACAGGTAAGTTGTCCAAATAAAGATACAAGGAAACATGTCCCAAATGAAATAGCAGGACAAAATTCCAGAAAAATAAGTAAACAAAATGGAGACAAGCAATCGACTATATGAAAAGTTCAAAACACAGGTTATAAAGATGCTCAATGAACTTAGTAAGAACTTTAATAGCATAAAAAAGACCAGTCAGAAATGAAGGATACACTAACTGAAATGAAGAATAATTTACATGGAATTAACAGTAAAGCTGATGAAACTAAGACTCAAATCAATGATTTGGAATATAAAAATCAAAAAACACCTAATCAGAAAAAGAATCCAAAAAAATGAAGATAAAGTGAAGAGCCTTTGACACACCTAACATACCAACATTCATTTTATGGGCTGCATAATGACAAGAGAGAGCAAAAAATGTAAAACTTACTTAAAAAATTAATGACAGAAAACTTCTCTAACTTGATGAAGGAAATAGACATACAAGTCCAGGAAGCACAGAGTGTCCCAAACAAGATGAACCCAAATATTCCCACACCAAGAGACATTATAATGAAAATGCCAAAGGTTAAAGAAAAGAATAATCCTAAAAGGAGCAAGAGAAAATCAGTTATCTATCTACAAGAGAGCTCCCATAAGACTGTTGCCTTTCTCAACAGAATTTTTGTAGGACAGAAGGAATTAGCAAGAAATATTCAAAGGGATGAACAGCAAGGACCTATGATCAAGATTACTCTACCCAGCAAAACTACCATTTAGTATCAAAGAACAGTTAAAGAGCTTCCCAGACAAGAAAAAGCTAAAGGAGTTCATCACCACCAAATTAGTATTACAGGAAAAGTTAGAGTCTTCTTAAAAAGAAGAAAGATAAAAATACAAACAATAAAATAGCAATAAATACATATCTATCGCCAGTTGAATCAAAAGTAAAATAAAATAAAAAATAAATAAACAAGCAGAATAGAAACAGACTCATAGAAACAGAGAACATTTTGACAATTTCCAGATGGGAAGGGAGATGGGTGAAGGGATGGGGAAGTGAAAATTAGTTGTTACAGAATAGTCATGGATATGTAAAGTACACTATAGGGAATAGAGTTAATAATCTACACTAATAAAATAGAAATATGCAAATTGGCCATCACTTCATGACACCCACCAGCTAATCAGGCATGAGTATGCAAATTAACCAATCCGCCCTGCTCTGTGCATGACAGGGGGTGGCGCCCCAACTCCCCAATCAGCCCTGCTCTGAGCCCAACCAGGGGCTGCACCTAGGGATTGGGCCTACCCTCTGCCACCCGGGAGCAGGCCTAAGCCAGCAGGTGGTTATCTCCCAAGGTGTCCCAGACTGCGAGAGGGCACAGGCCGGGCTGAGGGACCCTCCTCCTCCCCGAGTTCACAAATTTTTGTGCACCGGGCCTCTAGTCTGTATATAGACAGGCTCTCTGCATGTTTCCTCACTCTGATTTGGAAATTACTCCCAGAGTCCACTAGTGTTAATAAATGGGGTCCCACCCTTTCTCTAGGAAGGGTGCTTGGTATTTCTTTGCTCTTCTGTAACAAAACCTGTATGATCCTGTTGATCAATGTCACCCCAATAAATTTAATTTTAAAAAAATAAGGCTCCCTGATGTTCTACTCTTAGGCTTTTGAAACACATAGACCTGACAAAGTGTATTTTCTCTATACCAAACTGCACTTAGACTCTCCTGAACTCGTTTTTCAATTAAGCATCAACTTTTGGACTTCCATATTTATCTTTGCATTATCTAATTTTAGCAAAAATTCTGCTAATTCAGTTTAGTCAGACTACCTCATACTCCCTATTTGATAACCATTAACATTTAATCCGGTTCCTCATCTTCCTCCAATCTCTAGGTGATGTTTGATCACCCTGGCCTGCCTTTAACAAGAGTCCTGTTAGGTTGGTTTAGCCAGATTCTCCCATTAACTCTGATGCTTTCTGTTAGTAATTTTTCATCCACCAACTCATACCATGCTCCTTACCTATAAAATCCTACTTACCCATACTGTGCCCCCCACTGGGGATCAAGCCCCCAACCGAGGCATGTGCCCTGGCTGAGAATCAAACCTTAACTACGTGGTTCATATGTCGATGCTCAACCACAGAGCCACACCAGCCAGGCCCATGCTGTATTTGGAATTAAGCCTGGTGTTATTTTTATTTTCTATCACAATAGTCATGAGTAATATATATTTTTACCACTTTTCTTTCCAACTCTGCTTTATTTTTGACACAACTCTACCATTATGTTCATATATTTAATCTCCAAATGGTATTACTTACTTCACCCTTTCACTGAGAGGATAAAATGCTTGGAACTACCCATCTACCCACCTCAATCCACATCCATACCATGTTACTGGACAGGCACCAGGTCTGTAACAGGTCTACCTCAGGCTGAGCCTGTAGTGTGTGGGTTCTGGACTTCTTGTAGTAAAGATTTCACAACATGTGTCTAGGTGATTTAGGGAGTACATTAATTAAAGCTGGGGACAGTGAAACAAAGAAAGGACTTAGAGTAGAAGATGCAACAGGAGAGATCCTAGGTGGTGCTCTGTTCTGGGTCTCTAGAAACATTACAAGGAAGAAGTTAGCCAAGGTGGGGCTGCTGTTTGATCACTGGGAAGTGAAGGTCACAGTGAAAGAATTAAGCCAAGGCAGGGTTGCTTTTAGTTGACTGGGAAGTCAGAGAAAAGGGGGGCCTTGGAGATAGATCAGGCGATGAGCCCAGAATAAGATGCTGCTGCTCATTGCTCCCTTGTTTATAAGTACCATGGGGACCCTTAGAGTTTAGGAGAAAGTAAAAAGTTCATGCTAGAGAAAGGGCATGGTTTTGCTCTAGAACAGCGGTTCTCAACCTGTGGATCACAACCCCTTTGGGGGTCGAACGACCCTTTCACAGGGGCCGCCTAAGACCATCCAAAAACACATATATAATTACATATTTTTTGTGATTAATCACTATGCTTTAATTATCTTCAATTTGTAACAATGAAAATACATCCTGCATATCAGATATTTACATTACGATTCATAACAATAGCAAAATTACAGTTATGAAGTAGCAACGAAAATAATTTTATGGTTGGGGTTCACCACAACATGAGGAACTGTATTAAAGGATTGTGGCATTAGGAAGGTTGAGAACCCCTGCTCTAGAAGGAGCCCCTATTGTGTCTTTGTCTTGAAGCTTTTTTTATCCTTTTATTTGTGGGCAAGAATCTTAGGGGAGGGTTTCAGCAGAATATTCATTAGCATTCCAGGTGTGCTTTTAATATGCTGATGCACCAAAGGAGCCTATAGGGGAGTTTGGGATTATTCTTTGGTCTGCTTATTGTTTTACTTTTATCTTGGGTATGTCTGGGTTTAATGTGGCTGTTGTTATTTGTTCCTCTGACTTAAAATCTGTCCTTGAGCTTAGCCCTTACAAATGGCATTAATTGGGTCTTTGTTCTTTATCTCCCCAACCAAGGTGATTCTCTGCTTAGAGAGGGGAGGTATAATCCATTCACTCTCAAGTGTCCTTAAGGAAGAAAAGGTCTTGTGGTTTACTAGCTGGCTGTAAATTCAAACTACTTGCCCAGAGATTTTCCAAGTCTTTTACAGTCGTGCCACAAGAACATTTACATTAGCCAATAACTGGGTACATTATCTTGCTATTAGCAATGTGCCTTAACTGGATAGTCTCTCCTCAGTTAGTACATGTTTTGTTGTTAAGTTACACAAGGAAATAATGGCAGATTTCTGAAAGGGCAAGGACTACGCCCTCCAACTTGCTCCAGGGTAAGGGCTATGCCCTCCATCTTACCCTGGATCCTCCATTTTTGGGCTGCCATGTGCTCGGCAAGGCTTCTTCCCGGAAGCCCAAGCCTCTGCTAGCCACACCCAGGACTTCTTTAAACTAACCAATGACAATCAAGGGAAGTGCGTGCCATAGATATGACCACATCCTGTGTAACAAGACACCAACTTGCGCCTGGCCAATCGGCAGGGCCCACAGTCCTCTCTCCTCCCCTTACTCCAACCCCCTATAAAACCCCTCTTCCCACAGGGCTAGCTCTCTCTGCCACTTGCTGCTGCGTCAGTAAGGAGGGTAGGGGAGCCAAGCCCGGGTTTGAATAAAGACTCATGCTTTTGCATTGGACATGGCTGGCTCCCTGGTGTGGTCTCATGGGGATCCTGAAATCTGGACATAACATTTTCAAACCTATTAATGGATGTTTCATGGTGGTGATTTGGCCTGGTAATAATTTTCTTTTTTTAAGAATCATTTTCTGAATGAACACCCCAGAAAACATTGTATTTTATTACAAGTTACAGAAAACAAAATTAAGTACAAAAGGAAATATATTGGAAGCATCCTAGGAACCTTACAAAACATCAAAATATGAAATGAGAAAGAACAAAGGATGGTCAGTACTCTATAAGTATTTATATCAGTACTCTGCAGTTTAATATTTCTCATTTAAGAATGACTTTCTATCAGATTAAAAAAAAAACATATTTAAACTTCACACTATGTCTTGCTTCTTGTGGAAGCCTAGAGAGATAATTTGCCAAATTTTCTCAAATCCAACTTTTAAAATCCTAGGGAAGATTGAAGGAAATATTGTCCACAATTCATGAGTGTGACCTTTCAGAAAAAAAATATTGCCAAACAAGATATTGGCAAACTGTTAATGAGAACTAGAAATAGCTTAGAGAATATAAAAAATAAGCAAATGAAAGTTACATAAGTAATAAAAAATGTTTTGAGAAGCAAATATATTCTCTTAGAAGTGTATCAGTGCTAAATATGTGCCAATGCAAAAGCTGTTTATTCTGTGTAAATTCAATTCATATTGTTTTTCCTTAGAGTAAAGGGAGCTAATTAAATTTCTATAGTGGCTATTCCATTTTTACAATGCAGCTGACTTAAAAAAATGAGAGATCTACAGGCAAATAACATTTTTAAATAAAACAATCTTACATATTATATTTTACCTTTAAATTCAAAGTAGTATTACTATATAACATATATAAATCCCAATTTTAGTTATATTATTTCACATTCATTTTGGTCATTTAAAAAACACAAAACAATCTTATCATTTGGATTTGCAATATTTTACAACTGACTTTGTTAACAGCAACTGAACACGTTACCACAGCTGCTTTTTTATATATATCACAAAATGTAGAATGAACTTGGAATTTGGTTTAATTTTTTGGGGGTGGGGAGAATCTGCATATGTTCTTTCTTTAATCTATAATATTTTTGGGGAGGTTGTGTTATAATGTACCCTGTGAATCACAGAAGGACGCCTCAAGAAGTCGAATTAAAGAGTCACATTTATTGCAATCCGGGACTGTGAAGGGCCATTCCCTGTTATGCCCAGATTTCAAGATCCCCAAAAGACCACCAGCAGGGAGCCAGCCAAGTCCGATGCAAAAGCAAAGAGTCTTTATTCAAACCCGGGTTTGGCTCCCAGCCTCTTTACTGACTCAATGGCAAGACGAGAGAGCTAGCCCGGGGGGAAGAGGGATTTAATAGGGGCATTGGAGTAAGGGGAGGAGAGATGACTGTGGGCCCTGCCGATTGGCCAGGTGCAAGTCGGGTTCTTGTTACACAGGATGTGGTTGTGTCTATGGTGCGCACGTCCCTTGATTGTCATTGGTTAGTTTAAAGAGCAGAGGCTTGGGCTTCCGGGAAGAAGATCCTTGCCGAGCACATGGCTGATGGCTGCTGCCTAAATATGGAGGATCTGGAGTAAGATGGAGGGCGTAGCCCTCGCCCTTTCATTCCCCAATTCTCATAGTGATAAGATGGTGGCAAAACCAGACTTATATAGGCAAAGATCACAAAGGTATTGATTACATCTCAAGGTTTGAAATTAGGAACCTGGTTTGCAAAAAGCAGTTTACAGAAGCAGAATTAAGCATGTTAATTATAGTTTGGGGTCTCGGGGTCACTGAATTGACAGAAATACATTATCTAGAGCCCTCGGGTCTGGAATGAGGAACCTAGTTTGCAAAAAGCAGTTTAAACAGCATGTTATAAACACATTATCTAGAGCCCTTGGGTAACCTTGCTGTCCTTCCCAGGTAACGGAAAAATGTGCTTTCTAAGACCAGTATGACCACAACCCATGGGATATTCACATTACAATCAATAAGGCATTTAATCGAATGGGATGATTTCTATAATTCTGAAAATCAAAATAACCTGTCCATTGTTAAAGCAAATAGGTACCATACTTCATTCTCCACTGGTTTTATGTACATGAGTCAAATCATGGACTCATCTTCCTTAGTTAGGGGATTGTACTGCCCCCTAACTACAAGTAGTTTGACTGAATTAATTTTTCTAAACTGCCTGCTCTCCTGTTCCCTTGACATCTAGCCCAGGGGTCCTCAAACTACGGCCCACAGGCCACATGCAAATACAAATATTGTATTTGTTCCGTTTTGTTTTTTTTTACTTCAAAATAAGATATGTGCAGTGTGCATAGGAATTTGTTCATAGTTTTTTTTTAAACTATAGTCTGGCCCTACAATGGCCTGAGGACACAGTGAACTGGCCCCCTGTTTAAAAAGTTTGAGGACCCCTGATCTAGCCCCACTTGACCCTGGACTTTCTCACTGGCTAAAAAAAAATGTTCTTACAGTTACCAAGTGCCCTACTGCCATGGTCCCAGTCAGTACTGTCTTCACTGAAGTCCAGTTCCACTCTTGCAGACGTCGAGCCTCCTCCTGTCTTGCGTGGAGCCCAGGCTAAGGATCTCATGGGTGAGGCAGTTAGCTGCTGGGATGAAGGCTGTTTCCAGGTGCAGGATCTGGAAGTGGTGTAGCCAGGTCTGGATGCCGTCAGCAGGGCTACAGTGTATAGTCCTTTCCAAGTTGGGGTTGTGCTGGGCTGCATATCTGGTGCTTTGGCCAGACGGGTCATGCTGTGCTGTTTGTTCCTAAAACACATAGATAGGAAGGTACTGACATCAGGCCAGGCCTTGAGACATGGTCTCATGGCCTCTTCCCAGCACGCAGGCCTTCTTTCTCAGAAGGCCCAGAAGTCTCATTCCAAATTTGGGAGACAAAGGACTGGAAAAAGTATAAATAAAGAGAGTTTCTTCCACATTGGGGGGCCCCAGAATTTGAAAAACACATTTTTCTCTGGGTCTCCACAAAATTTAATAATAAAATGTAACTCTTGCAGTCAGCGCTGCAGTTCAGCCTCTGCTTTGGTAGGGTGCTATAACTGTAGTCAGCTGGCCAGCTTAATAAAGGCTATTAAATTTAAGTTATGATTCGGTGGTCTATCTCGCTGAAGTGAACCCATAACAGGGTGAGTCCTTGGGTCCTGAACTTCTTTACCCACACTAAGTCCCCAGGCTGGAAAGGATGTACAGGGTCCGAGGTGGGTACTGGCAAGGCGTCTCGAACAAGCTTATGGGTGGCTCTATGGGTATACTGCAGAGCCTACAAGGACTTGAGCAAGGAATGGTTATGACTTTTAGCTTTTAATTCCTCCCCTAACTTTGGGCAGGATAGGGGAAGGTTTACCAAACATGATTTCAAAAGGAGAGAACCCCTTCCGGTTGGGGGTACACCTGGCCTGTAAGTAGGCAAAGGGCAGGAGGTTGGTCCAGTTTTCACCGTTTTCTGGGATAAATTTAGTAAAAGTCCTTTTAGAGTCCTGTTCATACCTGCCTTGAATTTGTGGCCGGTATGCACAATGGAGTTTCTAATTAATGCCTAAGACCTTAGCTGTACTTTGAGATACCTTGACTACAAGGCAGGGCTGTTATCTGATCCTATGACTGCTGATAGCGCCATTCTAGGTATAATATCCTGGAGTAATTTCTTGACCTTTGCAGAGGCAGTTTCTGTCCTGGTGGGCTAGACTTCAACCCATCCCGAGAAGGAGTCTATAAAAACTAGCAGGTGCTTATACCTTGATGCTGGTGGCTTAATCTCTGTGAAATCCACCTCCCAATGCTCTCCTAGGGAGTTTCCCTGGGCCCGAATTCCCAGGGGGACCCTCTTACCTTGCTTAGCATTTACCTGTGACCTGCCTCACAAAAGTTCAGAAGTCTTGGTGACACCTATGTGGGTAGCCTGGTATAACTGGGCAACTAAAGTCTGACCTAGAGCCTCTGGGACCAACAGTCTGCCATCTGGCAGAGTCCACCAACCATTTGGTCCTCTGGTACTTTGCTTCTGTTCTGCCAATTCCTCCTCTTGTAAAGGCACCACTGGTTTTGGGGCGGCTTCCTTGGCAGCTTGGTACTGCGTAACCCTGGTGTTTGAAATCCATCTCTCCGGAGCACCTTGAAGGAGGGCTTCCACAGCATGGGGTGTTGTCAGGGCTAGTTCCTGGCCCGAAATCAGCTTATCTGTCTTCTTTACCAGCAATGCTGTGGCGGCCACTGACCAGAGGCACACTGGCCACCCTGAAGCCACTGGGCCTAGTCTCTTAAACAGATAGGTCACAGGTCTCTTCCCAGGACCTAGAGTCTGGGTCAGAACCCCTTTGGCAATGCCCCTTACCTCACTCACGTAGAGGTGGAAGGGCTTCCTGACATCTGGCAAGGCTAGAGCAGGTGCTGAGATGAGAACCTTCCTTAGCTCCTCAAAGGCCCATTGTTCCACTTCGGTCCAGATTAGCAATCTCCTCGAACGCCAGTATCCAACTGCCCCTAAGAATTCCAGAACCCAAGCTGGAGTGGCAGTGGCTTGCATTTGGACTACTAAAGGTGCTTGATGACACAGGGGGGGTTGTTTTCTGCCCAAATCATGGGAAAGAGAGGTAATTTCCCCAAGTAAGCAGAGTCACCTTGGCCCTTTCCTGCAAGATATATTCATCTGAGAGAGGACAGGTTAGAAGAATGCGTCCAGGGGAGGATGGGTCCGGGCCTGGGTTCCTTGGATCCACAGTGAAGTGTGCTCTGTCCCCCTGAAAGGATATGGTGCCTTGCAGCTTCTGTAAGAGATCACGTCCAAGAAAGGGATACGGGCATTCTGACATGACCAGAAACGAATGTGTTACCGTGTTCTTTCCAATGTCCACAGTCCTCTTTGATGTCCAAGGAAAAGGGCAGTTTGTCCAGTGGCTCCCTGGACTGATGTCTTCTTAGATGTTTCAGGTTTCATTGGCTCTGTCAAGACTGAATAGGCTGCTCCAGAATACACCAGGAAACTAACTGGGAGTCCTATAAAAATGATTATTCTGGGCTCTAAGGGGTTCAAGGAAAAGGAGTCCTGGCCCTATTAGTTCCCTTCCCTGGGTGTAAATCCTTCAGAGCCTGGGTTTTCCCTCAGCGTTCTGCTTTCCTTTGTTAACCTCCCAGGGTATTCTCTCTTCCAGTGCCCCTACGTCCTACAATAGGCATACTAATGCCTTCCTAGTGTGCTGCCAGCCTTTTCTTTCCTTTAGTCTTATTTATCTTCCATGGTGTCCCTATTGTTAAAGACTTTCTGGGCTACCTCTACCAGCTGTGACAGATTCATTCCTTCAAATCCTTCTAATTTTTGGAGTTTCTTTTATAGCCCAAATCTAGCTACTGCCTTTTTAAGCGCCCCCCCCCCCAGCAAACCCCCAACAGAACATGGTGAAAAGTGTCCAAGGAGGCCTTGTCTCCGGGGGTTCTGGGGTCTTATTGGGGTGCTTGGAGGCACAAGGAGGCACAGGGAAATTTTCCTCCTCACCACTTACTCAAAATAACCCCTCGGGGGATGAGAGGCAATTACAAACCCAGTGAGCAGAGGGTGCAGTAGATGGGAACCAGATAGGTGGAGGCGGGGAGTGCGGCGCAGGTCCCCAGGTGACCAGTGGAGGTTCTCCTGCAGCGAGGGACAGGTATTTTCATCTGGCAGTCCTTTTCTCTCTGTTCTCCCTGGAAAAAGCGCTTGCCTCCAGCCAGCAATGGTGGGGGCCAGTGGCCCTTACGCTGGCCAAGGGGAAACACGCCCTGCATATTAGAAAGTGCTCCTGTGGCAGTGGGTTGGGTACCAGGCCCCTGGCATCTTACTCGTCCCCTGTGACAGAGCAGGGATCAGGTCTCTCCCAAGGGAGTACACTGGAAGGGGATATCAGCCCCTCCTCTGTTAGCAGCAACAGGTACTGAACTCTTTCAGTACATTTGACCCGCTTCATTCCGCCCACCTTTACAGATTCCAGGGCCCATTGTTTTCCTTTAACCAGCAAGTCAAATGACACTGGCCTGTATTATTTCCCATTGTGAGTTAGAGGAAGACAATTCCTGTGGAAGAAAATGAGTCTTAGTCGGCTTTGAAAAGAAGGCAGAGGATGACAAGGGTGTGCAGGGAAATTTTACTAAAAGCATGGAGGGTCTCCTAAAAGATCCTCAATTCAGCACAGGCAGGGAGCAGGGCCCATAAATTCTCTCTGCCCTAAGGAATGTCCCAATCAGACTAGAAAAGCCACAAATACCTTTAAATCTATTCTAGAATTCCAAAATTTCAACCCAACAAAGAAATATCACAGAGCAAATCAAAGTCCCTAGTACACAAACATAGAAATTTTTACTAGTTAAGTGGGTCGATTCCACCTCTGACAGAGAGCAAGCACCCTTTGGGAAAAGAACCCAGCAGCTGTTCGGGAATGTTTTGCTATCGGTCAGAGCACTCAGGCTTAAATCCAACATGTTTTTTGTTTTGTTTTTTTTCCCCGCAGACTTCCACACTTACATGAACAAATAATTATACCTAGGTAGACATACAAACATCAAATAAACATTCACACTTGCACCCTTTTCAGTGAACAAGTACTTTTACAGTTGTGGGATCTTGAGCAGATAACAGGAACACTGCCCAAGTCTCCTGATGGGGGCCTGACAAGAACAGATGTGGGGGCTTTTGGCTGGGGGGTATAAAGTCCCCATTCTTCCTCCCTCGGCACTGCTAAGGACAGGATCATTGGGGAGGTCTCTTCACCTAGGCAAGGCTGTGCTGAGCCGTCTGGGGCAAAAGTGGTTTCTGCTTCCCTTTTGGCTAAAAGGTCTCTGCCCATTAGAGGGACCAGGCCAACTAGCAAATACAGGAGTTCATGAACCACCTGGTGGCCGCCTAACTGACATTGGTGGGGGCAGCAGAACAGTCTGCAGCTGTGGTCCCGGTAGCTCCAATAATGGTGACTTCCTGTCCTGAGAGGGGAGCTACCTTCTGAGTAACTACCAAGTGCTCTGCCCTGTATCAACCATAAAGTTCACAGTCTGGCCCCCGATTTTCATTTCAACCATTGGCTCATGGGGGCCCAGTTGGAAAGAGCCCAGTCTGTCCTAGTCAGAGTCAGCTGTTGCCAGTCCGAGGAGGTCTGCCTCAGGCGGCTCTGGCCAATAGCGCCTGGGTGGTTTGGATGGCCTTGCCAGCTTCTTCTGGCCTGCTCCTGCCCTGACTGCCTCTTCACTCCTGCTACTAAACCTTACTCTGTTCCTTCTTACACACGCAGAACCGGACCCAAGGCAGCAAGGTTTGAGCAATTTTAAAATTCCTTAACATACATTCTAAGACAGTCAAGTTTTGAGGAGGAGCTATTACCCATGTTGCAGAGAGGGACCGGGTGCCTCCTTCTTAAAAAATACCTGAATAAAAGAACTAATCAAAATAAGGCTTAATTTCTAATTTCATTTGTCCTTGGGTGTGGACAGTAAATGACACTAATCAAATTGACATAAACTATTTAATCTTTGTTTAGGGAGACAAATGCAAAGCATTTACTCCCAAGTGTCCTTGGTTTAGGGAAGATGGGATTTCTGCTCAGTTTCCCTATTCTACTTGTCCCAGCTTACTGGCCTATCATCCATTCAACTTTCTTTCAACATTTCTCTTTTCCTTCTCATCACATACACAACCTTCACAAATTTCACACTTTCAAATTAGCCTTCAAACCTTCTTTCTATGTCCTTCAAAAATGCATAACCATGCCTCAGACCTTCCATTAAGTAGTTCTCGCTACCTTCCTCCATCACACCAAAGCTGTACATTCCAGTTAGTTAGAACTCTTAGCCTTAATTTTTAGGTGACATGTAAATAATTAACATTCCTCAGATTAGCAATACATTCATATTTTTAAGAGACACAAACAGAAATTTCACTAATTAAACAATTTTAAACAACAAAGACACATATTTAAACAATAAAGGCAGATAACATTCCCAATTTACCATGGAAACTCAGGAGATGTTCAGAAGGTTTTTTTTTTTTCCCAAGGGAAACAAAACAAAACAGAAACAAACAAAAACACTTTTACACAGGCGCACGCCACATTTACACCACAAAATACCAACAAATCAGTTTCTTAGATCAGAAATCCATTCACACAATCCCCCAAAAGTTAAAGAGGAAGGAAAGAACCATTCAATGTCCTCCAAGAGGATTTCGGCGAAACAACAAAATCGACAGACTAAACACATTGGACTCACAAATACACTGGACTCACGAACAAAAACAGAAACCAAAAAAGCTCACAAACAAATCCAAAACCAGGAAGGCTCACAAACAAACAAATCCAAAATCAAAAACCAAGAAAACTAAGGCCAGAAGTACCCTCTGACCTCTCAGGGGTACCAAGGAAGGAGAACTTAGGCCGCATCCAGCCCTCTCACAATCCACCACCAGTGACCAGTCCCAGAACTCCAGAACTTACCTTTGGAGGATTTTCAGGTGACTCAGATGAAAATTTGTTTTTTAGGCACAGGAAAACGTTCCCTGCCCGTTTGCTAGATCCGAAGGGAGTTCTCCGGGGCCCTGGAACTTCTCAGGTTGTGCACCCCTAGAGACCCCTCAGTCTCCATGAACAGCTCAGGAGAGGTTCGGCCTCCCTTTGCGTCTGAAACAGCACCCCTAAGGGTCTGCATCTCACTGGAGCCTCCAAATGTTGTAATGTACCCTGTGAATCACAGAAGGACGCCTCAAGAAGTCGAATTAAAGAGTCACATTTATTGCAATCTGGGACAGTGAGGGGCCGTTCCCCAAATCTCATAGTGATAAGATGGTGGCAAAACCAGACTTATATAGGCAAAGATCACGAAGGTATTGATTACATCTCAAGGTTTGAAATTAGGAACCTGGTTTGCAAAAAGCAGTTTACAGAAACAGAATTAAGCATTTTAATTATAGTTTGGGGTCTCGTGGTCACTGAATTGACAGAAATACGTTATCTAGAGCCCTCGGGTCTGGAATGAGAAACCTAGTTTGCAAAAAGCAGTTTAAACAGCATGTTATAAGCACATTAACTAGAGCCCTTGGGTAACCTGGGTTAAACTTAGGCATGTTATCTAAATTACAGTTTTGGGGCTAGAGCCCTCTGACCTTGGGATAACTGTGCTGTCCTTCCCAGGTAAAGGAAAAATGTGCTTTCTAAGACCAGTATGACCACAACCCATGGGATATTCACATTACAATCAATAAGGCATTTAATCGAATGGGATGATTCCTATAATTCAGAAAATCAAAATAACCTGTCCATTGTTAAACAAAGCAAATAGGTACCATACTTCAGTTGCAGAAAGGTATAAAAGACATCAAATAAAGGAGAATAGAAGATGGCAGCTAGTGGGGCGGCATTGAGGGAGAGAGTGAGTAAATGTGTGAGAGGAGCATGTGTGGACATGTGTGGTGTGTGTAGGTATGAGTAGGAAACAGGTTGGTCTTGCAGGAGACTCAGGGACTGGAAGATTAGGCTCTCCTGAACAGGGAGCCCCTGATACTACCGCAGGCACTCTCAGGTCAGCGATGCTCTGGCACAGAGCCCACACCATATTGAAGGGAGTAGCAGCAGAGGCTGGAAGTGCAGCCACACCAACAACCAGACTGCCCTCAGACACTATCCCAAATGTGTGCAGGGAGCCACTTACCAGACATAACCCCTGTGGTACCACCACAGGTCCCCTGCAGTGAGTGGTGCCCTACTGCACTGCCAGCTACATGATGCCCAAAGTTACTGAAGGCCAGAGAGACCTCCCACACTGCGAATCAATGCCTGAGATCCTGGACCAGCTCTACCAACCCTGGGCACCAGAACCCCAGAGCTCCCAGACTCAATGGTCTAGAACCTGAGTTGTGAGTGCAAGGCAGAGGGACTTCTGCACCCCTTACCACCTATCCTCAGGACTGCACCAACTACACACCTGCTGCAAGCTGGGAAACTGCAACCCGGAGCCTCAAACAGTCTCAAAATCAGCTCCTAGGGTGCTGCCCAGGGTCATTTGTTCCTTTGCCCACCAAACCCCTATGACAGCACTAATGGTGCTGGCCAGGGACTCTTGCCTGATGCCTTGTCAGGCCCCCAGGCCCAGGCTGACAGGGAAATCCAGAAGGTACTAGGGCACACCCTGTCTCAGACACCAGGGCCCTTCAGTGAATTGCATATCAGAGGGCTCTGCAGCTTCACAGAGAGTTGCACACCAGGGTATCTGTTCACTTGTCCCCAGCTGACCCTGAGGACCTGCATCAGACAACTGAGGGACCAGAACTGTGGAGGAAGGGAATACAACTCAGAGCAGAGATATTAAAGACATGAGTCTCAAGGTGAAAGGGCGAGGGCTACGCCCTCCATCTTACCCCAGATCCTCCATTTTTGGGCAGCAGCCTTAGCCATGTGCTCAGCAAGGAGCTTCTTCCCAGAAGCCCAAGCCTCTGCTAGCCATACCTAGGATTTCTTTAAACTAACCAATGATAATCAAGGGAAGTGCGTGCCATAGATACGACCACATCCTGTGTAACAAGGCACCGACTTGCACCTGGCAAATCGGCAGGGCCCACAGTCCTCTCTCCTCCCCTTACTCCAACCCCCCTATAAAACCCTTCTCCCCACAGAGCTCACTCTCTCTCGGCCACTTGCCACTCCGTCGGTGAGTGTGGTCGAGGAGCTGAGCTAGCTCGAATAAAGACTCTTTGTTTTTGCATCGGACTCGTCTGGCTCCCTGGTGGTCTTTTGTGGATCCTGAAATCTGGGCATAACATTTGGGGGCTTGTCCGGGATCCCCAAGACCCTCGAGAGACTCCGATCCAGAGAGTCTGACTGGCCGCAGTAGGTGTCTGTGTGTTGTGTATTCTGTTCTGTGTATTATATGTTCTGTCCTGTGTAAGCTCACTTCTGAAATTCTGTAGTGCCCAAAGCGGTCTAGGCGGACGCATTGCTGAAGGACAACAGGCAGGGAGTTGGAAAACGTTCTACTCTTCAGGAAGGATGTGGATTCCCCTCACGAGGTTTGTGGCTTCCCCTCGAGGATCTGAGATGAGGTGGGTCGGTTGGCATATGGCCATTGTCTACTTTTCAGTTATGCTTCCATGGAGTTGGAAGACTTTACTTTTGGGCCCTTTTGTTGTCTGTGTTTGTGTTTTTTTTTCTGTGGACTTACTGGACAGGCATTATGGGACAGACTCAAACTACTCCTTTAAGCATTATGGTCATTATAAAGTCAAGGGCTGGGCCAAACCTGCTTGCCAGCCTCAGGTGCAGTTTTCCAGAACCGCTGTGGTGAGCCTTGAAGCCTAGGGAGCGGGCCCGGGTGGAGCTGCCACAGGTGCATATCTTCGTGGTAGTAGCAAATAATTTAAAGTCCATCTTGTAATTGAAAAGTTTTACAAAATTTAAAAATGGGATTTCTGTGCACTTGTAAAGAGAAAAGTGGCTTGAAACTAATGCGTGCATCGTCCGATTTCGGATATTAGATAGAGTTTTGAGCTGGAATCTCTTTACAAATGTACAAAATAAAACCCCAAGACTGATTATTTCCTAGGAAAGATGGCAAATTTTACCCAAAGGAAAAAAGATAATGGCTTTATTTTAGCAGCAGGATTGGCATTTCCATAATAAAGAACAGTTTTTAAATGCTAATGAAGGTTGTTAAAAGGTTGACTTCAAGGCCAAAAAGGAAATTCAGTAAAATTGTCTCTGTTACGGGAATTTGCTGAAGAATATGCCTTAAAATAATAATTTGGATTTGAATCTCAAGAATTATTGAAATATATTAATTATAAAAATCTAAGTAGCCCAGGTAAAAGATGGCTATGCCCTTTAATTAAGGCCGGCTTCCCAAGGCAATTTCTAATGGAGGAAGGGCTAACCTCCTTTCCCCCAACAGAACAAGCAGGTAGGCAAAAATTTCCCACCAGTGACAACTTCTAAAGACAGGTTTGCTTCCCAGTTTCTCATCCTTGGGAGAAAGAATGTAACTAATTTGCATTTTAATGGTTACCTGTTTCCAGTCAATGGCAGCCCAGGTTTTGGGAGTTTGCTAAATTAAATTAGATATTTGAAATAACAAAATGCTAAAATATTAATCTAAATTTGCCTCATGAAAAATCTAGAGGACAGAATTAATCTGTTGGTTGACTATGTCTTGCATTTTTGAAGTTTATTCTTAAAAATGTTACTGATTGAGAAATGCTACATATTTGACTTACCAGCTAAAAGTTTAAGGTTCAGATTGAATTGGGAGAAATTGTGTGTTGTGGTAGCTAAATGCCTTTGCTTATTGGTATGATTAAAAAAAGAGGATTAATTTTATGACCTCAACCAAAATTTTTAAGACAAAAACCAGTTTAAATTTAATTGATATTCTTTAAGATAATTATAAAAAGTATAAACAGCTAATAAATTTTTGTTTGTCTGCAATATAATGTTGGCCATCTATGTTTTAGGGATTTTGGTTTGCTTTTCCCTTGTTTATTGTGAGAATGAGGAAATCATCTTTTCTGTCAGAGAACAGCTTAGACAGCCACATGTTAGGCTGTGTGACTTGGCAGCTGCCATGTTGGCTGCATGGCTTGCCGCTCCCCTGGGGGCCACCATCTGGAAACAGCAAAGGGCCCTCCCTCTGACTTAGCCAATCCCAAAAGGAATGTCTGCTTACTGAGGCAGGATGGGATTTCAGGGGTGGAGTTTTAAGGCAGAGTTTTACTACAGAAATGTGAATAGGGCAGGAAGTATGCTTGCCTCACAGATTTATTTAATACTATTTTTAAGCTAATCTCTTAAATCTAGAAAACCCTGCTTTCCTTAAACTAAGGACAATTAAAGGTTATATGTTCCCCCCCAAGCAAAAGTTAAGTAGCTTATGTCAAAGTCTTTAAAAGGGACTGATAGCAGTAATCCAATTTCTAAAGTGAAGTATGGTCATTAATATTTTTTTTTTGATGCTTTATCCCAAACAAATTTACAAATGAATTCTTTGAATGTTTTAAGGACATGAAAGGATTTATTCCCTTCCACTGTGTGGAAGGTCCCTTGGGGAAGGCACTTAAGCATTCTGTATTGACCTCTCTTGACCTTTTTTGCCAAGAGGATTCCAATTTTCTACAGCTGTTATCTGAGCTCTTCATTCAAGCTGGGATCATGAAAATATGGTACCATGGATCTGTCTCTTGCCCAATGACGTAAGCTGGGCCCTCTCTGGAGAAGCAACCTGGGTTCCCTATGATCAATTCCAGGGCCCCATCAGCAGGTGAGGGGCTCCAAAGGCAGTTGCTGGGCATGGAGGCCAGAGGGACATAGGTTAACAAGGAGACAGAACTGAACCTCACATCACTCTACTTGGCCCAGAGGATGGCTGGTAGTCAATGACGGGTAAGACCCCCCCCTCAGGGAGGGGCAACCTAAGACAGGCACAGTCGGGGGAAGCTAGTAGGAGAGAACTTGGGGTTCAACAAAGGTGGGGAACAGATCCTCACCCCCCCAATGGTGCAGGGGCTTGAACACTCACCCCTTCTGAGGAAGGCCTCCTGTCCCCATGGCTGCTTCTTGCTTCCCTTGCCCAGCCCAGATCAGGAACCAAATAACAAAAGAGATTTGGTCCAGTTGAAATCAGAATCCAGATAAACGGAGGCTTGGCTGACAGACTCTATGTCTAAATTTAGCCTAACAACAGGAATGCTCAGAGCCTTCACAAGGACGTAAACTAAAATTATTTTTAGAGTATTAAATTTGACAGTAAAATAGTTGTAAAGTTTTCAAATTAATTAAATTTGGCTAACTTGAAATAGGTAATTATTCAAAAGGTATTAACCAAAATTTTCATTTCATGGTAAGCTGCTGGAAGACATCTTACCCAGGTATGGTTTTCCTGTTATGATAGGATCCGACAACGGACCAGCCTTGATTTCACAGGTAATGCAGGTAGTAGCCAGGGCTATTGGGGAAAATTGGAAATTCTTATAGGCCCCAGAGTTCAGGGCAGGTAGAAAGGATGAACAGAACTCTAAAGGAGACCCTTACCAAATTAACCATGGAGACTGGTGGGGACTGGGTGGATCTCCTACCGTATGCCCTTTACCGGGTAAGGAACTCCCCTTACACCCTGGGCTTTACTCCCTATGAAATAATGTTTCGCAGGCCACCCCCTATCATTCCTAACCCTGCCTGTGACTGTGTTTTGTTTGACTTGCTGTTTTCAATTGTTTGTTGGAATCCTCATGGAGGAGGCTCGGTTGCTGCTCTACAAAGGGAACTGGTGGGAAGGCAGAAGAGCAGAGCACTGTGGCTGATGGGCAGGGTTAACAAAGGGGCACTTTCCCTGGACATGGAAGCCATCGGGACTTTGAAGTTCGCCAAAAAGAGGAGGAGTCTGACTCAGAGACTGGCCAAAACCTCATTGGGTTAGGAGAACCAGAGGCTACGTATTGAACTTGTAGACTGCAGTTTGCTGGGCAGAGGTCCAAGCCCAGTGGTATAGGGGTTAAGCTACCCGTGTACAGCAAAACAACTTTCTCCTGTGCCAGAATACATTTTAAGGAAATTAGACAGACTGTGTTTATCGCTAGAAAGAAGAACTGGCCACAGTGCACAGCCCTGACAGTGACCTGCAGAAAACTGTATAGTAGACTCAGGTGATGCCTACATCTTCTTGGACATGGCTCCAGAGAGACGAGGACAATTTTGCCTTATATAGGAGGGTCAGGAGTGGACTTTAGTCACCTCCCTAAGATGTTTGTATAGGCCTGCCATATCTCATGTTTAGTAGCAGAGGATTTGGCTGCCTCAAGCAGCCATGGTACCAATATTATGTTTCACTGTATTAATATGTTGTGTTAACCTTTGATTCTCTTACAGGTTTAAATGTAGCTGTAGCTGCCAGCAGTTGCTGTAGACCGGTGATGGTCTACAATCCTTGGTAGTCTTTGGGAGTAACTGGCAAGTGTCCAGTCTCCCACAATGAGGGACATTGTTATAGCTATGTATTAGCTGTCCTGGAAGGTGGTCAGTTACCATTCTTGTTGTGTTTAAGTTGTTAAAACTTGCCAGAAGCCGGTCCATCCTTGCTGCTTGACACAGTCGCTGCAGGAAAGAAACATCTGCACAGCATATGTTTCAAGGGACCTGGCGTATATAGCATACTGTTCTTAATATATTTGCTCCCCTTAGCGCTGTGTGTTTTAACCAAGGTCACCTCTCCGAAAAAGGTTGTTTCCCCAGGTAGGGATTTTTCCCTGAAGTCAGGGAGGGGATGAAACTCCTTAACTAAGTGCCAGGCGGGTAGTTAATCACTTTAACTACAAACAATCATGCTTAAGCTACATAATCTTTACTCCCTGGAATGGAGATAAGAAATGCCCTAACCTTTGTAATAGAAATTGACAGGATTAAAATCAACTGGTATAAATACGGATGTAACAAGACAATAAACACCAGAACCTCTCTGGAGATCCAGACCAGAACTTGGCTGGAGATCCTGGCTAGAGATCCTAGCAAGGCTTCTGATCAACTGAACTCTGTCTCCATGTCATTCCTTCTTCGCCGACTCCATCCACACCTTTGGGAACCCCTGGAACAGGATTCCCATAGGTAACCCCCCCCCCATTGAGAAGCCCCACACTTGGGACGGATAGGACTCCACCAGGGTACTGCATACCCCCCTATAGAGGATAAGTAGGGTAAGAAGGTGGATAGTACAGAACTTAGATTGAGAAGATGTGCCATACTGAGTCCAAAGAAAGATGACTCTGTATTGATCTTTAGATTAAGAAGATGTGCCATACTGAGTCTAAAGAAAAAAAGACTCTGTATTGATCTTTTAACACATATGCTTGCTAGCAGAGGAGTTAAGGTTATGCCCAGTCAGATGGAACATTTTATACAAGAAATATGTCCATGCTTTTCTGAGGAAGGAAAGGTGCTGGAAAGGTAAATGTAGAGGCATGGGAGAAGGTAGGCCCAAGGAGCCTTATCCTTAACCCCATTGCAGCCTTTCCACCCCAGGAAAGTGCAGGATTGGCAAGCTCTCCCTGGGGTGATAGATCAGGACTCAGGTAATAGCGGAAAGCGCCAATCCTACTCTTAAAATGGATATAAGAGAGCATTTGAGGTTTTTCTTTTTAATGCCTGCTTTTAAAAAATAGAAAAGGGGGAATTTGCTGGGAGCCGGTCCATCCTTGCTGTTTCAAGGGACCTGGCATATATGGAATACTGTTCTTAATATGTTTGCTCACCTTCTTGGCGCTGTGTTTTAACCAAGGTCACCTCTCCGAGAAAGGTTGTTTCCCCAGGTAGGGATTTTCCCCTGAAGTTAAGGAGGGAATAAAACCTCTTAACTAAGTGCCAGGCGGGTAATTAATCACTTTAACTACGAACAATCATGCTTAAGGTACAGAATCTGGTGACCGAACCTGGCTGGAGAACCTAAACCGAACCTGGCTGGAGAACCTAGCGAGAGAACATGGCTACAGAACCTGGCTGGAGGACCTGGAGAACCTGGCTGGAGAACCTAGCAAGAGAACATGGACACAGAACTTGGCTGGAGATTGTGGCTAGAGATCCTGGAAAGGCTGCTGATCAACTGAACGCTGTCTCCGTGTCATTCCTTCTTCGCCGACTCCATCCACACCTTTGGGGACCCCTGGACCTGCTGGGGTTGGACCCCAGCAAAAACGGAAATGTTTTCTTTCCCTTCCACTGGACCATTTGTTATATTTTGTCTCTGCCAGGTCACAAGCCCAGCTCCTTCTGTGCCCAGGACAGCAGGGAGCCTGAGTGGAAGATGACCTCTAACCAGACACACCTGCTGCAGATCACCCTCAGGACAGCGGACCTCACTGGACCCCTTGTAGTCCTCCAATTGCTGTTGACTTTCAGCCCTTGCATTATTTACAGACTAGTCCAATTTGTCAAGAAGTGTATAGGGGTGGTTCAGTTGATAGTTCTGTGTGCCCAGTACCAGCCTCTAGCAACGGTGAAATAGAAATGCAGTCCTTCTCATGATTGAGCCAGAAGTCTCAAGACAAGGGGGGACTGAAAGGGCTAGGGCTACTCCCTCCATCTTACCCCAGATCCTCCATTTTTGGGCAGCAGCCTTAGCCATGTGCTCGGCAAGGAGCTTCTTTCCACAAACCCAAGCCTCTGCTAACTACACCTAGGATTTCTTTAAACTAACCAATGATAATCAAGGGAAGTGCACGCCATAGATATGACCACATCCTGTGTAACAAGACTGAGACTTGCGCCTGGCTAATTGGCAGGGCCCACAGTCCTCTCTCTTCCCCTTACTCCAACCCCCCTATAAAACTCCTCTCCCCACAGAGCTCACTCTCTCTGCCGCTTGCCGCTGTGTCAGTGAGCGTGGTTGGGGAGCCGAGCTAGCTCGAATAAAGACTCTTTGCTTTTGCATCAGACTCAGCTGGCTCCCTGGTGGTCTTTGGGGATCATGAAATCTGGGCATAACAAAGGCAGTTCCAGCCTTTGGGCTAAGAAGTCCCTGACCATTGGATGACTAGGGGCTTCACCTTATTGGACCTCAAGCAGGTCTTCCAGGGACAGAAATTGTCAACAACACACATTACAAATAAACAAATACAAGGTGACAGTAAAAATGGGGAGGCAAAGAAACAATCATCAGAGGAAAGAAAAGGAGGCATCATCAGAATGGGTAATAAATGAAATGGAGGGAGATTAAAAATGGCAGCAGAGTAGGAGGATACTACATGGCCATGCTCCCAGGAACAGGCTGGAATTACAACTGAAATACTAGAAGGCTTCCTGAATGATCAAGGGAAAACTCACAGGAGAGAACCCTGATACCCAAGGACCAAAGGTGGAGCCGGCATAGAGACTGGTAGGAGGGGCAGAAATGTGACCAACAGAGGGAAACTGAAGTCCAGATAGTTGTCTCAGCTGGTGGTGGAGTGGGGGGAGGTGCCACTGAGAACTCTGGTATCTAGTCCCAGAGCTGGGCTCCCCAGCAGAGAGCGCCAAGCTGAGGAGGGTATCCACATAGCATCAAGATGTGGAAAGCAGTGGGGTGCTGTCTTCCAGGGAGTGGTAGCCAAAAGTTCAGGCATCCTCTTAAAGGGCCAAGGCACAAAGATTCCCTGTGGAGCCACCCACCTTGTGCTCTGGCAGAGGGAGGGCGAAGAGGACTGGCACTGTGAGAACAGAGGCCAGCACTGTGGACTTGGGGATAGAGCTCAGAAGGCAGACACCCCAAGTTTCCTCGGCTCAGTCATTCCCTCACACAGCCACATAGATTTCTGCCTTTCCTGGTGGGATAGACATCTGCCTTGCCTGGAGGGAAGACAGTTGACACACACTTTTGGAAAACACCTTGCCCTGAGGCAACTTAAGAAGATTAAAAGTAACCATTCTAAGGAGTAACAGAGAAAGGAACACTTCCAAGCTCATTCTATGAAACCAGCATCACCCTAATACTAAAACCAAGTAAAGACAACACAATGAAAGAGAATTACAGGCCAATGTCCCTCATGAACATAGATGCCAAAATCCTCAACAAAATCTTAGCAAATCAGATCCAGCAGTACATCAAAAAGATCATACACCATGAACAAGTAGGATTTATCCCAGGGATGCAAGGATGGTACTATATCCACAAATCAATAAGCGTGATACATCACATAAACAAATTGAAAGAAAAAAACCACATGGTCATATCAATTGATGAAGAAAAAGCATTTGACAAAATCCAACACCCACTTTTGATAAAAAATCTCAGCAAGGTGGGAATAGAAGGATCATAACTTAACATATGAAAAGCTATATATGACAGACACACAGCCAACATCATACTCAATAGACAAAAACTAGCACAATTTCCCCTAAGAACAGGAAAAAAACAGGGATGCCCCCTCTCACCCTTCCGGTTCAACATAGTACTGGAAGTATTAGCCATTGCAATTAGACAAGAAGAAGAAATAAAAAGCATCCTAATTGGAAAAGAGGAAGTAAAACTGTCCTTATTTGTAGACGACATGATATTATACATACAACACCCTAGAGACTCCATCAAAAAGCTATCAGACTTAATACATGAATTTGGCAATGTAGGAGGATACAAAATTAACCCCAAGAAATCTGAGGCATTTCTATACACCAATAGTGAACTTTCAAAAAGAGAGATTATAAAAACAATCCCATTTACCATCGCACCAAAAAAAAAAAATAAGCTACTTAGGGATAAACTTAACTAAAGAAGTAAAAGACCTCTACTCAGAAAACTACAGGACGTTGAAAAAAGATATAGAGGAAGACATAAACAGATGGAAGAACATACCGTGTTCATGGATTGGGAGAATCAACATCATTAAAATGTCCATACTACTCAAAGCAATCTATAAATTCAGCACAGTTCCCATTACAATGCCAATGGCATACTTCACAGATCTAGAACGAACTCTCCAAAAATTCATCTGGAATAAAAAGACCCTGAATACCTGCAGCAATCCAGAGAAAGAAAAAAGTAGGTGGGACCTCAATACCAGATATCAAGCTGTATTACAAAGCCAATGTTCTCAGAACTGCCTGGTACTGACACAAGAACAGACATATAGAT
Organism: Myotis pilosus; assembly: GCA_036010255.1. Classification (NCBI taxonomy): domain Eukaryota; kingdom Metazoa; phylum Chordata; class Mammalia; order Chiroptera; family Vespertilionidae; genus Myotis; species Myotis pilosus. The sequence continues at coordinate 28,789,115 of JASKON010000009.1, forward strand.
TAATGGATTAGAATTGAGGGCCCAGAAATTGGCCCTGAACCAATATGCTCAATTAATATTTGACAAAGGAGGCAAGAACATGCAATGGAGCCAAGATAGTCTCTTCAATAAATGGTGTTGGGAAAATTGGACAGATATATGCAAGAAAATGAAACTAGACCACCAACTTACACCATACACAAAAATAAACTCAAAATGGATAAAGGACTTAAATGTATGACGGGAAACCATAAAAATTCTAGAAGAATCCAATGGCAACAAAATCTCAGACATATGCCGAAGCAATTTCTTCACTGATACAGCTCCTAGGGCACTTGAAACTAAAGAGAAAATGAACAAATGGGACTACATCAAAATAAAAAGCTTCTGCACAGCAAAAGAAACCATCAACAAAACAACAAGAAAGCCCACTGTGTGGGAAAACATATTTGCCAATATCATATCTGATAAGGGCCTAATCTCCAAAATTTATAGGGAACTCATACAAGTTAACAAAATGAAGATAAACAATCCAATTAAAAAATGGGCAAAGGATCTAAATAGACATCTTTCAAAAGAGGACATACAGAAAGCCAAGAGACATATGAAAATATGCTCAAAGTCACTATTCATCCGAGAGATGCAAATCAAAATAACAATGAGGTACCATCTCACACCTGTCAAACTGGCTATCATCAACAAATCAATAAACAACAAGTGCTGGAGAGGATGTGGAGAAAAAGGAACACTCGTGCACTGCTGGTGGGAATGCAGACTGGTGCAGCCACTATGGAAGACAGTATGGAGTTTCCTCAAAAAACTACAAATGGAACTCCCATTTGACCCTGTGATCCCACTTTTAGGAATATATCCCAAGAAGCCAGAAACACCAATCAGAAAAGATATATGCACCCATAGGTTCATAGCAGCACAATTCACCATAGCTAAGATCTGGAAATAGCCTAAGTGCCCATCAATAGATGAATGGATTAGAAAAGTGTGGTACATCTACACGATGGAATACTATGCTGCTCTAAAAAGGAAGGAACTCTTACCGTTTGCAACGGCATGGATGGAACTGGAGAGCATTATGCTAAGTGAAATAAGCCAGTCAATGAAGGAAAAATACCACATGATCTCACTCATTCATGGATAACAGAGACCATTATAAACTTTTGAACAATAATTGATACAGAGGCAGAGCTGCCTCAAACAGATTGTCAAACTGCAGCGGGAAGGCCAGGGAGGGTTGGGGGACAGGAAGGAGGGGTGTAAGAGATCAACTGAAGGGCTTGTATGCATGCATATAAACGTAACAAATGGACATAAGTTACTGGGGGTGTAGGGGAGGCCAGGGGATTGTCAAGGGCGGGGAAAAAAAAGACACATATGTAATACCCTTTGTAATACTTTAAGCAATAAAAAAATAAAAATAAATAAATGAAATGGAGGCAAACAATTATGTCAGAAAATGATTTCAGAGTAATGGTTATATGGATGCTAAACCATTTGGATGAGAAATTTACCATCATATGTAAGACTGATGAGTAAATGAAGAATGAAATAGCTGCAATAAAAAACACAATGGAAGGTATCAACAGTAGACTAGAAGTGAAGGACCCAATCAGCAACTTAGAAGACAGAGTAGGAAAAAACACCCATTCTGCGCAGTAATTTGGAAAAAAAATAATATTCAAAAGCAGGAGGAGGTTTAAGGGAGCTTAGAGACAACATGCAATGAAGCAACATCCACATAATAGGGGTTTCAGAAAGAGTTGAAGCTGACAAAGTGGTAGAAAATCTATTTGAAGATGTAATGACAGAAAACTTACCTGATTAGAGGGGTCATAAAAGCACAGAGAGTCCCAAACAAGAATACCCCAACAATACCCACACCTAGATATGTCATAATTACAATGGCAAACATTAACAACAAAGGCCAGATCTTAAGAACTATAAGAGAGAGACAGAAAGTTACCTATAAGGAATCTCCCAATTGACTAGCAAATGATTTCTCAACAGAAACACATCAGGCCAGAATGGAGTAGAATGAAATATATAAAGTAATAAAAAGCAAGTGACTGTACCCAAGAATACTCTATCCAGAAAGGCTATAATTCAAAATAGAAGGAAAAATCAGGAGCTTCAGATTTAGTATTTTAACAACAATTTGTAAATATTAGCAATTATATTTTTAAAGAGTATCCCCTCTGGCTTATTTGCATATACAGAATCATGGGAAGCCTTCAGTAACTTTTTTAGAAGAATTTTACTTTACTAGGATTCAATTGTTTACAAGGATAGTAATTTAAATAAGTATTTTTTTAAAAAGCAAAGCAAGTAAATTTAGTATTTAGTAAACTTCTGATTCACAAGGGGCAAACGCTGCACCACTTCCAGTCTAATTTAAAATGCAGTAGTGAGGAGCTTTTGTTATTTCAAATTACATTTTAAAATTTCACTGCTGTATTTTAAGAAATATTAAACAAAATAACTTGTTTTGCCCTTTCTCAGAGGCAAAAACTTAAAATATATTTATTAATTTTTATTTGATAAAGCTTTTTATGTGATTTCAAGTATATTAAATTTAGCTAAATTAAAATATCCTTTAAAAAGAGAGAATAAACTTTTGAAAACATTTCAGGTCCCGTGAAATTTCTCAAAGTCATTCCTTAGTTATAGTTTTGAAATACAACTTGAAAGACCATCAATATATATATATATAATTTAAAAATTATATACTTCTTATAATTATTAAGAGATATCAATTAAATTTAAACTGGTTTTAAAATTTCAGCTGGGATCACAGAAATTGGATTACGGCTATCAGTCCCTTTTAAATACTTCGACATAAGCTACTTAACTTTTGTTTAGAGAGTGAACATATGACCTTTAATTGTCCTTAGTTTAAGGAAAGCAGGGTTTTCTAGATTTAAGAGATTAGAAACACTTTCTGCTCCATCCGCATTTCTGTAGTAAAATTCCACCTTAAAGATCCACCCCTGAAATTCCATCCTGCATCAGTGAGCAGACACTCCTTCTGTGATTGGCTAAGTCAGAGGGAGGGGCCTTTGTTTTACCAAGATGGCGGCCCCCAGGGGAGCGGCAGGCCATGCAGCCAACATGGCGGCTGCCAAGTCACACAGCTCTACATTGTGGCTGTCTAAACTGTTCTTTGACAGAAAACATGATTTCCTTATTCTCACAATAAACAAGGGAAGAGGAAATCAAAACCCCTAAAATATAGATGGCCAACATTATATTCAGACAAGCAGAAATTCTATTAGCTGTTTATACCTTTTATAATTATTTTAAAGAATATCAATCAAATTTAAACTGGTTTTTGTATTAAAAATTTCAGTTGAGATCACAAAATTAATCCTCTTTTTTAATCAGACCAATAAGCAACATATTTTGAATTCCTAATTATTTCAGAGAAAACAAAATTTTCTCAAAAATAAATAAAAAAAAATTTTACTTTTAAGGCATTTAGCTATCATAATTATACAATGTTTCAAAATTTAATCCAAATCTTAAACTCTTAGCTGGCAAGTTAAATTTTCAGCATTTCTTAATCAGTAACATTTTTAAGAATAAACTTCAAAAATGCAAGACATAATCAACCAACAAATTTAATACTGTCCTCTAGATTTTGTACGATGCATACTCAGATCTCATTTAATTCAGTATTATGTCACTTCAAGATACCTAGGTATAAACTCCAAGGTCTTAAATTTCCCAGCAGCTTTGGAAAACCACACTTGAGGCTGTCAAGGCAGGCCTGGCCCAGCCTTTGATTTTAAAACGACCATAATTTTTTCCTCTGGGGAAGGTCAAGAAACAAGGTTGTAGCTACATTGTTTCCTGCCCCTTCCTTGCTGGTGTGAAGTTTCAAAATTGGCCTGGGGGAGGAAAGGGGGGGGCTGTTTTCCCTGGAAGAACAGGTTTAGCCTACCCTGGACCAATCAGATGTAAATTGACCACATTCTTTAAGAATTTGCTACAGGCGGGAAGCAGCCCCTTTCTCCATCAGAAAGGCGTGGCTAGCCTTTTTAATTAACAAAGGGCTGGTTTTTTACCGGACTACTTAGATTTTTAAAATTAAGAAATTTTTAATAATTCTTGGGATTCGAATTCAATTATTTTAAGGCATTTACTTTAGCAAATGTTTGTAACAGAGACAATTTTACTGATTTTTCTTTTAAAGGTCTTAAAGTTAGCTTTGGAATAGGCTTAATTAACATTATTATGGAAAAATACTAATCTTGTTGCTAGAATTTCTACCCTGGGTCAAATTCGCCATTTTCCTTAGGAAATAAACAGTCTTGGGTTTTATTCTGCTCATTTTCAAAGAGATTCCAGCTCAAAACTCTATCTAAATGCCCAAAATTGGAACATTAGTTCCAAGCCAAGTTTTCTCTTTACATGTGAACAGAAATCCCAGAGGCATTTTTTAAATTTTGTAAAACTTTTCAATTAAGAGAAGGAGACTTTAAATTAGAATACTGAGGAGGGGGCATCCATATTAGATCGCCATGTGCACCCTTTTCCTTTCCACCACATCCTGCTTTGGGGGAAGTTTCAGGAAATGACTCAGATGGCGAATTTTCCCCAAAGTCATGCTTAATAGAAAAACAGATTTAAAAATTTTTTTTTTCCTTTTTCGCTTTCCAAAGTAATAGCTAGCACCCAAGGTGACCTTGGCTAGACTTTGCACTTCCTGACATGTTCTCAGGTAATTCTTAAACAGAACATTAAGTAATCTCATTGCGGGAGAACTTATTGCTCTGCGCTCTCCTGCCACCTTTGAATCTCTCTGAACCAGAGAGAGATTCGGCAGCGGGGTTTCATTTATTACAGATATATTCCAAATACAAATTAAGATAAAACATATTAAGATGACCATGGCACTATTTTTTTCAGCCTGATCTAAAAGAGTACCTTTTTCAAGAAAAACAAAGGTTATGTTCCATAATAACACACAAAGAACTGTAAAAGATTACCTTCTAAAATTTTAATACTTTAAACATGCAAATCAAAAGTCTATAATAAAATTTCTTAAGTTTTTTAAAAGCCAAATATACCTTTTTAAAGCCAAATCCTGCCCCGTTTGTTAGCCTGGTTAAGAAAATGTTCCCAGTTTACTTACAGACCCGGGCTTCTGTAGTTGATCCTGGGCTTTGCGTGCGGTAGGATTCCCCTCACCTTTTTCCTGTGAGTTTTCCACACCTTTTTGGTGAAAACTTCCTTTTCTCGCTCCAGCGAGACCTGCACTTCCAGGTCGGGTGCCAGATGTTGAGTGTTTCCTTCCACGACCCGCGTGGAGTAGGGTTCGGTACCTGAAAGAGGAGCCGTACAACAAATGAGAGAAAAAGACACAAGATAATTTTGCAATATTGGGAGACCAGGCTGCAAGTCCCGAAGGACTTCCTCCCTGTGCTCAGGCCTCACCAAGCTTTTATTGATCTAGGATGCACCCATAGCATAGCCCTTAGGCAGGCGACCCCCTGCAACAGGCAGACTAGCCCATCAGCAAGGATTTACATAATAATAAATGGGGGAGTAGTTTCAGCTACCACTGTCTGGACAAACAGAGGTGGCGCCTAGCTCCGAGCTTTGCTAGGGCTTCAAAGGCACCCAGCCTTCGGGGGGTTTCGGGGAGTTCTCTGTCTATGCTTATTAGATAGTGAAGGCAATAAACAGTTTCCCACACTAAAACCTACCCTCCTCAGGCTATTCAAAAAAATTCAAGAGGAAGGAACTCTTCCAACCACTTTCTATGAAGCCACCATTACCCTAATTCCTAAACCAGATAAAGATACTACAAAGAAAGAGATTTACAGGCCAGTATCTCTGATGAATAGAGATGTTAAAATCCTCAAAAAAATATTAGGAAATCGCATCCAGCAATACATCATGACCAAGTGGGATTAATTCTGAGCATGCAAGACTCCTACAGTATATGCAAATCAATAAACATGATACATCACATGAACAAATTGAAAGACAAAAATCACATGATCATATCAATTGATGCAGGAAAAGCATTCAACAAAATTTAACACACTTTTATGATAAAAATTATCAGCAAAGTGGGAATAGTGGGATCATACCTCAAAAAAGTAAAAGCCTTATATGACAAACCTATAGCCAACTCAATGGGCAAATACTAAAACTATTCCCCCCAAGAACAGGAACAAGACAGGGCTGCCCACTTTCACCACTCCTTAGTTAAACATAGTATTGGAAGTGCTAGCTATAGCAATGAGACAAGAAGGAGAAATAAAAGGTATCCAAATTGGAAAAGAAGTAAAATTGGCATTATTCACGGATGAAATAAAATTGTACGTAGAAAATTCTAAAACTGATAGATTTAATAAATGAATTCAGCAAGGTAGCAGGATAAAAAATCATCACCCAGAAATCTATGGCATTTTTATATACCAATAATGAACTCTCAGAAGGAGAAACTAAAAACAAAACAAAACAAAAAAACACAAAACATCCTTTTACCATTGCAACAAATAAATTAGGATACATAGGAATAAACTTAACTAAGGAGGTAAAAGATCTGTGCTCAGAAAACTTCAGGACATTGAAAAAAGAGGTAGAGGAAGATGTAACCAAGTGGAAGAATATACCATGTTCATGGATTGGTACAATCAACATCATGAAAGGTCCATACTACCCAGGACAATCTATAGGTTCAATACAATCCCCATTAAAATACCAACAGCATGTTTCGCAGACCTAGAACAATCTCTCCAAAAAACTATGAAGAATAAAAAAAGACCCTGAATAACCACAGCAATCTTGAGAAAGAAAAAGAAATTTGAAGGGATCACAATACCAGATATCAAGTTATATTACAAAGCCACTGTTCTCAAAATAGTCTGCTACTGGAACAAAAACAGACATATAGACAAATGGAAAAGAACAACAAACCCAGAAATCGACCCAGGCCACTATTCTCAATTAATATTTGACAAAGAAGGCAAGGACATACAATGGAGTCAAGACAGTCTCTTCAATAAATGGTGTTGGGAAAATTGGACAGACACATGCTAAATAATGAAACTAGATAAAATGGATAAAAGACTTAAATGTAAGATGGGATACCACAAAAATCTTAGAAGAATTCATAGGCAACAAATTAACTCATAGCAATATATTTGGTACATCTCCTAGGGCAAGGGAAATGAAGGAGAAAATAAACAAATGGGACTACATCAAAATAAAATGCTTCTTCACAGCAAAAAATTCATCAAAAAATGAAAAGGGAGCCCACTGTTTGGGAGAACATATTTGGCAATGATACATCTGATAAAATGTTAATATCCAATATATAAGGAACTCATACTACTTAACAGAAGGAAGACAAGCAATCGAATAAAAAAAAATGGGCAAAGGCCCTAAATAGACATTTCTCCAATGGGAATATATGGATGGCCAAGAGGCATATGAAAACGTGTTCAAACTCAGTAATCATCCAAAAGATGTAATGAAAACGATAATGAGGTACCATCTCATACCTGTCAGAATGGCTGTCATCAACAAATGACAAATGCTGGTGAGGATGTGAAGAAAAGGGAACTCTCATACACTGCTGGTGTGAATGCGTACTTGTGCAGCTTTTGTGGAAAACAGTATGAAGTTTCCTCAAAAAATTAAGCATGGAACTCCCATTTGACCCAGTAATGCCAATACTAGGAATATATACCAAAAAAATCAGAAACACCAAACAGAAAGAATATATGAATCCCCATGTTCATAGCGGTACAATTTTAAAGCTAAGATTTGGAAATAGCCTAAGTGCCCATCAGCAGATGAATGGATTAAAAAACTGTGGTACTTCTACACAATGGAATTCTACGCTGCTGTAAAAAAGAAGGAATTCTTACCATTTGCAACAGCATGGATGGACCTGGAGAGCATTATGCTAAGCAAAATAAACCAGGTAGAGAAAGATAAGTATCACATGTTCTCACTCATTTGTGGAGTATAATGAACAACATAAACTGATGAACAGAAATATATCCAGAGACAAATAAGCATTGAAGAGACTGTCAAACCTCAGAGGGAATGCACCGGAGGCTGGGAGCAGGCCTGGTGGGTGGGTAAGAGATCAACCAAAGAGCTAGTATGCATATAAGCATAATTAATAGGCACAGATAACAGGGGTGGGCTGGAAGACGACAATGGGGAATAAAGGGGACATATGTAATACTTTCAATAATAAGAATTAAAAAAAAGAAGAATCACAAATTAGCAGATACATAATAGTTATGGGGATATAAAATATAGCATAGGAAATACATTCATTAACATTACAATAACTATGTATGGTGTTAGATGGTACCAGATTTATCAGGATGATCATTTTTTAACTTATATAAATGTCCAATCACTGAGTTGTGCACCTGAAACTATACTGTACCACAAATCTAATTAAAAAAATAAAATAAAATTTAAAAAGAAGACATATCAATTCAATACCTTGAAAATGATACTACTAAGTTTTAGGGTCCAAATCTTAGAGTTCCTAAGGAGGAACTCACAGGTCCAAAAGGGGTAAATAATTATGAATTTATTAGGTCATCTGGAAAACCAGATGGGCTGAACCCCCAAATGGTACAAGCACCCAGGGACTGGGAGTCAGGCATTTTAAAGGACTCTAGGCAGACTTTTTCTGGGCTGAGAATTATCTGGACAGGTCTGGATCCTGAGACAGTCTTAAAAGGAAGGATAATGGTCTTTGCAAGTGGAATGTGGTCTAAGTGAAAGGTAATGTGGGTTGTGAACTGGTCTACAGGTTAGTTCTCAGGGGAGGGGGTATCAATTCAATTATTTGGTCAGAGCTAACACTAAGAACATTTGTGTAGTATATGTAGTCTCATCCAGTGAAGAGAATAAAGTTATTTAATAATTTTCTGTAGTTTTTATTCTGAATTTACAATATATCCCAATCTGTCTTCTGTCAGCTATTAATATCTATTATTGCAATTATTTCTAATATCTCTGGGACAAAGAAGCAAATTAACCACAAAAGGGCAATCCTATCTAATAAAAGAGAAACATGGTAATTAGCCATAAGTCCGCTACCCTTCCCATTGGCTAATCAGGGTGATATGCAAATTAACTGCCAGCCATGACGGCGGCCGGCAACCAGGCAGCTTGAAACTAACATGAGGCTTGCTTGCTTCAGTGACGGAGGAATCCAATGTTCCCCCCCTGCCTTGTCGGCCTCTGAACTTGCAGTTTGAAACATTGTTACAAAAATAGAAGCTAAACAAAACCCCAGAAACCTCCTTTCAGCGAGCCAGGATCTCAGAGCTGGAGTTGATACAGAGTTTCGATTATAGAACCCAAACAAACCAGATACCTTCTTTCAGCAGCAGAGGTCTCAGAGCTGTAGCCAGAGCTAAAGCTGGCTCAGAATATAAAAAAAAAGAAAAAAAGGAGCGGTTGGGAGCTTCAGTCACCTGCCAGCCTGAAAAGAGCCCTCAGCCCCTCACCCAGACTGGCCAGGTACCCCAGTGGGGACCTCCACCCTGAAGGGTGTGTGACCAGCTTCAAACAGCCATCACCCCCTCATCCAGGCTGCCCAGACACCCAAGCGGAAACCCCACCCTGATCCAGGACACCCTTCAGGGCAAACCAGCAGGCCCCCACCCATGCACCAGGCCTCTATCCTATATAGTAAATGGGTAATATGCCTCTCAGCACCGGGATCAGCAGAGCCGAGAGGCCTCCCGGCACCGGGATCAGCATGACGGCGTCAGCACCCAAACCCCCTAATTGCCCTGCAGCTCTGTGTGTGACAGGGGGTGGGGCCACAACCTCCCTATCCACCCTGCTCTGTTTGTGACAGGGGAAGGCGCCCCAACCCCCTGATCAGCCCTGCTCTGTGCCTGATAGTGGGGAGCTCCCTGATCACCCTGAGGCTCTGTGTGTGACAGGGTGAGGTGCCCCAACCCCCTGATCGGCCCTGCTCTGTGTGTGACAAGGTGCGGCACCCCAACCCTCCCTCCCCCAGGGGCCCTGCTCTGTGTGTGCTGGGGTAGAGCCATAACCTCTCCATCGGCCCTGCCTTGAGTGTGACAGTGGCGGTGCCCCAACCCCCTGATTGGCCCTGCTCTGTGGGTGATAGAGGGTGGTGCCCCAACCCCCTGATCTGCCCTGCTCTGTGTGTGACAGGGGGTGGTGCCCCAACTCCCCTATTGGCCCTACTCTGTGAGTGACAGGGGGGAGCTCCTCCACTCCCTGATCAGCCCTGCTCTGTGCATGACAGGGGGGAGCTCCCCAGCCCCCTGATTGACCCTCATCTGTGTGTGACAGGGTACGGAGCCCCAACCCCCTGATTGGCCCTGCTCTGTGCATGACAGGGGGTGGCACCGCCACCTCCCCATTGACCCTGCCTTGAGTGTGACAGGGGCGGTGCCCCAACCCCTCAATCGGCCCTACCCTGAGTGTGACTGAGGGTGGCATCGCAACCTCCCAATCCGCCCTGCTCTGTGCATGACAGTGGGCGGCACCCCAACACCCCAATCGGCCCTGCTCTGAGCCAGACCAGGGGCTGCACCTAGGGATTGGGCCTGCCCTCTGCCACCCGGGAGCAGGCCTAAGCCAGCAGGTCGTTATCTCCTGAGGGGTCCCAGACTGCGAGAGGGCACAGGCCGGGCTGAGGGACCTCCCCCCGCGAGTGCACAAATTTTTGTGCACCTGGCCTCTAGTCCTATATAATAAAACCCTAATATGCAAATCTACCAAATGGCTGAATGATCAGGGGAATGACCAGTCGCTATGGCACACATTGACCACCAGGGGGCCGACGTTCAATTCAGAAGCTGCCCCCTGGTGATCAGTGTGCTCCCAAAGGGGAAGTGCCACTCAATCAGAAGCCAGGCTCATGGCAAGGTGTGAGTGGTCCCAGACTGCGAGAGCCCCAGACTGCGAGAGGGATGTCTGCCTAAGCTGGCAGGTGGACATCCTCTGAGGGGTCCTGGACTGCAAGAGGGCACAGATCAGGCTAAGGGACCACCCCCCCAGTGCACAAATTTCATACACTAGGCCTCTAGTTATATATATATATATATATATATATATATATATATATATATTTCTAATTTATAGGAGTAATTGAAGTATTAATTTAAAAATAAATCACTCACATTATTTACAGTTATCAGGACCTGTGTTCAAAAACAATAATAACTTCAAGGTGTTTTTTTTCCCCTAAATTTAAATCTTTAAATCAAAGTTAAAGTTGAACTAAGTACAAATCCTAATTTGAAGAACTTTCTATTTTTATTCCTATTAGAACAGGATGTGATGACAAGTTACACCTTCAGGGTTCTGACTTCTCATATCTGTCCTTGCTAACAACTGCTTGGTTTAATTTGATTCAGATATTTGAGTTTTGGCGTTTTACTTGATACATAGCTAAATAATAATATAATGTAATTTCCTTGAAAATATAATAAAGTTTAACTAGTGAACTTATAAGACAGAAAGATTCTAAGTTGGCATACAGGTTTCTTGCAAGATATTTAATGCAATACTTCAAAAATTTATTGGAAAGGAAATAACAACCAAGGTACATAAAATGTGATTTTTGAAATTTCATGTATTCTCTGAGGATCAATTATTCTTTTACTTTCTGTCATTTTAGTAACTGATTTTAAAAATTGAAACTCTATATTATACGTGAAAAGTTGTATTTCAAAACAGTATACTTCTACAAGTTTTTATTTATTTATTTACTGAATACTCAATTATCTTTCTTTATGAGAGGTTTCTAGCTGCAACTACCTGGTCAAAATAGAACTGGTTGCTTTAATAAATTAACTTAAACAACTAGTAAATGCAAAGAACATAGTTATTGTGGAGGTAACCTAAGTACTTTGAGAACCATAATTTGCTTTGTAAATATAAGGTGTTGCTATTATGACTCAATACAATATTAAGAAATACAACATTTGTTTTTATTCAGGTACTTTAGAAGTTTGGTTTATATATAAAATTTTAATATTCACATTTTATTTTATTTTAATAACATCTTAATAATTATTTGGGAATTTTTTTATAAATGTGTCCTATTTAATAGGCAGTGACCTTCAGAAGTTATGACAATACAGTCATGCTGATGGGATAACTAGTCCCAGGAATGATTTATCTTTACTATGGACCCTAAGCCTGAGTTTGTGGAAAATGTTTAATGCACATGTAATGTAACTAGCATTTTTCTTTTACTGTGAGAAAGAGAATATTTGCATGAAATATATGGTTTTAAATATACTCAAGATGAATAATGGAGAATATTTTATTAGACTTATTAGTTAATATTGCAACCAAAAATGTTTCATATTCTTGCTGAATAATTGTAATGAATAAGAAATACAATTTAAAAAAACTTGTCATTTATGTGAGGGAAAATGGGTAAAACTAGCTGCTATTTATTTTCTCATACCACTGTTATGGGTTCACTCAGCGAGATAGGCCACTGACTCAGAATTTAAATTTAAGAGCCTTTATTAAGCTGGCCAGCTGACTACAGTTACAGCACCCTGCCGAAGCAGAGGGCTGAACTGCAGCCCAGACTACAGGAATTAGAGCATTTTTATTTGCAAAAACCACAAAGTTACAAAACCGTAGTTCCCGACACAGTATAGTATCAGTACCTTCCTATCTATGTGTTTTAGGAACAGAGAATACAGCATATTGAGAAGGGGCCATGAGACCATATCTCAAGGCCTGGCCTGATGTCAGTACCTTCCTATCTATGTGTTTTAGGAACAGACAGCACAGCATGACCCGTCTGGCCAAAGCGCCAGATATGCAGCCCAGCACACCACCTCGATGTGATCACCAATCCAGAGGTTTTCCATACATCATTGTTTTGGGTTTTTATGTAGTTTACCTTATGTTGGGGCATGAACAATTAAATCATTGGTCATTGTGATGAATTCAATCTCCAGCCCATACTTTTTTCCCTGGAACATGAGGATGTTGTGGTCTCAAGAAAGCCTTCAGCTTCCATATTCCATTCGATGCAGTGTACAGCTAATTTGCCTACAAACGTCAGGTGGTTGTAATAATCTGGCCACTCATAATAAATGTATCCCACGTTCAAAGGCTGTTAAATTGCGCTGTTTACCCATATCTTCAGGAAAAAAAACACTTTTGTCGTGGTAAACAACCTGCTTCCCTATTTATAATGGTCTGGCCCTCTAGCAACTTCAGTGCAGAATTATAGCTAATTTGCCTACAAACGTCAGGTGGTTATAATAATCTGGCCACTCAATATAGTGGGGCCTTGACTTACAAGTGTCCCGACTAATGAGTTTTTTGAGATACCAGCTATCTCTCGGCCGATTTTTTGCATTGAGTTGATAGAGTAATTTGAGTTAATGAGCTCCTTAACAAGCTCCTTAATGAGTTCGGTCTTGGAACGAATTAAACTCGTAAGTCAAGGCCCACTGTTTATATAACCTTGGACCTACAGCTTTATCTCAGACAATTTGGGGGAAAGGTATTCTTTATAGACTAATTGGCAAAACCAATTTTCACTGTAAGCAATCAGCCAAATGTGACTATAATGTCATTGAAAGAACAACATCTGTAATAATTTTGATGCCAGAATTTATGGGCCAGATTTTCCAGACACAAGTTGGAATGAGGTTCTTATAATACCTTCAGAAAATGAGTTTTCTAAGACTCACATGGGAGGATGGTATATGGAAGGTTTTATTGGCTTGGAGTTACATTTCTTGGGTTATAATGTCTTATTTCCCCCAAGCCAGTCCTGAAAGAGGGGCAGCTGGTATTTCAGCAGAGCCAGAAGCAGGTCCAGTGTCCAGAGTTTTCATTCCATATTGTAGCTGGGTGAAGTTGAGTATCCAAGCTAATTAAAGTACATTAGTCTATGTGTGGAGTCCAACATGACCGTGCACCATGTGGGCACTGGGAAGTACATCTCTGTCATAGGAGTCCCAAGAGTCAGTGGCAACATCTATTCTGACCACTGACTCACTCGCAGGTGTGACTGCCAGGCAAGCAGCTGAACACCTTCCCACATCACTCAGACAGACCTCATGGAACTCTGGAGGCAAGAGAGCTTGGCTCCTTTATCTAGAAGTTTATATATTTAGATTTCACTTGCTTTCAGTGGCCACGCCCATCCTGGTCACTGACTGTTTTTCAGGTGTGACTGATGAGCAATTAGCCTCTCCCATCACTCAGACCTTACTGGGCATGTGTCTACACCAGTGGTGGGCAAACTGCGGCTCGTGAGCCACATGCGGCTCTTTGGCCCCTTGAGTGTGGCTCTTCCACAAAATGCCGACTTCTGCGCATAGGCCACGAAGTTTCAATCGCACTGTACATGCGTGCCCGCACGTGGTATTTTGTGGAAGAGTCACACTCAAGGGGCCAAAGAGCCACATGTGGCTCGAGAGCCGCAGTTTGCCAACCACTGGTCTACACTGTCTTTATCTGTACGCCCATCAATCAGTGGGGTACAGACTTGGAGAAAGTTAAATGTAGCTTTATGGCATAGCTGTATAAAGGGCATGCTTTCATTTTTCTCCTTTTCTGTTAAATAATAAGCAGGTTATTACAATGGCATCACTGTCAACAATGAAGATACATTTTTAAAAAAGTACAATTTGATTTTTCAATTTGAACACACCTTAATATTTATCAGTAACCATCTCCTTTTTAAAGATTGATAGGTAGGTATATAGATAAATAGATGATTGATAGAGTGGTTGATTGATTAATTAATTGAGACAGGTTTTGTGTTGTTGGTTTTGTTTTTTGTCTTTGCTTAGGTAAAATAATATAAAAATTTCTTACAGATTTATTTAATTTACTATCAAAAAATTTTTTTTTCAGACCCAGCTGGTGTTGCTCAGTTGGTTGAGCATTGTCTCATGCACCAAGAGGTCACAGGTTCAATTCCCATTCAGGGCACATGCCTGGGTTGAGGGCTCGATCACCAGCAGGAGGCAGTCTATCCATGTTTCTCTCCCTCCCTCTCCATTCCTAACTCTAAAATAAATCAATAAAAACATACTTAAATTTTGCTCTCAGAAATTTTACATGTTCACATATTTTCTTTGTGTGATTACACATTTTTACAGTTTAATATAACATAATAACATTCTAGATAGAAGAAATAAATGCCTTTTGTTAGGTTGAAGATTGGTGCTTGTGACCAGGTAGCTGGGAAAAGAGAAACAGCAACTTTTCTATTAGGTCAATATTTGGAAAACATATGTATCTATGGAAATTAAAAATATCTCAGTTTATCTTCCAGATACTTTATGACACATTAAAATTTGAAAATTTTGTCTTTAGGGTGTGTATACTTGGGAATGTAAGTGCTGAGGCATGAGCTATTTGGAACTTCTATTTTGCCAAGGTAATTAATCATATCTTGTTTTTTAGAGAAGATAAACCAATTTCTATTTCCAGAACTCCCTTGGCTCTATTCATTTGGTAATAATTTTAAATATGGTTGTACATGTATTATTGCACAGTATTTTTAACTTCCTGAAAACGGTCAGAGGATTATCTTTACATACTATTGCTTTTCAGATTTTCTTGTCTGTGTATGTCTT
This sequence comes from Myotis pilosus, assembly GCA_036010255.1. Classification (NCBI taxonomy): domain Eukaryota; kingdom Metazoa; phylum Chordata; class Mammalia; order Chiroptera; family Vespertilionidae; genus Myotis; species Myotis pilosus. The sequence goes on from JASKON010000009.1 coordinate 28,804,717, forward strand.
CTTTACCTACTTTCAACTAGGTCAGGGGTGGGCAACCCCTGGCACGCGTGCCAAACATGGCACGCCAGTAACTTTTGCTGCCACGCGAATCCCTCTCTTATAATCTTCCATTTACAATTTTTGTGAACATTTGAATGACTTAAATGTTAAATTACAAGGAATTAGCAAGACACTTGATGTTATGTTTGGTTACATAAAGGCTTTTGAAAAGAAACTGGAAGTCTTTAAGAGGGATGTGGATAGTGAGAGATTTAGATATTTCCCAAACCTCAAGAGGCACATCAAAGACCTCCCAAAAGATGACAGAACACACTGTAAAAGCTTTCAAAAGCTGTTTTTAAACATCATCAAGTCAACTATTGAGCAGTTCTCAAGATTTGTGAAATTCAGAGAACTGGAAGAGACAGCAAAATTCATGAGGTTTCCAGACAGCATGAAATTGGAGGAACTAAACTTACAAATGTTTTCATGGATAGATATGACTGACTTTGAAATGCAGTTGCTTGAATTTCAGAGTAGCTCAATTTGGAAGCAGAAATTTATTGACCTTAGAGTTGATTTGGAAAACATTGAAATAAAGCGATTAGAGACAGGAGTACCAGAGAGAAGTGTCAAAAATGAACTATTGATGACTTGGAATGCCATTCCAGAAAATTTTTTTCTGTTTAAAAAACTTTGCAACAGTGTTACTCTCCATGTTTTCATCCACATACACTTGTGAATCTTTGTTCTCAGTGATGAATTTTGTTGTCTCATAATAGGAGTAGCCTGACGGATGAAAGCAGTAGCTCATGCATATCTCTGAAGGTCACAAAATATAAACCTGATATAAAATCTCTGTCATCAGTGATGCAGCAGCAAAAGTCCCACTGATAATATCAAATGGAGTCATAAAGTTTTCTGTCGGACTATCAGTGTACATGTATACATTAAAAAATAAATGTATTTTTCATCATCACATACTGTGTTTTTGTCGCTCGAATGAATTTTATTATTTCTTCAAGGTTCTTCACATATGTACACCTTAAGAGATATCAAGTAGGTGTAACATGTTCTCAAAAATTTAAGGTTGGCACGCAGAAGAATTTTGAGTCAGAGATTTTGCTGGTTTTGGCATGCACTCACAAAAAGGTTGCCCACCCTTGAACTAGGTTATTTGACATATTCTTGTTTATATGTATGAAGGTCTTAATACATTACTAATTATTTATTGATTTTATGCTTTGTAAAATCCATTTCAAGAGCAAAAACTCTATGATCTAATTTGATAATTGAAAGTCCATAAATTTAATGTAGATACATTTATTAATACTAGTACTTACCAATTTTCCCTCAAGTTTTTTGTGTATCTTACAGATAAGAATATCAACATTTATTTATGTTTTTAAATTTTAAAAAAATGTTTTTCTTATATATATTAATTATATTGGAAATCCACGTATGCATATGGTGTAAGGGATACAATATGTTGCTTATTTTTTGACCAGTGGATAAAAGTATTTTTTCATGACTATTGGCTGAGTAACCAATTGATTTATATTGCTACCTCTGTGACATATCTAGTGTTCATCTTTATACAAATCTATTTTTTGACTCCCTAACATTTAACTGGACTTCTATCCTTGTACCCATAAAACTCAGCCTTACTTGCAGTTGTTTTGTAATAAATCATAGTATCTTTTTATAAAATTCATTAATGGTGAAAGTTTTACATATGTCTTCTTTTTCCCTCCTTGACCTCTCCCAGCTCAATCCCACCCCGCAGCACAAGTCCCCAACCCTATTGTCTTTGTCTAGTGGTCATGATCATATGCATGGATTCAAGTCCTTTGGCTGATCTCTTACTCCCCCCAACCCTCACCTGCCTTCCCTCTGAGGTTGTACGCTCTGTTTGATGCTTCTATGTCTCTGGATATATTTTTGTTCATCAATTTATGTTGTTCATTATACCACAAATGAGTGAGATCATGTGATACTTATCTTTCTCTGCCTGGCTTATTTTGTTTAGCATAATGCTCTCCAAGTCCATCCATACTGTTGCAAATGGTAAGAAGTCTTTCTTTTTTACAGAAAAGTAATATTCCAGTGTGTAGATGTACCATCGTTCTTTAATCCACTCATTTACTGATGGGCACTTAGGCTGTTTTCAACTCTTAGATATGGTAAATTGTGCTGTATGAACATAGGGGTGCATATATCCTTTCTGATTGGTGTTTCTGATTTTTTTTTTTTGGGTATATATTCCTAGAAATGTCATTACTGGGTCAAATGGGAGTTCCACTTTTAACTTTTTAAGGAAACTCCATATTTTTCTCCACAGTGGCTTCACCAGTCTGCATTCCCACCAGCAAAGTATGAGGGTTCCTTTTTCTCCACATCCTAGCCAGCACTTGTCATTTCTTGATTTGTTGATGATAACCATTCTGGCAGGTGTGAGATGGTATCTAATTGTTGTTTTGATTTGCATCTCTCAGAAGATTAGTGACTTTGAGCATGTTTTTACGTGTTCTTGGCCTTCTGTATGTCTACTTTAGAAAAGTGTTTATTTAGGTTCTTTACCAATTTTTTTAATTAGATTGTTTATCTTCCTTTTCTCAAGTTGTGTGAGTAACATACAAATTTTGGAGATTAACCCCTTATTGGATTTAACATTGGCAAATATGTTCTCCCATGTAGTGGGCTCTCTTGTTGTTTTGTTGGTGGTTTCTCATGCTATGCAGAGGCTTTTTTATTTTAATGTAGTCCCATTTGTTTATTTTCTCCTTTGTTTCCCTTGCCCTAGGAGATGTATCAGTAAAGATGTCGTTATGAGATATATCTGCTATTTTGTTGCCTATGGATTCTTCCAAGATTTTTATAGTTCTCCAACTTACATTTATGTCTTTTATTCATTTTGAGTTTATTTTTATGTATGGTGTAAGTTGTGGTCTAGTTTCATTTTTTTTGCATTTATCTATCTAATTTTCTCAACACCATTTATTGAAGAGGCTGTCTTGACTCCATTGTATGCTCTTGCCTCCTTTGCCAAATATTAATTGAGCATATAGCTTGGGTTGATTTCTGGGTTCTCTGTTCTATTCCATTGGTCTATATGTCAATTATTGTGCCAGTATCAGACAACTATGAGAACAGTTAGTTTGTAATGTAGCTTGAAATGTGTGATTGTAATCCCTCCAACTTTGTGTTTTCTCAGGATTGCTGTGTCTATTCAGGGTCATTTTATATTCCATATAAATTTTTAGAGAGTTTGTTCTAGGTCTGTGAAACATGCCATTGGTATTTTAATGGGGTTTGCATTGAATCCAGATAGCTTTGGGTAGTATGGACATTTTGATGATGTTGATTCTACCAATCCATGAACACGGAATATTATTCCACTTGTTTGTATCTTCTTCTATCTATTTTTTTCATTGTCCTGAATCTTTCTGTGTATAGGTCTTTTACCTCCTTAGTTAAATTTATCCCCAGGTATCTTAATTTTTTTGTTGCAATTGTACATGGGATTTTTTCTTTTAGTTACTCGATCTGTGAGTTCATTATTGGTGAATAAAAATGCCAAGATTGCTGGGTGTTGATTTTGTATTCTGCTATGTTTCTTAATTCATTTATTAATTCTAGTAGTTTCTTTATAGAGTCTTTAGTGTTTTCTATGTTCAATATCATGCCATCTGGGAATAAAGACAGTTTTACTTCTTCTTTTCCAATTTGGATGCCTTTTATTTCTTCTTCTTGTCTGATTTGCTATGGCTAGCCCTTGCAATACAATTTTGAACAGGAGTGGTGACAGTTGGCATCCCTGTCTTGTTCCTGTTCTTAAGGGAAATGATTTTAGTATTTGTCCATGGAGTACGATATTGGCTATAGGTTTGTCATTTAATGCTTTCATTATGTAAAGGTATGATAACTTTATTCCTACTTTGCTGAGGATTTTTATCAAAAAAGTGTGTTGGATTTTGTCAAATGCTTTTTCTGCATCAATTGATATGATCATGTGGTTTTTTGTCTCTCAATTTGTTTATGTGATTTATCACATTTATTGATTTACAAATATTGTACCAGTCTTGCATCCCCAGAATAAATCCCTCTTGGTCATAGTGTATGATCTTTTTAATGTATTGCTGGATGTGATTTGCTAATATTTTTTTGAGGAATCTAGCATCTCTGTTCATCAGAGATATTGGTCTGTAATTCTCTTTATTATGTCTTTATCTGGTTTTCGGATTGAGGTAATGCTGGCTTCATAGATAAAGCTTGGAAGTGTCCTTCCTCTTGAGTTTTTTGGAATAATCTGAGTAGAATTGGTGTTAGCTCTTCTTTAAATGTTTGGTAAAACTAATCTGTGAAGCTGTCCAGACCAGGGCTATTGTTTGCTGGAAGTTTTTTGAGTACTGTTTCAATTTCTTCAGTTGTTATCATCCTATTCAGGTTTTCTAATTCTTCCTGATTCAGTTTTGAAATATTGTATTGTTCTAGAAATATGTCCATTTCATCTAAGTTGTCAGTTTGTTGGAAAAGAGTTGTCCATAATGTTTTTTCATAATCCTTTATATTTCTGTGGGGCCAGTTGTTACTTCACTTCTTTCATTTTTTATTTTGTTTATTTGGGTCCTCTCTCTTTGCTTCTTGGTGAGCCTGGTTAGATGTTCATCAGTCTTTTTATCCACTCAGAGAACCAGCTCATGGTTTCATTGTTCTTTTTTTTTTTTTTTTTTTGCTTCTATGTCATTTATTTCTGCTATGATCTTTATTATTTCCTTCAATCTACTTACTCTGGTCTCTTTGTGTTTCTCTCCTTTTAGTTGTTTAAGTTGTCGGGTTAGATAACTTATTATGAATTTTTCTTGTTTTTTGAGGTAGGCCTGTAGTGCTAAACTCTTTCCTCTCAGAACTGCTTTTGTTGTGTCCCATAGATTTTGGATTGTTTTGTTTTTCATTTGTTTCCCAATTTTTTTTTTAATTTCTTCCTTTATCTCTTTTGTAACCCATTCAGTGTTTATTAGCATCCTATTTAGCCTCCATGTGTTTGAATTTTTTGAGTGTTTTCATTGTAGTTTATTTCTAATTTTATGCCATTGTTACCTGAGAAGATTCTTGATATGATTTCAATGTGGTTGAATTTGTACAGACTTAGCCTGTGTCATAATATGTTGTGTATCTTTGTAAATGCCCATGTGTGCTTGAGAAGAATGTGTATTCTGTGGCTTTGTGGTTAAAAGGTCTGAAGATGTCAATTAATTCCATCTGATCAGTGATTCCTGTATGATTGTTGTTTCTTTGCTTATTTTTTTGTCTAGAGGACTTATCCAGTGGTGTCAATTGTGTATTGAAGTCCCTTACTTTGTATTGCTGTAATCTTTCCCTTGATACCTTCCAGAAGTTTTTTAATGTATTTTGGTGCTCCTGTATTGAGTGCATATAACTTTACCCAGCAAGAGTTATATCCTCTTGTTGAATAGCTCTTTAGTTTTATGAAGTGGCCCTCCTTATCTCTTATTATGGCCTTCATTATGAGGTCAATTCTTTTTCAGATGTAAGTATTGCTAGCTCAGCTTTTCTTTTGCCTGAATTTTTTTCCCATACTTTACTTTTAGTCTGTGTGAGTCCTTTGTTCGGACATGTGTCCTTTGTAGAAAGTATATACATGGAACGTGTTTTCTTACACTTTCAGTTACCCTATGTCATTTGATTGGAGCATTTAAACCATTTATGTTTAAAGTTATTATTGATAGGTACTAGTTTGTTGCCATTTTTATTCTTTATGCCTCTGTTCCCTCTTCTCTTTCTATTGCTTCTTTTTACAGCAGTTCCTTTACCATTTCTTGCATTGCTGGTTTTTTGGTAATAAACTGCCTTAACCTTTTTTTGTCTGTGAAGCTCCTGATGTCCTCTTCAATTTTGTGTAATAATCTTGCTGGATAGAGTATTCTTCTATTCCCTTATTTCTATTCATTTCTGGCCTGATGTGTTTATGTTGAGAAATCAGTTAATAGTCTAATAGGAGATCCCTTGTAGGTAACTTTCTCTCTCTGGCAGCCTTTAAGATTATTGCTTTGTCATTGATGTTTGCCAATTTAATTATGATGTGTCTTGATGTCCGTCTTTTTTGTGTTCATCTTGCTTTGGGCTCTGTGTGCTTCTTGGACTTGTGTAACTTTTTCTTCCCAAAGTCAGGGATATTTTCTGTCATTATTTCTTCAAACATGTTTGCTATTCCTCACTCAGTTTCCTCTCCTTCTGGCACCCCTATTATGCAGAGGTTTTTTGATTTCATATTCTCCCAAAGTTCCCTTAGACTCTCCTGCTTTTAAAGTTTTTTTATTTTTTTTCCCCAGTTGCTGCTCTGCTTGGGTGTTCTCTACCTTGTCTTCAAACTCACTTATTCAGTCCTCAGTTTCTTCTAGTCTAATATTCAAACCCTCCATTGTGTTATTTATTACAGCTATGTCATTTTTCATTTCCTCTTTATTCTAACACATGTTGGTGAATTTCTCATATAGCTTTTTCATCATTCTTATAACCATTACTCTGATTTCTTTCTAAGACAAAAATCCTAGCCTCCATTTCATTTATTTCCTTTTCTGGTGATTCCTCATTACTTTCATATGGGGGTTGTTTCTTTGTCTTCCCATTTTTACTGTTCATTTGCAATTGTTTCTATGTATTTGATCAAACTGCTATGCCACCCAGTGTTTTTGAATTTGTCATATGTAGTAGATATTTTGTTGGACCCATTGATTTAGTCTCTAAGGTTTTCTGGGCTGGGTACTTAAGATATTTGGGCTCTTTTTATGTAGTTGGGTCTTGAATGTTATTGTCCCATTCATGGATGGAGTTTCCTGCCAACATGTCTGGTTATGGGGCTCACTCTCTACCATGTTGTGCCAGCAATTGTGCAGGTGCTGAGTGAACATGGCAAAATACAACATAAAACATGACACAAAATGAATAGAACATGAATGTGCCCAAGATACCTATACCCCCAATAGAAGTGACCAGCAGATTTAGGGAGTTTTTAAAGATGGCGGCGATATAGGCAGACGCATCCCAGGTCGTGTTACGGAGCAAATGGAGTGAGCAGCTGAAACTAATAACACCCACCCCGAATTGGCGAAATTGCTCAGCTGGTGAGACGGTTTGCAGCCGGGAAGGGCAGAACTCCCCTGGAAAGGTAAAAAAAAACCCAGGGATTTGGGCAGGAAAGTTTGCCAGACCTCTGAGCCCAGAGGGTAGGAGCGAGACCACGTGGCAGACAGCCGCGTCCCTTGGGACAGGCACAGCCCCTGACTGGGAAAAGGAGATCTGCGGGATTCCTGGTGCCGCAGGGGGATTTGAGAGCTGGGTTCTGTGATCACGGAGGACTGAGCCTAAAGGGGACAGCCTGAAGAGCTGACCTGACCATGCAGTGCCCGTAAAAGAAGAGTTTACAGAAACCAAGCCATCCCCATTTCCTCAGCCAGCGTCTGTTTGTTTGTTCTCCCCGAATCCTGTTCATGGGACATTTCGGATACAGACACTCACCTGTGCTGAAGAGAGGGAGAGGGTGCTAAGGAGTGGAATCCGGGGAGAGACTGAGGAGAGAGGGGGGGCCAGGAAAGGTGGCAGCGAATTGAGTGCTGAGACGCCCCCTAGCCCACGACTGGGGCAGCCATTCTCTCCAGAGAGTGAGACTCCTCCACCCAGCCCCCAGGCAAGGAGCACAGCCACACCCAGATTCCACCCTGAACAATATCAAGGATTAAAATAATCTGATCAGCCCCTGGGAGTTAACAGGGTCTGGCCTATAGAGGGATTTTCAATGCCATATAGCCTCAGAGGCCAACCCCAGAACACTGCCACCCACAGGCTGAACCACAAACTGACTCTTTGCTAAACACAAAATAAGGCAGTCTGGGAAACAAATACGACCTGCTTTAAAATAAGGACTGTGGTTTACAACACAGAGGAACAGTGTATCGCAGGGAAACTCAACACTCTCCTGAATACCTGGCAGGACTAAAGGCGAGCCAGACTGAAGAATAGAAGAACTGAAGGACCTTCACTACTGCAATTTTTTTTTCTTTTTTCACCTTTTAACAAAGAAAACAATTGTTTTTCATTTTTTTTCTTTTCCTTTTTTTTCTTCTTTTTTTTTTCCTCTTTTTCCATCACCTGATTTTACCCTTTTAATTACTACCTTCTTATTTTTAACCAGTATTATTACTGATACCATTTTACCATCTTTTAAAGTGCCATTTTATTTTCTCTTTATTTTATTTTGGGATTAGTGTTCTCCATTCTATTTTCATCATTATATTATTGGTTGTTTCTAGTTTGTATCCATCTACAGGGAGCTGTTGCTGGAATTTGCTGGGATTAGTGGCAGTTCTATAGGAGTATTTGCCTCATATAAAAAGTCTCTTCCCCTCTTCCACTTCATTCTCTCTTTTCATTCTTTTTTTTTCTTTTCTCGCTTTTATTTTCGTCACTTCTTTTTCCCAATTTCATTTTTGCACTCCTTTTTTGGTCCTTACTTTTCTTTTTTTTTTTTTCTCTTTTATCTTTTTCTCTTCCTTCTTCCTTATCCCCTAATTCTCTTAATTCAGGTGGTCACCTTTATTTGGGGTTATTAATACCGTGAATATATTTGTGTTTAGTGCCTGGTACGTGGTGCCTTGTTGTGTTGTATTTTGTGCCTTTAAATCAACGCAGTAGATCCAAGCAACAGCAACCTCCTGAGCACCATACCCTCTGCTAAGGAGCAGCAGCTGTATGTGAAACCGCCCCCCACCAGCCAGAAGAGCCACCAGAGCTGTGAACAGCACCCACCAGAGGAGCTTCTGCCAACTGAAGAACAGCTGCTACCGCAAACGCCCGAAGAGCAACCACAGACCAAGGACTCACTGCCACCCAGGGAGCAGTCACTGAACGACTCAACGTCTAGAAATTTCATTGAGATCAAACATGGGTAGACAAAGAAACCCCCAAAGGAAAGAGAAGGAGGACTCTCCAGAAAAGCAGCTAAGTGATACAGAGGCATGCAACATGACAGAAAAAAAATTCAGAATAAGGGTCCTAGAGTGCATAAACCGGATGGAGGAAAAATTCGAAAACCTCTGCAAGAAGCTAGAAGAAACAGATGAAAAAATCAACAACTTAAGTATGACTCAAGAAGAAATGAAGAGCGATATAGCTGCAATAAAAAACACCATTGAAAGTATCAACAGTAGGCTAGGAGAAGCGGAGGACCGAATTAGTGAATTAGAAGACAAGGAAGCAAAACACACCCAAAATGTACTGCAATTGGAGAAAAAAATTAAAAGACAGGAGGAGAGCCTAAGGGAGCTTTGGGACAACATGAAATGAAACAACATACAAATAATAGGGGTACCAGAACAACAGAAAGATGAACAAGGATTAGAAAACTTGTTCTAAGAAATAATATCAGAAAACTTCCCTGAGATGGGGAAGAAAAAAGTCACACAAGCCCAGAGAGTCCCAAAAAAGGTGAACCCGAAAAGGCCCACACCAAGGCACATCATAATTACCATGGCAAATGTTCAGGACAAAGAGAAAATCTTACAAGCCGCAAGAGAGAGACGGAAAGTCACATACAAGGGATCACCCATTAGATTATCAAATGATTTCTCAACAGAAACACATCAGGCCAGAAAAGAATGGATGGAAATTTAAAAAGTGATGCAAAGCAAAGGACTGAATCCAAGAATACTCTATCCAGCAAGGCTATCATTCAAACTTGAAGGGGAAATAAGAAGCTTCACAGACAAAAAAAGGGTTAAGGGAGTTTATCACCACAAAGCCAGCAATGCAAGGAATGCTAAAGGGTCTGGTATAAAAAGAAGAAATAAAAAGCTCAGAAAGAGAACAGTCACACAAAAAAAGAAATGGCTACAAACAAGTACCTTTCAATAATAACTTTAAACGTAAACGGACTAAATGCTCCAACCAAAAGACATCAAGTGGCTGAATGAATAAAAAAACATGACCCATACATCTGCTGTCTACCAGAAACCCACCTCATTAGAAGGGACTCACACAGACTGAAAGTGAAAGGATGAAAAAATATCTTTCAGGCAAATGGAAAGGAAAAGAAAGCTGGGGTAGCAATACTTATATCGGACAAAATAGACCTCAAAGTGAAGGCCATAACAACAGATAGGGAAGGCCACTTCATAATACTAAAGGGATCAATACAACAAGAAGATATAACCCTGGTAAACATATATGCACCCAATGCAGGAGCACCCAAATTTATAAAAAAACTCCTGGAAGATATCAAAGGAGAGATCGACAGCAATACAATCATAATAGGGGACTTTAATACACCACTGACAGCACTGGATAAGTCCTATAGACAAACAATCAGCAAAGATACAGCAATCCTAAATGACTCACTAGATCAGATGGACTTAATAGACATCTTCAGAACGCTTCACCCCAAAGCCAGGGAATATACGTACTTCTCAAGTGCTCATGGGACATATTCAAAAATAGACCACATATTGGGTCACAAGCAAAGTATCGCCAAATTCAAGAAGATTGAAATCATACCAAGCATCTTCGCAGACCACGATGGCATAATATTAGAAATAAACTACAATAAAAACAACCCAAAATACTCAAACACCTGGAAGCTGAATAGCATGCTATTAAATATTGATTGGGTTACCAATGAGATCAAAGAAGAAATTAAAAACATCCTGGAAACTAATGACAATGAAAACACAACAATCAAAAACCTATGGGACACAATGAAAGCCGTCCTGAGAGGGAAGTTTATAGCTCTACAGGCCTATCTCAAAAAACAAGAAAAAATGGTAGTAAATCATGTAACTCTACAACTCAAAGATTTAGAAAGAGAGCAACAAGAAAACCCCAGAGTGAGCAGAAGGAAGGAGATAATAAAGATTAGAGCAGAAATAAATGATATAGAGACCAAAAAAACAATACAGAAAATCAATGAAACCAAGAGCTGGTTCTTTGAAAGGATAAACAAGATTGACAAACCCTTAGCCAGACTCAACAAGAAGCAAATAGAGAGGACCCAAATAAACAAAATCAGAAAAGATAAAGGCGAAATAACAACAGACCCCACAGAAATACAAATGATTGTTAAAAAATACTATGGACAGCTCTACTCCAACAAACTAGACAACCTGGAGGAAATGGACAAATTTCTAGAAAAATACAACATTCCAAAACTCAATCAGGAAGAATCTAAAAATCTCAACAGGCCAATAACTATGGAAGAAATTGAAGCAGTCATCAAAAAGCTTCCATCAAACAAAAGCCCAGGAACAGACGGCTTCACAGGGGAGTTTTACCAAACATTCAAGGAAGAACTAAAACCTATCCTCCTCAGACTACTACAAATATTTCAAGAGGAAGGAACACTTCCAAGCTCATTCTATGAAGCCAGCATCACCCTAATACCAAAACCAGGTAAAGACAACACAATGAAAGAGAATTACAGGCCAATATCCCTCATGAACATAGATGCCAAAATCCTCAACAAAATCTTAGCCAATCGGATCCAGCAGTACATCAGAAAGATCATACACCATGACCAAGTAGTATTTATCCCAGGGATGCAAGGATCGTACAATATCCGCAAATCAATAAACGTGATACATCACATAAACAAATTGAAAGAAAAAAACACATGGTCATATCAATTGATGCAGAAAAAGCATTTGACAAAATTCAACACCCATTTTTGATCAAAACTCTCAGTAAGGCGGGAGTAGAAGGATCATACCTCAACATAATAAAAGCCATATATGACAGGCCCACAACCGACATCATACTCAATGGACAAAACTAACAACATTTCCCCTAAGAACAGGAACAAGACAGGGATGCCCACTCTCACCGCTCCTGTTCAACATAGTCCTGGAAGTGTTAGCCATTGCAATTAGGCAAGAAGAAGAAATAAAATGCATTCAAATTGGAAAAGAGGAAGTAAAACTGTCCTTATTTGCAGACAACAGGATATTATACATACAAAACCCTAGAGACTCCATCAAAAAGCTACTAGACTTAATACATGAATTTGGCAATGTAGCAGGATACAAAATTAACCCCAAGAAATCTGAGGCATTTCTATACACCAATAGTGAACTTTCAGAAAGAGAGATTATAAAAACAATCCCGTTTACCATCGCACCAAAAAAATTAAGCTACCTAGGAATAAACTTAACTAAAGAAGTAAAAGACCTCTACTCAGAAAACTACAGGACGTTGAAAAAAGATATAGAGGAAGACATAAACAGATGAAAGAACATACCGTGTTCGTGGATTGGTAGAATCAACATCATTAAAATGTCCATACTACCCAAAGCAATCTATAAATTCAATGCACTTCCCATTAAAATACCAACGGCATACTTTATAGATCTAGAACGAGCTCTCCAAAAATTCATCTGGAATAAAAAAAAGACCCTGAATAGCTGCAGCAATCCTGAAAAAGAACAAAGTAGGTGGGATCTCAATACCAGATATCAAGATGTATTACAAAGCCACTGTTCTCAAAACTGCCTGGTACTGGCACAAGAATAGGCATATAGATCAATGGAATAGAATAGAGAGCCCAGAAATCGGCTGGAACCAATATGCTCATTTAATATTTGACAAAGGAGGCAAGAACATACAATGGAGCCAAGATAGTCTCTTCAATAAATGGTGCTGGGAAAGTTGGACAGATATATGCAAGAAAATGAAACTAGACCACCAACTTACACCATACACAAAAATAAACTCAAAATGGATAAAGGACTTAAATGTATGACAAGAAAACATAAAAATTCTAGAAGAATCCAATAGCAACAAAATCTCAGACATATGCTGAAGCAATTTCTTCACTGATACAGCTCCTAGGGCACTTGAAACTAAAGAGAAAATGAACAAATGGGACTACATCAAAATAAAAAGCTTCTGCACAGCAAAAGAAACCATCAACAAAACAACGAGAAAACCCACTGTGTGGGAAAACATATTTGCCAATGTCATATCTGATAAGGACCTAATCTCCAAAATTTATAGGGAACTCACACAACTTTACAAAAGGAAGATAAACAATCCATTCAACAAATGGGCAAAGGACCTAAATAGACACCTTTCAAAAGAGGACATTTAGAAAGCCAAGAGACATATGGAAACATGCTCAAAGTCACTAATCATCTGAGAGATGCAAATCAAAACAACAATGAGGTACCATCTCACACCTTTCAGACTGGCTATCATCAACAAATCAACAAACGACAAGTGCTGGAGAAGATGTGGAGAAAAAGGAACACTTGTGCACTGCTGGTGGGAATGCAGACTGGTGCAGCCACTATGGAAGACAGTATGGAGTTTCCTCAAAAAACTACAAATGGAACTCCCATTTGACCCTGTGATCCCACTTCCAGGAATATATCCCAAGAATCCAGAAACACCAATGAGAAAGGATATATGCACCCCTATGTTCATAGCAGCACAATTCACCATAGCTAAGATCTGGAAACAGCCTAAGTGCCCATCAGTAGATGAATGGATTAGAAAACGGTGGTACATCTACACGATGGAATACTATGCTGCTCTAAAAAGGAAGGAACTCTTACCATTTGCAACGTCATGGATGGAACTGGAGAGCATTATGCTAAGTGAAATAAGCCAGTCAATGAAGGAAAAATACCACATGATCTCACTCATTCATGGATAATTGTGACCTTTATAAACTTTTGAACAATAATAGATACAGAGGCAGAGCTGCCTCAAACAGATTGTCAAACTATAGCGGGAAGGCAGGGGAAGGTTGTGGGGCGGGAGGTAGGGGGGTAAGAGATCAACCAAAGGACTTGTATGCATGCATATAAGCATTACCAATGGACATAAGACACTGGGGGTTAGGGGAGGCTAGGGGACTGTCTAGGGCGGGGGTAAAAATGGACACATATGTACTACCCTTTGTAATAAAAAATTAAAAAAAAAATGATGGACCAGAAAAAAGAAAAAGAAAACAGAAGAACTTCACAATGAAAATTTTACATTGTTAATGTAAAACAGAATATTAAATACAACTGAAAATATACTATATTTAAATTTTTTATTTAATAGCCAAATGAAAAATTATTTTGCTTCTGTCCTTTCCAATTAAAGATCACAGAAATTACTGATGAAAAAAAAAAGAGAGATTTAGGAGAGAGAACAGAGTACAAAAATGACATTGAGAAAATAAAATAAGAAAAGGAAAGTTACGAAAAAGGAAAAGAAAAAAGAAAGAATATGAGAAGACAACACAATAGAACAAACAAATACACCAAGAAGTAAAAACAAAACAAAACAAAACAAACAACAACAACAAAAACAGAAGGAGTGGTAAAATCTGTAGAGGCAGAGCTTAAATACAGAAAATAAGGTTAAGGAGATGGATGAAAAGGGAAAGGACCACAGTTTACTATAAAGGAGAGAGAAAGAGAATGAGTGGTTAAGAAGAAAAAGTAAAAAATAAATCATTTATTTTTAATTGTTTTTTTGTTTTATTTTCTTTTTGTTGTTGCTTTGAAAAGGAGAATGGAGAAGAGAGCAGACAGGTCTGAATTTAGGAAGTGAAACTAATTTTAAAAAACAGAAGAAAAGAGCAAAAGAGAAGAGGAAGGAAAAAATTGAGTCACAAAGAAAGAGAAAAGAGAAGGGGAAAAGGAATAGGAGCAGGGAAGAGGTAATTTGACATATGAATAAGTCAAGAGAGACTACAATAATAATGACACATCAATAAAGCAGATAAAGAAGATCACATTTTAATATGGTGTAAAAAGAAATTAAAGAAAAAAAGTTAAAGTGGGGAAAGGAGAAGAAAAACGGGATGAAAAAGGGAGAAGCGAGGAAGAAAAAGGTGTAAAAATTAAAAAATAAAATAGGATAAAACAGCAATAAACAAATAAAAATTAAATTAAAAAATACAATACTAAAAATTCTGTAAAAAGAATTTTTTAATAAAAAAATAGAAGATGAAGTGTCATTCACTTCAGCCATGTTTTAATGCCTGGTTTAGGACTGGGCTTGTTTAGGATGCCACTCTTCTTTCTGCCAATTCTTGGCTTCCTGTTAGGTAGTAGGTGCTGACCACTATCAGGCACTTAGCATGTTTGGCATTTAGCATCATGTTGAAACTCCAAGCCATCCACCACTCCTCTATGTCTGTCTCCACAGGCCTTAGCTGCAAGCAGGTGAGACCAATCTTCCTGCTTTGCCAGTCTGCCTTAATCACTCCAGCTGTCTATATTAATCATTCAAGCCTCGGTTTCTGTCAGGGCTTTAGGTGGGGTTGGTGCTGTTTCGCTATCCAGGGATCAGATGGATGTATTTTCCTTGATCCAGAGCCACTCCTCTGAGTGTAGCCCAAAATATAACTCTGGCCTTGGTTGGTCAGAGATTCTTGTATAGAGACCAGTGGTGTTGCTGGCAATCTGGAGTTTTTATCAGTCTAGTTTCCATTATAGTGGGGTGGACTGGCCCCTCTTCCACTCAGTCACTGAGAGCTCTTTGGGTCTATTCAGAGCCTTTTTTTCCCTTTGTATAGCTCAAAATGCAGGCAGGGTGTGGCAGGCTGTATTCCCTTTTTTGAGGCCACTGGGAGGGGCTAGCTCTTCTGGGGAGAAATGGTCACTTGGGTTTGGAGGGTTACAAAATATCCTGGCCACATCTCACTGCCCTGCCTCCCTCCCCAGCCTCTCCTCATGCTCCACAAATCCTGCACCGGAGCCTTGGGTGAGTGTTTGCAACTGAAAAGTCTTATATTCTGGGTTTAGAGAATAAAAGCAAAGACAAAACAAAAGCAAAACATCCATGAAACTGCAGGTTTTCTCTCACCGTGCTGTTCTGGCCACTATTCAAGCTGTCTTTCAGGGCACAGCTTCCAGTGGCTATAGTCCCAGGGCTAGATTCCTGAGCTACAGAAGCCCTGTGAGTTTTCCTTTCCACAATCAGGTATTAAGCCTATCGCCAAGGGATGTGGCTTTGGTGCAATGCAGCTTCCACCTCACCCTCTTGGCCCAGGGGCTGGGGTCACTCCCTAGCCCAGATCTCCACTCCTGGTGTCCAGGCGTCCTCTGCCCTTCCTTATTGAAAATTGTCTCCTCAGCTGTGTCTAATTTGTTAATTCTGGGTGGATGTTCTCCCATTTAGTTGCTTTTTCAATCTGGCCCTGGGAGGAGGTTTGTGACACTTCTGTCTATTCAGTTGCCATTTTCTTCCCTCAAATCATAGTATCTTGTAGTGCAAGTTATCGTCTCTTATTTCTTCAGGGTTATCATGGATATACTTGGCTATTTGGCCTTCCATTTACAATTTTGGAATAGGCTTCAGTTTTAAAAATTATGTAGGAATTGTTCAAATTTAAGTTTGTAATGCTATAAACATCTCATATTTTATGCTTTAAATATATCACATGAATATCCCTATGTAATATTTTTGTTTTGCTTCAATTATAAATACCTTCTATTCTCTATTGGAATTTATTTTTTTCTTTTTTTAATTAAATCTTTATTGTTCAGATTATTACATTTGTTCCTCTTTTTTCCCCCATAACTCCCCTCCTCCCAGTTCCCGCCCCACCCTCCGCCCTCACTCCCCACCCACTGTCCTCATCCATAGGTGCACGATTTTTGTCCAGTCTCTTCCCAAATCTCCCACACCCCTTTCCCCCCCAAGAATAGTCAGTCCATTCCCTTTCTATGTCCCTGATTCTATTATAATCACCAGTTCATTCTGTTCATCAGATTATTTATTCACTTGATTCTTAGATTCACTTGTTGATAGATGCATATTTGTTGTTCATAATTTGTATCTTTACCTTTTTCTTCCTCTTCCTCTTCTTAAAGGATACCTTTCAGCATTTCATATAATCCTGGTTTGGTGGTGATGAACTCCTTTAGCTTTTCCTTATCTGTGAAGCTCTTTATCTGACCTTCATTCTGAATGATAGCTTTGCTGGATAAAGTAATCTTGGTTGTAGGTTCTTGGCATTCATCACTTTGAATATTTCTTGCCACTCCCTTCTGGCCTGCAAAGTTTCTGTTGAGAAATCAGCTGAGAGTCGTATGGGTACTCCCTTGTAGGTAACTGAGTTTCTTTCTCTTGCTGCTTTGAAGATTCTCTCTTTGTCTTTTGCTCTTGGCATTTTAATTATGATGTGTCTTGGTGTGGTCCTCTTTGGATTCCTTTTGTTTGGGGTTCTCCACACTTCTTGGACCTGTAAGTCCATTTCTTTCACCAGGTGGGGGAAGTTTTTTGTCATTATTTCTTCAAATAGGTTTTCAATATATTGCTCTCTCTCATCTTCTGGCACCCCTATAATTCTGATGTTGGTATGCTTGAAGCTGTCCCAGAGGCTCCTTACACTATCCTCGCATTTTTGGATTCTTTTTTCATTCCGCCCCTCCGGTTGGGTGTTTTTTGCTTCTTCGCATTTCAAATCATTGACTTGATTCTTGCGCTCCTCTGGTCTGCTGTCGGGAGTCTGTATAATATTCGTTATTTCAGTCCGTGTATGCTTAATTTCTAGTTGGTTCCCCATCATAAGATCGAGGGTCTCATTAATTTTCTTGTAGATCTCATTAAGTTTATCGGCTGCTTCTAAACAGTTCTTGAGAGACCTTAAAAGTGTGGTTCTGAACTCTATATCTTCCATTGACAATTTTGTCCTGTTTCTTTGTCTCTGCATTTTGTTATGCTTTCTTGGTGCACCCCCTAGTGGTCTTTGTGCGCAGTCTTGTAGTTAAGCCTTGATTGTTGTAGCTAATACCAGGGGGGATTTGGCCTCCAGGCCAAGTGGCTGTCGGAATTTATTTTTTAACCCATGATTCATGTAGAATGTTTTGTGGTGTTTTCTTTTTAAGTTTTCAAGTTTAGTTTTTTTGTTAGTTATCTCTGTTTAAGTATTTTAAATTTAATGATATTCCAATCTGAAATTATTATCTTTATGAAATGAATATTTAAGAACTACTGAGCCTTGCTCTAATTTGCATTATATTATTGATTTTTATAAAGGTTTCCTGTTTGCCTATAAGAGATGTATAATCTTTGGTTATTAGGCGCAGTATCCTATATATGACCTTTTGATCATTTTTCTCTGTTTGTTACTCAAATATTTTGTATCATATTTTATCACTGGCTTATTTCAAGAATAACTGAAAGAGGGTGTATGTATGTGAAGAACCTTGAAGAAATAATAAAATTCATTCAAGTGACAAAAACACAGTATATGATGATGAAAAATACATTTATTTTTTAATGGATACATGTACACTGATAGTCCAACAGAAAACTTTATGACTCCATTTGATATTATCAGTGGGACTTTTGCTGCTGCATCACTGATGACAGAGATTTTACATCAGGTTTATATTTCATAACCTTCAGAGATATGCACGAGCTACTGCTTTCATCTGTCAGGCTACTCCTATTATGAGACTTAACAAAATTCATCACTGAGAACAAAGATTCACAAGCGTATGTGGATGAAAACATGGAGAGTAACACTGTTGCAAAGTTTTTTAAACAGAAAAAAAATTTCTGGAATGGCATTCCAAGTCCTCAGTAGTTCGTTTTTTGAGAATTCTCTGGTACTCCTGTCTCTAATCGCTTTTTTTCAATGTTTTACAAATCAACTCTAAGGTCAATAAA
Organism: Myotis pilosus; assembly: GCA_036010255.1. Classification (NCBI taxonomy): domain Eukaryota; kingdom Metazoa; phylum Chordata; class Mammalia; order Chiroptera; family Vespertilionidae; genus Myotis; species Myotis pilosus. The sequence goes on from JASKON010000009.1 coordinate 28,823,380, forward strand.
TTTCTGCTTCCAAATTGAGCTACTCTGAGATTTAAGCAACTGCATTTCAAAGTCAGTCATGTCTATCTATGAAAACATTTGTAAGTTTAGTTCCTCCAGTTTTATGCTGTCTGGAAACCTCATGAATTTTGCTGTCTCTTCTAGTTCTCTGAATTTCGCAAATCTTGAGAAGAACTGCTCAATAGTTGACTTGATGATGTTTAAAAACAGCTTTTGAAAGCTTTTACAGTGTGTTCTGTCATCTTTTGGGAGGTCTTTGATGTGCCTCTTGAGGTTTGGGAAATATCTAAATCTCTCACCATCCACATCCCTCTTAAAGACTTCCAGTTTCTTTTCAAAAGCCTTTATGTAACCAAACATAACATCAAGTGTCTTGCTAATTCCTTGTAATTTAACATTTAAGTCATTCAAATGTTCACAAAAATTGTAAATGGAAGATTATAAGAGAGGGATTCGCGTGGCAGCAAAAGTTATTGGCGTGCCATGTTTGGCACGCGTGCCAGGGGCTGCCCACTCCTGTTCTACATTATAGAGTCATATTAATACTCTACCAGGACTATAGTTTGCCTAACATGAGGAGAAGAATTTACACTAATAAAAGACAAAGATGCTAATTGACCATACCTTCACTATGCCCACCAGCCAATCAGAAGAGTATGCAAATTAACCCAACAAAGATGACCGATAAATTTGCATACTGCAGGTGTGGCAGGCAGCACCAGATGCCCCCAGAGGGATCTGAGCCGCAGATCAGGGACCAGGGAGGCAGAGCTGGTGATCAACTGGGGCTGGGGGTCCCCTGCCCAGGCCTAATGCCCTAGCCAGAGGCCTGAAGCCTGGGCAGGGGCAGAGCCTGTGATCAGAGCAGGCTGGGGGTCCCCTGTCCAGGCCTAATGCCCTGGCTAGAGGCCTGAGGCCTGGGCAGGGGCCAAGCCAGGGATCGGTGTGAACTAAAGAGGAAATACCTTTTCTGACTGCTCATTGGCTAAGCTCCTTGTATGCCAGTGGTAATATTCTTAGTAACTTGGGTAATAAGAATCCAAGAAGATGATGTAGGGTTTTTCCACCTCACTCCTGGAGAAAAAAAAAATGAAGGTCTGTTGCTGGAGGGGTTAAGAAATATTATATCCTGCCCTAGCCAGTTTGGCTCAGTAGATAATGCTTCAGCCTGCCCACCGCAGGATCTGGGTTCAATTCTGACTAAGGGCATGTACCTAGGTTGCAGGCTCTTCCCTGGCTGGAGCCCAGGTCAGGGCTCATGCAGGAGGCAACCAATCAAAGTGTTCCTCTCACTTTGATATTTCTCTCTGTCTTTCCCTTTCTCTTCCACACATTCTAAAAATCAATGGAAACATATCCTCAGGCGAAGTTAAAAAAAAAGAAAGAAAGAAATGTCATATCCTATGAAAGACACATCTTGAAAATGCCTAAAGAAAGTTGTCATTTTTTCATAGTGAAGTGACTGGAGTCCGTGTTGATGAAAACACCTTGGTGGCTGCAGTGACTGGCAGTGGCTGCAGCAGTGGGGTGATGGGGCTGGTGCCTTCTCCTGATCAGCCCAGTCGCCTCCCACAAAGGGAGGCCAGACTGCGGCTTAGGCCCACTCCCCAAGGGGAGCAGGGAGCAGGGAGTAGGACATCCCCTGAGGGCTTCCAGTGTGTGAGAGGGGGCAGGCGGGGCTGAGGGACCACCACCCTCCTGTGCATGAATTTCATGCACCAGGCTCCTAGTCCTATCTAATAAAGAGGTAATATGCAAATTGACCATCACTCCAACACACAAGATGGCCACCCCCATGTGGTCAAAGATGGCCACCACAAGATAGCCAGCAGGGGGAGGGCAGTTAGGGGAAATAAAGCCTGCAGGGGAGGGCAGTTGGGGGGGGGGACCAGGCCTGCAGGAGAAGACAGTTGGGAGGGACAAGGTTGGTAGGGGAGGACAGTTAGGGGTCACCAGACCTGCAGGGGAGGGCAGTTGGAGGGACCAGGCCTACATGGGAGGGCAATTGGGGGGGCACCAGGCCTGCAGGGGAAGGCAGTTGGGGGGGCACCAAGCCTGCAGGGGAGGGCATTTGGCGGTGACTAGGCTGGCAAGGTAGGGAAGTTAGGGGTGACCAGGCCAGCAGGAGAGGGCAGTTGGGGGTGACCAGGACAGCAGGGGAGGGCAGTTGGGGGGGCACCAGGCCAGCAGGGGAGGGCAGTTGGGGGTGACCAGGCTGGCAAGGTAGGGAAGTTAGGGGCAATCAGGCAGGAAGGCAGGCAAGCGGTTGGGAAGCAGCAGTCCTGGATTGTGAGAGGGATGTCCAGTGGGATCAGGCCTAAACGGGCAGTCAGACATCTCTTGAGGAGTCCCAGACTGGAGAGGGTACAGGCTCGGCTGAGGGGCACACACACACACACACACACACACACACACATACACACACCCATGCATGGATTTCATGCCCCGGACCTCTAGTATTGTAATAAGAAACAGTTGCACCTGCAGTAGGGACAGACTATGTTGTAAATTTCCAGAAATGCTAGAATGCCTTTCTCACAAAATAGATCTTGCAACTACATGGACCATGACATTTATTTGGTAGTTACTCCATTTACTTAAGGCAGTAAATACCAATGTCATCAGGAAGAGCTGAAACATTGAAATAAGACTATTCCATAACAACTTCTTACATGTTAATTTATACCTTATCTTCATTTATCTAAGTTGAATGGGAGTCTGAGTTGTTACCTACAAAAATAATGACACAAATGCCTGGGCTGGCAGCATAAGCCCAGAAAATTCCACAGCTGGGGGGATTTGAGCTGCCAAGAAGCAGCATAAGGGGACTGTGTACCTAGGAAGGAACCACTGAAGATGAAGAACAAAGGACCACAAAAATGACTCATTGCATGCTAAATAATAACTTATAAATTTAATAAATACCAATCCTATATACAATTATTTATACAGGATATCCCTACAGTATATTTTTCTAAGCACTCTACCTTATTATTTGAACATAATAAGTGCTCTCTGATTATTATTTATTTAAAATGCCTAGGTTGTCTTCTTTCATCATTAGGTTAAAAGGACAACCATTGAGAGCATAGTGTTCCTGCTCAAGATGCTAACGCATTTTTTTATTGCTCAGGGAAATAGTGGTATTTCATGTTATTATCTTGAGTTCCTCTCTATATCATTAGCACTAACAATTTATTCTATAATATAATACAACAATAAAAACAAAGTGATGACCAGCTTTATATCCAAATCCAATTCCAATTTTGAAACTAAATAAAATATCATCATAACTGAATACTTGTAACTGGTTTTCAAAATGCATCCACCTCTTCAGTTACTCAGGCCATATGTTATGTAATTTGGCTGCTGTTTTTTAGCATCACCACTAGAGTTTGGACTCAGAAAGAGAGAAAGGAAAAAAGCCTTGACAACCATTTTTGCTAAAAGGAATCAGTTCCTGTACTGACTGATGCTATGCTATAGAGAGAAGATTGTAGTGCTTTGCTGAAACAAGAATCATGGTTATTAGCAAAATTACAAAATTAATTAATCCATAGTAAATACCTCTTTTATCAGAATCAAGAAATGACACAAAGTTGAAATTTATATACATCTATTAATATATATATGAACTTATATATCATATACATGTTAATCATATATATATATATATATATATATATATATATATATATATAAATCTTCACAATGGCTATGATAAAAATAATACTTTCGCTTCATGATTTTTCTTTTTACACTTAAGATACAAAATCCTTTTATTGTGCAAAATCATCCCATATGTCATGAAAAAAAAATCATGAAGCAATATTTACCTTTATTCTGTGTCATGCTTTGATACTTCTTTCCTAGTCTGTGCATATTCCATATTTTAAATGCTTATTAAGCCCAAATAAATTGATGTAATAACCTAGCAGTGAGTCTAACTCAATTTGAAAGAAATAGGTTGTTTGACTTGATAGGCTAACCTGATATTACATATGTCTAAGTAACTATGAGATGTGAATATCAAATATCCTACTCCTAGTAGCACATCTAGATTTTTCTCATATTTTTTAAAATCATCTTAACTAATTTTATTTTTATAATATGCTATTGCTTAATACTTAATATACTAGACAAAATTGAATTCATTATAAAAATTCAAAATCTCTTGTATCAAAAATTGCTAGCTAAATCTTTCTGTGGAGCTGAACTCTAGTCATACAATTCCAATAAAAATATGCAAGCCTTTCCTAGGTTTCATAGAGTAACTGAAGTTGATTTCAAAGCATTTATGGAAACTGACACTGAAGTGGAAAAAGAACCAGCAATGAAGAGAGGGAAAAAAAGAAACAATCCAATCAAACTTTAGTTCTTCAAATAATTTAATTGCTTTCTTCACTTTATTTCTTTATTTTTAATAGGTGGTATATTGACTAGTGGGGGTGGGTAAAAAAAGAAATGGAGTTTGAATGAAAAAAATACAAGAGAGTGAAACAGAGCTTTATAAAGTTATCACTAAAATAGCTTTGAATTTAAGATAAATTCTGTCTTGGAAGCTCATGAGTTCAGATATCATGGCTGTATAACTCACCTTGGTAATTATAGTCTGTACCATTGAGCCTGGGAGTATAGAACTCCTTCATAAATATTCACTGCATGAGTTTAAAAATTGATATAAAATTTTATGTTTGTAAGTATGAAATATTTTTCAGTTTTCTCTTCTGCATACATCATGCACTTAATAAATATTTTTGAATGATGATATTTCTGCCTGTTTTACTCAGCTTTCACAGACATAACTTTCACTAGAACATTCAATGACTTAAAACAAAATTTCATCGCTATGATGACCATGTATACAAAAGAATTCCACATTAGTCAAGATTTCATATATTTTTCTCTGTTGTCAAATGCTGTTCCTCAAAGTTTACTTTTGAACATATATAATAAAATTGTGGTTAAGGTATTGGCTTCTTTCACATTTTTAAAATAGTAAAAGAAATTATGTTTTTACCACAATCATTATGCGTATGGCCTCCAGGATAAAGCCCCATTATTTGAAGTTTTTTAAAGTTCTCAATCTATCTTGAAAAATTGCATTGCTGTCTCTTATAAAAGAGATTTTAGAAACAATTATTCAGAGACTAGTTTTACAATTGACATATATTCTACCCCCAAACCATAGTACAAAGTCATCATTTGCTCCTCAGGCCCAGATTGCTGTAAATTTAACAAATGCAACCATCATTCTGTGTGCATGAAGCAGGAAGTGATCATAATGGAAAGATTTGAAGTGATCACAATTATATGCTAATCAGTAAATTATTTCCCCATGTCAAACAATATATATTGCATAACATTCAAAACAATAAAAATATTATTTGGTTAGAGTTAGAAAGTAATACTCCTTGAAAACCTATTATGTGTCAGGAACTTCCAGATGTTTTTAAATTTATCTTCGTCAAGATACATACTTTTACCTCATGCAATTTTATTTATGCATGTAGTTTGATGAGTTTTGACAAGTGTGTACACCTGTTTAACCATTACACAAATAAGACAATTTCTATCACCTCATAAGTGTCTTCCTGGCTCTGTGTAGTCAATCTCTATATTCCCCACTACAAATAAACACTGATGTTATTTCCATTTCTGTAGATATTGCTTTTTAAAAAACTTCATATAAATGGAATGTGTATCAGCAATTGTTCTTTTATTTGCTGAGTAATATTATTTGAATATGCCATAACTTCTTTATATAGCCTGCTGTTGATAGACATATAGCTTGTTCTAGTTGGAGTTATTTTTTATAGCTGCTACTAGAGGCCCAGTGCACAAAATTAGTGCACAGGTGTGGTCTCTAGGCCTGGCCGGAGATGGAAGTGTGAGTGTCTGGCATGAAAGGGCAGGTGCGATCTGACCTCTGGGCCCTGGGCAGCACCTGGGCCCCTTGGCCCCCATGTGCCCCCTTCCACCTGAGTCATTGAACCCCTGCCCAGCTCCCATAGCACCTGGAAGCCAGGCAGTGGCCCTGCCTCCTAATACCACTGCTGGTTGCCATCTGCAGGACGATTGGCGGGGTGATCTGTCCCGGCTTGCACCTGCCTTGGCCTGGCACCGTCCACTCACCTACTCCACCATCCCACCATGGTCACACTCTCATAAGGGCCCATCAGGGCTGGCAGCACTTCCACTGCCACCCACTGCCAGCACTGTGTCACCAATGCCTGCCAAGTTTCGGGCCACTCCCTGGTGGTCAGCACACATCATAGCGAGCAGTCAAACTCCCAGTCAAACTCCAAGTTGAGGGGACAATTTGCATCATAGGCTTTTATTATATAGGACTAGTAGCCCAGTGCACGAAATTCATGCACTGGGGTGGGGGGGGGGCTCAGTCTGGCCTTCACCCTCTTCAATCTGAGACCCCTCAGGGAATGTCCAACTACCTGTTTGTGCCCACACTTTTAACAGATAACAGCGCCATTGTTATTTCTTTCTTATGCTTAAAACCATTGGAATTAGTAGGTATTCAAAGTGTGTATACATTTTCGGGGGACCCCCTATATATCTCTAGTCAGCGGTGAAAGAAACCAACAGCAGATTTGGAACCTCAAGACAGGGAACCTCACTCACTCTCCACATGTCTCCCCACTTCACTTTCCACCTTCGTGGGCAGCAGGAGAACCAACGTTTTCTCTCATTAATTCGGAAAAGCACGTCCTGTCACCCGCTGCCCGACAGGAGTGCGCTAGGCCCAGGCAAGCGAGGCTCAGTCAGGGCAGCCTTCGCTCATGGGTGCTGGCACCCAAAGTGCACATTCCTTCTCTACAGTCACCCTGACTGTCCCACTGTTTCACTGAGAGTACAGAATTCCTCTCCACCTCTGGGTTCTTGATCTTGAACGCTGACCTAAGGCACCTCAGCGAAGGCTGCCTGCACCCACCAGGTGTGTCTGTCAGCACCTGCTCCTGCCTCAGCACCTGCCTTAACCCGCTAGAGGTGATCTCTTAGCTACACTGGCCTCCATGAGAACAGGGCATCACCACTCCGCCCTCTCACTGTCATCTCACAGGCACCCACCCTCAGCACCCAGAACACCCAGACACTCTCCAAAGGATGTGAGCGCATCAGAGGGGATGTGTGCACATCCTGTGGGGGTGTTAGGCATGCCAGGTTGATGGAAGTGTGGTGGAGAGGTGGGGGGAACTTGTGCACGCCTTGGTTTGCAACTGTTGCAGGCGTGGGAGGGTGACAGTGTGCTGGGGGATGTTCGCATGCCAGGGGGGGATGTGCACACTGGAGGCCTCTGGCTTTGCAGATCTGCAAACCCCCATGATGCGGCCAGGAGGATGTCAGTCAGGCCCGCCACGGTGGCTGTCCCTGTGATCCTGCACCTTCTGGGCCAGGAGGCAGATCTTGTGCAGCCACTCCTGGGCACTGATGGCCTGCAGGCGCTACTTCAGCTCAGCCTGCAGGCTCCGCTTGGCTCACTCATAGCTGTCACCACTGCCATGTGGGCAGTACAGGCCGCCCTCTGGCTACCTGCGTCCCCTGTCCAGAGACTCTCTGCACTGCTCACCTGCCCAGAGTGACTGGGACTGGGCAGAAGCCAGGTGTCCTACAATGCCCAACCCCGGCCAATCTGCCCCTGTGCGAGCTGCCGCCCCGCCGGGAAGGGTCATGGATCCGGGTCCTGGGACCTCGGACAGTCTCAAGCGCTTCCTCCTGCCTGGCAGGCTCACAGATCCGAGTCTTGGTCCCATGAATAGCCTCAAGCACTGCCCCCCTCCAGGCAGGGTCATGGATCCAGGTCCCGGGACCATGGACAGTCTCAAGCGCTGCCCCCTGCCCAGCAAGGTCACAGATCCAGATCCCAGGACCACGGACAGCCTCAAGCACTGCCCTCTGCCCGCCAGGACATGGATCCGGGTCCCAGACCATTGACCGCCTCAAGCACTGCCCCCCCGCCCGGTAGCTTCACAGATCTGGGTCCCGGACCCCAGACAGCCCTGCCTGCTGCCGCCTGCCTTCAGTATGCAAATTAGCCGCCATCTTGTTGCTTCAGGGCGGGGGTCCCCACTGGGGTGCCTGGCCAGTCTGGGTGAGGGGATGATGGCTCTTTTCAGGCTGGCGGGCAACTGAAGCTCCCAACCTCTCCTTTTTTTCTTTTATTTTGAGATTTATTTACCTGCTATGGCTGTCACTGGAGCTGAGAGCTGGCTTTAGCTCTGAGGCTCGGCTCCAGCTCTGAGATCTTAGCTGCTGAAAGCAGGGATCTGGATTTGTTTGGGTTCTATAATTGTAACACTGTTGTGATCCTGCTGGCTGATGCCTGGCTGGCTGAAAGGAGGTTTCTGGGGAATGCTTAGCTTCTATATTTGCAACATTGTTTCTTAGAGTTGCAGCTCAGAGGCCGGCAGTGGCAGGTGGGGAACATTGGCTTCCTCAGTCACTGGAGCAAGCAAGCCTCCTATTCACTTCAGCTGCCTGGCTGCTGGCAGCCATCTTGGTTGGCAGTTAATTTGCATATATCTTGCTGATTAGACAATGGGAAGGGTGTTGGGGTTATGGTCAATTTGCATGTTTCTCTTTTATTAGATAGGATTATAATTTTTGTCCGAGAGACAAGAGTTTTGTGAATATATTTTCAGTTTCTAATTAAATACTAAGGAGTTTAATTTCTAGACCATAGAATACGTTAGTATCCTATCTAAAAAGAGAAACATGGTAATTAGCATACAACCGCTACCCTTCCCATTGGCTCATCAGGGCGATATGCAAATTAACTACCAGCCAGGATGGTGGTCGGCAGCGAGTCAGCTTAAACTGACCATGAGGCTTGCTTGCTTTAGTGACAGAGGACTGCAACATTCCCCGCCTGCCTTACCGGCCTCTGAGCCTGCAGTTTGAAACACAGTTACAAATATAGAAGTTAAACAAAACTCCAGAAACCAGCTTTCAGCCAGCCGGGATCTCAGAGCTGGAGTTGATACAGAGTTTTAATTATAGAACCTAAACAAACCAGATACCTGCTTTCTGCAGCAGCAGAGGCCTAAGAGCTGGACCCTCAGAGCTAAAGCTGGCCCAGAATAAAAGAAAAAAAGGAGCAGTTGGGAGCTTCAGTCCCAGCCTGAAAACAGCCCTCAGCCCCTCACCCAGACTGGCCAGGATCCCCAGTGGGGACCGCCACCCTGAAGGGTGTGTGACCAGCTGCAAACAGCCATCATCCCCTCATCCAGGCTGGCCAGGCACTCCAGTGGGGACCCCCACCCTGAACCAGGACACCCTTCAGGGCAAACCAGCCAGCCCCACCCATGCACCAGGCCTCTATCCTATATTGCAAAGGGTAATATGCCTCCAAGCACCGGGATCAGCGGAGCCGTGAGGCCTCCCGGCACCGGGATCAGCGTGACAGGGGGCAGCGCCCAAACCCCCTGATCACCCTGCAGCTCTATGTGTGACAGGGGGCGGGGCCACAACCTCCCTATCGGCCCTACTCTGTTCCTGACAGGGGAAGGCGCCCCAACCCCTTGATCGGCCCTGCTCTGTGCCTGATAGGGGGGAGCTCCCCAACCCCCTGATCACCCTGTGGCTCTGTGTGTGACAGGGTGTGGAGCTCCAACCCCCCCACCCCACAGGCCCTACTCTGCATGTGACGGGGTAGAGCCATAACCTCCCCATCGGCCCTACCCTGAGTGTGAGAGTGGCGGAGCCCCAACCCCCTGATGAGCCCTGCTCTGTGCGTGACAGGGGGTAGCTCCCCAACCCCCTGATGGGCCCTTCTCTGTACGTGACAGGGGGTAGCTCCCCAAACCCCTGATAGGCCCTGAACTGTGCATGACAGGGGGTGGCACCGCAAGCTCCCCATCGACCCTGCCTTGAGTGTGACAGGGGGTGTTGCCCCAACCCCCAATCGACCCTGAGCATCACTGAGGGTGGCATCGCAACCTCCTGATCCGCCCTGCAGTTTGCATGACAGGGGGCAGTACCCCAACTCCCCAATTGGCCCTGCTCTGAGCCCGACCAGGGGCTGCACCTAGGGATTGGGCCTGCCCTCTGCCACCTGGGAGCAGGCCTAAGCCAGCAGGTCGTTATCTCCTGAGGGATCCCAGACTGCAAGAGGGCACAGGCCAGGCTGAGGGACCCCCCCCCTTTCTCCCGAGTGCACAAATTTTTGTGCACCAGGCTTCTAGTTAATTTTATAAGAAAATGCCCAAATACTTTTATCTCACATTGGTTATAACATCATTACCCAATCCCAGAGTATTTGGGAGCACTATTTATTACAGATATTCATGTTGATATTTGGTATTATCAGTCTGTTTTTTTCTTTTTCAATTCTGATCGTCTATGAAGGAATAATACATTCACGTAGTGATTTAAATTACATTTTAACTAATATTAATAATATAGAGTATCTGCTCATGCACCTAATGTCTTTGACATATCTTTTGTAAAGCATGTATGCAAATCTTTTGAATTTTCTTCAATGTATGTATTTAACAATTTATTGAAATACAATAGACCTGTTGCAAGAAGAGATTTGCGCATTAGGCCTTCCCTTCACTTGGCTGCTGGCAACAGTCTTCCTCTGGCACCCGGGACCCAGGCCTTCACTCTGGCTGGGGTCCAGCCAGAGCCTCCCACTCCCCAGCCGTCAGGCTTCACTGCTCTGCTGATCCCGGGGACGTGAGGCTTCACTGTTCAGCAGTCTTTGGGTACATTTGGCTTTGCTCCATGCTTGGAACCTAGTATGCAAATTAACCGCCATCTTTGTTGGCAGTGAACTTGCATATCACCTTGATTAGCCAATGGGAACTGTAGTGAAGGTACGGTCAATTTCCCTTTTTGTCTTTTATTAGATAGGACTAGAGGCCTGGTGCATGAAATTCATGCACTTGGGGCAGGGGTTTCCTCAGCCCAGCTTGCACCCTCTCACAGTCCAGGAGCTCTTGGGGGAAGTCGGACTGAGGGCATAGGCCTGCTCATCGCAGGGAGCAGGCCTTAGCCATCAGTCGGACATCTTTAGTGTTGCCACTGAGGTGGGAGAGGCTCCCACCACCACTACTGCACTTGGCAGCCATCAGCCTGGCTCAGGGCTTCTGGCTGAACATCACTCCCACTGTGGGAGTTCACTGACCACCAGGGGCAACTCCTGTGTTGAGCATCTGCCCCCTGGTAGTCAGTGCATGTCATAGCAACTGTTCATTCAGCCATTTGGTCAATTTGCATATTAGCCTTTTATTATATAGGACTAGAAACCCAATGCATGAAATTCATGCAAAAGTAGGCGTCCTTCCCCTGGCTGCTGGCACCAACTGACCTCTGTCACTTGGGACCTGGGCTTCGCTCCGGCCACTAGCAGACACCTGGGACATGGGCTTCACTCCAGCCCAGCTTCATTTAGAAGGACATCTGGAAAGATGTCCAGAATGACATCTGGTCTAATTAGCATATTAAGCTTTTATTATTATAGATAATTTGTGTATGATGCAATTCACCTATTTTAACTGTATAGTTCAATGAGGTTTTTTTTTTTGAAGCATTGAACTTTTTTATAAGGAGACATTTTCTTTTATAAAATACTTTTGTGCTTTTTTTTAACTTAAATCTTTATTGTTCATATTATTACAGTTGTTCCTCTTTTTTCCACCAATAGCTCCCCTCCACCCGGTTCCCACCCTACCCTCTGCCCTTACCCTGCCCCCCACTGTCCTCATCCATAGGTGTGTGATTTTTGTCCAGTCTCTTCCTGTACCCCCCACAACCCTTTCTCCCTGAAGTCCATACCCTTTCTATCCCCCTGATTTTATTATATTCACCAGTTTATTCTGTTCATCCAATTTTTTATTCACTTGATTTTTAGATTCACTTGTTGATAGATGTGTGTTTGTTGTTCATAATTTTTATCTTTACATTTTTCTTCTTCTTCCTCTTCTTAAAGAATACCTTTCAGCATTTCATATAATACTGGTTTGGTGGTGATGAACTCCTTTAGCTTTTTCTTATCTGTGAAGCTCTTTATCTGACCTTCAATTCTGAATGATAGCTTTGCTGGGTAAAGTAATCTTGGTTGTAGGTTCTTGGTATTCATCACTTTGAATATTTCTTGCCACTCCCTTCTGGCCTGCATAGTTTCTGTTGAGAAATCAGCTGACAATCATATGGGTACTCCCTTGTAGGTAGGTGATTGTTTTTCTCTTGCTGCTTTGAAGATTCTCTCTTTGTCTTTTGCTCTTGGAATTTTAATTATGATGTGTCTTGGTGTGGTCTTCTTTAGATTCCTTTTGTTTGGGGTTCTCTGCTCTTCCTGGACTTGTAATTCTATTTCTTTCACCAGGTAGGGGAAGTTTTCTGTCATTATTTCTTCAAATAGGTTTTCAATATCTTGCTCTCTCTCTTCTTCTGGCACCCCTATAATTCGGATGTTGATACGCTTGAAGTTGTCCCAGAAGGTCCTTACACTATCTTCATATTTTTGGATTCTTTTTTCTTTTTGTTTTTCTGGTTGGGTGATTTTTGCTTCTTCATATTTCAAATCTTTGAGTTGATTCTTGTGATCCTCTAGTCTGCTGTTGGGAGTCTGTATAATATTCTTTATTTCAGTCAGTGTATGCTTAATTTCTAGTTGGTCCTTTTTCATAACTTCGAGGGTCTCACTAGATTTCTTGAGGGTCTCACTAAATTTATCAGCGGTTTCTAGAAAATTCTGGAAAAACCTTAAAGGTGTGGTTTTGAACTCTATATCCAGTAGTTTGCTTTCCTCCATTTCTGTCATTTGTGACTTGTTTCTTTGTCTCCACATTTTTTATGCTTCCCTGTGTTGATAGAGTGGCTTTCTGTGTTAGATGTCCTATAGGGCCCAGTGGCTCAGCCTCCCCAATTACCTGAGATGGACACTCTTGGTGCACCCCTTTGTGGGCTTATTGCACAGTCTTGTTGTAGTTAAGTCTTGGTTGTTGTAGGTATCACTGGGTGGAATTGACCTCCAGGACAATTGGCTGTGAGAATCAGGTGTGTCTGCAGTGGGAGAACTTCTGAGCTGGAGACACCCTTATGGAGCAATACTTGCTTCAGTGGGGCTTTGGTGCTCACTGAGTCTGCCCTGTGAGGGTGTCCCTTATGGATCTGAGGAGTTGTAATCTGGATGGTCCCACTCTGACGACTGTGTACACTGGCTCTTGGATCTCTAAGGAGGTGCTAATTTAGCCTCTGCCTGAGGCTACCCAGCAGAAGCTATGGAGAGATTTCTCTACTTTGTTTGGGGTTTGGAGTTGCCCAGATGAGGCCCAGCTGTGAAGCAATGCAAGCTGCTGTGGGGCCTTGGACCTTATTTTGGAAGTTCTGGGTCTCTCTGATTCAGCTGCAGTTTTTTAGGTAATTTTCAGGTTGTAAAGGGCCAGGCCTTTGATATACAATAGCCTCTGTGCACAGCTTGGGTGGGGCGGGGTCTCAGGGGATCAACAGGGCGGAGCAAGCAGCTATGGCTGCTCCCCAGTCTTACCCTAAGAGGCCCCGAGTCTCAGTGTCCTGGTAATTGCTGCAAGCACCTCTGAGAGAAAGCTGCCCTGGAGTTCTTTCCGATGCCAAACAGTCCAGTTTCTCCCCCTATGAGTCTGGGTCCCCAGAGACTCACCCGGAACTGGAGTTCAGAGCATTCAGGAGCTTGAGACTCCCAATTGAAAAAGTCAACCAAGTTCTCAGCTACCAGCCCTTTCCAAGTGTGCAGTGTCCTTAGTTGCCAGCCCTTTTGGCGTGTGCCTCTATACCTCTGCACTTTACTTCCGCACCTCCTCTCTGAGTCTCAGTGCTTTTCTCTTTCCTTCTAGTTGTAGAATTTCCACTCAGCCAGCCTTCCTGTGGTTCTCGATTATGTCCATTTTGTCTTTCAATTGTATTTTTCAAGTGGTTGTGTGAGGCAGCAATTTCCAGTGTTTACCTATGCCGCCATCTTGGTTTCTCTCAATGAGTTTTTTTTTAAATATATTTTTATTGATTTCAGAGAGGAAGAGAGAGATAGAAGCATCAATGATAATAGGGAATCATTGATTGGCTGCCTCCTGCATGCCCCCTACTGGGGACCAAGCGCGCAACCCAGGCATGTGCCCTTGGCTGGAATCAAACCTAGGACGCTTCAGTCCGCAGGCCGATGCTCTATGCACTGAGACAAACCTGCTAGGGCAATGAGTTTTAATATATCACGAAGTTGTGTAACCTTCACCACAATGAATTTTAGAACATTTTTATTATCCCCTCCTCAGAAAAGTATATCAATCAGCAGTTGCTTCCCATAGCCCTAATTCCCATGTCCGTAGGGAACTACCAATTTACTTTCTGTCTTTACATAAGACTAGGGAACCGGTGCATGAAGTTTTGTGCACTGGGGGTGGGTCCCTCAGCCCAACCTGCACCCTCTCTAATCTGGGCACCCTCAGGGGAGCCCTCTCCAATCTGGGAGTTTGTCTGTCTTTGAATTCATATGAGCCAATTGACTGAGACTCCCAACCTAGTTTGGTTTGTTGCTCACAGAATAATAGAGGCTTATTTATTTTCTTTGCTTCCTTGGTGGAGATTTCCTGGAAATTTTAGGATATCTTCCCTTCAATTTTTCCTAGACATCTGATTGTACTTAAGTCTCTCACCTTTGCTTTCCCTCCATCCCCCACTGCAACAGTAACTTGTTCTAGGCTCACTTTGCTCTAGTGCAGTGATGGCGAACCTTTTGAGCTCAGTGTGTCAGCATTTTGAAAAACCCTAACAACTCTGGTGCTGTGTCACATATAGAAATTTTTTGATATTTGCAACCATAGTAAAACAAAGACATATTTTTGATATTTATTTTATATATTTAAATGCCATTTAACAAAGAAAAATCAACCAAAAAAATGAGTTCACGTGTCACCTCTGACACGCATGCCTGCTCTAGTGTCTAGGAGATCTGTCTGCCACCAGAACTACGAATCCCAGCATTCCTGGTGCTCCCCGCGCTCTGGGCTTCTGCTTCCAGTCCTGGGGCTGGCACCAAAACTTCCATTCCCAGATATCCTGGTGTTCCCCACGCTCTAGGTTTTCCCATCCTGCTCTGTCTCTGTCCCATGGCCTCCCACTCTGCCATGTCCCCCCAAGCCTCTGGCTCTCCTGCTCTGCTCTCCACCCGGTGGCTTGGGGGAGCGACTGAGGAAGCCACATTCCCCCAAGCTGCCTGCTCTCCCAATCTGCTCTCCATTCAGCACCTGTATATGCAAATTAACCTGCCATCTTTGTTAGGTTAATTTGCATATTCACTCCTGATTGGCTGGTGAGTGTAGTAAAGGGACACTCAATTTACATGTTTCTCTCTTATTATATAAGATTTACTTATTCTAAGTTTTCATATAAATGGAATCATAGAACATTTGATCCTTTGTGACTGGCTTGTTTCACTTAGCAAAATATTTTGAAGGTTCAGCTACACTGTAGCATATATCAGAATTTCATTTTCTTTTTGCTAAATTAAATAAAATTATATGTATATACCACATTTTATTGATTCATCTGTTAATAGACTTTTGAGCCATTGCCACTCTTTGGCTAGTATAAATAACGTAGGTATGAACATTTGTGTACAACATTCTATTTTAACATAAATTTTTTTAATTTTTTCAATTGTATACTTAGGAATGGAATTTCTGGGTCATATTTAACTTTTGAGAAAATACCAAAGTTTTTAAAAATTTATTTATTTATTTATTTATTTATTTATTTATTTATTTATTTATTTATTTTAGAGAGAGAAGAAAGATGAGGGAGTGAGAGGGAAACATCAGTGTGAGAGAAAAACATTGATTGGCTGCCTCCTGTATGCACCCTACAGGGGACTGAGCCCACAACCCAGGCAATGCCCTGACCAGAATCAAACCAATTGGTGTACAGGATGGTGCCCAACCACTGAGCCACATTGGCCAGGTCAAACTCAATATTTTTCATGATTACAGCATTTTACATTCTTGCTAGTAGTATATGAAGGCTTCAAAATATTCACTTCTTTATCAATATCTGTTTTTCCTTTACCATCTTAGTGGACATATTGTGATTGTGATTTTCTCTTTTTTTTCTGGTATTATTTTTATTTATTTTTAACTTTACTATTGAGAGTATTATAGATGTCCTTCATTTATTTCCCTCACTGACCCCCTCCACCTACTTCCTTCCCCATCCCAGGCCTTCACTGCCCTACCGACTGTGTGCATAGGTAATGAATATATGCATATAAGTTAACTGATTAATCTCTTCCTGAACCCCTCCCCTCTTTCTTCTGAGATTCATGTTTCCATGTCTCTGGATCTATTTGATTCATTAGTTTATTTTGTTCATTTAAAAAAAATGGACTTGCATTTTCTTTCTTCTTTATCATTGTTATTATTTTGGTGTTGTTAATCCTCACCAGAGGACACTTTTTCCATAGTTTTCCTCAGAGAATGGAAGGGAGGGAGGGGGAGAGAATAGGAGAGAGATAAATATTGATGTGAGAGAGACACATTGACTGGTTGCCTCCCATATGTGCCCTGACTGGGAATTGAACCTGTGACCCTTGATTGTGTGGGCCAAAGCACTAATCAATGAGCAATACCAGCCAGGGCTAATTTGCATTTTCCTGATAGCTAATGAGGTAGAATTTTATTTATTTATTTATTTTAGTTGTCGTATTGACTTATGTATCTTTTCTAGAAAATTGTCTACTCAGAGTCTTTGCCCATTTTATGTTATTTGCCTTTTTATTATTGAGTTTTAACTATTCTATGTAATAAAAGAGAAACATGGTAATTGGCATACGACCGCTACCATTCCCATGGGCTAATCAGCGAGATATGCAAATTAACTGCCAGCCAAGATGGCGGCCGGCAGCCAGGAAGCTTGAAACTAACATGAGGCTTGCTTGCTTCAGTGACAGAGTAAACAAACGTTCCCCACCTGCCTTGCCGGCCTCTGAGCCTGCAGTTTAAGAAACATTGTAACGAATATAGAAGCTAAACAAAACCCCGGAAACCTACTTTCAATGAGCCGGGATCTCAAGCTGGAATTGATACAGTTTCGATTATAGAACCTAAACAAACCAGATACCTACTTTCAGCAGCGGATGCCTAAGAGCTGGAGCCTCAGAGCTAAAGCTGGCCCAGAATAAAAAAAAGAAAAAAGAAAAAGAGGAACAGTTGGGAGCTTCAGTCCCAGCCTGAAAACAGCCCTCAGCCCCTCACCCAGACTGGCCAGGCACCCCAGAGGGGACCCCCACCCTGATCCAGGACACCCTTCAGGGCAAACCAGCCGGCCCCCACACGTGCACCAGGCCTCTATCCTATATAGTAAAAGGGTAATATGCCTCCCAGCACCGGGATCAGCGGAGCCGTGAGGCCTCCCAGCACAGGGATCAGCGTGACAGGGGGCAGCGCCCAAACCCCCTGATCCCCCTGCAGCTCTGTGTGTGACAGGGGGTGGGGCCACAACCTCCCTATCAGCCCTGCTCTGTTCCTGACAGGGGAAGGTGCCCAAACCCCCTGATCGGCCCTGCTCTGTGCCTGATAGGGGGGAGCTCCCCAACCCCCTGATTGCCCTGCAGCTCTGTGTGTGACAGGGTGTGGCGCCCCACCCCCCACCCCCCACTGGCCCTGCTCTGTGTGTGACAGGGTAGAGCCATAACCTCCCCATCGGCCTTGCCCTGAGTGTGACAGTGGCGGCACCCCAACCCCCTGATCGGCCCTGCTCTGTGTGTGACAGGGGGTGGTGCCCTAACTCCCCTATCGGCCCTACTCTGTGAGTGACAGTGGGGAGTTCCTCAACCCCCTGATGGGCCCTGCTCTGTGTGTGACATGGGGGAGCTCCCCAACCCCCTGATCGACTCTGCTCTGTGCATGACAGGGGGAGCTCCCCGACCCCTTGATCAACCCTTCTCTGTGCGTGACAGGGGGCAGCTCTCCGACCCCCTGATTGACCCTGCTCTGTGCATGACAGGGGCAGCTCCCCAACCCCCTTATTGGCCCTGCTCTGTGCGTGACAGGGGGTGGCGCTGCAACCTCCCCATGGACCTTGCCTTGAGTGTGACAAGGGGTGGTGTCCCAACCCCCC
The DNA here is from genome assembly GCA_036010255.1 of Myotis pilosus. Classification (NCBI taxonomy): domain Eukaryota; kingdom Metazoa; phylum Chordata; class Mammalia; order Chiroptera; family Vespertilionidae; genus Myotis; species Myotis pilosus. The sequence continues at coordinate 28,841,485 of JASKON010000009.1, forward strand.
AATCGGCCCTACTTTGAGGGTGACTGAGGGTGGCATCACAAACTCCCAATCCACTCTGCTCTGTGCATGACAGGGGGCAGTCCCCCAACTCCCCAATCAACCCTGCTCTGAGCCTGACCAGGGGCTTCACCTAGGGATTAGGCCTGCCCTCTGCCACCCGGGAGCAGTCCTAAGCCAGCAGGTCATTATCTCCCAAGGGGTCCCCGGCTGCGAGAGGGCACAGGCCGGGCTGAGGGACCCCCCTCTCCCCCCTGAGTGCACAAATTTTTGTGCACCGGGCCTCTAATTCTTTATATATTATTGATATAAGTACCTCATCAGACATTTGATTTGCAAATATCTCTGCCATTCTGTGGGTTGTATTTTACTAACTTGATGATGTGCTTTGCAGCACCAAGTTATCTTTTTATTATTATTCATGAAATTCAATTTTTAATGTATGTTTTAAAAATTCAACTTTATTGAGACAATAATTTACATAAAGTTAATTACACATATTTTAAATATCTAGTAAAATGAGTTTTGACACTTGATGTATCTCTTTCTACCATACATAATCTAGTTAAACACTGATATAATTTCTATTAATATAAATCATTTGTGTCAGTTCTAGATCTTTATGCAAATAAAATAATACAAATGGTACTGTATTCTTTGAAAATAATGTATAATATTTTTTTTCATCCATGTTGTTATATATGTATTTATTTTCACTGCTTAATAATGGCTGCACTAGTTTCTTTATCCAGTCACCATTTCATGGGCATTTAGATAATTTACAGTTTTTGGTTATTATGAGTAAAGTAGTTGTTAACATTTATGCATACGTCTATTGTAGGTATTTAGTCATTTTTGTTGTTTGGAGTATGAGGTTTTATATATTTAATATACAAGGCCTTTGTCTTATACATGTTTTTCGTATGCATTTACCTTTATGAGGCAATTTAACCTTGGACACATTGGCCACCTACTCCTATGGATGAGGATAACTAGTATAGAAAGTATAGAAAAGAAAATTCCAAGGCAGAATGATATTTGCTACTTAATGAAAGTAGAGCCTGAAGGGTGATTGCTTAGGATTGACATGAAAAGGAAAACAGGAAGGAATCAAGATGCCAGAATAATATAGAGAATGTATTCAGGGATCTCTTACCACTTCATTATTTTGTCTGTGCTTTTTTCTTTTCACCAAAATAAATGAATACTTATGTCTATAAATAAAAGTTCTATTTACCTAATTTTCTATAAGATTGGCTCCTGTTATAAAAGGCAAGAAATAAAAAAATAAATAAACAATAAATAATAAATCTTCCTGGTGCTTCACTTACCACAGAGAAGATAACATATTTATTGTATAACTTGTGCCAGTGAGGGAAGATGGCAGGATACTAATCCTATATAATAAAGAGCTAATATGCAAATGGTTGCCATGCCCTCACACAGTCATGCTGTCATGCCATAACTGCTCAGACACTCAAAACTGGGGAAAGAGGAATGGGGATCAGCCAGGCTGTGGCCCGGGAGAGAGATAAGCTGCCCGCCCTGCAGCACCAGGAGCCAGTGGCTTCACCTGTGCCTGCACCTGCATTTTGGGAGAGGGACAAGCCACCCGCCCCACAGTCCCAGGCACCTGTGGATGCAGCCCGGCCAAAGCCATCCACCCATGGTCTCCTGTGGATGCAGCCAGCCAGGGGGAAGCCAACCCCTGGTCCTGGGTACCTGCAGCCAGCCAGAGGGAGGGAAGCCCGGGTGCCTGTGACTGGCCGGAGGAGGGAATCCTGGGTTCCAGGAGTGGGGCAAGGTAGAGGTGGTTAGGAGCAATCAGGCCAGCAGGGAAGTAGTTAGGGGATATCAGGCAGGCAGGCAGAGGTGGTTATGACCAGATAGGCAGAGGTGGTTAGGGGCAATTAGGCAGGCAAGCAGGTGAGCGGTTAGGAGCCAGTGGTCCCGGATTGCAAGAAGCAGTCAGACACCCCCAAGGGTTCCCAGATTGGAGAGGGTACAGGCCAGGCTGAGGGACAAGCCCCACCTCCCCGTGCATGAATTTCATGCACTAGGCCTCTAGTATAGAATAAAAACATGGACTTTAAACTCAGAGATACTGCAATTTTAATTCTAGCTCTGTTACTTCTTAGATATGTAACTTTTACAACATATTCAATGTCTCCAAACATCTATAATTTCATAAGTTGTATGAGAAAATGATCATAATGGTAACCAATCAAGCAGGGTAATTTGAGTATTTAAAATATCCTATCTAATAAAAGAGAAACATGGTAATTGGTATACGATCGCTACCCTTCCCATTGGCTAATCAGGGCAATGTGCAAATTAACTGCCAGCCAAGATGGCGGCCGGCAGCCAGGCAGGTTGAAACTAACATGGGGCTTGCTTGCTTCAGTGACGGAGGACTCCAACGTTCCCCCCCTGCCACTGCAGGCCTCTGAGCTGCATCTCTAAGCAACTATGTAACAAATATAGAAGCTAAATAAACCCCCAGAAACCTGCTTTAGTCCGCCGGGCTTCAGCCAGCAGAATTGCAACATTGTAAGCAAAGGCCAGAAACCTACTTTCAGCAGCGGAGGCCTAAGAGCTGGAGAAAAGCCTCAAAGCTAAAGCTGGCCCAGAATAAAAAAAAAAAAGGAGCGGTTGGGAGCTTCAGTCACCCCCAGCCTGAAAACAGCCCTCAGCCCCTCACCCAGACTGGCCAGGCACCCCAGTGGGCACCTCCACCCTGAAGGATGTGTAACCAGCTGCAAACAGTCATCATGCCCTCATCCAGGCTGGCCAGGCACCCCAGTGGGGACCCCCACCCTGATCCAGGACACCCTTCAGGGCAAACCAGCCAGCCCCACCCATGCACCAGGCCTCTATCCTATATAGTAAAAGGGTAATATGCCTCCCAGCACCGGGATCAGCAGAGCTGCGAGGCCTCCCAGCACCGGGATCAGTGTGACAGGAGGCAGTGCCCAAACCCTCTGATCGTCCCTGCTCTGTGTGTGACAAGGTGCAGCACCCCAACCCACTCCCCCCCCCCCATGGGCCCTGCTCTGTGTGTTACGGGATAGAGCCATAACCTCCCCATGGACCCTGCCCTGAGTGTGAGAGTGGCAGTGCCCCAACCCCTTGATTGGCCCTGCTCTGTGCGTGACAAGGTACAGAGCCCCAACACCCCTGATGGATCCTGCTCTGTGAGTGACAGGGGGCAGTGCCCCAACCCTGTGATTGGCCCTGCTCTGTGCGTGACAGAGGGTGGGGCCACAACCTCTCCATTGACCCTGCCTTGAGTGTGACAGGGGACAGGGGTGGGGTCGCAACCTCCCCATCGTCCCTACCCTGAGCATGACTGAGGGTGGCATCACAACCTCCCAATCTCCCTGCTCTGCATGACAGAGGGCGGCGCCCCAACTCCCCAATCAGCCCTGCTCTGAGCCCGACAAGGGGCAGCACCTAGGGATTGGGCCTGCCCTCTGCCACATGGGAGCAGGCCTAAGCCAGCAGGTCATTATCTCCTGAGGGGTCCCAGACTGTGAGAGGGCACAGGCCGGGCTAAGGGACCCCCCCCCCCCGCCGAGTGCACAAATTTTTGTGCACCAGGCCTCTAGTATATTTATAATTTGCTTTGAAATTTTGACACATGCCAGGAGCCGGTCACATAATAATTCTTAGTCCTTATTTTCTTGTTATGTGGGTTATTTTATAATAAATAATATTATTCTATACTTACATAATTAAACCACAGGTAAAAAGTCTTGAAGATAACCCAGATACTGCCTCTGCCTGTATATTCCTTGTAAGGTCTCTAGTCTAATCCATTTAGAAAACTAAAAAATTAGATGATATTTTGAATTTGTTTCATTTTGGCTACTATTCTTTCATGAAGGGTTGCAAATTTTCTCACACTTTAAAGCTTCTTGAGAAATGGGACTTACTAGTACCTCCATAACAATAGCATCAAGTTAATTATCAGTAGCAGTAAGAAATGTAGCCATTTCACTCATTATTTGTTCTTTTAGAATATGTGACTCAATAAATCATTTTTACTCTGTTTTATTTCATACCTGTAGTGAGCAGCAAAGGGGTCAAGCCTCAGATTGACCTATGTGAGGGCCACAAACAAATCCCAGCTTGGAGGGCAGAGCCCTCTTAGCATAATTAAGCTTAACCTTATAGCCCTCCCTAGCTCCTTCCTAGGTAGCTAATGGGCTGTGGGAGGTACAGCAAGTGCTGCCAAAACAAATTGAAACTCACAAGAACATGGTAAACATGTTGACCACTACCCTTGTTTTGATCTCACTATAAAATAAAGCCTCCGCTTGCAGGCTGGGTCTTTCTGTGTCCTCATCCAGGCACAGGAGATCCACAAAACCCCAGCTGTATTCTCTTGTCTGTCTTTTCTTTAATCCTTCACTGCCCCTCCTCAGCCTCACTGAACCCTTGGCTGTGCTGGCATGGCACACCTCCTGGAGATTATTAATATTTATATATATTCTAGTTTATTTGTTTATTTTCCATCTTATACCACTGGAATATCAGCTCCATATGGCCAGGATCATGTTTATTGAAGTCACCTTTGTCTACTCAGCATTAATACACTGTTTGGTGCATACTATCAGCTTAATATACCTTTCTAATGAGAATAAATTAGTTAATGTCATGGCCCAGAGTTAATGATAACAATATTTATTGAATATTAGAGGCCCGGTGCACAAAAATTTGTGCACTCGGGGAAGGGGGGGTCCCTCAGCCTGGCCTGTGCCCTCTTGCAGTCTGGGACCCCTCGGGAGATAACGACCTGCTGGCTTAGGCCTGCTCCCGGGTGGCAGAGGGCAGGCCCAATCCCTAGGTACAGCCCCTGGTCGGGCTCAGAGCAGGGTCGATTGGGGAGTTGGGGCGCCTTCCCCTGTCATGCACAGAGCAGGCAGATTGGGAGGTTGCGATGCCACCCTCAGACACGCTCAGGGTAGGGCGGATAGGGGGTTGGGGACTGCCCAATGTCACACTCAAGGCAGGGTCGATGGGGAGGTTGCGGTGCCACCCCCTGTCATGCAGAGAAGGGCCCATCAGGGGGGTTGGGGTTCCATACCCTGTCATGCACAGAGCAGGGCCAATCAGGGGGTTGTGGCGCTGCCCCCTGTCATGCACAGAGCAGGGCCCATCAGGGGGTTGGGGAGCTCCCCCCTGTCATGCACAGAGCAGGGCCGATCAGGGGGTTGAGGAGCTTCCCCTTGTCACTCACAAGAGTAGGGCCGATAGGGGAGTTGGGGCACCGCCCCCTGTCACACTCAGGGCAGGGTGGATCAGGAGGTTGGGGCGCTGCCCTCTATCACCCACAGAGCAGGGCTGATCATGGGGTTGGGGTGCCGCCACTGTCACACTCAGGGCAGGGCAGATGGGGAGGTTATGACTCTACCCCATCACACACAGAGCAGGGCCCGTTGGGGGGGGTGGGGCGCTTCCCTCTATCACCCACAGAGCAGGGATGATCAGGGGGTTTGGGCGCCACCACTCTCATACTCAGGGCAGGGCCAATGGGGAGGTTATGGCTCTACCCTGTCACACACAGAGCAGGGTCCGTAGGGGGCAGGGGGATTGTGGCCCCGCTCCCTGTCACACACAGAGCTGCAGGGCGATCAGGGGGTTTGGGCGGTGCCCCCTGTCACACTGATCGCGGTGCCGGGAGGCCTCTCGGCTCCGTTGATCACGGTGCTGGGAGGCATATTACCCTTTTACTATATAGAATAGAGGCCTGGTGCATGGGTGGGGCTGGCTGGTTTGCCCTGAAGGGTGTCCTGGATCAGGGTGGGGGTCCCAACTGGGGTGCCTGGCTAGCCTGGGTGAGGGGATGATGACTGTTTGCAGCTGGTCACACACCCTTCAGGGTGGGGGTCCCCACTGGGGTGCCTGGCCAGTCTGGGTGAGGGGCTGAGGGCTGTTTTCAGGCTGGGACTGAAGCTCCCAACTGCTCCTTTTTTCTTTTTTTTCTTTTTTTATTCTGGGCCGGCTTTAGCTCTGAGGCCTCAGCTGCTGAAAACAGGTTTCTGGCCTTTGTTTACTATCTGTATTTGATACAATGTTGCAGTCCGGCTGGCTGAAGCCCCGCTGATTAAAGCAGGTTTCTGAGGTTTTTTTAGCTTGTATATTTGCAACATAGTTACTTAGCGTTGCAGCTGAGAGGCTGGCAAGTCAGGCAGGGAACGTTGGAGTCCTCTGTCACTGAAGCAAGCAAGCCTCCCTGCTTGCATCAGCTGCCTGGCTGCCGGCCGCCATCTTGGTTGTCAGTTAATTTGCATATCTCGCTGATTAGCCAATGGGAAGGGTAGCGGTCATACGCCAATTACCATGTTTCTCTTTTATTAGTGTAGATTATTTACATTGGCTCATGAATTCCATGGATAAAAAAAAAATCCAATGGAATAACAGTGTGTCTTGTATAAGCTATGTGCTTCTTTAAAATATATATATCTTATCTAATAAAAGAGAAACATGCAAATTGACCGTACCTTTGCTACACTCACAAGCCATGCCCACCAGCTAATCAGAGCAACTATATGCAAATTAACCCAACTAAGATGTCGGCCAGCAACCACGGAGCTGGAGCAAGCAGGAGGCTTGGTTGCCCCAGCGATGGAGGAAGCCAAGCTTCCCACCTGCCCTGGCCGGCTGTGGGCTCCGCTCAAGGCAAAAAAGTTTCAATTACAGAAGATAAATAAATCCCAGATACCTGCTGCCAGCCAGCCTCCACTGGGAGCTTGGGTGGCTAGGGGCTGTGGCCAGCCTGAAAACAGCCATTAGCCTCTCACCCAGGATAGCCACACACTCATGGGGTGAGAGTCCCCACTGGGAGACTTGGCCAGTCTGCAAACAGCCATCAGCCCCTCACCCAGACTGGCCAAGCACCCCAGTGGGGACCCCCACCCTTAAGGGGCTGTGGCCAGACTGCAAACAACCATCAGCCTCTCACCCAGGCAGGCCAGGCAGGCCAGCAGGACCCCCCTCCCTGAAGGGGGTGTGGCCAGCCTGAAAATGGCCCTCAGCCCCTCACCCAGGCTGGCTAGACACCCCAGCGGGACCCCCACCCTGATCCGGGATACCCTTCAGGGCAAACCAGCTGGCCCCCACCCATGCACCAGGCCTCTATCCTATATAATAAAAGGGTAATATGAAAATTGAGCCTAATAGCAGAATGACTGGGAATGACTGGTCACTATGACACACACTGACCACCAGGGGGCAGATGCTTAATGCAGGAGCTTCCCCCTGGTGATCAGTGTGCTCCCACAGGGGAGCTCTGCTCAGCCACAAGGAAGGCTAATGGCTTCCAGTACAGCAGTGGTGGTGGGAGCCTCTCCTGCCTCCTCAGCAGGGCTAAGGATGTCCGACTGCAGCTTATGCCTGCTCCCTGCTGGCAAGTGGACATCCCCCGAGGGCTCCCAGGCTGCCAGAGGGATGTTTAACTGCCAGCTTAGGCCCAATCACCCGGGGAGTGGGCCTAAGCCAGCAGGTAGACATCCCTTGAGGGATCCCAGACTACGAGAGGGCACAGGCCAGGCTGAGGGACCCCCCCCCCCCCGAGTGCATAAATTTTTGTGCACTGGGCCTCTAGTGTGTGTATATATATATATATATATATATATATATATATATATATACTAATAATAGACAAACATGGTAATTGACCATACCTTCGCTATGCCCGCCATTAGCTGATCAAAGTGATATGCAAATGAACTGCCAACAAATATGGTGGCTAATGTACATGCTGCAGGCAGGGCGGGACAGTGCGAGCCGCCATCCAGGCCCCCGTGTGAGACCTGGGGCAGGGGCTCAGGCAATGCGATTGCTGATCTCTTTGCCTGAGCCCTGCCCGAATGTTAGGGATAGGGCCCACTCCTGTGTGTGTCCCGGAGGTGGGCGGGGGCTCAGGCGAGGCAATCAGCATCGCTTGCGTTCGCCTGAGCCCTGCCTGCACGCTGGGGACATGGGGCCCACTCCCGTGTGCGATCCAGGGCAAGCAGGGGCTTAGGTAAGGCGATTGGCATTGCTTGCCTTCGCCTGAGTCCCGCCCACCTGCCGGGGACACAGGGCCCTCTGAGAGAGAGAGAGGCAGAATTTGGCACCCGCATCCCTCCCTGAACGACCACTGCGATTCCAAGCCAGGAAGGCTGCCTTCAGGCTGCAGCTCCAGGTTTCTCACCCCCACCCCAGGCCCGAGAGCACAGTGCTGGGCAGGGGCACCCAGGGGTTCAGGAATGCAGTGCCAGGGGCCAGCACGACATGGGTGGGGGCTGTATTTACACCACCAAGTTCCTCACTTCTGCCCTGGCCCGTGAATCCCTCCTCTTTCCCCTCAGAAGCTCAGCTCCTGCCTACATGCTTGCTGGGCAGGCCCAACTGCACCGGAGAGTGAGCCATGGCATTGGGATGGCCACTTCCTGGGATGGGACGGCCGGACCACAGCGATTCATGAGGGCAATGAGGACTGTGGGCATCCGCAGCCCTCGGGTGGCAGGAGTGGCTGGCCAAGCTGAGTCTGGCTTTAGTGGGGCCAGTGGGAGCCTGAGGCCACCCCAACCCCTACAGGTCCTGGGCAGACGGTGGCTCAGTGGAGAGCGGTGTCTCCATGCATGGTGCCCAGGGGCGGCTGTGAGCTGCTGCAACCCTGCCTCATGCTTCAGGGAAGGGGAGAAGGCTCACAGCCACCAGTACCCTAGGCTGCACTGCATGTGCCTCAGCCTGCCAGTTTGGCAGGGTCCAGAGCAGGTGAGTTGCTCCCTTCCCCCAGTGGTAGAGCAGGGAGGAGAGCGCTGGGTTCAGGGAGGGGACCTCAGCTGGGATCCTCCTGGTGTGGGGAAGGGGCCCAGCTTGGGCCCAGTGGAGAGCTTAGGAAGTCTGGCTAAGCAGGCGCTGGTTCATATCAACTCTTACTCTGTCATATTCCTCCAGCTCTTCAAGCTAGCCCCCCTGCCCCAGCTGTCCAGGGGAACAGGCTCTGGATGACCTCCCTGAGCTCAAACTATGGACCCAGAGACCACAAGGAAGAGTGCCCGGCCAGGCCTGGGCAGGGACCGGTGCAGAACTACCAGGGCAGAGTTGCTTCGGTGTCTCGGTGAAGTTTGCAACTGACCCAAGGAGGAAACCCGAGAGGGGAAAGGCCGGGAGGCAATGAATTGCCAGCACTTTAGCCACTTGAAAACAGCTCCACCTGGAATGTGAGGCAGTTGTATGTTCATCTGAGAAGTGAGGGGGCTGAACTCCACCGTCGCTGGGCTCCTGTCAGTCCTAGGCCTAAGCGTCCACCACCACAAGGAAAGAACAGAGCGAGGGGCCCGGAGGAAGGTAGGACAATTGAAGAAAATCATGTCTAGACTTTCCTCAGCCCTCTACTTCTTTCTGCTGCCTACAAGAGCCCCAGGCCCGGCCACAGTTCTGTCTCCACCTGTTAGTCCCCTATTCTCCAACCACAGAGGAAAGAAATAAGGAAGGAGTCTGTGCTGCCTTCAGAAAGTATCTATATACCTGATCCACAGAGGGAGGCCAGACTGCAGCTTAGGTCCGCTCCCCACAGGGACATCAGTAGGACATCTTGTCAGGGCTCCCAGACTGTTAGAGGGGGCAGGCTGGGCTGAGGGATGCCCCCCGAATGCACAAATTTTTGTGCACCGGGCCTCTAGAGTATATACATATATATATATTTCAGAGAGGAAGAGAGAGGGAGAGAGATAGAAACATCAATAATAAGAGAGAATCATCGGTCAGCTGCCTCCTGCACACCCTACATTGGGGACCATACCCACAACCTGGGCATATGCCCTGACCGGGAATTGAACCATGACCTCCTGGTTCATAGGTCGATGCTCTACCACTTAGCCACACCAGCTGGACTTGTTTTTCTTTTTTAAAACCTTTTTTGCAAACTTTCTCTATAAGGCAATTTGAAAAGGCATTCAAAAAGAGTCACTTACAAAATACTTCCTTTCTCTTATATTTATGTATTAAGAGGAATCAAGGTAGCAGTGTTTTTTGTTGGTTTTGTTTTTATTTATTGGATGTAGAGCAGTTGTAATTTGTTGAGAGATGCAAAAAATTAGGAGAGTTTGGAGTGAAGGCAAGTGTGGAGATAAATGAAGAATCAAGAAAATATGACATTAACCAAACAATAAACAGGGTTATTTTTTAAAAGGAATAGCCTTGTTAAGTTCATAAAAATAAAAAGAAGATAAAAATGGTTGATGTATTCTAAAAGGAAATATAGAAAATTGGGGGCATTTTTGGAAAAGTGTTTGATACATCCTCATGCTTGAAACAGATGAAAAGCTAAAAATATTCAATAACAAGGAAACATTTATTATTTCTCAATCAGCTCTTTCCAGTGAAATTAATACTGACTTTTTCTTTCCTCAGTAGGAAACAACGATAATAAAAATATGGACTTGTAGCGGGAATAAAAACTTTATAATACTCTGACTAACCATGAAAAAGAATTAGAATAAAATGTACTAATAAACTTATAAAAAGAACCCATAAACTAACAGTTTCCTTATGAGCATACTGCAGTACCAGCAGTTTCAACTGCAGGAATTTGGCTGACACTGACCAGTTCCAGTATGCTTACATTAAAGATCCATATGGGAACCAACAAGGACACTGCTTGCATGTCCACAGCTCCTCCCCCTGATTCCTTTGTTCTGTTTTCCCTCTCCTTCCTTACAAAAACCTCTGCTTGCACTGAAATGTTAAGATGGTCTTTGGGACAGAAGTCCACCATCTACTCAGGCTGCTGATATTATATAATAAAGAGCTAATATGCTCATTAGACCAAACAGCACAATGATCATCCAGATGACCTTCCAGAAGAAGCCAGGGCAGCCAGGCCCGGCTGAGGCTGCAAGGGGCTATGAGGGCCTCTGCTGACCGAGGCAGCCAGGGCTGCAAGGGCTGCCCCTTGCACAAATTTCGCCCATTGGGCCTCTAGTACTTGAATAAAATGTCTTTTCCTGCCCCAGTGTTTGTTTCTTGAATATTGGCTTTCGAAGCAGCAGGCAGCCAAACCTGAGTTCAGTATCAGAATTGGCAAGCCAGCCAGGAAAAGCCCTAAGTGCTTGCAGCAGGCTGACACTATCACAGGGACTGCAGGGATGCCTCTGCAGCTGCTGAGAGTTCCTTATCTTGGAGCCTCTCCCTGTTCTCCCTCTCAAGGCATCAGCTACTCATAAATGCTTTGCTGGTAAAAGGAAATGGTCTTTGTGGGAGTCCACGGGCCCCAAGTTTGGGTAAGTTGAACCAGTGTGCACAATAAGAATCCTCTGTCTCTTCCATTTGGGCCTTGTACTACTTGGACCTTGTGTTAGAGACTCAGTTCCTTCATCCTGCTCCACTACACCAACTGTTGGGTCTGAGCCCCTCTGCCAGGAACTGGACCTCCTGAGATGCTGGGTATTAGAAGAAAGAGAAGCCATAAGAAATTGTGGGTAGATAAAAGAGTCTTATTGTAGCCCAAATAGCCAGTGGCCCATGTAGCCATTGCTAACAAGGAGCCATTAGACAAAGCAGTTCTTCAGAGCAACGGCCTATACAGTAACCACACACACAGGCTAGGGTAACAATATATCTTTCCCACAGAGCAGCAGCAGCTCTGTACGCACAGCAGCAGCCTGCTGGTCAGTAATACATCTTCCTCATAACATAGCTCAGCCTTACATAGGAGCAGCCTCACTAAGAGCCATGAGTAATACCAGCCTCTTCACTGGCTGGTCAGTAACAACTTTATACCACTTAGACAAAAGAGGCTTCTTGCCAAATAGTGACCTCAGCCTTTTGGGTAATAGAAGGGCACACTTGTGCAGTGTACATGCAGATTACTGTGGCCTTGCCTATGAATAGTTCTTGGACAGCCTGATTAACATTCCCATGCTCAGAGTGGCCTTGAACATCTGGCTTACTCTGAACATGGTCTCTACATTCCAATTGGCCTTGAGCATCTTGTGTACTCTGAATAGGGTCCCTACACCTTGTAAAGGTCACCAGAATGATTTAAGAAGTAAAGGTTAATTTTAAAAGATAATAAATGCCCCTTAGAGAAATGGCCTGGTATCTTCTTGTATAAGCACACAATTCATGACAGTCTTTCACGGTAAGGAACGGAGGTTGCTTTCCTGGAAGATGGCAAGGAAAGAACTTCAAGATATTTTGGGGACCTCAACAACTTGAGGAATTTACCCAAACTCATAAGTATTGTAGACAAACCCTGATGGCCACTGTGTGGTTTGGCTTCTTTGCCCTGAAGGACTAATTAAAGCTCAATCCACAGATTCCTTATAAGATTCCAGCAAAGCAAATTTTAAAAATCCTAAATAATAAATTGCTACTTTTGTTGTATTTATGAAAATGATCAGGCCAGATTAAAACTGGGCTTAATACAGTATATAAATCGGTCTTTATTTGGCTCTTTGATAAAAATGAGGGTGATTTTGCGGGTTGGGGGAGGGGGATTTTGTTTCAAAAGACTTATAATACACAGTTGTGAATATTAGACTTTAGCTCAGTTCATTGTATTCAAAGTTTTATTTTTCATCTATAAATTTAACTGTATTCTAAATTTTTCTAGCTTTCTTAAATATTTGACTACAACTCTCCAAACTAATGTTTCATTTTCCTTTTATCCTTCGATTTAGAATTATTGAGAACTAAATTTTTTTCCTTCCATCCAACCATTCATCATAATTTTTGTCATTCTAGCTTTTGCACAAATAATATTGAGATTTGTAACACAGTTTGTCTCCACCAGGTTATAAGCCCTACTTGTATTCAGGAAATACTGCTCCTAGACACTATCACAACCTCCTTCCATGCCCAGGCCTCATCGTCCCTCTGACAGAGAGCATCTCTTGGCTCGGAAGGAAAATGTCACCATTCTTCAGCAGGAAGCAGTTACAGAAGAGACTTGTGCCCCTTTTGTCTGAAAGAATTCAGAGCCAAGATCCATGAGGGAGGAATGTGATAGGCAGATAGACATACATGAGCAGAGCAAGTACAATGGGCTAAGTACAGAAGGTCACCAGGATGGAAAGTCCTAGGTGCCTAGAAATGGACAAAACTGGGAAAACAAGGACCTCACCCTCAGGTGACCTTTTCCTCACCTGGCTTGTTGCTTGTCATCCAGGTTAGACCCCATTAAAGGGAGGAAAAACAAGGGCCAGAGACTAGCCCTTAAGCATTAAGCTGCCAAGACAATGAGGTTCTGACCCACATTAAATATATCTAGGCTTCAGTTGTGTTCCAGCTCCAGGCCCAGAAAAGCAACAAAACCAGACAAGTGACACCATGGCTGGCTCAGGACCAGCTGCATTGACTAATAACCCCAAAGAGAAATGATGCAAAAGGATATGAAAGAAAGGGACCTCTAGATGAGAACCAATGTGCGTATTGCATGAAGGGTGGACATTGGAAGAAGGATTGTCCAAAATTTGATGAGGGAAATGGAGATTTTAAAAAAAAGAGAAATTAGTAAAAAGAGAGGAATGCAGGCAGATATTGGAGTCGAGTGGTGACTCTGATGACAAATGAAGAGGTCTGAAAGCTCTTCTTGATTTTTCAAAACCATTTATTATTTCCACACAGGAGTGCTAGGTACAATTGACAGTGGGAAACAAATTGATTTATTTCTTAGTTGACACTGGAGTCACTTGTTAAATGCAATGGTGACTAAACGAAGCCAGGAAACAATCTAAGCTACCAGACAAATGCAACAAAAGGCCTTTCTCCAACCTCTAAAGTGTCAAGTAGGAGATTCTAAATTGTCACAAAGTTTCCTCTGTATTTCAGAATGCCCAATACCCTTACTGGGATGAGATATGTTATGCAAGATAAATGCTCAGGTGACTTCCTTGCAAGAAAAACAACAGCTGCACCTTTAGGTTCCACCAGAGCATGCGTTAAAATTCCAAAAGAAACAAAGAATTGTCCTCACTGGAGACTATGGAAGAGTCCACTTACTCATCTGAGGAACTCCTCCACTTGTTCCAACCTGGGGACAAAGTACCTTTGAAGACTTAGAAAAATCAAGGATCTGAACACCAGTTGGCTGAAAAGTGGACAGGTCCATATAATGTACTACTGACAACTCAGTCTTCTTTAAAGCTTGCAGAGGTAAAGATATAGATCCACCACACTGTGGTAAAAATGCCTTCCCTCTCTCAGAGAGAAAGAATACTCCACACCCACAGTTGCAACATGGACTTGTGCTCTCATTGAAGATCTCAAGTCTCTGTTTAAGAAGCAAAGCTCCTAGAGACAAGTGAGTATGCATATAATAGCTGTCTGATTCCGGTTATAGTTATAATAGTTCTCCTCTTATTCATGTGTAGACAATGATCTAATACACATCTTTCATAGTTTCCTCTGCTATCCTATCTTACTGCTGGATATGCCACTTGAAACCTCGTTCAGGACTATAACACGGCGACCCACTTGGGTCTCCCATTTACAATTACACAGGAATGCAACCTTGTTGAAATGGAAATCCTTTGCTGAAGGGCTCATTTCAGGCCCTACTCTTTGAAGAAACCAGAAACTGGTTTGTGAGTCTGTTCCCATGGATAACTTAAGAATTCTGGTCCATCCTAGGAGAAATTCTTAAATTAGATTTCACTGTTCTTTTCTTTGTAGTACTTTATTATCTTAAAAAAATCTTTATAGACTGGCCAGTGTGGCTCAGTGGTTCAGTGTCAACCTGTGAACCAGGAGGTCATGGTTCAATTCCCAGTCAGGGCACATGCCCAGGTTGTGAGCTCAATCCCTATTAGGGGCATGCAGGAGCCAGCCAATCCATGACTATCATCATTGATGTTTCTATCTCTATCTCTCCCTTCCTCTCTCTGAAATAAATTTTTAAAAATTCATAGCTTGCCTTTCCTACATGAGAAAAATTATATTTGCTTAACTTATGCCTTTAAGAGGTATACCTGCTTTTAACTCATGAGATTTTTTTCTTTAAAACAGGCTCAAGTTTTTCATTCCCCCAGAAGATTCAGAAAACATTAATATCTCCATAGATATGGAGAAATATTTGATAGTGGGGAATTGTAACAGGAAATAAAAACTTTATACTATTCTGCTTGCAAGCCCTCAGCTCTTCCCGCTGATTTGTTTGTTCTGCTTTCCCTTTCCCTCCTGATAAAAAGCCCTGCCTGCACTGAGTTGTTAATGTGGTCTTTGGGACCAGAGTCTTCTCAGGCTTCTGGCACTTGAATAAAACATCTATCCTTGCACCAGCAGCTGAACCTGAGTTTGGTATCAGACTTATATCCATCTTTCAGTGAGTCTTTACACTGAAAAAAAAATAATCTAAATTTCTAGTATTGGAAGACATGCAGGGAGTGGTGGTGTTGATAAAAATGTTAAGTAGGTGCAATAACTGTAAAACAATGCTGAAGTCCAGTTCACAAGTTTTATAGAGCAAAGTCTTCAGGATATGCAGTTTAAAATCAGTTATTTTATCAATGGGAAGCCAAAACTGCATTTCTCTGGGTCACTTATTTAAGATTTTCTAAGCCACACTTATTTGTGTTATAGACTCCTGAAATGAGTGAGAAAATGCATGTCTCTTTAAAAAATATGCCGAGCATAATACAAAGCATTATCTGTCATTTTAAACTTTGATTTTGCTCATTACAAACTCTCACCAAACCTTCTGTGCCCAAGTTGGGTTTCCTGTTTTGATTCCTCATCTATGCCAAAAATTACTGGTTGTTCGCAGCTGGTCTACCCTTTTTATCTCACCCATAAAGTAGTGTCTCATAGCCTAGTCAGTATTGTTCAGTGGTTGAGCATTGACCCATGCACTTATTGGTTGTCAGTTTGATTCCTGGTCAAGGAACATGCTTAGGTTTCAGGCTTGGTCCCCAATAGGAAGTGTGCAGGTAGCAGCTGATTGATGTTTCTATCTCTCTCCTTCTCCCTTCGTATCTCTCTAAAATCAATAACATATTTATAAAAAATGTATCATGATTTTTGCTCTATGAGGCAATCAGTGACACCAATGAAATGTGTCAGTTATCTCAATATATCTTATCCTCCACAGCTGATATTTACATAATATAGCTGAAGCCAACTAATGATGGCTCTGTTAAGGGGGTGGTAAGAAAAAAAGTGGTATGAATTAATTAAACTTCCTTGGTTTCAAGTGTGAGTAAGCTTCTTTCACCACAAAATTGGGCATTTGCATTGTTAAATGTGCTGACAGTACTCATCAGTGATTTTTCACATAAAGGAGTTTTTAGCTTTTCATCCGTTTCAAACAGGAAGGTGTACTTTTCCAGAAACTCCCACATTCTTCATTTCTTTCTTAGAATTTTTCAACCATTTTTATCTTCTCTCTCTCTCTCTCTCTCTCTCTCTCTCTCTCTCTCTCTCTCTCTCTCTCTCTCATCTTAAGGAGGCTTTTCCCTTCCTAAAATAACCCTGTTGGTTGTGTAATTAATTTCATATTTTCTTGATTCTTCACATATCCCCATTTTCTCCATCATTCATGTTCCTTTCCATCCCTCAACAAATATACAACTGCTCCATCCCCCCAAAAAAAACACAAAAAAAAAACACTGTCTCTCTTGATTCATCTTAATATACAAATGTAGGATTTTACCTATCTTCTTCTTTTATTTGTACACAAATCAATAAAATCTTACACATGTTTATTTCATTTTAAAATATTCATTCATGAGTTTCTGAATGCTGCCTTTATCATGCTTTAGGAAATTTCTGCCTCAGAAGTCAGCTAGAAAATCCTGTAACAGATTGAAAAGCCTATTGTCTGTACTCAACATAATTTAAATTTGGAACACATTGTCCTAATCATCACCCACTTCTTGAAAATGTCTTTTTCCTTGGCTTCAGTGACAATGCAATGTTCTGTTTCTTATCCCACCCCTAACACACTCAAAATTTTGGAATTGTTTTTAGTCTTTTTCTTTTCTTTTTCTCTACCTCAATCCCTTAAATATACATTCACTAGGCTTTGGGAAGTTTAGCTCTGTATTTCTCCTATATTTATCTATATTCACCCATTTCCATTGCTACTACTAATTCTTAATACAAGCCCTCATCATTTCTTACCTTGACAGAAGCAATGACCTGCTAATTGCTAAACCTTTTTTAAAAAGTATCATTACACTCCTAATTATATTTTGTATGGCCACTAATATTATATTTAGGAAACACACTATTATATGTGTCAGTACACTGCTACAAGTTGCCTGAAAAGGAAAAGGAAAAGATAGCATCATATTCAAGGTTGTCCATGACCTTTTATCAATCTAACTATCAAATGCTACATTTTTGTACTTTTACTAAATTCACACCAGGCAATTTGCAATAGTCCAAATGGGAGTGGCTCCCCTTTTTTTCACCCTGTACCTTTGCTTGCATACATTTTCCTATGGGTTTAATGCCCTTTTATTTGTTAAAAAAAGATGCTAATCTAGAAATAGATTTATATATATATATATATATATATATATATATATATATATATATATATATACTAGAGGCCCGTTGCACAAAGATTCATACAATAAGCCTTCTTTCCCCTGGCTGCCAGCACCAGTTTTCCTCTGGCACCCGGGACCCAGACCTTCACTCTGGCCACTGTCTTCCATCTTCACTCTGGACACAGTCTTTGTTGTGGCTGGAGCCTTCAGTCTTTGCTCTTTGCTCCAGCGGGAGTCTTCAGTCTCCGGCCAGAGCTGCTCCTGTAGCTCCTTCTGCCCCCCACTCTCCCTCTCATAGCTTGATCGCTGCTTCACCTGCAGACATTGCCGACGGGCTCCTGGGTCCCGGGGTGCTGCCTTGCCTGCGGCCCGGCTTTCCGATCACGATCATGATCACAGGCTACAGGCAAGGCAGCTCCTGGGTCCCGGGGTGCCGCCTTGCCTGTGGCCCGGTTTCCGATCATGATCACGGCCGCAGGGTCCCGCCACCCAGGGTCGCACACAGGGGTCTCAGCTGGCGGCAGGGCTTAGGCGGCACACGGGGGCCTGGATGGCAGCTCGTTCTGGCCCACCCTGCCTGCAGTATGCAAAGTAGCCGCCATCTTTGTTGGTGGTTAATTTGCATATCATGCTGATTAGCCAATGGGAGGCATAGCAAAGGTATGGTCAATTACCATGTTTGT
Organism: Myotis pilosus; assembly: GCA_036010255.1. NCBI lineage: Eukaryota > Metazoa > Chordata > Mammalia > Chiroptera > Vespertilionidae > Myotis > Myotis pilosus. Next base: position 28,859,654 of record JASKON010000009.1, read on the forward strand.
CTATTATTAAATAGGATATATATACAGTGGGGCCTTGACTTATGAGTTTAATTTGTTCTGTGACGGAGTTAGTAACTCAAATTACTCGTATGTCAAATCAACAGTGAATGAGTGAGACACGTGATGCTGGGCTGATGTTGTGGCGTTCACTGTGATGTTCGCTGCGCCAACTAGCGGTGGGGTATCTGAAGCTTGCTCATAACCTGAATTTTAGCTCACAACTCAAAGCAAAAAATCAGCCGAGAGACAGCTCATATCTCGAAAAACTCATTAGTCGGGACACTCATAAGTCAAGGCCCCACTGTGTGTGTGTGTGTGTGTATATATATAGACAGTTAATCCTATATAATAAAAGCCTAATATGCTAAGTGTCCAGTCGACCAATCAGCCTTTCAACCAATCAAAGCATAATATGCTAATGATATGAGTGTTCAACGGCTCGCTATGATGTGCACTAACCACCAGGGGGCAGGCAGTCATCCGGTAGGTTAGCTTGCTGCTGGGATCTGGCTGAGATGGGCCAGACATGCACTGGAGCCCACCCATGGTCCCTCCCCAGCTGGCCAACTTCCCATGTCCCTTCCCATCCCCCATCGTGTACCAGTGGGGTCCCTAGGCCTGACCTGTGCCCTCTTGCAATCCTGGATCCCTCAGGGGATGTCAGAGAGCCAGTTTCGGCCCAATCCTGCAGGCCAGGCTGAGGGACTCCACTGGTGCACTAATCAGTGCACCAGGCCTCTAGTTTGAAGTTCAAAGAACTTCATTAGAGAATTGTTGGCTTTTTCACTAAATGGTGCTGGAACAATTAAGTGCCCATTTCCCCCCAAAATAAAGCTTGGTAGAGAACTTGCATTTATAAACATACTGGCTCAAAATGTTTCATAGACCTAAGTGTAATCCCAAAAGTTGAACAACTTCTAGAAGAAAATATAAGAGAAAATCCTTATAACCTTGAATTAGGAAAAATATTCTTAACTATTTAACCAAAAGCATATTTACAAAAGAACAAAAATAGATAAAATTAGACATTATCAATATTTTAATAACATCTCTTCAAAGGGCACTGTTAAGATAATAAAAAGACAAGCTACACATTGGAAAAAATATTTTAAGAACATCCTATGTGATAAAAGCCTAATATGCAAATTGTCCCCTTGGTTGGTCGTTTGACCAGTAGTTCAACCAGGAGACCAGGAGTTTGCCCGCTCACTATGATGTACTCTGAACACCAAGGGGCAGCACAGAACATGGTGGGCATAGGTAACACAGCACGGGCAGCAGGTGGCAGTGGAGGCACTGCTGGCCCCGATGGGCCCTGTGAAGAGTGGGACTATAGCAGGATGTTGGAGCAGGTGAGCAGACGGTGCCAGGCCAAGGCAGATGTGAGCAGGGGCATGATTGTCCCAACAATCACCCCATAGACCCACAGACGGCGACCAGTGGCAGTCACTGGGAGCAGGGCTGCTGCCTGGCTCCTATGTGCTAAGGGAGCTGGGGGGTGGGGGGCAGCCCTGATCAATTGCCCTGCAGGCAGGATGGTGGAGCAGGTGAGGGGGCAGTGCCAGGCCAAGGTGGGGTGGGGTAGGGTGCCAAGTGGGGCGGTAGGGTTGTGAACCTGGAGGTGCGAACTGGGGCTTCAAGGCTGGGGATGCAACCTGGGGCCCAATTTCATCAGGCCACCCCAAGGGACCCCTCCCATGCATAAATTCATGCACTGGCCCTCTAGTATATCTGATAAAGAACTTCATAACTAAAATCTATAAAGAATATTCTAGATTCAATAATATACAAACACAATCTTAAAATCAGGGGCAAAGCATATGAATAGACACTTCACAAAGGAAAATAAATAGGTGGCAAATGAGGACACTAAAAGATCAACCTCATTAACTATCATGGAAAAGCAGGTGAAAACACAAATGAAATATCTCTATATTCCTATTTTAATGGAAAAAAAATATATATATATATTTAAAGTTTTCTTCCAATCATTTTATTTTATTATTTTTTAAAGATATATTTTATTGATTTTTTACAGAGAGGAAGGGAGAGGGATAGAGAGTTAGAAACATCCATCAGCTCCCTCCTGCACACTCCCTACTGGGGATGTGCCCGCAACCAAGGTACATGCCCTTGACCGGAATCGAACCTGGGACCCTTGAGTCCACAGGCCGATGATCTATCCACTGATCCAAACCAGTTAGGGCAAAAATATATATTTTTAAAATGACACAAGAAGTGTTGATAAAGATATGGAGCTACTGGAGCTCCCATACATTGTTGGTAGAAAAGCAAAATGATACAGCCACTTTAGAAAACAGTTTGGTAGTTTCTTATAAACTCAAAAACATGCACTTACCATTTTACCTGATAATCTCAGTGCTAGGTATTTTCCCCAAAAAATAAAAATTTAACTTCACACTAAAAATCTATGCAAGAATGTATGTAGTTACTTTACTCATAATGCCAGAAGCCAAAAACTATACAAGTGCACTTAATTGGTTGATGGATAAACAGAACATGGTACATCTACTAGTATACAGTAAAATATTACTCACCAATTACAAAGGAATGAAGTGGAGTGAATAATCTATAATAATAAAAGCATAATATGCTAATTAGACTGGACAGCCAAATGACATTCGAGACATCATTCCAGATGTCCTTCTGGATGAAGCCACAGCAGCAGGGGCCAAGACAGAGGCAGTTAGGGGTGATCAGGCAGGCAGGCAAGCAGTCAGGGGCAATCAGGCAGGCAGGCAGGCAGGCAGAAAGAGTGGTTATGGGTGATCAGGCAGGCAGGCGAGTGGTTAGGGGTGATCAGTCAGGCAGGCCAAGAGGTTAGGGCAGCCGTGGGCAAACTATGGCCCCTGGGCCGGATCTGGCCCGTTTGAAATGAATAAAACTAAAAAAAAAAAAAAAAAGACCGTACCCTTTTATGTAATGACTAGAGGCCCGGTGCACAAAAATTTGTGCAGTCAGGGGGAGGGAGAGGGTCCCTCAGCCCGGCCTGTGCCCTCTCGCAGTCTGGGACCCCTCAGGAGATAACGACCTGCTGGCTTAGGCCTGCTCCTGGGTGGCAGAGGGCAGGCCTAATCCCTAGGTGCAGCCCCTGGTTGGGCTCAGAGCAGGGCCAATTGGGGAGTTGGGGCGCCGCCCCCTGTCATGCACAGAGCAGGGCGGATTGGGAGGTTGCGATGCCACCCTCAGTCACACTCAGGGTAGGGCTGATTGGGAGGTTGGGGCACTGCCTCCTGTCACACTCAAAGCAGGGTTGATGGGGAGGTTGCGGTGCCACCCCCGTCACACACAGAGCAGGGCCAATCAGGGGGTTGGGGTGCTGCCCCCTGTCACGCACAGAGCAGGGCCCATCAGGGGGTTGGGGAGCTCCCCACTGTCACTCACAGAGTAGGGCCGATAGGGGAGTTGGGGCACTGCCCCCTGTCAAGCACAGAGCAGGGCCCATCAGGGGGGTTGGGGCTCTGTACCCTGTCATGCACAGAGAAGGGCCCATCAGGGGGTTGAAGAGCTCCCCCCTGTCACTCACAGAGTAGGGCCGATAGGGGAGTTGGGGCACCGCCCCCTGTCACACACAGAGAAGGACCGATCAGGGGGTTGGGGCACTGCCCTCTATCACCCACAGAGCAGGGCCGATCAGGGGGTTGGGGTGCCGCCGCTGTCACACTCAGGGCAGGGCCGATGGGGAGGTTATGGCTCTACCCCATCACACACAGAGCAGGGCCCGTGGGGTGGGGGGGTTGGGGCGCTACACCCTGTCACACACAGAGCCGCAGGGCAATCAGGGGGTTGGGGAGATCCCCCCTATCAGGAACAGAGCAGGGCCTATCAGGGGGGTTGGGGCGCCTTCCCCTGTCCTGAACAGAGCAGGGTGGATAGGGAGGTTGTGTCCCCGCCCCCTGTCACACACAGAGCCACAGGGCAATCAGGGGGTTTGGGCACTGCCCCCTGTCATGCTGATCCCAGTGCTGGGAGGCATATTACCCTTTTACTATATAGAATAGAGGTCTGGTGCATGGGTGGGGGCTGGCTGGTTTGCCCTGAAGGGTGTCCTGGTTCTGGGTGCCTGGCCAGCCTGGATGAGGGGATGATGGCTGTTTGCAGCTGGTCACACACCCTTCAGGGTGGGGGTCACCACTGGGGTGCCTGGCCAGTCTGGGTGAGGGGTTAAGGGCTGTTTTCAGGCTGTTGGGTGACTGAAGCTCCCAACCGCCCCTTTTTTTCTTTTTTTTTTTTTTATTCTGGGCCAGCTTTAGCCTGGCTCCAGCTCTGAAGCTTCCGCTTCTGAAAGCAGGTATCTGGTTTGTTTCGGTTCTACAATCGAAACTCTGTATCAACTCCAGCTCTGAGATCCCAGCTCCCTGAAAGCTGGTTTCTGGGGGTTTGTTTTTAGCTTCTATTTGTTACTATGTTTCTTAAACTGCAGGCTGAGAGGCCAGCAAGGCAAGCGGGGAACGTTGCAGTCCTCCGTCACTGAAGCAAGCAAGCCTCATGTTCAGTTTAAGCTGCCTGGCTGCCGGCCGCCATCTTGGCTGACAGTTAATTTGCATATCGCCCTGATTACCCAATGGGAAGGGTAGCAGTCGTATGCCAATTACCATGTTTCTCTTTTATTAGATAGAATGTTTACTTTGAATTTATATTAGTTCACACAAACACTCCATCCATGCTTTTGTTCCGGCCTTCCGGTTCAGTTTAAGAACCCATTGAGTCAAAAAATTTGCCCACCCCTGGGTTAAGGGCAATCAAGCAGGAAGGCCAAGTGGTTAGGGGTGATCAGGCAGGCAGGCAAGGGTTAGGGGCAATCAGGCAGATAGGTTTGCAGTTAGGGGCAAGCAGGCAGTCAGGCGAGTTGTTGGGGCATTAGGCAGCCAAGCAGAATGGTTAGGGGTGATCAGGCAGTCAGTCAGAGGTGGTTAAGATCAATCAGGCAGGCAGGAAAGTGGTTAAGGGTGATCAGCAGGCTGGCCAGTGGTTAAGGGTGATCAGGCAGGCAGGCAAGCAGTTAGGAACGATCAGGCAGGCAGGAGAGGGTTAGGGGCAATTAAGCATACAGGTGAGCAGTTAAGGGTGAGCAGGCAGGCATGCAGAGTGGTTAGCAGCAATCAGGAATACAGGTGAGCAGTAAGGGGTGATCAGGCAGGCAGGCGAGGAGTTAAGGGTGATCAGATAGGCAGGCAGAAGTGGGTAGGGGTGATCATCAGGCGAGCAAGTGGTTTGGGGCAATAGGCAGGCAGGCCAGCAGTTAGGGGTCTTCAGGCAGGCAGGTGAGCACTTAGGAACGATCAGGCAGGCAGACAGAGTGGTTAGGGGTGATCAGGAAGGCAAGTGAGCAATTAAGGGTGATCAGGCAGCCAGGCAAATGGTTAGGGGCAATCAGGCAGGCAGGTGATCAGTTAGGGGCAATCATGCAGGTAGGCAGAGTGCTTAGGGGCAATCAGGCAGGCAAGCAGAGGGGTTAGGGGAGATCAGGCAGGCAGGCAAGTGCTTAGGGGCAATCAGGAAGACAGGTGAGTGGTTAGGGGTGGCCAGGCAGGCAGGTGAGATTTAAGAACAATCTGTCAGGCAGGCGAGCAGTTAGGGGCAGTCAGGCAGATAGGCAGGCAGAGTGGTTAGGGCCGATCAGCCAGGCAGGCAAGTGGGTAGGGGTGATGCATCAGGCAGACTGAGTGGTTAGGGACAATCAGGTAGGCAGGTAGGTGAGCGGTTATGAGCCAGGAGTCCCGGATTGCAAGAGGGATGTCTGACTGCTGGTTTAGGCCTGATCCCACAGTGGGGCATCCCCCGAGGGGTCCCGAATGGAGAGAGGGAGCAGATCAGGCTGAGGGCCATCCCCATGCATGAATTTTGGGCACTGGGCCTCTAGTTGACTATAAAGAGCATAATGGAATATTTTAGGTTTATGGAAATGATCTATATATTGATTATTATGATGGTTATATAACTGAATATATGTCAAAACTCATAGAACTCTAGACTGAAGACGGGAGGTTTTATTATTTGTAGACTGTAACCCATCTTCACAAAACAACAAAACTTTCTGTCATCAGGTCAAGGTAGGTGAAAACCAATTTCTCCATACAGAATTTCCCAATATGCTTAATTTTATTTTCCAGTTCAAATTCCTTAGCAATATTTTCTGTATTTCTGGTGTTCTAAAGGTGTTTTGTACTACAATAAGTCACACATTTGTCTATTCATTTATTAATCTGTTCAATAATTAATCTATCGAGTGCCTACTCTGCATCAAACTCTATGTTAACCTCTTGAAATACAGTAGTACGCAAGAACAACACACCTATTTGTTTTCATGGAGCTTTTGCTGCAATGAAAGGGGCAGAAAATGTGGGTGGGGATGATGCTATTTTAAGTAAATATGGTCACTAATAATCTTCATTACTTTCATTCTAATATATATGCTGAAATTTTAAAGGTTGAGAGGTATTAACCCCACAGAAAAAGTGAAGGAAAGTTTTCTAGACACACAGAACCAAAAATGCAGGGTCATAGATATAGGGAATGGGTAGAGATTCACTGTCCAATATGGTAGCCAAATCTCTTATGACTGTTTAAATTTAGATCAATTAAAGTTAAAATTAAAATGCCACTTCCTTTGCTAATAAGCCACATTTCAAAGGTACGGGAGCTATACATGACTAGTACACACCACTGAACAGTGCAGTGATCATTGTCATCATTTCAGAAATTTTTCATATACAGTACTGAACTAGAAACATATTTTAGTACCACAAATATAAAAAAGTAACTTCACACTAAAAATTTATACAAGAATGTGATGTGTCTAGCTGCTTTATTCATAACTGCCAGAAGCCAGAAGCTATACAAATGCACGTAATTGGTTGATGGTGAAAGTAAAAATGACAGGCATTACTTATGAGTTGAATAGGACATTTCCAGAAAAGGAAAGGAACAGAGATGACTATTTGTGTACCTATTTTTTTTATTAGATTCTAAATTTTGTTTCCTTTGTTTTGTTTTCTTTTTAATTTATTTTCATTGTTGAAAGTATTACACATGTCCTTCTTTTTTCCCATTTACTTCCTCCACTCTGTACCCCTCAGTGTTTAATATAAGGACTCTCTCTTCTCCTGTTTGGATGCCTTATGGTGTCTTGTGCATAGTACATGCCCAGTATCATCCATCATGTACTTGTCCACCCCATGCTAGAATAAAAAGTTTTGAATATTAACCCATCTCTCAGACCTCTTTGTCTTTTCTAGTTCCACAGTTCTAGGGAAAGACATAGAATTCCATATTTCAGTTAACAAGCAACTTGCTGTCAGAATAGTTTATTGCTTAAATAGTAAGTATTCCTGCCCTTTGAAAAATAGTAAGACTCCTTTTATCTTCCTATATCCTTATTTTCTGGGTGATTTGATCCTCTATGGCAGAAAGACTAAAATGTGATTTAGATAATTTTTATAAAAAATGGATTTACCCACACTTCATATGCTGCCATATTTGATTAAAGCACATATTTCAAAGTTCTTAGTGGAAATTATCTTTATAATTTTTCTAAAGTATCCTTCCTTATCCCACTAACATCTGTTTTTCAATTGCTGCACTAACAAATTGTTCATTAATAAGGGATGTAAATTAGTGTTTTTAATTAATGAGTCTTCATTCTGATTTTTCATTGGGGAGCTTGGAACATATTTCAAACTCTCCTTTTTATTTAATGGACTAGAGGCCCAGTGAATGAATTCGTGCATGGGTTGGGTCCAGCCAGCACACCCCCAATAGGGGTGGAGGGGCCAATATGCTGGGTGGCTAGCAAGGGGGAGGGGCTGCAGGCAGTTTTCAGGCTGACCCAGTCCCTGGTCCAACTCCTGGTCCAATTCCGAGTCAAGGGGACAATTTGCATATTAACCTTTTATTATATAGGATTGTGAGTATTTCTGAAATATAGATTTATTGTTGCTCTGGATAGCAAGAGAAAAGGTTGGAGTGTTTTCATTGTTATAAAAGGGATCATAACTTTTATTCAAATGATTCAACCTTTGACTTTTTTTTAATCTTTAAATTCTTTATTAGTTAAGGAATTACAAATGTGTCCTCATTCCCCCCCCCATTAACCCCCATCCCCCCCCCCCCACTCATGCTCTCATCCCCCTGTTGTCCATGTCCATTGGTTAGGGTTATATGCATACATACATGTCCTTTGGTTGATCTCTTCCCCTTACCCCCACCCTCCCCTACTTTCCCTCTGGGGATTAGTAGTCTGATTGCTGTTTCTCTGTCTTTGGATCTGTCCCTGTTCATCAGTCTATGTTGTTCTCTATAGTCCACAAATGAGTGAGATCATGTGGTATATATCTTTCTCTGACTGGCTTATTTCACTTAGCATAATGCTCTCCAATTCCATCCAAGCTGTTGCAAAAGGCAAGAGTTCCTTCTTTTTTACCGCAGTGTAGTATTCCATTGTGTAGATGTACCACAGTTTTCTAATCCACTCATCTGCTGATGGGCTCTTAGGCTCTTTCCAAATCTTAGCTATGGTGAATTGTGCTGCTATGAACATAGGGGTGCATATATCCTTTCTAATTGGTGTTTCTGGCTTCTTGGGATATATTCCTAGAAGTGGGACCACTAGGTCAAATGGGAGTTCCATTTTTAGTTTTTTGAGGAAGCTCCATACTGTTCTCCACAGTGGCTGCACTAAACTGCATTCCCAAAAGCAGTGCAGAAGGGTTCCTTTTTCTCCACATCCTCTCCAACACTTGTTTTTTGTTGATTTTTTGATGATAGCCATTCTGACAGGTGTGAGGTGATACCACATAGTTGTTTTGATTTGCATCTCTCATATAATTAGTGATTTTGAGCATGTCTTCATGCTCAAAATCATGCATGATTTTCATATGTCTTTTGGCCCTCTGTATGTCCTCTTTGGAAAAGTGTCTATCTAGGTCCATTGCCCATTTTTTGATTGGTTTATCTTCTTATTATTAAGTTGCATGAGTTCCTTGTAAATGTTGGAGATTAAACCCTTATCCGTGATAGCATTGGCAAATATGTTCTCTCATGCAGTGGGTCTTCTTGTTGTTTTGTTGATGGTTTCCTTTGCTGTGCAAAAGCTTTTTATTTTAATGTAGTCCCATTTGTTTATTTTCTCTTTAGTTTCCATTGCCCTAGGATCATTATCAGAGAAGAAATTCCTTCGACATATGTTTGCTATTTCACTGCCTGTGGATTCCTCTAGTATTTTTATGGTTTCCAGTCTTACATTTAAGTCTTTTATCCATTTTGAGTTTATTTTTGTGTATGGTGTAACTTGGTGGTCTAGTTTCATCTTTTTGCATGTATCTGTCCAATTTTCCCAACACCATTTATTGAAGAGACTGCCTTGACTCCGTTGTATGCTCTTGCCTCCTTTGTCGAATATTAATTGGGCATATTGCTTTGGGTCAATTTCTGGGTTCTCTATTCTATTCCATTGATCTATAGGTCTGTTCTTGTGCCAGTACCAAGCTGTTTTAAGAACAGTGGCTTTGTAATACAGTTTGATATCTGGTATTGAGATCCCACCTACTTTGTTCTTCTTTCTCAGGATTGCTGCAGCTATTCGGGATCTTTTTTTATTCTAGATGAATTTTTGGAACATTCATTCTATATCTGTGAAATATGCCATTGGTAATTTAATGGGGATTGCATTGAATCTATAGATTGCTTTGGGTAGTATGGACATTTTGATGATGTTGATTCTACCAATCCATGAACACAGTATGTTCTTCCATCTGTTTATGTCTTCCTCTATCTCTTTTTTCAGTGTCCTGTAGTTTTTCGCATATAAGTCTTATTCGCATTAAGTTTATTCCTAGGTATCTTAATTTTTTTTGGTGCGATGGTAAATGGGATTGCTTTTTTTAGTCTCCCTTTCTGTAAGTTCACTATTGGTGTGAAGAAATGCCTTAGATTTCTTGGCATTAATTTTGTATCCTGCTACATTGCCGAATTAATTTATTAACTCTAATAATTTTTTGATGGAGTCTTTAGGGTTTTCTATGTACAGTATCATGTCATCTGCAAATAAGGACAGTTATACTTCTTCTTTTCCAATTTGGATTCCTTTTATTTGTTCTTCTTGTCTGATCGCAGTGGCTAGAACTTCTAGTACTATGTTGACCAGGAATGGTGAGAGGGGACATCCCTGTCTTGTTCCTGTTCTCAGGGGAAATGGTTTTAGTTTTTGCTCATTGAGTATGATGTTGGCTGTGGGTTTGTCATATAAGGCGTTTATTATTTTGAGGTATGATTCTTCTATTCCTACCTTGCTGAGAGTTTTTATCAAGAAAGGGTGTTGAATTTTGTCAAAAGCTTTTTCTGCATCAACTGATATGACTATGTGGTTTTTATCTCTCAATTTGTTTATGTGATGAATCACGTTTATTGATTTGCGGATATTGTACCATCCTTGCATTCCTGGGATGAATCCTACTTGCTCATGGTGTATGATCTTTCTGATGTATTGCTGGATCCAATTTGCTAGAATTTTGTTGATTATTTTGGCGTCTATGTTCATGAGGGATATTGGCCTATAATTCTCTTTCATTGTGTTGTCTCTATCTAGTTTTGGTATTAGGGTGATGCTGGCTTCATAGAATGAGCTTGGAAGTGTTCCTTCTTGAATTTTTTGGAATAGTCTGAGGAGGATATGTTTTAGTTCTTCCTTGAATGTTTGGCAAAACTCCCCTGTGAAGCTGTCTGTCCCCAGGCTTTTGTTTGCTGAGAGCTTTTTGATGACTGCTTCAATTTCTTCCATCGTTATTGGTCTATTAAGATTTTTAGAATCCTCTGGATTGAGTCTTTTAAGACTGTATTTTTCTAGGACTATGTCCATTTCCTCCAGGTTGTCTAGTTTGTTAGAGTTGTTCATATTATTTTTTAACAATTCTTTGAATTTCTGAGGTGTCTGTTGTTATTTTGCCTCTTTCATTTCTGATTTTGTTTATTTGAGTCCTCTCTCTTTGCTTCTTGGTGAGCCTGGCTAGAGGCTCATCAATCTTGTTTATCCATTCAAAGAACCAGCTCTTGCTTTCCTTGATCTTTTGTATTGTTTTTTTGGTCTCTATGTCATTTATTTCTGCTCTAATCTTTATTATCTCCTTTCTTCTGCTCACTCTGGGCTTTTTTTTTGTTCTCTTTCTAATTCTTTGAGTTTTAGAGTTAAATGATTTACTATCATTTTTTCTTTTTTTTTTGTGGTAGGTTGTAGTGCTATAAACTTCCCTCTCAGGACTGCTTTCATTGTGTACCATAGATTTTGGGTTGTTGTACTGTTATTGTCATTAGTTTCCAGAGTGTTTTTAATTTCTACTTTGATCTCACTGGTAACCCAATCAATATTTAATAACATGCTATTCAGCTTCCAAGTGTTTGAGTATTTAGGGTTGTTTTTATTGTAGTTTATTACTAATATTATGCCTTGTGATCTGAGAAGATGCTTGGTATGATTTCAATCTTCTTGTATTTGGGGAGACTTTGCTTGTGACCCAATATGTGGTCTAATTTTTAAGATGTCCCATGTGCACTCGAGAAGAACGTATATTCCGTGGCTTTGGGGTGAAATGTTCTGAAGATGTCAATTAAGTCCATCTGACCTAGTGAGTCATTTAGGATTTCTGTTTCTTTGGTGATTTTTGTCTAGAGGATTTATCCAGTGATGTCAGTGGTGTGTTTAAGTCCCCTACTATGATTGTGTTGTTGTTGATCTCTCCCTTGTTATTTTCCAAGAGGTTTTTTTTATGTATTTGGATGCTCCTGCATTGGGTGCATATATGTTTATAAGGGTTATATCCTCTTGTTGTATCGATCCCTTTTATTATGAAGTGGCCTTCCTTATCTCTTGTTATAGCCTTCACTTTAATGTCTATTTTGTCTGATATAAATATTGCTACCCCAGATTTTTTTTCATTTCCATTTGCCTGAATGATATTTTTCCATCCCTTCACTTTCAGTCTGTGTGAGTCCCTTTTTCTGAGATGGGTCTCTTGTAGACAGCATATATATCGGTCATGTCTTTTTATCCATTCAGCTACTCAATGTCTTTTTATTGAAGTGTTTAGTTCGTTTACATTTAAAGCTATTATTGAAAGGTATGTGCTTGGATTCATTTCTATTTTCGTGCCTGTGTTCTTTTTTACCTTTATATTTCTTCTTTTTACAGCATTCCTTTTAGCATTTCTTGCAGTGCTGGCTTGGTAGTGATGAACTCCTGATTTCCCCTTCAATTTTGATTGATAGTCTTGCTGGATATAGTATTCTTGGATTCAGTCCTTTGCTTTGCAACAGTTTGTATACCTCCTTCCATTCCCTTCTAGCTTTATGTGTTTCTGTTGAGAAATCATTTGATAATCTGATGGGGGATCCTTTGTAGGTAACTCTCTGTTTCTCTCTTGCAGCCTTTAAGATTCTCTCTTTGTCTTGTACATTTGCCATCGTTATTATGACGTGTCTTGGTGTGGGTCTTCTGGAGTTCATCTTGCTTGGAACTCTCTGTACTTGTGTAACTTTTTTCTTCCCCATATCTGGGAAGTTTTCTGTCATTATTTCTTCAAATAGATTTTCTAATCCTTGCTGCTCTTGTCCTTGCAGCCTTATTATGCGTATGTTACTTCGTTTCATGTTGTCCCAAAGGTCCCTTAGGCTCTCCTCCTGCTTTTTAATTTTTTTTTCTCCAGTTGCTGTTCAGATTGAGTTGTTTCTCTGCCTTATCTTCTAACTCACTAATTTGGTCCCCTGCTTCCTCTAGTCTGCTGTTGAAACTTTCCATGGTGTTTTTGATTTTAGCTATATCACTTTTCATTTCTTCCTGATTCTTGCATAGGTTGTTGATTTTCTCATCCATCTGGTGAATTAATTGTACAACCATTATTCTGAATTCTTTTTCTGTCATGTTGCATGCTTCAACTTCATTAATTTCCTTTCTTGGCGACTCCTCATTGTCTTTCCTCTGGGTATTGTGTTGTCTCTTCATTCTGATTATCTCCCGATGGTTCAAATTTTGAGTTGCGTGGGCCTGGACAATGTGCAGTGGGAGCCTCACACCACCCTAGTGTCACTGAAGAGCTCTGACACTAAGATGTGTTGTTGTTGTGGGTTGGTGGGAACCAGGCTCTCTCAGAGTTAGTGTTGCCAGCACTCAATGTGGCCTCTTGGGAGCCCTTAGAATCAGGGACCCTGCCTGAACCATGCTGAAACAGAGATCCCCCTGGAGCCTGTTGAAAATCAGTGCCCCCTAGCGTGCGCCAGGAGTCAGAGTTCCCCAAGAATCCAGTATCAGAGTCTCTGTTGCTTCGCTAGACATTGCATTGAGAATCAGGGTCCCTGTGTGCCCTTTCACCAAGAATTGGAGTCACTGGCTCTTAGTATGAATGCACAGGGAGTCAGGGATCTCAAGCGCAGGTGATAAGAAACACAGTCAAGTCACTGGTGCTTGGTGCTGCCTCCTGCCCAGAGAATCGGGGTTCCTGGGCCCCGCACTACATGGGACAAATTCCTGGTGTTTGCGCGATTGCTCCCAGCCCAAAGTGGGCACTACGCTGGACCAGTTCCAAGGTGCTCGCGCACTTCCAGGCTAAAGTTCCTGTGGCAGCATTGAGGCCCGGGCAAGGGGTGGGTCTATCAGTTACTATGGCGCTGCCCATGTGCCTGCAGGGAGGGGGATGGGCTCTGTTACTTATGGATCTGCTGTGGGGATTTCTGAACTTTTGATGTCCGCAGGTCTGTAGCTGTGGTCACAGGTCTCTGTCCCCAGTGGCTGCAGGGTCCTGGTATGCGTCTGAGATCAGACTGGGTGGTGCTGGGGCCAAGATCCTAGTCTCAAGCAGCTCTGTGTCCCAAGATGGCATGGTCGCTGTGCCTGTGCTGGCCACCCAGGAGTGTCCACACAGGGAGTGTGGGGCTCCGCTGCCTAAGACTGCCTGGTTTAGCAGCCCCTTAGAATTCCTTCAGAATCTAACTGTCTCTAGCTCATACACACACACACCACACACGTCCACACACTCCTCTATCACTTCCTTGCACTCTCACATTCTCTCCCTCCCTATCTTCCTTCCGGTCACCATTCTCGTATCCAACCTTTGACATTTTAAGACATTTCTAGATATTCCATTGCAGTACTTGATACATAAATTATGAATATGATTATCTAAAAACTAAATTTAAGAGAATTTGAAAAGCCCAACTGTTTCAAAATATTTACCTATTCCTAATACCCCCACCCCTTTCAAGAAATGCTTGTAGTAGATAGCTGAAGGACATTTTGCTTTGTTTATGTTTTCAATTTATGTGTAAATATCATTAGGCAAGTTCTCAACTATTGACCATCATCATCTAAAACCCTAGCAAGTTTTTTCTCCACTTTGATGACTAGGTGTGATCAGGGCACAAGAGAAAAAGAACATGGCCACTTGATGAGGTGGTATATATCTAACATGGGGAATAGTACCATTCATATATCATAGAAACTAAATACTTAGGGCTTATTTTCTTGGCTAAAAAATGATTGCAGTTTTTGGTCAGAAAGTCCAGTAGTATCCTTTAGTTTCCTACAGTCTCATAAAAGTATGCATGATTATTTACTCATAAGAAATTAAACTTAATTTGAACATGTTATATTTTTACTTATAAAAATAACAAACATTTATAGCAGACAACTTGTTAAATACAATACTGCTATGGTCTGAATGTTTACATGTTGAAATCCTAATGCCAAAATGATGGTGTTTATAGCTGGGACTTTTGGCAAGAGATTAGGTCATGAAGGTGGAGCCTTCATAAATGAGATAAATGTTCCTATAAAAGAAGCTTAGCCTGGCCACATGGCTCAGTGGTTGAGCATCCACCTATGAACCAGAAGTTCATGGTTCCATTCTCAGTTGGGGCACATGCCCGGGTTGTGGTCTCAGTCCCCAGTGTGGGGCAGGCAGGAAACATCCGATCAATGATTCCCTTTCATCATTGATGTTTCTATCTCTCTCTCCCTCTCCCTTCCTCTCTAAAATCAATAAAAATATATTTAAAAGTAAATAAATAGATAAATAAATAAATAAATAAATAAATAAATAAATAAAACCTACCTAAGTGAGCTCCTTTGACTCTTCCACCATGTTCAGATATAAGAAAGAGGGCTCTCACCTGACCATGCAGATTTTGTATTTTCAGCCTTCAGGATTGTAAGCTGTAAATTTCTGCTGTTTTTAAGTCTGTGGTATTTGTTTTATCACAGCCCAAAGAGAATAAAACAAATATGCAGGAGTTTTTTTTCTTTATTCCCTTTTATATTTAACATATATCTATTCACATTTTCCATTCAGGAAATTGAAAAGGCTCCTCATATGCTCAAGTCTTTTGATCATATTGGTATTATGATCCTCAAGAATGTTTTATTAATTTATTCACAAAGTACCTACCGATTTATGGTTAATTTTATTATAATATTTTCAGATTTGTATTATGAAATTTCAGTGGTATTTTTCAAACTATAATTTCAAAATGTTCTGTATTTTATATGGAATTTTATTGTGTTTGTATATTTATGTGTAATTCTCTTTCAAATTAAACTCATACTTCAAATAGATTGTGTCATCCCTCATATTATGAAGATAAAATTATGTAGGCTTTTTATTTGATTTTGTCCATTTGGTTGAGTGTTATTTTGAGGTTTCTGCTACAGGTGTGAAGGATACTTTCCATTATCTGGAGCATGGATAGCTCTGTGACTCAGCTTTAATCATGCAGATGAGGACAACACCCTAGTAGGAGGGACAACAAAATGAAAGGAATCAGGGTCTCTGAATTAACGCAGAACAGAGTGCAACACCATTATGAACATCACTCTTTCAATCTTTACCATAAGATTGAACAAAGCATCTTTAAGCAATTATATTTGGGCACCTCTTTATTATAGCTCTAGAACTATAATTCTATAGCACCACTTGATTTTCCCCTCTGTAATAAATTATATTCTATGCCTACTTATGTTTATAAATATTAATGTGAATTAGCAACAAATAATCTCATTCTAGCAGTAATGCTAATTCATTGTCTGAGTAATTATTTTTGAATCTACATTGGTAATATGAATTTTATTTTAAAATTTTACTTAGTTTTACATGTTTAAATAGCATTCTTAAAATAAAAATAATGACACTCTTATCTATAATATACTGTTTTCATCCCTGATATTGGATGCTTTTCTTTCCTCTCTTTATAAAATTAACTAGAATCCTGGTGCATGAAATTTGTGCACAGTGGAATTGGGCCTAAGTGGGCAGTCGGACATCCCTCTCACAATCCAGGACAGCTGGCTCCCAACCGCTCGCCAGCTTGCCTGCCTGATTGCTCTTACAACTGCTTCTGCCTGCCAGCCTGATCACCCCCTAACCACTCCCCTGACAGCCTGATGGATGCCTAACTGCTCCTCTGCTGGTTCTATTGCCCCTAACTGTCCTCCCCTGCAGGCCTGGTTGTCCCCAACTCAGTGGTTCTCAACCTTCTGGCCCTTTAAATACAGTTCCTCATGTTGTGACCCAACCATAAAATTATTTTCGTTGCTACTTCATAACTGTAATGTTGCTACTGTTATGAATCATAATGTAAATATCTGATATGCAGGATAGTCTTGGACGACCCCTGTGAAGGGGTCGTTTGACCCCCAAAGGGATCATGACCCACAGATTGAGAACCACTGCCCCAACTGTTCTCCCCTGCTGGTCCAGTAACCCCTAACTGCCCTGCCTTGCAAGTCTGGTAGCCCTAACTTCCCTCCCCTACTGGCCTGCTCACCCCCAACTGCCCTCCCCTGTAGGCCTGGTTGCCCCCAACAGCCCTCCCGTACAGGTCTGGTCGCCCCCAACTTCCCTCCCCTACAAGCCTGGTCACCCCTAACTGCCCTCCTTTACAGGCCTGCCCCCCCCAACTGCCCTCCCCTGAAGGCCTGGTCCCCCACAACTGCCCTCCCCTGCAGGCCTGATCACCCACAACTGCGCTCCCCTGCAGGCCTGATCACCCACAACTGCCCTCCCCTGCTGGCCTGGTCACCCCTAACTGCCCTCCCCTGCTGGCCATCTTGTGTACACATGGGGACGGCCCTCTTTGACAACAAGGGGCCAGCCATCTTGTGTGTTGGAGTGATGGTCAATTTGCATATCACCTCTTTATTATATAGGACTAGATATTTGGTTGCGTTCTTAATTTTTCTCAATGAAATATTTTTAGTTACTTATAATCTTTTTTTTTAAATTTTTTTATTACAAAGGGTATTACATATGTGTCCATTTCCCCCCCTCCCCGCCCTAGACAGTCCCCTAGCCTCCCCTATCAGTTACTTATAATCTATACCTGTGCTTATACCATCTATTTTCTCATTTATCTAGTTATATTTATTAATTATTGCCCTCATTACCTTTACCTATATTATACTGTCTATAATCTAAGTTCCTGATTTAATATTTTGTTTTTTATTTAATAAATACTACTGACATCATTTAAAACTGTGAATTTGACCTTGGGAATAATTTTTATTTTGTCTTATATATTTTGATATTATGATTATTAACATATTATTAATAATATATATTATCATTATTATTGATAATGATTATCATGATTATTATCTTGTAAATACTAGTAATACTTTTAAACCATGAGCGATTTTAGCGATTTTTTTTGAAGTTTTTGAGTAATATTATTTTGTTTTGTTACTAATTTTGAAATCCACCACATCATTGTTATAAATTATACTTCATATGAATCCTATATTATTGTACTATTTTACATTTTTTGTGGCTAATAAGATATAAATATTATTAAATAGTCTAAATATATGGATTTATATAGAATTTATAATTTCTAAGTAAATCGTTATATTTTAAACTATAATACATAGTGTCCCAAGTTTTTCTCTGATATTTTATTTTTATTACATTTTCATATTGAAAAACTTAATAATCTAAAAAAATATTTTTGTGTGTAACTAAACATTCATATTTTTATCCAGGTCATATTCACGTGTGCCATAATTATTTTTGAAATAAAGCAACTTTCATCCACTAAATTCAAATTTTAACATTTTCATATGCTAATAATTACATATATTTTGATTTATACATGAGCTTTCTAATGATCCACATGTTTTTATTTATCTAGTTACAGAAAAGTAGAAAATATACAATCAGTGATGGTATATTTTACTGATCAAGTTCAACACTTTATAAAACCAATGTACACCATTCATTCCTATGTGTTAATGTATATGTGCATGTGCATTTTATGTGCACGTATGTAGATATTTGTTCCCTTATTTAATATTTCACATGCTCAAATTATATAGGTAAACTCCTTTTACCTCTCAGAGAATCCTCAAAACACAGTTAAGCAGTCATCTTGTCACTTAATGGAATTAGAACTTGAGGCATTGCAAAGTGCCGATGTACAATGTGTACAATGGAAGAATGTTTAAAGTTGGTGGAAGAAATAACAAGCTTTCTAAACTGTAAAATTCTACAATGGATGGTAAAAGTGTTGTTGAAGCATTTTTTGAATGTAGACTCTTGTTTATGAAGTCCTTTGTATGTAGTGTGCATGACACAATTTAGAACTTGATTATGTTTTACCCATGCTAGTGTATTTTTTATGAATTCTCCAGATGTTTTATTTTATGGAATATTGCCTATACTGGTATGTTTCTTTCAGCCACCATCACTATTAAAACCATCTGGAATTTAAGCTTAGCATGTTGAAACTTTTTCTATAAAATTAACTAAATATGAACTTAATTAATGTTAAATAATATCTATTTCAAATGTAGATTCATCACCTGAATGTGAACATTAAAATTACGGTCTCAGAATGACCTTTACCTCATCTGTTTTTAATGAATTCTTTTGGAGTTTCTGTTACATAAGTACAATTGTTGATATTGCATATAATCTTTCAACAAAAGCCTACATAAATTTTTTATCTTTATGCTTGAACCCTAGGATGTCATAGTTATAATTTGATATCCATGATTGCATAAAAATACAAAGGGACGAGCTATATGCTACTTTCTTTTACCCAAGATTACTACCATTTTCCCAAATCTGTGATAGTTGTAAATTATTCCCTCTGGGTTTTTTTAGACTTTCTTCTTTTCTGGAGGAGTCATTTTTGGTATTTGCTGAGATATTTTGTTTTCCTCAAACAGTTTTCTGGCCATCACTGTCTTGACTCTTTGCCAGTAACAATCTCTGACTAATTTGTCAGGTTCCTAATAAAAGTAGGCTGAAATACAGTTATATTTATGATATATACTAGGGCTTGGTGTACAGATTTGTGCACCAGTGGGGTACCTCAGCCTGGCCTGCAGGAGATTGGCCGAAACCATGAAGCAGCAGGTGGCCAGGGAGGAGTCCGGCCCAGGCCAGGTGCCAGGCTGCTTCCGCTCATCCTGGCCCCACTGCACCTGTCTCCAGCACCACTTGGTAGGCTCACAGCTGCTCTGCTGCAGTGTCCATGCATCCATCTTAGGACAATACCCGTGCACCCATGACCAAGAAGTGGCCGTGGGCTCATGCCCAGTTAGTCCCAACGCCAGTGCCAGTCCCATTCCCAGTCCAGATGGAGGAAGGGCACACAGGGGGATTGTCTGCAGGATAGGCTCACACCACTGCCACCACTACAGCTGTGTTCACCAGCCATGGGATTTGGAGCCTTTTGGTCAGCTGAGCCATGCTCCCACTGTGGGAGCACATTGACCACCAGGGGACAGCTCCTGTGTTGAGTGTCTGCCCCCTGGTTGTCATTGTGCATCATAGCTACCAGTTGACCAGTCGAACAATCAAGCAGTAGAACAGTCGCTTAGGGTTTAATATATATACTAGAGACCCAATGCACAAAATTTGTGCATGGGGGGGGCATCCCTCAGCCAGGCCTGCACCCGCTCTAATCTGGGACCCCTCAAGGGATGTCCGACTGCTGGTTTGGCCTGATCCCTGCCAGTCTGATCACCCCCAACTGCCCTCCCCTGTCAGCTTGGTGGTCCCCAAATGCCCTCCCCTGCTGGCCTGGTTGCCCCCAACTGCCCTCCCCTGCCAGCCTAATTGCCCACTACTGCCCTCTCCTGCTGGCCTTCTTGTGGAGGCCATTTGTGGTGGCTATCTTGTGGTGGCCATCTTGTGGCAGCTATCTGGTGATGACTTGAGGGCAGCCATCTTGCGGTGATCATCTTGTGGTGGCCATCTTGTGGCGGCCATCTCATGACAACATTGTGCAAGGGCGTAGTGCAAGGGCATCACACAAGGGTGCCTCATGAGGGCATGATGCCACCTAGGCTTTTATTATATAGGACTAGAGGCCCAGTGCATGAAATTCATGCATGTGGGGGTCCCTCAGCCAGACCTGCATCCTCTCCAATCCAGGACCCCTCGGGGGATGCCTGACTTCCACTCACAATCTAGAACAACTGGCTTCAAACTGCTAGTCTGCCAGTCCATCTGGTCGCCCCTAACCCCTCTGCCTGCCTGATAGTACCTAACCAACACTGCCTACCTGCCTGCCTGATTGCCCCTAACTGCTACTCTACTGTCCTTATTGCCCCTAACTGCTCCCCTACTGGCCTGATCACCCCTAACTGCTCCCCTGCTGGCCTGATTGCCCATAACTGCCTCTGCCACACTCTGCACCTGGGACCCAGGATTCCCTCCCTCTGGCCAGCCGCAGGCACCCAGGACCCGGGCTGGCTGCAGCCACAGGGGACCATGGGTGGGCAGCTTTGCCCAGGCCACACCCGCTGGTGCTGGTGCCTGGGACCATAGAGCAGGCAGCTTGTCCCTCTCCCAGGCTGCAGGTGCAGACACAACCACTGGCGCCCAGAACTGTGAGAACTGTAGGGTGTGCAGATTGTCCCTCTCCCGGGTTGCAGGTGTAAGTGCATCCACTGGTGCCTGGGACCGTGGGGTGTTTGGCTTGTCCCTTTCCTGGGCCACAGCCTGGCTGGTCCCCATTCCTTTCTCCCCAGTGTTGAATGTCTGAACCATTACAGCATGATGGTGTGAGGGTGTGATGACCATTTGCATATTAGCTTTTTATTATATAGGATAGAGTATTTATCATCTACATATAATACATGATTTTTCCTGTCAGTCAGCAAATAGCTGTTTGATTGCTTTATAAATATGACTTCTCAGTTATATCCTAATAACAATATCTACCCGCTGTTCCTGGTAAGTTCAGTACAGCTCTGACTTAAAGCTTCTTCCAAAAAGAATGTATAATTTAGAAACATGCTGAACTGTGTGTGCATATAGAGCACACATCATATCACATATTACATATTTCTAAAACAGTAAATTTTATAGTATTATTAGATAGATTTTCTAATTTCCTACTTGAACTGTAAATTTAAGAACTAAAACTTTAAATTATTTTAATAAAATACAGATATTATAAATTGATGAAAGTGTTTCTTTTAAAAGACTTAAGATGATCAGGACAATAGGTAAATAAAATATCCTATATAATAAAAGACTAATATGCAAATCTACCAAACCAAACGGTGGAATGATCTGTCGCTATGAGGCACACTGACCACCAGGGGCCATACACTCCATGCAGGAGCTGCCCCCTGGTGGTGAGTGCGCTCCCACAGGGGTAGCACTGCTCAGCCACAAGCCAGGCTGATGTCTGGTGAGTGCAGCAGTGGCAGCGTTAAGGATGTCTGACTGATGGCTTAGGCCCACTCCTCTGGGCCTAAGCTGTCAGTCAGACATCCCCTAAGGGCTCCCAGACTGCTAACGGGTGCAGCCCGGGCTGAGGAGACCCCCCCCCCAACCTCTGAGTGCATGAATGTCATGCACCCGGACTCTAGTATGAGAATAAGAGCTATATTATTATTATTACTATTATTAATAACAACCTATATTACATCATTTCTTTTATTATTTCACATACAGTTTTAGAGATTTTATTAATATAAAAGAATATAAGGACAGAAAATTATAATATCAATTAGTTCTCTGTCACTTAGTGATTTTAGAAATTATTTGATATTTAATTAACCAGTTGGGTACTTTGGGACTTATTAAAATGGCATTGCTCTGAACTTGACAGCATATGTTCTCTATTAAGATAATCAGTTTATAATGACAAACATGTATATTTGCAGAATATTGGATATAGAGAGCAATGTACTCAAGAAATGTATTTACTCATAGTAGCTGGGTAAGCTCTTATTACAAAGCATTTGTCAGGTACATTGCTTAGTTGCTTTTAGAACTTACCTAATAGAAAGTAAAGTCACTATATTATATCTACATGCTATGCAAAATACATTTTTTAGGAAATATGCATTTGAAAAAACCAGTTCATAAGTTGGAAACCTTATATTTTGACTTAGTTGTAAAATAAATCCCTAAGCATTTGCATACTGTGGAGTAGGTTCTCACACAAGTGTTGGTACATTTGTTGAGCTGTGTGGAGTCCCAGAACGTATCTATTGTGGGAATAAGTAAAATGTCAAAATGCCATGACACTTAATGTACTAATGATAAATTTAGGAAACTATAATGAGATTTTTCTCAATTCATAACTACTACCCTTTCTTTAGATAGCGGACTTACACTCCAACACAATTAGCAATTTTGTGGTTCAGAAAAAGAAAATCTCAGCTTGACGTGGAGGAAAAATGTTTTTGTAGGATACATTGCAATGAATTTGTCTAAAGTATTGAGACAGAGAGGAGATTAATATGTACTTAAAATTCAATATTGACACTGGTTTAACTTTTGTTTAACATATCTTTCACATAACCTCAAGTTAGGCATGCTCTCTCAAGCTTTGCTGCAAAGGCTATTAAACAATCAAGCATAAAAGGAGTAACACTTTTATAAATCAACTTGGATTTTAATAAAGTAACATAAAAATAAAGCAGTAATCAAAACATGTTAAAGGACATGGGCTTTATCATACTCCATATTACTCTCATTTGAGTAGGGTATATGACCACTTAATATTTTATATTTCTATTTTTTGTCTTCTTTTACAAGGTGCGGGTTAATACAATTAAAATTGAGGGGGGAAAAAGTAAACCTGCCTGGTTTGGGCAAAGTGGAGTTAACAACATAAATGTTTTAGTCTCCTCAAAAAGCCTAACAAGCAGTTGAGCAATTAGGATAACAAACAAAACCAAATTTTTTTAAAAAAAGAAAAGAATTTTACATATGATCTTTCACAATACTAGTAAAATACCAGGAATTCTGTATTATGAGTTATAGTAGATTAATGACAGACACAAATGGAAGAGATCAGATGAAGGAAAAAGGAGAAAGACAAATTCTGAAGATCTTAAGGAGCTTTAAATACAGTTTTCACTATAAGTTCTCTGGAAAAACTATGAATATGGTGAAATAATCAGAAAGTGTACTGAGAACCAATGTTGTTTTTTTTAATATACTTTTATTGATTCCAGAGAGGACGGGGAGGAAGAGAGAGATAGAAACATCAATGATGAGAAGGAATCTTTGATTGGCTGCCTCCTTCACATTGGACTGAGCCCGCAACCCAGGCATGTGCCCTTGACTGGAATAAAAACTGGGGACCCTTCAGTCCACAGGCCAATGTTCTATCCACTTAGCCAAACTGACTAGGGCGAGAACCAATGTTAAGACTGCTTTACAGGGGGAGAACCAAGATGGCGGCATAGGTAAACACCTGAGATTGCTACCTCGTACAACCACTTCAAAAATACAACTAAAAGACGGAACAGACATCACCCAGAACCACAGGAAGGCTGGCTGAGAGGAAGTTCTACAACTAGAAGGAAAGAGAAAAGCATACCAGACTCAGAGGAGGCGCAGTGCGGAAGTCAAATACTAAGGTGCGGAGGTGCGCCAGGAGCAGCCTGGCTGCTGAGGGTGTGGTTGTCTGTTTCAATCGGGAGGGAGTCTCAGGCTCTGAACTCCAGATCCAGGCCAGTCTCTAGGGACCCAAACTCAAATGGGAGAAGCAGGACTGTCTGGCATCGGTCTGAAATTGAGGGCAGCATTCTCTCCGAGGTGTGCAGCTGTTGTTGGGACTCTGAGAGGCAGAGCCCCTGGGGACGGGACTGAGAGCAGCCATAACTGCTCACTCCGCCCACCCTGTAGATCCCCTGGGACCGCCCCCCCCAAGCCCTGCACAGAGGCATTTGCTGGATAGCGTCAGGCAAAGGCTAGATTAGCACCTCCCGAGAGGACAGAATTTCTCCCACTGCAGACACAGCTGATTCTCACAGCCAGTTGGCCTGGAGGTCAAGTCTCCCCCAGTATTACCTACAACAATCAAGGCTTAACTACAACAAGACTGCACACAAAGACCACTAGGGGATGCACCAAGAAAGCATAAAAAATGCGGAGACAAAGAAACAGGACAGAAATGTCAGAATTTGAGGATATAGAGTTCAAAACCACACTTTTGAGGTCTTTCAATAATTTTCTAGAAACTGCCGATAAACTTAATGAGACCTACAAGAAATATAATGAGACCCTCGATGTTGTGATAAAGAACCAACTAGAAATTAAGAATACACTGACTGAAATAAAGAATATTATACAGACTCCCAACAGCAGACCAGAGGAGCACAAGAATCAAGTCAAAGATTTGAAATGCGAAGAAGCAAAAAACACGCAACCGGAAAAGCAAAATGAAAAAAGAATCCGCAAATACGAAGATAGTGTAAGGAGCCACTGGGACAGCTTCAAGCATACCAACATCAGAATTATAGGGTGCCAGAAGATGAGAGAGAGAAAGATATTGAAAACCTATTTGAAGAAATAATGACAGAAAACTTCTCCTACCTGGTGAAAGAAATAGAATTACAAGTCCAGGAAGAGCAGAGAACCCCAAACAAAAGGAATCCAAAGAGGACCACACCAAGACACATCATAATTAAAATGCCAAGAGCAAAAGACAAAGAGAGAATCTTAAAAGCTGCAAGAGAAAGAAACTCAGTTACCTACAAGGGAGTACCCATACGACTGTCAGCTGATTTCTCAATAGAAACTTTGCATGCCAGAAGGGAGTGGCAAGAAATATTCAAAGTGATGAATACCAAGAATCTACAACCAAGATTACTTTATCCAGCAAAGCTATCATTCAGAATTGAAGATCAGATAAAGAGCTTCACAGATAAGGAAAAGCTAAAGGAGTTCATCACCACCAAACCAGGATTATATGAAATGCTGAAAGGTATCCTTTAAGAAGAGGAAGAAGAAGAGAAAGGTAAAGATACAAATTATGAACAACAAATATGCATCTATCAACAAGTGAATCTAAGAATCAAGTGAATAAATAATCTGATGAACAGAATAAACTGGTAATTATAATAGAATCAGGGGCATAGAAAGAGAGTGGACTGACTATTCTTGGGTGCAAAGGGGTGTGGGGGTTGCAGGAAGAGACTGAACAAAAATTGTGCACCTATGGATGAGGACAGTGGCGGGGGTGAGGGCGGAGGGTGGGGTGGGAACTGGGTGGAGGGGAGCTATGTGGGGAAAAAGAGGAACAACTGTAATAATCTGAACAATAAAGATTTAATTAAAAAAATAAATAAATAAAATTAAACTAAAAATGTTTGAATCTCCCCAAATTGGTGTTGTATTCTCAAGATTTTCGTTGCTCTTCTGGACACATTGCATTTCCATATAAATTTTAGTATTATACTGTCAATTTCAAAAAAATAGATGGGATTTTGATAGGGATTGTGTTGATTCTTTAGTTCTATTTGAGAACTATTGTCACCTTAATAATATTATGTCTTCCAGACTATGAGATTTTGGGAATGGCCCCTCATAGTCCCAGATTGCAATAAATGTGACTCTTTAATTCGAAAAAAAAATGTCTTCCAATTCATAAAGATCTTTCCATTTATTTAGGTTTACTTCAATTGAATTTAACAATATGTTGTACTTTTTAATGTACAAGTCTTGCAGTTGTTTTGTTACATTTATTTCTGAGTATTTTTATTCTGTTGTAAAAGGAATTGTTTTCTTAATTACAATTTTAAATTGTTCATTACTAGTGTATTAAAGTACAATTGAGTTTTGTATGTCAATCTTTTATTCTGCAACTTTGTTGAATGTAATTATTAATTTTAGTCTTTTCTTAAAAATGTGATTCCTTAGAATTTCTATAAACAAGATGAACTCATCTTCAAATATAGTTTTATTTCTTTGCTTTCATTCTGCATAGCTTTCATTCTATTTTTTATCTAATTGCTTTGGCTATATCCTCCTGAATAATGTTGAATAGAAGTGGTAAAGGCAGGCATGCTTGTCTCAGTTTAGATTTTTAGGGATAAAGCCTTTATTCTTTCAACTTAATTATGATGTTAACTGTGAGTTTTACATAGATGTCCTGTATCAGGTTGAGGAAATTAACTTGCATCCATAATTTATGACTTTTAAATCATAGACAGGTTTAAATAGGTTTAAATCTTCGCATCAAGATTATTTATTCACTTGATTCTTAAATTCACTTGATTATTTATTCAATTGATTCTTAGATTCAAATATTCCTAATTGATTGATATAACATTTGGTTATAGTATATAAACTTTTCTTTATATACTGCTGAATTTTGTTTAGTAATAGTCCATTGAGGATTTTGCACCTATATTAATAAGGTATATTGGCCTATAGTTTTGTTTTATTCTCTAATTATGGATTTATCTAATTTTGGCATCAGGCCTTATATAATAAGACTAGAGGCCCGGTGCACAAAAATTTGTGCACTCGGGGGGGAGGGTGGGTTCCTCAGCCCGGCCTGTGCCCTCTCACAGTCTGGGACCCCTCGGGAGATAATGACCTGCTGGCTTAGGCCTGCTCCCAGGTGGCAGAGGACAGGCCTAATCCCTAGGTGCAGCCCCTGGTCGGGCTCAGAGCAGGGCCGATTGGGGAGTTGGGGCACCGCCCCCTGTCATGCACAGAGCAGGGCTTATTGGGAGGTTGCGATGCCACCCTCAGTCACGCTCAGGGTAGGGCTGATTAGGAAGTTGGGGCACCGCCCCCTCTCACACTCAAGGCACGGTCGATGGGGAGGTTGCGGCGCCACCCCTTGTCACACACAGAGCAAGGCCAATCAGGGGGTTGGGGCACCACCTTCTATCACCCACAGAGCAGAGCCCATCAGGGGGTTGGGGCTCCGCCACTGTCACACTCAGGGCAGGGCCGATGGGGAGGTTATGGCTCTACCCTGTCACACACAAAGCCACAGGGCGATCAGGGGTTTGGGGAGCTCCCCACTATCAGGCACAGAGCAGGGCCTATCAGGGGGTTGGGGTGCCTTCCCCATCAGGAACAGAGCAGGGCCAATGGGGAGGTTGTGGACCCGCCGCTATCACACACAGAGACGCAGGGTGATCAGGGGGTTTGGGCGCTGCCCCCTGTCACGCTGATCCCGGTGCAGGCAGGCCTCGTGGCTCTGCTGATCCTGGTGCTGGGAGGCATATGATCCTTTTACTATATAGAATAGAGGCCTGGTGCATGGGTGGGGGCTGGCTGATTTGCCCTGAAGGGTGTTCTGGATCAGGGTGGGGGTCCTCACTGAGGTGCCTGGCCAGCTTGGATGAGGGGATGATGGCGGTTTTCAGCTGGTCACACACCCTTCAGGGTGGGGGTCCCCACTGGCGTTCCTGACCAGTCTGCGTGAGGGGCTGAGGGCTGTTTTCAGGCTGGGATTGAAGATCCCAACCGCTCCTTTTTTTCTTTTTTCTTTTTTTATTCTGGGCCAGCTTTAGCTCTGGCTCCAGCTCTGAGGCTTCAGCTGCTGAAAGCAGGTACCTGGTTTGTTTGGGTTCAATAATCGAAACAATGTATAACTCCAGCTCTGAGATTCCTGAGGCTGAAAGCTGGTTTCTGGGGTTTTGTTTAGCTTCTATATTTGTTACAATGTTTCTTAAACTGCAAGCTCAGAGGCCGGCAAGGCAGGCGGCGAACGTTGGTTTCCTCCATCACTGAAGCAAGCAAGCCTCATGTTCATTTTAAGCTGCCGGGCTGCCGGCCGCCATCTTGGCTGGCAGTTAATTTGCATATCGCCCTGATTAGCCAATAGGAAGGGTAGCGGTCGTACGCTAATTACCATGTTTCTCTTTTATTTGATAGGATGAACATAATTTTATCCTCTTCTATTTTCCCATAAATGTTGTTTACTGCTTATTCTCTAAATATTTGATAGAATTATACAGTAATGCCACCTTATCCTGTATGATCAATGTTAAAAAGAAAGAAAGAAATGTCATATCCTATGAAAGACACATCTTGAAAATGCCTAAAGAAAGTTATCATTTTTTCATGGTGAAGGGACTGGAGTATGTGTTGATGAAAACACCTTGGTGGTTTGTGGTGACTGGCAGTGGCTGCAGCAGCGGGGTGATGGGGCTAGTGCCTTCCCCTGATCAGCCCGGTCGCCTCTCACAAAGGGAGGCCAGACTGCGGCTGAGGCCCTATTCCCAAGGGGAGTGGGGAGTGGGCCTAAGTCATCAGTAGGACATCCCCTGAGGGCTCCCAGTATGTGAGAGGGGGCAGGCTGGGCTGAGGGACACCTCCCCAGTGCACGAATTTCATGCACCCGGCCCCTAGTGTATATATATATATATATATATATATATATATATATATATATATATATATATTTTAATATCATTCTTTTATCAGATGTGTCTTTTCCTAATATTTACCCCATTCTGTGGATTATCTATTAATTATCATGGCAATTAAAAAAAAACAGAGAAGTTTTTATTTTTTTTAAACAGAGAAGTTTTTAATGAAGTCCAGCTTATCAATTAATTATGGATTGCGCCTTTGTTGTGTCTCAAAAATACCCTAAATCATTTGGGTTTCTCCAACATTAACTTCTAGGAGTTGTATAATTTCACATTTTAC
The DNA here is from genome assembly GCA_036010255.1 of Myotis pilosus. NCBI lineage: Eukaryota > Metazoa > Chordata > Mammalia > Chiroptera > Vespertilionidae > Myotis > Myotis pilosus. Next base: position 28,888,588 of record JASKON010000009.1, read on the forward strand.
ATTTAGGTCTGCCACCCACTTTGAGTTAATTGTTGCAAGAGATGCAAAGCCTATATTTAGAATTTTTTAGGCAAGTGACTGTCCAGTTGTTACAGCACCATTCATTGAAATGATTCTCATTGCTTCATTGTATTTCCTTTAGTTCTTTGTTAAAGTTCATATGACTATTTTGTATGAGCCTATTTCTGGGCCAGGGGGAGCCTCTTCAGCCCTGGTCCGCTATTTATTTACATTTTAAATTTAATTTTATTGCTTAAAGTATTACAAATAGTAGCACTTATGTCTCCCTTTGGCCTCTATTGACCTTCCTCCGGCCTCCCCTACCCCCAGCACATGCCCTCAACCCCTACTCAGTGTCTTGCATCCATTCGTAATGCTTATATGGATGCATACAAGTCCTTCGGTTGATCTTACCTCCCCCCACAACCCTCCCCAGCCTTCTCTGTAGTTTGACATTATGTTTGATGCTTCTCTGCCTCTGTGTCTATTTCTGTTATTCAGTTTATAATGTTCTGTATTATCCATAAATGAGTGAGATCATGAGGTATTTTCCTTTCATTGACTGGCTTATTTCACTTAGCATAATGCTCTCCAGGTCCATCCATGCTGTTGCAAATGATAAGAATTCCTTCTTTTTTATAGCAGTGTAGTATTCCATTGTGGAGATGTACCACAGTTTTCTAATCCACTCACCTGCTGGTGGGCACTTAGGCTGTTTCCAAATCTTAGCTATTATAAATTGTGCTACTATGAATATAAGGGTGCATATATCCTTTCTCACTGGTGTTTCTGTTTTCTTGGGATATATTCCTAGAAGTGGTATTACTGGGTCAAAACGCAGTTCCATTTTTAATTTTTTAGGAAAACACCATAATGTTTTCCACAGTGGGTGCACCAGTCTTCATTCCCACCAGCAGTGAAAGAGGGCTCCATTTTCTCTGCATCCTCTCCAGCACTAGGCATTTGTTGATTTGTTGATAATACCCATTCTGACAGGTGTGAGGTGGTACATCATTGTTGTTTTGATTTGCATCTCTCAGATGATTAGTGACTTTGAGCATGTTTTCATATGTCTCTTGGCTTTCTGAATGTCCTCTTTTGAAAATTGTTTATTTAGGTCCTTTGCCTATTTTTTGATTGGATTGTTTATCTTCCTTTGGTAAGTTGTATGAGTTCAATATAAATTTTAGAGATTAAAACCTTATCGGAGATAGCATTGGCAAATATGTTCTCCCATACAGTGGGCTCCCTTTTCACTTTTTTGATGGATTTTTTGCTCTGCAGAAGCATTTTATTTTGATGTAACCCCATTTATTTATTTTCTTCTTAGCTCCCATTGCCCTAGGAGGTGTATTGGTAAAGATATTGCTATGACAAATGTCTGCTATTTTGCTGTCTATGGCTTCTTCAAAGATTTTTGTGGTTTCCCATCTTAGGTTTAAGTCCTTTATCCATTTTGAGTTTATTTTTGTGTATGGTGTAAGTTGGTGGTCTAGTTTTATTTTTTTGAAAATGTCTGTCCAGTTTTCCCAACACCATTTATTGAAGAGACTGTCTTGACTCCACTTTATGCTGTTGCCTCTTTTGTCAAATATTAATTGAACATAATGGCTTGTGTCAACTTCTGGGTTCTCTGTTCTGTTCCACTGGTCTATATGTCTGTTCTTGTGCCAGTACCAAGAAGTTTTGAGAACAATGGCTTTGTACTATAGCTTCATATCTGGTATTGTGATCCCTCCAACATTGTTCTTCTTTCCCAAGATGGATGCAGCTATTCAGGGTCTTTTTTTTTTCTATTCCAGATGAATTTTTGAGAATTTGTTCTAGGTCTTTGAAGTATTCCATTGGTGTTTTAAAGGGGATTGCACTGAATTTATAGATTGTTTTGGGTAGTATGGGCATTTTAATAATGTTGATTCTACCAATCCATGAACATGGTATATTCTTCCATTTGTTCATGTCTTCCTCTATCTCTTTTTTTTCAGCATCCTGAAATTTTCTGAATACAGGTATCTCCTGGTTAAGTTTATTCCTAGTTATCCTAATTTTTTTGTTGCAATTATAAATTGGATTGCTTTTTAAATATCTCTTTCTGGGAATTCATTATGGGTGTATAGAAAAACCATAAACTTCTGGGTGTTAATTTTGTATCCTGCTACATTTCCAAATTCATTCATTAAATGTAGTACTTTTGTGATGGAGTCTTTGGGGTATTCCATGTACAATATCATGCCATCTGCAAATAAGGACAGTTTTACATATTTATTTTCCAATTTGGATAGATTTTACTTCTTCTTGTATGATCACAATGGCTAGTACTTCCACTACTATGTCAAACAGGGGTGGTGAGAGTGGGCATCCCTGTATTGTTCCTGTTTTTAGGGGAATTGTTTTTAGCTTTTGACCATTGAGTAAGATGTTAGCTGTGGGTTTGTCATATATGGCTTTTATGATGTTGAAGTATAATCGTTCTATTATCACCTTGCTGATAGCTTTTATCAAGAAAGGGTGTTGAATTTTCTCAAATGCTTTTTCTGCATCAGTGGATATGGTTATATGGTTTTTATCTCTCAATTTGTTTATGTGATGTACCACATATATTGGTATGCAGATATTGTACCTTCCTTGCATCCCAGGAATAAATCCCACTTGGCCATGGTTGATTATCTTTCTAATGTAATGCTAGATTTGATTTGCTAGAATGTTGTTCCGAATTTTGGTGTCTATATTCCTGAGAGATATTGGTCTGCAATTCTCTTTTTTTGTATTGTCTTTATCTGGATTTGGGATTAGGGTAATGCTGGCTTTGTAGAAAGCTTGGAAGTGCTCCTTCCTCTTGAATTTTTGAGGAAAATACCTTTTATTTCTTCTTTGAATGTTTTATAAAACTCTCCTGGGACACCATCTGGTCCAGGTCTTTTGTTTGTAGGAAGTTTTTTAATTACTGCTTCAATTTCCTCCATAGTTATCAGCTTACTCAGATTTTTTTATTCCTCCTGCTTGAGTTTTGGGAGGTCATATTTTCCTAGGAATATGTCCATTTTGTCTAGGTTGACCAGTTTTTTGGAATAGAGTTGCTCATAGTATTTTTTTAAAGATTCTTCATATTTCTGTGGGGTCTGTTGTTATTTCACCTCTCTCTTTGCTTTTTGGTGAGCCTGGCTAGAGGTTCATCAATCTTGTTTATCCTTTCAAAGCACCAGTTCTTGGTTTCATTGATCTTTTGTATTGTTTTTGTTTGTTTGTTTTTTGTCTCTATGTCATTTATTTCTGCTCTGATCTTTTTTTAAAATATATTTTATTGATTTTTTACAGAGAGGAAGGGGGAAGGATAGAGAGTTAGAAACACTGATGAGAGAGAAACATTGATCAGCTGCCTCCTGCACACTCCCTACTGGGTATGTGCCCTCAACCAAGATATATGCCCTTGACCAGAATTAAACCTGGGACCATTGAGTCCACAGGCAGACACTTTATCCACTGAGCCAAACTGGTCAAGGCTTTGCTCTGATCTTTATTATTTCCTTCCTTCTTCTCACACTGATCATTTCTTGTTGCTCTCTTTCTAATTCTTCAAGTTGCAGAGTTAGATGGTTTATTACCAGGTTTTTTTGTTTGTTTGTTTGTTTTTGTTTTTTTGTTGTTGTTTTTTTAGGTAGGCCTGTAATGCTGTGAACTTCCTTTTCAGGATTGCTTTCTCTGTGTCCCAGAGATTTTGGATTGTTGTGTTTTATTGTCTTTTGTTTCCAGGATGTTTTTTTTTTTATTTCTTCTTTGATCTCTTTTGTAACCCACTTGCTGTTTAATAGTATGCTATTCAGCCTCAAAGTGTTTGAATTTCTGTGATTGTTTTTACTCTAGTTGATTTCTAATGTTATGGCATTGTGATCTGAGAAGATGTTTGATATTATTTCAATCCTCTTGAATTTGGAGAGACTTTGCCTGTGTCCCAATATGTGGTCTATCTTTGAAAATGTCCCATGTGCACTTGAGAAGAATGTATACTCTGTAGTTTTTGGGTGGAATGTTCTAAAGATGAAAATTAAGTCCATCTGATCTAGTGATTCATTTAGGATTGAAATTTCTTTGCTGATTTTTTTTTTTTTTTGTCTAGAGGATTTATCTAGTGATGTTAATGGGGTATTAAAGTCTCCTACTATGATTGTGTTTCTGTCAATCTCTCCCCTGATATCTTCCAGAAGGTTTTTATCTTTAATGTATTTGGGTGCTCCTGCAATGTGTGCATAAATATTTACCAGAGTTTTATCCTTTTGTTGTATTGATCCCTTTAGAAATATAAAGTGGCCCTCCTTGTGTCTTCTGTTCTTCACTTTGCTGTCTATTTGTTCAGATATAAATATTGTTACCTCAGCTTTATTTTTCATTTCCATTTGCCTAATAGATATATTTCCATCCTTTCACTCTGTGTGAGTCCCTTGTTCTGATGTGGGTCTTTAGTAGACCGCACATATATGGGTCATGTTTTCTTTCTTTCTTTTTTTTCTCTTGAATTTGGGGTGTGATTTGGTTCCATCTTTTTTAATTTTTTTTTATTGCTTAAAGTATTACAAAGGGTATTATATATGTGTCCTTTATTTTTCTCCCGCCCTTGACAATCTCCTGGCCTATCCTACCCCCCTAGTGTCTTATGTCCATTGCTTATGCTTATATGCATGCATACAAGTCCTTCAGTTGATCTCTTATCCCCCTCGCTCCTGTCCCCCAAACCTCCCCGGCCTTCCCGCTGCAGTTTGACAATCTGTTTGAGGCAGCTCTGCCTCTGTATCTATTATTGTTCAAAAGTTTATAATGGTCTCTATTATCCATGAATGAGTGAGATCATGTGGTATTTTTCCTTCATTGACTGGCTTATTTCACTTAGCATAATGCTCTCCAGTTCCATCCATGCCGTTGCAAATGGTAAGAGTTCCTTCTTTATTACAGCAGCATAGTATTCCATCATGTAGATGTACCACACTTTTCTAATCCATTCATCTACTGAGGCACTTAGGCAGTTTCCAGATCTTAGCTACGGTGAATTGTGCTGCTATGAACATAGGGGTGCATATATCCTTTCTAATTGGTGTTTCTGGATTCTTGGGATATATTCCTAGAAGTGGGATCACAGGGTCAAATGGGAGTTCCATTTGTAGTTTTTTGAGGAAACTCCATACTGTCTTCCATAGTGGCTGCACCAGTCTGCATTCCCACCAGCAGTGCACGAGTGTTCCTTTTCCTCCACATCCTCTCCAGCACTTGTCATTTGTTGATTTTTTGATGATAGCCATTCTGACAGGTGTGAGATGGTACCTCATTGTTGTTTTGATTTTCATCTCTCAGATGATTAGTGACTTTGAGCATGTTTTCATATGTCTCTTGGCTTTCTGAATGTCCTCTTTTAAAAGGTGTCAATTTAGATCCTTTGCCCATTTTTTGATTGGATTGTTTATCTTCCTTTAGTTAAGTTGTATGAGTTCCCTATAAATTTTGGAGATTAGGCCCTTATCAGATATGACATTGGCAAATATGTTTTCCTACACAGTAGGCTTTCTTGTTATTTTGTTGATGGTTTCTTTTGCTGTGAAGAAGCTTTTTATTTTGATGTAGTCCCATTTGTTCATTTTCTCTTTAGTTTCTAGTGCCCTAGGAGCTGTATCAGTGAAGAAATTGCTTCTGCATATTTCTGAGATTTTGTTGCCTTTGGATTCTTCTAGAATTTTTATGGTTTCCCGTCTTACATTTAAGTCCTTTATCCATTTTGACTTTATTTTTGTGTATGGTGTAAGTTGATAGTCTAGTTTCATTTTTTTTGCATGTATCTGTCCAATTTTCCCAGCACCATTTATTGAAGAGACAGTCCTGACTTTATTGTATGTTCTTGCCTCCTTTGTCAAATATTAATTGAGCATATTGGTTTGGGACGATTTCTGGGCTCTCTATTCTATTCCATTGATCTATATGTCTGTTCTTGTGCCAGTACCAAGCAGTTTTGAGAACAGTGGCTTTGTAATACAGCTTGATATCTGGTATTGAGATACTACCTACTTTGTTCTTTCTCAGGATTGCTGCAGCTATTTGGGGTCTTTTTTTATTCCACATGAATTTTTGGAGAGTTCGTTCTAGATCTGTGAAGTATGCCATTGGTAATTTAATGGGGATTGCATTGAATCTGTAGATTGCTTTGGGCAGTATGGACATTTTCATGATGTTGATTCTACCAATCCATGAACACGGTATGTTCTTCCATCTCTTTACGTCTTCCTCTATCTCTTTTTTCAACTTCCTGTAGTTTTCTGAGTAGAGGTCTTTTACCTCTTTAGTTAAGTTTATTCCTAAGTAGCTTAATTTTTTTGATGCGAAGGTAAATGGGATTGTGTTTATAATCTCTCTTTCTGAAAGTTCAGTGTTGGTGTATAGAAATGCCTCAGATTTCTTGGGGTTAATTATGTATCCTGCTACAATGCCAAATTCATGTATTAAGTCCAGTAGCTTTTTTAAAAAATATATTTTATTGATTTTTTACAGAGAGGAAGGGAGAGAGATAGAGCGTCAGAAACATCGATGAGAGAGAAACATCAACCAGCTGCCTCCTGCACATCTCCTACTGGGGATGTGCCCGCAACCCACGTACATGCCCTTGACTGGAATTGAACCTGGGACCCTTCAGTCCACAGGCCAACTCTCTATCCACTGAGCCACACCGGTTTTGGCCTAGTAGCTTTTTGATGGGGTCTCTAGGGTTTTGTATGTATAATATCATGTCATCTGTAAATAAGGACAGTTTTACTTCCTCTTTTCCAATTTGCATGGCTCTTATTTCTTCTTTTTGCCTAATTGCAATGGCTAATACTTCCAGTACTATGTTGAACAGGAGTAGTGAGAATGGGCATCCCTGTCTTGTTCCTGTTCTTATGGGAACTGGTGTTAGTTTTTGTCCATTGAGTATGATGTTGGCTGTGGGCCTGTCATATATGGCTTTTATTATGTTGAGGTATGATCCTTCTACTCCCACCTTGCTGAGAGTTTTTATGAAACATGGGTTTTGGATTTTGCAAATGCTTTTTCTGCATCAGTTGATATGACCATGTGGTTTTTTTCTTTCAATTTGTTTATGTCATGTATCACGGTCATGTTTTCTTATCCATTCACTCTTTTGATGTCTTTTGATTGGAGCATTTAATCCATTTATGTTTAATGTTATTATTGATAGGTACTTGTTTGTAGCCATTTCTGTACTTTATGCCTGTGTACCTTCCTACATTTATATTTCTTCTTTTTTTTTTTAGCATTCCCTTTAGCATTTCTTGCATGAATGGCTTGGTAGTGACAAACTCCCTTAGCCCTTTTTTATCTGCAAAGCTCCTGATTTCTTCAATTTTGATTGATAGTCTTGCTCAGGGGTCCTCAAACTTTTTAAACAGAGGGCCAGTTCACTCTCCCTCAGACCGTTGGAGGGCCGGACTGTAGTTTAATAAAAATAAAAAACTAGTCGGCTGCTATGCAACAGGCAGCGGTGGCAAAAACACCCGGCAGGTCAGATAAATGTTTTTGGCGGGCCGCATATGGCCTGCAGGCCGTAGTTTGAGGACCCCTGGTCTTGCTGGATAGAGTATTCTTGGATTCAGTCTTTTGCTTTGATTCACTTTGTATACTTCATTCCATTCTCTTCTAGCTTGATGTGTTTCTGTTCAGAAATTATTTGATAATCTGATGGGGTATCCTTTGTAAGTACCTCTCTGTCTCTTTCTTGCAGCCTTAAAGATTATCTCTTTGTTGTTAACATTTGCCATTGTAATGTCGCGTCTTGGTGTGGATCTTTTGGGATTCATCTTGCTTGGGACTCTCTGTACTTGTGTAACTATTTTCTTCCCCATATCAGGGAAGTTTTCTGTCATTATTTCCTCAAATATATTCTCTAATCCTTGCTGCTCTTCTTGTCTTTCTGGCACCCTTATTACATGTATGTTACATTGTTCCATGTTGTTCCAAAGCTTCCTTAGGCTCTTCTTTTTAATATTTTTCTCCAGTTGCTGTTCAGATTGGGCTTGTTTCTCTACCTTATCTTCTAACCCACTAATTCAATCCTCTGCTTCCTCTAGTCTACTGTTGAAACCATGGCATTTTTTTATTGCAGCTATATCACTTTTGATTTCTTCCTGATTTTTGCATAGGTTGTTGATTTTCTCATCCATCTGGTTTATGAACTCTAGGTCCATTGTTCTGAATTCTTTTTCTGTCATGTTGCATGCTTCTGTTTCACTTATTTCTTTTATTGGAGATTCCTATTTTTCTTTCCTCTGGGGATTGTTTCATTGTATTCTCATTCTAACTATCACCAGAAGGTCCAATCATTGAGTTGTAGGGGCTGAGCCATGTGCAGTGGAAGCTTTGTATCCCCTAAGTGTTGCTGAAAAGCTCCAACACCAAGACATGTAGCTGCCATGGGTATGTGGGAACCACGCTTGCCCAGGATCAGAGTCACTGGTGCTCATTTTGGCCTCATGCACGCACTTAGAATCAGGGACCCCACCTGCACCATGCTGAAAAAGACACCCCACTGGGGTGTGCCAAATATCAGAGTTCCTTAGCACATGCCAGGAGTCAGTGTTCCCCTGTGCCCATGCTGAGAATAGAGTATTGGAATCCCTGCTGCTTGGTGCAGCCTCATGCCAAGAATCAGGGTCCCTGTGTGCTCATATGCTGAGCATTGGAATCACTGGCTCTTAGTGTGCGTGTCCTCAGAATCAGGGGTCCCATGCGCAGGCAATGAGAAACAGAGTCAAGTCACTAGTGCTCTGTGCTGCCTCTTGCATGGAGAATCAGGATCCCCGGTCTGCTTGGGGGACCAGGTTGCATAGCTGCCCTGTGTTGGCAGGGCGTCCATTCCTGCACTACAGGAAACAGACTTCCTTGTGCACTCACTGAGAATCAAAGTCAGGTGGCACAACTGCCCTGTGTGGGCCTGAGGTCTGGTCACACAGGTGCGTGCTGTGGGAAACTGATTCCCTGTGTCCACGTACACAGGCTCAAATTCAGGTAGCACAGCCACTCTGTATGGGCATGGTGTCTGGTCATGTGGGTGCACGCTGCAGGAAGCAGACTCACTGTGTCTGCGCACCCAGGCTCAAATTCAGTTAGTGCAGTCTCCCTGTGTGGGCATGGGGTCAGGTCATGCAAATGTGCAATGCAGGGAACAAACTCTCTGTGTCTGCGCACCCAGGCTCACATTCAGGTAGCACAGCCACCCTGTGTGAGCAGGAGACCTGCTTGTGCAGAGCAGGTCTAGCAGTTTCTATGCCACTGCAGCAAGCCAGCATGGAGGGGAATGGGCTCTGTGACTCACAGAAATCCACCACTGGGATGCCTGGAGTCTTGGTGTCCGTGGATATGCAGCTGTGGTCACAGGTGTTTGTCCCAAGTGGCTGTAGGGTTCTAGTTTGCGTCTGAGACCAGATTGGGTGGTGGCAAGGCTAGTATACTAGTCTAAATCAGTTCTGTTATTCAAAATGGTGTGGTTGCTGTGACAGAAGTGTCCTCCCAAGTGTGTTTGTGGTGGCAGTGGGGTTTCACCTTCTAAGACTGCCCGTTTGGCAGCCGCCTGGAAGACCTACAGGATCTAACTGTCCTTAGCTCACACACACACACCACACACGTCCACACACTCCTCTATTGCTCCCTCCCTCTCTCACACACACACTCTCCCTCACTACCTTCTTGCCAGTTGCCATCTTTTTTCTTCTCTATTTATTTACTTGAATACACATTTGCCCTTTAGAAATGCACAAAGGCATGTCAAAGGTAAAGTTTGGTAAACAGTAAAAGGATTATCAGGTTAAGGAATTGCCTTGAGACACCACGATCTCAACACAACAATTAGTGCTTAGTGTCAACCCTTCTAAAGCTCAAGATCCATTGGCCTTCCGCATTCCTTGTTGCACTGAGAATATTGGCAAGGGGTGGCTTCCCACAGTGAAGCATACAAGAGAAGTGCTTTGATTCCTCCTGTAGAAGAAACAGTCTTTTAACCTTCTCCATATCCTATTCAGAATCTTGTAATGCCTTTTTTTTTTAGTGGTGGAATAACCTAAGTGATGGCCAGTGGACTGTTGATAGGTATTTTAGCTGTAAATGCTTTTGTATTCTGTTTATGGAGAGCACCTTCTTTACAGCGGGGAATGATCAGATATTTCACATCCAGTCCAGCCTCAAAGGACCTTTGTTCTCCAATTTTGATGTCTACATTCAGTCATTTCTCCTTGTTTCATATGCAACAAATATGTATGTTTTGTGGTACTTCTCCTCCAGCATAGTGAATATCCTGGGTCAAAAACAGTTCATGGTGGTGTACTTATCTGCAGGTGTTATTTCCAATTTTTTCAGTTATGTGTGTAAAGTGCCTATAGGAAGACATGGACCATCACTTGGAGCATCAGGCGCAATCATGATGGTCCTTGCAGCTATCTGCACTAAGATCCCAGAAGGGAGGCTCGCCATTATCTCTCTTCCAATGTTCACGTTCGCTACAGGGAATGACCTACAGGCCATTATTGACAAGGATATAGCAGGAATGATCCTGGGATGGACATGTTTTGATCATGAAGCACATCTTGGGGGAGCTCTCTTTGGAATATGGTATATTACTTATGGTCATGAACTCATTTGGAAGAACAGGGAGCCTCTAGTGAAAATTTGGCATGAAATGAGGACTGATGGCCCCAAAAAAGGAGGGTAGCTCTAAGTAAAACTGGTGTTGGATGACACTGGAGCATCTGGTCCTTGCTACCTGAGAGCCTCAGGAATGCATCGGCCCTGGAGTGACCATGTCTTTGCTCCTGCCTGGAAGACACCCAGCATCTGCTTTCCCAGAATTTTAAACTGTGTCCTCAGTGCATGTCCTATTAGAAAGTAAACTATGGCAAAGTTGTGAAATAAAGGTTTATATCTCTAGTTTGTGGGAAAAAAAGAAAGAAATCTTGCTGGGATTTTGTTGGAGATTGCATTAAAGCTATATGTATATCAAGTTGGAAAGAATTGACATGCTGATAATATTGAGTCTTTCTATCTATGAATATGAAATATCTCTTTATTTGTTCTTTAATTTTATTCACCAGAATTTTGTAGATTTTTTATATAATCTTATACATATTTTGGTAAATTTGTGCCTAAGTATTTTGTTTTTACATGGTAATGTAAATGGCACTATATTTTTAATAATAAAATCTACTTTCACATTGCTGATAAATAGGAAAATGATTGCTTTTTTTATATTAATCTTGTATCCTGCAACATTGCTATAATTGCTTCATTGTGATTTTTTCTGAATTTAGACAAAATTATCATGCCATGATGTCTTTTTGTTCCCAATCTGTATACCTTTTATTTTATTTTATTACTTTTTTGCATTAGCTATTACTTCCAGTACAATGATGAAGGGAACACTTAGAAAAAACATTCTTGTTTTTTTCCTGATGTTAGTGATAATGATTCAAATTTCTCACCATTAAGCACATTATTTTCTGCATTTTTTAATGAGTATTCTTAATCAAGTTGAGGAAGCTCCTTTTTATTCCTAGTTTACTGAGAGTTTTTGTCATGAATGAGTGTTAGATTTTTTCAAATGCATTTTCTGCATCCATTGATAAAATCATATGATTTTTTTTTCCTTTTTTAACCCGTCAATGTGATGAATTCAACTAATTGGTTTTTGAATTTTGACACAGCCTTGCAGACCTGGAATAAAGCCTACTTTGTTGTGGTGAATAAATATTTTTATATTTTTGCAGTTAATGTATTAACATTTTATAGAGGAATTTTACATCTGTGTTTATAAAAATTATTGGTATTTAGTTGTTGTTTTATAATGTCTTTATCAGTTTTTGTTATTAAAGTAGTGCTGTCCTCATAGAATGGATTAAGGAATATTCTCTCTGTTTCTAGCTTCTGAAAGATATGCAAGGAAATTGATACAATTTCTTCCTTAAATAATTGGAAGAATTCACCAGTGGGCCTACGGGTTTCTGTTTGGAAGGTTATTGATCACTGATTCAATTTCTTTAATAGATAGAGACCCATTAAAATTATCTGTTTCTTCTTGTTTGAGTTTTGGCAAATTGTGTCTTTCAAGGAATTGGATAATTTCATTGAGGTTATCAAATTTGTGGACAAGAGAAAATTAAAAATGGTGGTGGACTAAGTGAAAATGACAGTGACACTTTCTTAGGACCAAACTAGAAATACAACCAAAATACAGAAGAAAAAACAAACAAAACAAAACAAAACAACTGGAAAAATCATATGAAGACTAGCTGGAGAGAACTATGATAACCAAGGACAGAAAGTGGAAACCACATAGAGACTAGTAGGAAGTGTGGAGGCATGAAAGAGCTGGCCAGGCACCCACAGACAGCAGTGAAATGTCTGGAGGAATATCTAAGCTGTGGGAAGTTCCCACTGACATCTCTGTGGTCTAGACCCCAAGCTGGGCTCCAAAGCCCAGAAAAACAAAAATTAGAAATGAAATACAGTAAAAACACTCAAACACATGGAGGCTAAATAGCATGTTATTAAACAATGAATGGTTTACAACAAGATCAAGAAGGAAATATAAAACTTCCTGGAAACAAATGAAAATGAATGCACAACAACCCAAAATATCTGGGGCACAGCAAAAGCAGTCCTGAGAGGGAAGTTCACAGCACTACAGTACAGGCCTACCTCAAAAAGAACAAGAAAAATTAATAATAAACTATTTAACCCTACAACTTAGAGAATCATAAAGAGATAAACAAGAAAAGCACAAAGTGAAAGGAAGGAAATAATAAAGATTAGCATAGCAATAAACGTCATAGTGTTGCAGAAGACCAGAGAAAAACCAAGCAATGCTTTAGAGAAAAGGAGTGACACTGTTTATTTATGCTAGCGGACTCAGAGAATAACTTTCCAAATCTGAGTAAAGTATCATGCAGGGGGCTTCTCTTTTATATCTTCCTGGGTTCTTTGTCCTGCAAATATGGATTATGCTTCCGGTCCTTTCTGCGGGCCTTGCAAGAAGGTCCCCAGGTATTGGGGGTCTCCAGGTCATATCTGATGGTATGGCCTGGTGCCAGCATTAATAATCCTCCCTCCAGGGCAGTGCGCTGTTCACAGTTTTATGGCCTTGTGAACAGGTTCTGCAAGACCAGTTTCTGGGAAAGAGTTAGTGACTTAATTATAGGTTATCAAGAATGTACACTGAGCTTGCTGGCATGGATTCAGATTGATAGCCCACTCAACCCCAGTATCAGAATTACTTTGTAATTAACCTTTTAGCCTCCTCAAAAGAGGCTTAAAAAATACAAAACATCAAAGAAACAAGAGTTGCTTCTTTGAACAGATAAATAAAATTGATGAGCTGTTAGCCAGACTTATCAAGAAACAAAGGGAGAGGACACAAATAAATAAAATCAGATATGAAAGCAGTGAAAGAACAATTGACACCACCAAAATACTATGAACAACTATATGCCAACAAGCTGGACAATGTGGATGAAATGGACAAATTCCTAGAAAAATGAAATCTCCCAAAACTAAATCAGGAAGAATCAGAAAACCTAAATAGGCCAATAACAACTGATGAAACAGAAGCAGTAATCAAAAAACTCCAAACAAACAACAGCCTAGGCACAGATGGCTTCATAGGGAAGTTAAACCAAACATTCAAAGAAGAACTAACATCTATAGTCCTCAAACTATTCAAAAAAAAAAAAGTCCAATAGGAAGAAACACTTCCAAGCTCTGCTGATGAGGCCAGCATTATCCTGATTCCAAAATAAGATAAAGACACTACAAAGAAAGAGATTTATGAGCCAACAACCCTGATGAACCTAAATGTTAAAATCCCAAACAAATATTAGCAAACCAGATCCAACAATATATGTACAAGATCATACACCATGACCAAGTGGGATTTATTCCAGAAATGCAAGGCTGGTACAATATCTGCAAATCAATACACATGATACATCACATAAACAAATTGAGAGACAAAAACCACATGATCATATCAATAGATGCAGAAAAAGCATTTGAAAAAATCCAATACCTATTTTCAATAAAATCTCTCAGCAAAGTGGGAATAAAAGGATCATACCTCAACATAATAAAAGTCATAAATGACAATCCTACAGCCAACATCATACTCAATGGGCACAAACTAAAACCATTTCCCCTAAAAACAGGAACAAGACAGTGATATCTGCTTTTACCACTCTTATTAAACATAGTACTAGAAATCCTAGCCACAGAGATCAAACAAGAAGAAGAAATAAAAGGCATCAAAATAGGAAGGAGGAAGTAAACCTCTTATTCTTTGCAGATGACATAATATTGTACATAGAAAACCTCAAAGATTCCACCAAAAAGCTACTAGATTTAATAAATGAATTTTTCAATGTAGCCAGATACAAACTTAACATCTAGAAGTCAATTGAATTTTTATACACCAATAATCAACTCTCAGAAAGAGAAACTAAACAAATAATCCCATTTACCATTGCAACAACAAAAAATAAGATACTTAGGAATAAACTTAACCAAGAAGGTAAAAGACTTATACTCAGAATACAACAGGATGTTGAAAAAAGAAATAGAGGAAGATACAAACAAGTGGAAGACTATATCCTCTTCTTGAATAGGTAGAATTACCTTCATTAAAATGTCCATACTACCCAAAGCAATGTACAGATTCAATGCAATCTCTATCAAAATGCCAACAGCATATTTCACAGATCTAGAGCAAATACTCTCAAAATTTATATGGAACCAAAAAAGACCCCAAATAGCTGCAGCAATCTTTAGAAAGAAGAACAAAGTTAGAGGGATCACAATACCAGATATCAAGTTACACCATACACAATAATAAACTCAAAATGGATAAAAGACATGAAACCATAAAAATCCTAGAAGAAACCATAAGCAGCAAAATCTCAGATATCACTTATAGTAATATGTTTACAGATATATCTCCTAGTGCAAAGAAAATTAAGGAAAAAACAAACAAATGGGAATACATCAAAATAAAACTTCTGCACAGCAAAAGAAACCATCAAACAAAAAGTAAGCCCACTGTATGGGAGAACATATTTGGCAATGATACATCTGATAAGGGGTTGATATCCAAAATATATAAGGAACTCATACAACTTAACAAAAGGAAGACAAATCCAATTAAAAAATGGGAAAAGGGTATGCCGGGAGCCAGTCCATCCTTGCTGTTTCAAGGGACCTGGCATATATGGCATACTGTTCTTAATATATTTGCTCACCTTCTTGGCGCTATGTGTTTTAACCAAGGTCACCTCTCCGAGAAAGGTTGTTTCCCCAGGTAGGGATTTTCCCCTGAAGTTAGGGAGGGAATAAAACCTCTTAACTAAGTGCCAGGCGGGTAGCTAATCACTTTAACTACTAACAATCATGCTTAAGCTACATAATCTTTACTCCCTGGAATGGAGATAAGAAACACCCTAACCTTTGGAATAGAGATTGATAGGATTGGAATCAACTGGTATAAATACAGATGTAACAAGACAACAGGAGACAGAACTTAGAAGAGGATCCGAGAGACAGAACTTAGAGACAGAACTTGGAGGACAGAGCCTGCGCAGAGCCTGGAGACGGAGGAGCTTCGCTGGAAAGAACATGGCGGGGGATCCTGGACAGAACCTGGCTGCAGAGCTTGGTTGGAGAGCCTAGACAGAGCCTGGCGACCGAGCCTGGCTGGAGAGCCTGGGCCGAGCCTGGCTGGGGAGCCTGGCGAGAGAACATGGCTACAGAACTTGGCTGGAGAACCTGGAGAACCTGGCTGGAGAACCTAGCAAGAGAACATGGACACAGAACTTGGCTGGAGATTGTGGCTAGAGATCCTGGCAAGGCTGCTGATCAACTGAACGCTGCCTCCGTGTCATTCCTTCTTCGCCAACTCCGTCCACACCTATGGGGACCCCTGGACCTGCTGGAGTTGGACCCCAGCAAGGGTATAAATAGACACTGTTCCAAAGTGGACATGCAGATGGCCAAGAACCATATGAAAAAAATGCTAAAAGTCACTGATCTTCAGGAAGATGAAAATTAAAATGACATGCAGGTATCACTTCACTCTTTTTAGAATGACTACCATCACCAAATCTACAAATGACAAGTACAGGCCAAGATGTGGAGAAAAGTGAACCTTAGTACACTGCTGGTGGGAATGCAGACTGTTGTAGCCATTATGGAAAACAGTATGGAGTTTCCTCAAAAAATTAAATATGGAACTACCGTTTGACCCAATGATCCCACGTCTAGAAATATATCTTAAGAAACCTGAAACACTAGTCAGAAAGAATGTATGCACCCCTATGTTCAGAGCAGCATACTTTACAATAGCTAAGATCTGGAAACAGCACAAGTGTCCATCAGCAGATTAGTGGATAAAAAGAAACTGTGGTACATTTATACCATAGAATACTAGGCAGCAGTAAAACGGAATGATCTCTTACCCTTTTGAGATAGCATGGACGGATCTGGAGAATATTATGCTAAGTGAAGTAAGTCAGGCAGAGAAAGACAAGTATCACATTCTCTCACTCATATGTGGAATCTAATAAACAAAGTAAGCTGATTAATAAAATGGATCCAGAGACATAGAACTATGGAACAGATTGTGGAATCTCAGAAGGAAGGCAGGAGAGGGTGGATGGGAAGTGATCTACTAAAGAACCTGTATGCATATATACATAACCCATGGACATATCCAATAGGATGGTGAAGGCCTTGGTGGGGAATGGTGGAGGGGCTAGAAGGGGTCAATTAGGGAAAAAGGAGGACAAATGTAATACTTTCAACAATAAAGATACAATTTTAAAAAAATTGTGGACATAGAAATATTGATAGCATTGTTTTATTGTTGTTTTAATGTCCATATGATCTGTAGTGACGTCTATTCTTTTTTTTTTCTGATATTGGTAATTTGTGTATTTTCTCTTTTTTTCTGGTTTATCCTGCCTAGAAGCTTATCAACTTCATTGATTTTCGTTAAAGAACCACTTTTAATTTCATTGATTTTACCTATTTATTTCCTTTCTTCAATACCATTGCTTTCTGCTTTAATTTTTTCTGCTTACTTTGAATTTAATTTGCTCATCTTTTCCTAGATTCCTAACCTGAAAACCTAGATTATTAATTTTAGAGCTTTATTTCTTTCTAATAAATACATCAAATTCTATGTTTTTCTCTAAACACTGCTCTTGCTGCATCCCACAAACTTTGATTTTTTTTACATTTTTACTTAGATCAAATTTTTATTATTTTTAAAATCTTTATTGGTGAGAGTATTACATATGTCCTTCTTTTTCCACCCTATTGTCCCCCTCTACCTGATTCCCACCCCTCTCCCCTGCCTCAGACCTTCACCATCCTATTCTCTGTTTCCATAGATAATGCATATACTAGTACTAGAGGCCCAGTACATGAAATTCATGCACTGGAGGGTAGGGGTCGCTCAGCCCAGCCTTCATCCTCTCACAGTCTGGGAGCCCTCAGGAGATGTCCTACTGATGGTGTAGGCCTGCTCCCCATAGGGAGCAGGCTTAAGCCACAGTCTGGCCTCGGAGGCTAGGAGCAGGTGCCGTGTGTGTGTGTGCGTGTGTGTGTGTGTGTGTGTGTGTGTGTGTGTGTGTGTACACTTGGAGCCTGTCCCCAGCTGCAGGTAGCCTCAGAGGTTCAGAGCAGGTGGCCCTCTGTGTTGATCTCTCAGGCTCCGACTGCACCTGCAAGTTGTTCTCTCAGGCTTGGGGCTGCGCCAGCCCCCCCTCCTGAGCTGGTTGTGATCCTTATGGAGTCCTGACCTCATTTGCATATTACTTTTTGATAGATAGATAGATAGATAGATAGATAGATAGATAGATGATAGATATAAGGTCTTTGGTTAATCTCTTCCCACCCTCCCCCTCACTACATCCTTCTGAGTTCATCATTCTGTTCCCTGTTTCCATGCCTCATATTCTATTGTATTCACCAGTTTATTTTGTTCATTAGATTTCTTGTTCATTTATTTTGATTTTTTAATTCAATTATCGATAGATATGTATTTATTGGTATTTTATTGTTCATATATTTATCTCTTTTTTCCTTCTTTTTCTTCCTCTTCTTAAGGAATACACTTCAACATTTCATGTAATACTGGCTTGGTGGAGAAGAACACCTTTTAGATTTTTCTTGTCTTTATCTGACCTTCAACTCTAAACGTTAGCTTTCCCGGGTAGAGTAATCTTGGTGGTGAAGCTCTTTATTTCACTTTCAATTCTAAAAGTTAGCTTTGCTGGGTAGAATAATCTTGGTGGTAGATCCTTGCTATTCACCACTTTGAATATTTCTTGCCCCTCCCTTCTGGCCTGGAAAATTTCCATTGAGAAATCAGATGACGGTCGTATGGCTGCTCCCTTGTAGGTACTAAATGCTTTTCTCTTACTCCTTTTAAGATTTTCTCTTTGTCTTTAACCCTTGGCATTTTAATTATGATTTGTGTAGTTGTGGTCCTCTTTGGATTCTTGTTTGGGACTCTCTGTGCTTCCTGGACTTGTAAGTCTATTTCTTTCACCAGGTAGAGGAAGTTTTCTGTCATTATTTCTTCAAATAGGTTTTAATTATCTTGCACTCTCTCTTCTCATTCTGGCACCTTATAATGAGAATGTTGGAATGCATGAAGTTGTCCCAGCAGCTCCTTACACTATCTTCACATTTTTGGATTATTATTTTTCTTTTTGATCTTCTGATTGCATGGTTTTTGGTTCCTCATATTTCAAATCATGGATTTGATTCTTGGCATCCTTTACTCTACTGTTGAATCCCTGTAAATTATTCATTATTTCAGTTAGTGTATGCTTAATTTCTGACTGGTCCTTTTTCATGTCTTTGACATTCTCACTATGATCCTTGAAGCTCTAATGAAGATCCCTGAGTAACCTTATAACCATGGTGTTGAACTCTGTATCCAGTAGTTAGATTTTTTCATGTCTTTCATTTGTGACATGTGTCTTTGTCTCCACATTTTGGTTGCTTCCTTGTGCTTGTTTCTATGTATTGGGTAGAACTTCTATGTCTCCTGGAGTTGCTAGAGTGGCCTTGTGCAGTAGGTGTTCTGTAAGGTCCAGTGGCTCAGCCTCCCCTGTCACCTGGGCTGGGCACTCTAGGTGCACGGTCTTGTCTCAGGAATCTCCAGGGTGGAGCAAATAGTGTACTCCATGTTGACGAAGTCTCAGATAAGGCTCCATCTTGTGACAGGGGAGGACCTAGTGTGAGAACAATGACCTCTGTGAGCACCTCTGTCTTAAAGAAATCACCCTTGAGTTCCTGCCCCAATTCCAGACAATCCAGTTCCTCTCCATATGTGTCTGGGTCAGCCAACACCTCCTGGGGCTGGAGTGCAGAGAAAGTGAGTCCAAGTAAGTTCATGTGCTGTCCCTTTAAGAGGGACACCTGGGTCTCCAACAGCCTCCCTGTCACATAGCCACAATTCCCACTGGTTTTAAAGCCCCAAATTATGGGGATTTCTCTTCCAGCTCTGGGGATCTGTTGTGGGGCTGGGACCCTCTGCTCCTCACAGGCAGCAGCTGCAGGGACTATCTCCCTCCCTATTAAAAAAAAATAGCACACATGTATGTCAGACCAGCCACATTCCCTGCTTCCATCCCTCTTACCAATCTCAATGTGCTTTCTTCTTTACTTCTGTAGTTTAGGACTTCCATTCAGCCAGCTTTAGGTGGTTCTTAATGATGGTTGTTCTATATTTTAGTTGTAATTTTGATGTGGTTGTGGCAGGTGGTGAGTATAGGCATTTACCTATGCCACCATCTTGGTTCCAAGGCTAGTTCAAGTATTTTAAAAGTTCTCTTGAGATTTCCTCTTCAAACGATGCATTATTTATAAGTATTTTTGTATTTTCCAATTATCTTTATGTTATTGATTTCTAGTTTACTTTTTTTTTCAGTATTTTATTTTATTTTATTTTATTTTTAAATTTTTTATTACAAAGGGTATTACATATGTGTCCATTTCCCCCCTCCCCGCCCTAGACAGTCCCTTAGCCTCCCCTATCCCCCAGTGTCTTATGTCCATTGGTTATGCTTATATGCATGCATACAAGTCCTTTGGTTGATCTCTTACCCCCCTACCTCCCGCCCCCCCAACCCCCCCCGGCCTTCCCGCTGCAGTTTGACAATCTGTTTGAGGCAGCTCTGCCTCTGTATCTATTATTGTTCAAAAGTTTATAAAGGTCTCAATTATCCATGAATGAGTGAGATCATGTGGTATTTTTCCTTCATTGACTGGCTTATTTCACTTAGCATAATGCTCTCCAGTTCCATCCATGCCGTTGCAAATGGTAAGAGTTCCTTCCTTTTTAGAGCAGCGTAGTATTCCATCTACACGATGGAATACTACGCTGCTCTAGTTTACTTTTATTATGGTCTAAAGACAGATACTGTGTGTTTGCCATTATTTTTAACCTGTTAAGGTGTGTTTTATTACTGAGAATGTGGTCTCTGTAGACATTCCATTTGAGCTTGAGAAAAATGTGTATGCTGCTGGTTTGGAATAAAGTAGTCTATAGATGTCAATTATATCCATTCAATTGATGGTGTTATTGAGTTCAACTATGTCCTTGTTGAATTTATACCTGCTGGATCTGTCCAATTTTGAACGAGGGTTGTTAAATTCTCCAATTGTGATACTGAATTCATCTATTTCTCTTAGCAATTCTATTAGTTTTTGTCTCACATAGTTTCATGCTTTATTATTAAGTGTATACACATTACAAATTGTTGTCTTCTTAGAAAATTGACCACTTTCTAAATATGTAATGTATTTTGTTATCTCTAATAACTTTTCTTCCTTTGAAGTCTACTCTATCTGAAATTGATATAGTTACTCCTGCTTCTTTTGATTAGTGTTAACATGATATATTTTCCCCATGCATTGACTTTTAATATGCATTATTATTATATTTAAAGTAAGTTTCTTTGAGTCAACATATATTTCAGTATTGTTTTTTAATCCTCTCTGATAATATCTGATTTTAATGATGCATTTAGGCCATTGAAAAAAATGATGAGTGATATAATTTAATTAATAGTTAGCATAATTGCTACTTTTTTGTATTTGTTTTATCAATCTTTATTGTTGAGAGCATTACAGATCCCCAGGTTTTCCCCCATTGCCACCCTCCACCCAGTTCAATTGGGTATTTGTTGTCCCTATTCTTTGTATTGTCTTCTACTGAGCTTTCAACTGAGCATTTTATGTGATTTAATTTTCTCTTCTTTCTTGGCATAACAGTTCTATTTTTTTTTCTTTTTCATTGGTTACTCTAGTATTTGCAATTTATTTTTACAGCTTATCCAAGTCATTTTTAAAATAACATTATACCTCTTCACAGGTACTGTAAGTTTCTTAAAATAAAAATTAAAAAATTCTAATTATTTTTTTCATTCATTATATTATTGCTGTCATTTACTTCACTTAGATTTTTAATGTTATTTTAAACAAACTCCTCTCAGATAAATTAAAATAAGAAAAAAAATATTTGTTATACCTTCACATACCCCTTCATTAATGTTCTTCCTTACTTTATGAACATATAAGTTTCTGACTTATATTTTTCTTATTTCTAAAAAAAAAACAACAGTTTAAAAGATTTTTTTGCAATAGAATTAGCATGCTTTCACACCTCTGGTTTCTTTCAATATTTTTATATTATCTTTGATTTTTTTGTACTTTGAAAATAAACCCAGGTATTTATTTATTCATTTATTTACTTACTTACTTACTTACTTACTTATTTGGTTTGTTTGCTTTTGTCATTTACACTGCTTGGTGTTCTCTGAACTTCCTGGATTTGTAGTTTGATGTCTAACATTAATTTGGGAAAACTCTCAGTCACCTGTTTTTTTCTCTCTTTCTTTTCCTTTTGGTATTCCTATCATGCATATGTTAGACATTTATAGTTGTCCCACTCAGTTCTTGAATATTTCATTCTGTTTTTATTCACTATTTGTTATTTTCCTTTTGGTTTTTGAGGATTCTGTTCATATATTCTCTAGCTTAGAGATTCTTAGCTCAGCCATGTCCTGTACAATAATAAGCAATCAAAGGCATTCTTCATTACTATTACAGTTAGAGTGCTTTTATCTCTAGAATTTATTTATTTTTCTTAGGTTTTTCATAACTTTTCCTACATTGCCTAGATATTCTTGCATGCTGTCTATTTTATGAGTTCTTAGTATTGCAATCATAGTTATTTTAAATTTCTAGTCTGATAATTCCAACATCTATGGCATGTATAGTTCTGATGCTTATAATATCTTATCTATCTATCTATATTTATTTATTTTTGCCTTTTGGTATCCTTGTCATTTATTTTTTGATAGACCAACATCAGTTACTGGGTAAAAGGAATGTTTATAAATAGGCCTTTACTAATGTGGTGGTGATTTATGGAAGAAGAGCAGGTATTCTATAGTTCTATGATTATGTCTCTACTAGAGGCCCAGTGCACAAAATTCGTGCATGGGTATGGTCCCTAGGCCTAGTCTTCAATCAGAGCCATCTTCCCTGGCTGCCAGCAGCCGGCAGCTGGCGCCACCGTCCGCCACCACCTACTCCAGTTCCCCATTCGCCATCAGACGATGGGAGCCTGATGGCCAGGGAGAGGGACCAAGAGGTCGGCCCTTCCATTTGCTCACCGGCCCCACCCCCACCACATTGCCCTCTGTGTTTGGGGCAAGGTGTAGGGGCTTTGGCGTGGTGCTGCTGCATGCTCTGTCACCCACCCGCAGGTCCCCATTCACCATCGGGTGATCGGAGCATACTGGCGGGGGGAAGGAACCAAGAGTTTTGCTGTTCCACCCACCGCCACCCACCCCGGTTCCCCATTTGCCATTGGGAAATGGGAGCCTGGCAGCTGGGGGGAGGGACTGAAAGGTTGGCCATTCCATCCACTTGCCAGCCCCACCCCCACCACATCACCCTCTGTGTGTGGTGCGACCAGTGGGGGGCAGGGCCCTGTTCACATCAGGTGATTGGATTCTGCTGGCTGGGGAAAGTGACCAAGAGGTGATCAGTGTACCTCATAGTGACTGGTTGAGCAGTCGTTCTGGTCGTTTTGCCGTTATGGTTGCTGGGCTTCTGGACTATGAACTTAAATTGAGGTTCTCATCCCCCCCTCCTTAGATCAGACAAGGATACTATTGTGGGCTGGAATTGAATATTTTATTGCTCCCAGATGTATTCCTAGACCTAGCTGAAATTGTTTATTTCTTGTCATCTAGGTCAATTAGGCTCTGATAATATTCCAGCAAATAGGTTCTAGTTAACTAATTTTCCCTGAGTACAGTCTTAGTTAAGCAGACCAGAGTACTCTGGCATATTTCAAAATGATTTATATTTTCCTCTCCACCTTCCAGAAACATAAGGGAATTTTTCTCTAATATTTACTGTGGAAACTTGGCTGAGCTCCTAGAGGTAAATATAAAAATACTAGAGGCCCAATGGGTGAAAATCATTCAAAGGGCTTGGCTCTCGCAGCCTCAGCTTTGTCTGGAAGGTCGTCCGGAAGGTCGTTCACCTCTCCGGTCTAATTAGCATAGGATGCTTTTATTATTATAGATTGTGGGAAAGATGAATGTTGGTACCTTCTGTATGACTCTCTCCCTGTATGACTCGGTCCCCTTGAAGTTTTTGTCTTTCAGATTTCTTCATACCAAACCTCCAAAAATTTGTCAATTACAGTTGAGGTTTCCTACCTTGGCTTTAGTACCCTTGGCAGTTTCCATTTGTGGTTTTGCTCTGTGAAGCTACAACTCCTTATAGTGTCTGCGTCTCCAGTCTTGGGGAAAATAGTGTGTACTGTGTCCTCCCCTCTCTTATGAATCCAAGAAAAGTTGTTTATTTTACGTCTGTTTAGCTTTATACTTGTTAGAATGGAGTGGTTACTTTCAAGTGCCTCACTGATTCTTCTCTATGTTTTTTAAATTTTCATTTTAATCTTTATTATTTACTTCTCCTGCTTCTCTCTCTCTCTCTCTCTCTCTCTCTCTCTCTCTCTCTCTCTCTCTCTCACTCTCTCTCCCTCTCTCTCCCTCTCTCTCCAATGTAATGTCAAATGAACATATTATAATGTTTGTGCCATGGACAAAATTTAATATTCTTAATGTAGTGAGAACTTTTACAAATTGAGAAGGAAATGCCCACAACCTTAGAAATAATATGAAAGGCTAGGAAGCACCAACATTCATCTCTCCCACATGCATACACAAAAAAGCAAATAACTAAAAACTAAAGAAAATAGCTCATGGAAACCTCTGGGCAACAAAGAAGCAGCAGAAACCCTGTGGAGTTTAAAAATCGATGATGACTGCATAGGAAGTACAGGAAGCATATAACCTGCATCACTCCATCCCCCAGCCAAGAGAGGCTTGGCACAAGCTGCGATCCTGTCATAGGAATTTCACCCAAAAACTAAAAAAATCAGCAGAAGAACACCATCACACCTGACCACTATGGCTGTTTGAATCCTTTACTACAGAGGTCTCCCAGTCTTAACCAACACTGATACCAGCTCACCAGCTCACCAAGTTACCACATAGACTCCATCACTGCACTTACAACTTGGACTTGGAGCTGTTACTGTAGTGAAGCTTGTGTTCAGGGGCCACAGTTGCTGCTTTGTCCCACTTTCTGGGATCAGAAGCCGTAGTACCATATCATATATGGGACCAAAGTTGCCACTACTCTGTACCACACCTCTGACCCTAGATCACAGCTTTGTCCTACTATTGCTAGGCTGTTGAGTATGATTCCCTCCACGTTCTGTGTGGAGTAGGGTTCGGTATCTGAAAGAGGAACCGCACAGCAAATGAGAGAAAAAGACAAGAGATAATTTTGCAATATTGGGGGACCAGGCGGCCAAGTCCCGAAGGACTTCCACCGATGCTCAGGCCGCTCCAAATCTTTTATTGATCTGGAGTAGCCCTTAGCATAGCCCTTAGGCAGGTGACCCCCTGCAACAGGCAGACCAGCCCATCAGCAAGGATTTACATAATAATAAATGGGGGAGTAGTTTCAGCTACCACTGTCTGGACAAACAGAGGTGGCGCCTAGCTCCCAGCTTTGCTAGGGCTTCAAAGGCACCCAGCCTTCGGGGGGTTTCGGGGAGTTCTCTGTCTATGCTTATCAGATAGTGAAGGCAATAAACAGTTTCCCACATCTCCCCCTTATTTTTTCTTTAAAAAATAATCAAGTCCCAATTTCAATGTCCAAAAGTTCTGAGTCCATGTTTCAATGTCCAAAAGTTCATGTGTACATGCCAGCAATGAAATGTTGGTTCTGGATGGTGGAAAATGCAGGTCCGGTCCTTTCTGGTCTGGTCCTGGGCAGCCTGCAGCGACGCACAGCTGCTGACTGCTAGCATGGCAAGGCGTCTTCCACCATCTTCATCTCTGAACTGTTTCTTCTGTCTTTGTGGCTGGCTTTCTGTGATCTGTTGTTACAGGAATCCACATGGTTTTGTAGTTGTTCTCTGAAAGTATACAAACATATTCTCGACCAAAGGTTAAAGGAAAAAAAAAAACCTTACTTGGGGTCTTTTCTTTAAAATGATCTTTCCCTGGCTTAACCTGGCATAATGTGTGTTTTTTCTGGGTGTCTCACTATTAGCATTATAAACGAAAAAATTTTTTCTCTAAATGTAATTTAGTTACAGGATCTATTTCCTTACATGGTATTCTTCCACTATATTTTTCCACTATCCCCCATTTTTTTTGATTTAATTAGGAGGCTTTTTGGAAACTTTATAATGCAGTCTAGATAGCTTTAAATATTAATTTTTTGCACAAAAAATTGAACCTGAACATGCTTTAGGTTCATAGCATGTTTACCACGAAATGAAAGTTTTTGTTAATACTTCTTGAATAATTATTTATTTCAAATTAGCCAAATTTAATTAATTTGAAAACTTGACTGTGATTAATTTGGAAAACTATTTTGTTGTCAAATTTAATATTTTAACAATAATATTAATTTACACTGTAAATATTAATGAAAAGTATCACTTTACATCCTTGTGAAGGCTCTGAGCATTCCTGTTGTTAGGCTAGGTTTAGACATAGGGTCTGTTAGCCAAGCCTCTGTTTTTCTGGGTACTGATTTCAGCTGGACCAAATCTCTTCTATTCGGTTCCTGATCTGGGCTGGGCATGGGAAGCAATAAGCAGCCATGGGGACGGGAGACCTTCCTCAGAAGGGCTGAGTGTTCAAGCCTGTGCACCATTGTGGGGGTGAGGATCTGTGCCCCACCTTTGTTGCACCCCAAGTTTTCTCCTACTGGCCCCCAGCTGTGCCTGTCTTAGGTCGCCCCACCCTGTGGGGTCTTACCCGTCGTTGACTACCAGCTATCTCTGGGCCAAGTAGGGTGATGTGAGGTTCAGTTCTGTCTCCTTGATAGCCTATGTCCCTCTGGCCTCCATGCCCAGCAACTGCCTTTGGATCCCCTCGCCTGCTGGCAGGGCCCCGGCATTGATCATAGGGAACCCAGGTTTCTTCTCCAGAGAGGGCCCAGCTTACGCCATTGGGCAAGAGACAGATCCATGGTACCAGCTTTTCATGATCCCAGCTTGAACAGAGAGCTCAGATAACAGTTGTAGGCAATTGGATTCCTCTTGGCAAAAAAAAATCAAGATAGGTCAATACAGAATGCTTAAGTGCCTTCCCCAGGAGGCCCTCCACACAGTGGAAAGGAATAAATCCCTTCATGTAAAACATTCAAATTCATTTGTAAATTTGTTTGGGATAAATGCACAATATACTGTTGTAAAGCATCAAAAATTATTAATAAAACTTTGGAGAATAATACCATGTAAGAATATTCTTTGCTCTAGATCATGACAACTTAATTTTAAACTCAAGGTTTGGAATGAGGAACCTAGTTTTCAAAAAAAGAGAAGAAATTTACAGAAGCAGAGACAGTATGCTATCTAAATTACAGTTTTTTGGGTGAACACATTATCTAGAGTCCTTGGTGACCTAGGTTAAACTTAGGCATGTTATCTAAATTACAGTTTGGGGTCTAGAACCCTTGAGTGACCTGGGTTAAACTTAGGCACTTAGGCAGTTTTGGGTCTCCAGAACACTGAGTTGACATGTTAACTGGAGCCCTGACCTTGGGATAGCTGTGCTGTCCTTCCCAGGTAAAGGAAAAATGTGCCTTTTAAGATCAGTATGAAACTATAGTTTTTACCTGAAATCATTGTTACCATACTTCACTTTACCATGCCCCAGGTGGTCTCTGGGCTGTTGGTTGTCTCGTTTGTCTTCCTCCTGTTCCTCATCCTCAGTGGACTGCTTGGAGTCGCTGCTCTCTGTGGCTGAGGTAGTTGATTGTTTACAGCTACATGTTATGGCTCCAGGCGCAAGATCTTCAGTCTGGCTAGATTCCTGATGCAGTTTAATATTTATAGCAGGAATCCATACGGGTTTGGAAAAATTCTCTGGGAATATACAAGCGTACCCTCTGCCAAAGGTTAATAATGGGTCAGGTCCCTTCCATAAACCAGATTCGGGATCCTTCCATTTAACTAGACCATTTTCTTTTGTTTTATTCTGTCACCAATGTAGCTCCATAGGTGTCTTTCCATCAGCATCACAAGTGAAAAAATTTAGAGTAATTAAGGCTAGGTGCAGCCTACCCGAAGGTGATTTCTCCATCATCCCCCTTTTTTGTTTTCCAAGTTGGGATTTTTAAAAGCTGATGAGACTCTGAAGCCTCTTTTAATAAAGCAACCAATTGATCAGCATGTGCATTTCCTTTAGTTAATGGGCTAGGTAATATGCTGTGAGCCCTGATGTGGGTGATATAAAAAGGGTATTTTCTCTGCTGCACAATCTGTTGAACTTGTAAGAATAAACTTTGGTCACTAAGCCATTTCAACCGGGCAGTTTCAATTCTGCTTACTAGGCCCGAAGCATGAGAGGAATCAGAAATTATATTAACAGGCTGTTGGAAATTTTACAACGCAGCCTTAATAGCTTTTAATTTAATTATTTGCACAGAAGTATGACTGGTCAGTATGA
Organism: Myotis pilosus; assembly: GCA_036010255.1. Lineage (NCBI taxonomy): Eukaryota > Metazoa > Chordata > Mammalia > Chiroptera > Vespertilionidae > Myotis > Myotis pilosus. The sequence continues at coordinate 28,916,724 of JASKON010000009.1, forward strand.
CTCAGTCAGAATTTATAGTATGATAGGCAGCTTTCCTATTTGATGACCCATCAGTAAAAACAGTTAAAGTTCCAGGAATTGGTTCCTGCCTAGTGTTTTTTGGTATAATGATAGAGGTCTTATATAAAAATTGTAGTAGTTTATATTTTAATAAGTGACAGCTAAGTTCCCCTGAATATCCGCTTAGCTCAATTTGCCAATTTAAGTCAGTTTGAAATAACATTTATTCTTTTAACTTTACTTGTTCTAAGTTATGGACAGTAAATGACATTAATTAAATTTCTGGTATTAGTCTTTAAGTAAATTTACATAAACTTTGTTTAAGGAGGCAAAACATAAATTATTTAATTTAGCTTATGAGGCCCAATATATTGATTTTTAATTTTAGTTAGACATCTGAAGGAAACCTCTTTTTATTTCCTTCCAGACAGCTTTCTTTCTCACCAAAGCAACAAATGTAAGGAACATGGTTGCCTTTTGAGATTTTAACAAATGCTGTTGCAAAGCTATATATTTCAAGTGATTTTTCATTTATGGTGACTAATTATTGTCAGATTTAGTATTTTAACAACAATCTGTAAATGTTAGCAATTATATTTTTAAAGAGTATACCCTTTGGCTTATTTGCATATACAGAGGAATCATGGGAAGCCTTCAGTAAACTTTTTAGAATAATTTTACTTTACTAGGATTCAATTGCTTACAAGGATTAGTAAATTCAGTAAAGTTTTATGACTGATACACGAGGTGCAAATGCTGCCCCACCTCCAGCCTAATTTAAAATACAGCAGCGGGGAGCTTTTGTTAGTTTAAGTAAAGAAATTGCTACTAATAAATCAATTTTTTCTTTTATTTGGCAGAAATTCCTTATGCAACCAAGTATATTATATTTTGAAATATTGTACTCAGGAAAAACTGTCAAATACATATCTAATTAAAAAAATTTTAACACTTAAAAACAGTTCTCAACATAATAGGATCTAGTCTTGACCATGGAATCAATTACTATTAATTTGTGTATGATATATGTATAACTGTGGTTCTACTGAGAATTTTAGATATCTTTTAAAAATGTCTCTATCTACAAGCCTTTTAAGAAATACGAGCTCTATTGTCGGCCCTTATAAAGCCAACTGCTTAAAACATTGGTCTATCATACTACTGAAATTATATTAAGACCCTGATTGCTAATTTATTAAGCATTAAAAAATATCTTCTTAAAAATAGTATTAAATAAATCCGAGAGGCAAGCACACTTTCTGCCTCATCTGCATTTCCGCAGTAAAACTTTGCCTTAAAACTCCACCCCTGAAATTCCATCCTGCCTCAGTGAGCAGACACTCCTTTTGTGATTGGCTAAGTCAGAGGGCGTGGCCTTTGTTGTTTCAAGATGGCGGCCCCCAGGGGCGCAACATGCCATGCAGCCAACATGGCGGCTGCCAAGTCAGGCAGCTCAAAGTGGCGGCTGTCTAAACTGTTCTCTGACAGAAAAGATGGTTTCCTTATTCTCAGAATAAACAAGGGAAGAGCAAATCAAAATCCCTAAAAGATAGATGGCCAATATTATATTGCAGACAAGCAGAAATCCCATTAGCTGTTTATACCTTTTATAATTATCTTAAAGAATATCAATCAAATTTAAACTGTTTTTTTTTATTAAAAATTTTCAGTTGAGATCATAAAATTAATCCTCTTTTTATCAGATCAATAACCAACATATTTTGAATTCTAATTATTTCAGAGGAAACAAAAATTTTCTCAAAAATAAAATATTTTTTAAGCATTTAGCTATTATAATTATACAATTTTTCCCAGTGCAATTCGATTTTTAAACTTTTAGCTGGCAAGTCAAATTTTTAGCATTTCTCAATCAGTAACATTAAGAATAAACTTTAAAAATGCAAGACATAATCAACCAACAGATTTAATACTGTCCTCTAGATTTTGTAGGAGGCATACTCAGATCTCGTTTTGGTATTATATCACTTCAAGATACCTAGGTATGAACTCCAAGGTCTTAAATTTCACAACAGCTTTGGAAAACCACACTTGAGGCTGGCAAGGCAGACCTGGCCCAGCCTTTGATTTTAAAACAACCATAATTTTTTCCTCTGGGGAAGGTCAAGAAACAAGGTTGTAGCTACATTGTTTCCTGCCCCTTGCTTGCTGGTGGGAAGTTTCAAAATTGGCCTGGGGGCGGGCGGGGGAGGAACTGTTTTCCCTGGCAAAACAGGTTAGGCCTACCCTGGACCAATCAGATGTAAATTGACCACAATCTTTAAGAATTTGCTACAGGCGGGAAGCAGCCCCTTTCTCCATCAGAAAGGCGTGGCTAGCCTTTTTAATTAACAAAGGGCAGGTTTTTTACTGGGCTACTTAGATTTTTAAAATTAAGATATTTTTAATAATTTTTGGGGTTCAAATCCAATTATTTTAAGGCATTTACTTTAGCAAATTTTTGTAACAGAGACAATTTTACTGATTTTTCTTTTAAAGGTCTTAAAGTTAGCTTTGGAGTAGGCTTCATTAACATTATTATGGAAAAATACCAATCTTGTTGCTAGAATTTCTACCCTGGGTCAAATTTGCCATTTTCCTTAGGAAATAATAAGTCTTGGGTTTTATTCTGCACATTTGCAAAGAGATTCCAGCTCAAAACTCTATCTAAATGTCCAAAATCAGAACTTGTGCACATCAGTTTCAAGCCAGGTTTTCTCTTTACACGTGAACAGAAATCCCAGACGCATTTTTTTAAATTTTGTAAAACTTTTCAATTAAGAGAAGGAGACTTTAAATTAGAATACTGGAGAGGGGGCGTCCATATTGGATCGCCATGTGCTCCCTTTTCCTTTCCACCACATCCTGCTTTGGGGGAAGTTTCAGCAAATGACTCAGATGGCATATTTTCCCCAAAGTCATGCTTAAAAGAAAAACAGATTTTAAAATGTTTTTCCTTTTTCGCTTTCCAAAGTAATAGCTAGCACCCAAGGTGACCTTGGCTAGACTTTGCACTTCCCGACATGTTCTCAGGTAATTCTTAAACAGAACATTAAGTAACCTCATTGCGGAAGAACTTATTGCTCTGCGCTCTCCTGCCACCTTTGAATCTCTCCGAACCAGAGAGAGATTCGGCAGTGGGGTTTCATTTATTACAGATAGATTCCAAATACAAATTAAGATAAGAAAACACATTAAGATGACCGTGGCACTATTTTTTTTTTCTCAGCCTGATCTAAAAGAGTACCTTTTTCAAGAAAAACAAAGGTTATGTTCTATAATAACATACAAAGAACTGTAAAAGATTACCTTCTAAAATTTTAATACTTTAAACATGCAAATCAAAAGTCTATCATAAAATTTCTTAAGTTTTTTAAAAGCCAAATGTACCTTTTTAAAGCCGAATCTACTTTTTTAAAGCCAAATCCTGCCCCGTTTGTTAGCCTGGTTAAGAAAACGTTCCCAGTTTACTTACAGACCCGGACTTCTGTAGTTGATCCTGGGCATTGCGTTCGGTGGAATCCCCCTCACCTTTTTTTGCTGAGTTTTCCACACCTTTCGGTGAAAACTTCCTTTTCTCGCTCCAGTGAGGCCTGCACTTCCAGATTACCCGTCGGGCGCCAGATGTTGAGTATGATTCCCTCCACGTTCTGTGTGGAGTAGGGTTCGGTATCTGAAAGAGGAGCTGCACAGCAAATGAGAGAAAAAGACAAGAGATAATTTTGCAATATTGGGGGACCAGGCGGCCAAGTCCCGAAGGACTTCCACCGATGCTCAGGCCGCTCCAATCTTTTATTGATCTGGAGTAGCCCTTAGCATAGCCCTTAGGCTGGTGACCCCCTGCAACAGGCAGACTAGCCCATCAGCAAGGATTTACATAATAATAAATGGGGGAGTAGTTTCAGCTACCACTGTCTGGACAAACAGAGGTGGCGCCTAGCTCCCAGCTTTGCTAGGGCTTCAAAGGCACCCAGCCTTCGGGGGGTTTCGGGGAGTTCTCTGTCTAAGCTTATCAGATAGTGAAGGCAATAAACAGTTTCCCACACTAGGCCATCTTCACTTCCCTGAGCCCCACCTGCCCCTGTCCCAGGTCACACTTTTACCACTTTAACCAGCCATATTGTTGCTGTCTGAGCTGTTGCAATCTTTATTCCAGGTTGTGACTGTAAACCATCATTAGCCAGCTGTGTCTCAGGTCACTAATCTGAGCCATTAATGCCAGGTCATGCTGTTACTGTTCTGAGATCCACCACTGGTCCCAAGTCATGACTCTGAAGTATCTTTGCCCTGGAGCGCTGCCACTGCTCTGAGCCAAGCTCCCCAGGTCCTGACATGTGGCTTTAACTGACCAAGACTGGGGTCATGCTTTTGCTGACCTGTGACTGGCCCAAGGGGTCAGAGTTGAGACTTTGACACACAATCCCTAGGCTGCTACTTAAACTTACTTCCTGGGACCAAGCCACTACTTCCCCCTTGTCATCCCAAGGTTAGTGCTGCTGCTATGTACCACCCCCAACAGCTGTAGTCATTATGATAAGCCCCTGATACAGGTCCTGGTTCCACAGGAAATATGCTCATGTCCACACCAGAGATACCAATGTCACAGACACAGCAAGTAGGCCAGTGCCCCAGGACACAGGCACTGTGGTAGTTACACATCTGTCTTATCCCAGGATCCTGGCTCTATTACTACACTGTGTGCCAGAATGCTAGACCAGGATGCAAAGATTGTTCAAGATATGCAAAGAAATAAATGTAATATACCATTTTAAGACAATATAAGATAAAAGTAATGATTGTTTTCATAGAAGCAGAAAAGAACAGTTGACAAAATTTAACATCTTTTGAGGATAAAATTTGTCAACAAATTAATATAGAAAGAATGTTCTTCAACTTAATAAAGGCCATATAAGACAAGCCCACAAAAAAAACATCATATTCAATGGTAAAAATTTAAATGCATACAGATTGGAAAGGAAGAAATCACATTTCTTTATGTGGAGTGATCCTCTTTGCTGGTTCCTCTCAGCCACCTGATGCCTATAAGTGCAGGAGAGGATTCTCAAGTTATAGGAAGGAGATCACTTACAAGCCAGTTTCTTCTGGGATGGAACTTATCCTCATATGTCTCAGTTGGATGGTACTCTCAAGCCCATGAGAACTAAGGTTTATGGGGCAAGGCCACTTTTGGTGGGTTCCTTTTGCCACTGTTGCCTGGCAGTGCTGGTATCTATTGGTGGGGGAGGAAAACACTCAGGAGAAGATTTCCCCTGTTCACTTTCAGTCTGGGTCCTCAAACTTATATAACGTTATTTAACTTTACCTCTTTAAATGCCTTATTTCTAAATATAATCACACTAGAGGCCCGGTGCATGAAATTCGTGCACAGTGTGTGTGTGTGTGTGTGTGTGTGTGTGTGTGTGTGTGTGTGTGTGTTGGGGGGCGGGGGAGGTGTCCCCTCAGCTCAGCCTGCACCTTCTCCAATCCGGGACCCCTCAGAGGATGTCTGACTGCCAGTTTAAGCCTGATCCCCAGGACTGTACCTAAACCAGCAGCAGTCAGGCATCCCTCTCACAATCCGGGACCACTGGCTCCTAATTGCTCACCTGCCTGCCTGGTCACCCCTAACTCCCCGCCCCCACTGCCGGCCTGATTGTCCCTCACTCTTTCTGCATGCTGGCCTGATTGCCCCTTACTGCCCCCCTTGCCAGCTTGGTCTCCCCTCACTAACCTCCCCTGCTGGCCTGGTCTCCCCACTCACCCTGCTTGTTCAGTCGTTTGGTCATCCCTCACGAAGCCCCCTGCCGGCCTGGTCACCCCATGCAGCCTGCTTGTTCAGTTGTGAGAATGAAAAAATATTCATTCTCCCTTAACCAATTCTACCAGAAAAGAATGGTCAAATGTTTTCTTCATCTGGATTAAGGCACTGGTTAGCAAAGTGTGTTGTACCTCACTAACCCCCCTGCAGGCCTGGTCATAGGCAGCCATCTTGTGAGGGTGTGAGAGTTAATTTGTTACCTCTTTATTATATAGGATGGGAGATTAGGGTTTCACACACAAATATTCAGGGGATACAATTTGGTCCATAATCCCTCTTTAAGAGTTTTCCTTTGATTGTGTCATGCATTATTTCCAGGGTTAATATTTCCACCGAATGAAAAGAAACAAGGAGAAAGGAATCTATGCCATCTTTTCCAGATGAAACTTAATTCCAGTATTTTAATTAATTAATTAATTATTTTTAATCTTACAATGGAAATTTATTGTATCACAGTTCTGAAGGCTAGAATTCCAAGATCAAAGTGTCAGTAGTATTGGTTTCTTCTGAGCATTGTGAGGGAGAATCTGTTCCATACCTGTTTCCTAGCTGCTGGTGATGGCTGGCATCCTTGGTGTTCTGTGGCTTGCAGCTGTATCACTTCAGTCTTTGTCTCTGTCTTCACATGGGCTTTTCTTCTTCTTATAAAGACACCCTAATGGCCTCATCTTAACTTGGTTTTGTCTGCAAAGATCCTATTTTCAAATAAGGTCACATTCACAGGCACTAGGGGTTAGGACTTCAACAAATCCCCACGGAAAAAATATTCATTCTCCCTTAACCAATTCTACCAGAAAAGAATGGTCAAATGTTTTCTTCATCTGGATTAAGGCACTGGTTAGCAAAGTGTGTTCTAGTACCAGGAGCATTGATGTCCCCTAGGATTTTGTTAGACAAACAGAATCTCAGGTCTTACCCTAGACCTAGTGAATCAGAATCCACCTTTTAACCAGATTCCTAGGTGATTTGTATAAAATTTCAAGTTTAAATATCATTGATCTAGGAGGTTTGGATAATTATCTTTAGATATAGATGTACTGTTAAGGAGTGAACTAATAGATAATTGCTTAGTAGGAAGACTTTAATTCATTTTTTGTCTGATGCTCAATGCCAGTAAATGGAATCTTCAAAAGGAAAACATCAAACTAAATAAACAACTTAAAATTATGTGGTTTTGGTATGATTTAAACTGCCTTTACTGTGGCAGCAACAAATAGCAACAAATTTATGTAGTATGGTAACATTTTTTTAATTTAGTAGCATAGCCAGTAATTTAAAGCTTTAGTGAAAATAAGCAACATTTGCAAAAGGATTAATTCTTGGATTAGAACACAGTCGATTGATGGCTTTTTGTCCCAGCAGAAAGCAGTAATTGAAAAATTATGGTTGACACACATACACATTATTAACTTTGTGTGATTTACATTTTTTCCCTGAAGCCTTGAACTATCATCTCCCAATTATAATCAGGAAGATTAAAGTATTCAATATATAGAGAATAAAATGTCTTCTATTTTCCAACAAGATAGAATTACAAGAACTGTAAATTCTACACCAAGCACAGCAGGGATACAATATTACTTACAGTGTCCCCCACTCTACCCCTGGCATCTCAGTTTGCAGATCATCCTGCCCACCAGTCAAAAGATAGGCTTTGCAACAGGATTTTGGCAGTGTATGTAGCAAAAATGGTAGCTGACCAAAGCTTACACCTTTGGCTTGCTAACTGATTTATAAAAAACTCTTCCCGTATCAATATTGATTATGCATACACAGGTTTATGCTTATATGGACTTTTTTTAAATATCAGAGAGTGAGGGTTTACTTTATAGTTCTGAAAAAAAGTATTTTTGAGAAAATTAAAGCTGATTAGTCTAGTAAGCAGACATTACACATTTTTCAGTGTTAGGGTCTTCAACACAGTAAATCCCATTTAATGTAAAGGTATCTACCAAATAGTTATCTTTATATACTTAGAGCACTTATGATTTGCCCTTGTCATCTACTATGGTTGTGGCTGATATAAACAATCACTCTACTAACTCGCCCCGTCCTTTTTTTGATGGAGAATAGAAGAATTATTGCATTTAATATATTGTTTTCAGAATAAATAATTCACAGAAGGAATCTCTTTTTTAATATTTTTTATTGATTTCAGAGAGGAAGGGAGAGGGAAAGAGAGATAGAAACATCAATGATGAGAGAGAATCATTGATTGGCTGCCTTCTGCACGCCCCCTACTGGGAATCGAGCCTGCAACCTGGGCATGTGCCCTTGACTGGAATTGAACCCGGGACCCCAATGTTCTGTCCACTAAGCCAAACCAGCTAAGACAGAAAGGGAATCTCTTAAACATGTTTAGGCCTTGTAAATTTGACAAATCGTGACTTTGTTTGATAGAGCAATTTAAAGGTAAATGTCAGCAATTCACATTTGCTTTGAATTCTGAGCTATAGAGGAGTAATTTCTCGTTACAAAATACACTTCAACGAGGAAAGTAAACCCAGTTTATAAGCACGAGTCAGGATTTTATTGAAGAATGCTATTTGTATTGTTTACTCGTGTTTTTTTTTATTTTTTTGCTTATCATATCCTGTAAATAAAAACTGGTTCCAGAGCAAGGTTACTATTTGTCTTTTTTGGTCTGATTGGTCATGAACTAACTGGATATAGAATCACCATATACAGGGTGGGGCAAAAGTAGGTTTACAGTCAGTGTGTGAAAGCCAGAATTTATTCTTGTTTTATTTATTAGTGTATTATTTTCCATACAAACAGCTATAAACCTACTTTTGCCCCACCCTGTATTTACCCAACTAATCCTGGTGTGCACCTTGCTCATGCTTCAGCATGATGTTGGCATTATAGCTGCAATAACGTAATACTTCAGCACTAACAAGTGCATCTCAGAGTGAGAAATATAAAGTTACATGATATTCCAAATCAGTTTTGAGAAATAAAATGGCCATAACTAAATACACAGCCCCTCTCTTTCTTTGCATTTCTTGCCTTCCTTCTACCCCACACCATTTCATCATCATAATGATGATTCTCATAATGACTCCTGGTTGTCTACATACCTTTCTTAGTGATCTTATACTAGGTTTATTCTATCAATTTAGTCTTTCATGTTGTGATCAGGACCTTTTCCTTATCATTGCCATTAACACTTACATCATTTCTCTAAAAATTGGCTTCTTACTTCTAAGGTGACTTTTTTGTCATTTCCCAAAATTATTTTTTATTTAGCAAACAGTATGTGGCCCTTATTGTATGTCAGGCACTGTAGCCTGATGCCATTGACTAGATCAATCACTCTTATTATTTACTAGAGGCCCGGTACATGGCATTTGTGCACGGGGGAGGGGGGGGGGGAGCAGGCTCAGCCCAACCTGCGCCCTCTTGCAGTCCGGGACCCTTTGGGGAATGTCCACCTGCTGGCTTAAGCCTGCTTCCCTCAGCAGACAGACATCCCCCTAGGGGTCCTTAGAGCTGCTGTAGAGGCGGGAGAGGCTCTTGCCACCGCTATTAGGTTCACCAGCTGTGAACTCAGCTTCTGGCTGAGCGGGGCTTCCCCTATGGGAGTACACTGACCACCAGGGAGCAGCTCCTGCATTGAGCATCTGCCCCCTGGTGGTCAGTACACATCATAACAAATAGTCGTTCTGCCATTTGGTCAATTTGCATATTAGGGTCTTATTATATAGGATCATTTCCATCTGTATAACTAATTGCAAATGCATGGCTACCTAATATATATTAGGCACTGTTCCAGTGCATTATGCATAGAAATATTTTCATGCCTCAAAACAACCTCATGAAGTAGGTTAATACTATTATCCCCATTCTATACAAAAGAAAACTGAACCATTGAGAGGTTAAATAACTTACCTTTGCTCTTAAAGTTAGAAAATAGAATATCAAGGAATTATTTCAAGGCAGTCTGATCCAGAGCTTATATCTCACAGGATGTTTCTCATTAATGTTAGAATTAATAGAATATGTACCATTAGATTATATATGAATAGGGTGATATTTCCATTAATAAATGTGATTTCTATCAAATATTTAAATTTAGATCAAACTGAAAATAGAATGTTATTTATGTGTAACCACAAAATAGGTTATTTATGTTGAAAATTGTTCCATAAGCAAGTTGAGTTTTTTGATTTGTAACTCACAAGGCATTTGATAATTTCAATATTTCCTACAAATGGAGATATGCAGGAGAATTTACTAGGTAATTGATTGAAAATAATCAGACAAAATAGTAATTAATAGTAAACTTTGCATGTGTCAATTCCAATGCAACTTCTCTGATATGTAGAGCTAGCTTCTAAAAAGATACAAATCATTGCAAAAATAGAGTTAATCACAAGTGTATGTGCCTTCTTTGTGAACTAAAAAGATCCGTCTCAAGACCAAAAAGTAGTACTCAAATAAAGTATCTTATTTTTTGAAATGTGCCATCAAGTTAGGCTAAGAGAAGCATTTGGATGCTGACTTACTGGGATTCTTTCACACAGACAGGTTTTTGGAAAAATGAATTCTATATTTTATAAAGTGTGTCAACCAAATAAATACAAAAATGAATTGCTGCTGACTTTTGATTTTGGATCAAGTATTGCTTTCTTGTGTACTGGGAAATCACATCTATTCAAGAAATTTAGAGTCAGTAATTAGTTTTGCTTCAGAATAGTACTATTGGGGAAACAGATCATAAGTAGCATTATTGCTACACAATTAAATGATTTTTCTAGTAACTCTATGAATAAGTATCAGCTGGCATATTGCCTTCATTAGGTTGACTTCAGCTTTGAAAAAGATGAGTTAAAAAAAAACACAGCTTAAGAAAAGAGATTTAATGACAGATATAGATAAAAGGAATACAATTTAGCAAAATAGGCCTGTAAATTCAGATCTCAGACACTTAGGGATATATGAAGAAATTACTGAAATTACTTTATAATATTTTCTTAATAATAAATTACTTTTAGTAGCTATATAGTCCTTTAAAGAACTATTATCTTTAATTCAATGTATATTTTTCAACCTTATTTATTCATAAACATTTTCATTGTTCTGATATAAGAAATATTGTAAGCCTCATACAGCACATAAACTACCTATACAGTAGGCAGCATTATTATTTAATTTTAAGAGTAATGATATATTCATGTTCATAGCATCTGATAGAATACTACTACTAATATGTTTATACTAATGTTATTAAGGGATATTATTAAGCAAAAGTATATACCTCTGGCATATATCTATTTCTGAATGTAGCATTTTATTATAAATACTAGAGGCCCAGTGCATGAGATTGGTCCATGGGGTGAGGGGTGGCCCTCAGCCCGGCCTGCACCCTCTCACAGTCCAGGACCCCTCAGGGGATGTCCACCTGCCTAAGCCAGCAGACAGACATCCCTTTCACAGCCCAAGGCTCTCGCAGTCTGGAACCCCTCACCCCTTATTGCCTGCCTGCAGCTGAGGCGGGAGAGGCTCCTGCCACTGCCACTGTGCTCCCCAGCCAGAGCCCGGCTTCTGTGTTGAGCATCTGCCCCCTAGTGGTCAGTGCACATCATAGCAACCAGTCATTCAGCTATTTGGTTGATTTGCATATTATGCTTTTATTATATAGGACTAGAAGCCCCGTGCACAAAAATTTGTGCACTGGAGGGGGAGGGGGTCCCTCAGCCCAGACTGCCCTCTCACAGTCTGGGACCCCTCGGGAGATAGCCAACTGGTGGTTTAGGCCCGCTCCCCTGGTGGCAGATGGCACTTCCGATCCCGCGGTGTCTGCCCCATCTGCCCTGGTTGCAGATGGCAGGCCCGGATCCTGAACTGGGTCGGGCGGCCTCTCAGATAGTGCTGCCACCCGCCCCACCCGCCCCGCCCCACACATGACAGGCCTGCATCCCATGCTGGGGCGGGATTGCACTGCCGCTCACCCTGCCGACCGCACCCCACACATGACAGGCCCGCATCCTGTGCTGGAGAGGGCGGCGGCTCAGGATCACACTGCCGCTTGCCCTGCCCACCCCTCCCACCCCACCCCACACACCACAGGCCCGGATCCCACCCTGGGCCACACACGGCAGGCCAGGGTCTCATGCTGGGGCAGCCAGCGGCTAGGGATCGCTCTGCTGCCAGCCCCAGGTAGGGCGGCGCAGATGGGGTTTGCCTGCAGTATGCAAATTATCCGCCATCTTTGTTGGCAGTTAATTTGTATATCACCCTGATTAACTCATGGGAGGTGTAGTGAATGTACGGTCAATTACCATGTTTGTCTATTATTAGATAGGATTGTGTAGTATAATGTTATCATGACATTACCAAAATCTCAAATGCTAAAAATTATTGATAGGACATAAAGACAGAAAAAAGGAAAGAAAAGAAGAAACAAAGATGTATGGAGGAAGGCAATGCTAGAAAAATAGCCAGCTAGGAAAGAAAGAGAAGAAAATTTAACAGAACCTGTATTTGGTAACAGTTTTTGGCATAAATTTAAATTATTGTTTTTCATTAAAAAAGGATATATTTTAGCTTTACTTTAAAAATAAATGCCAGTAATAAGGAAATTGTTAATTTAAAGTAAAAAAAAAATAGTAACTTATTTCGAGTGTGTTTGCTAGTTTTATCAGATTAAAACAGCAACTTATAGAAATGCTGATTAGCATTTTATTTTTTTTAATATATTTTATTGATCTTCCACAGAGAGAAAGGGAGAGAGATAGAGAGCTAGAAACATCAATGAGAGAGAAACATCGATCAGCTGCCTCCTGCACATCTCCTACTGGGGATGTGCCCACAACCAAGGTACATGCCCTTGACCGGAATCGAACCAGGGACCTTTCAGTCCGCAGGCTGACGCTCTATCCACTGAGCCAAACCGGTTTCGGCACTGATTAGCATTTTAATTGCTACCTAAATAATGTTTTACAACATATTAAAACTAATAAATTTAATATTGAGAGTAATAAATTATATATAACATTAAAAAAGTTTTCTTTACAATTGTGTCTGTTACTAAAGTAGGGTGCAGTATAAAATTAACTTATACTCAGGAATGTCTTTCTAAAGTTTATGTACTCATTGAAGTAGTATAATATGATCATTGTAAACCTGGTCTTTCTAATTAGGAAAATCTTCCCTAAATTCTTTTTTTTCCTCCTTTATTTTATTTTATTTTTTCTATCACCATTTATCCCCCTTATACTCTCTTCAACCTCCACCCACTCACTCCTACACCCAGTCACCACACTGGTGTTCATGTCCATGAGTTCTTTCTCTTTTTTTAAAATTTTTTGCTCAATCTCTCTTCCTCCCCAGCTCCACTCCACCCCTAAGAGCTGTCAGCCTTCCCTGAATTCTTAGTTTTCCCACGCAAAAGTTGTATGACTTTGGATCTTTGAAAATTATTTAGATCTTTGAAAATATTTTTGAATCTCAGTTTAGTTATCTAAAGAAATAGTAATACCTCACAGAATTGTTGAAAATATTAAATGAGATGCTCTAATTAAGATGTTTGACATTATGAGTGGCATAAGCAGCACTCATTAAATTTTGGTTTTCATTTATTATTATGAGATGAGTCAATTTGAACAAGTATAAAGCACTAAGTTTTGCCTTTTATTAGAAAGTAATCCAGTAGTCCTCTCAATTCAATTTATGATTTAACATGATCAATTCACTACTTTTTAATTTTCGTCAATGAACAGATCCAAAAATTTAAGTAAAATGCCCTTTCAATATTATTTGATTATAAAATTTAAATAAAATATTTAAATCATATTTTTAAATAATACAATCTACTGCAACTTTAGAAAACAAATGAAAATTAGGCATGGAAAGAGAGAAAACTGTGTGTGAGTGTGTATGTGTGTATTTTTTATTGAGACCTAATTTCATTATCGTATCTAAACTGAACAAATAAATGCAGCCAGCTCTTAGTCTCTGGATTTAATTATGTAGGCTCATCAAGCTCTATGATTTATAAACCCAGATGTTTCCTATGGATACTATATAAAGAAATAGAGATTTCATTAGGAAAGATAATCCTCAACATTACAAAAAACAACACTAAAAACTTTGAAAATAATCTTAAGGTAAGTAGAACTGTCGAGAGGCACATCCAGCAGGCTTGAAAATGGGTACTCCAAGGGGATTCATGACAGACTTACCAATGCAGCCCTCTGGTGCCCAGATGAACAAAGGAGCCCCTGAGACTCCTCAGACCTACTCTTTTGTCTACAGGAGTGAATGCAGCATTGACATGCTACAGCAAAACAAAGTTGATCACAGCTTTTCTTCCCAGATGTCAGTACCTGTGATGAACAAAATGGCCCCAGAGAATCCCCAGCCAGACCTTTTTAACCACATGGATGATTCCAGCATGAACTTGATACCACAGAATCCAGCTGTTCCCACAACATTGAAAAAGTACCCGAAATGTACCTCATTCATGCATATAAAGCATTAACAGCTGGAGGCTCAATTTAGCTATACCATGTTTCCAGATAAAATTATCCAGAAGTAACTTGCCTTGAAACTCAACCTACCGGAGTCAACAATAAAGACTTGGTTCAGGAATTGACAAGTCAAATTGAGAAAGCAGCAGCAGCTATTACAAAAGCAACCAAATCAGATTCTTCCAGTCAAGAAGTGCTCACCTCACCCACAGCATCAACCAGTCCTTATTCTTTTTCAACTGTAGTTTCAGATTCCCATAGCTCCCTTCCACCTCAGCCTATAGGCCCTTCCAATTTGGCATGGGACTATGTCATCACTGACAGTCCCACAAGTGATGTTCAAATGCAAGATCCTCAGTTAGAGAGGCTGGAGGCCTCTCAGTTCCTGCTTTATTCCCTACTGCCTATACCATAGAGCAAACCATGCAAATGTACAGTTTTACTGATGAGGAGGAAATATATGACTGTTCTTTCCACTGTCTATATCAGTATCTCTTACTCAGAAGCCCCAGTTAGAAGAAAAGTGTTCTCTTAGCACTTTTGCTGATGCAGCTTTAGGTCTGTCCTTTGGGCAACCCTCATCAAGTATGAAAAACTGAGGCCATTCAGCTTAGAGTCTAAGAAAGAGCCTGGAATTTCAGAATCCCTCTAGTATAGTGAACTTTGGATTTCTATTATCAAAGTACTAATATATATGAGATTGTACAGAAAAAAATAGACCCATCAGTACTGAATTTTGTTTTTTATTTATTTTTATTTTTTAAATTTTATTTTATTGTTTAAAGTATTACACTTAATAGTACATATGACTCCTTTTTTTACCCATTGACTTCCCCCTGGCCTCCCCTACCCCCAGGCACATTCCCTCACTCCCTCCCCACCCCCAGTGTCTTGCATCCATTGGTTATGTTTCTATGCATGCATACAAGTCCTTCAGTTGATTTTTTACCCCCCTACCCCCGTCAACCTTCCCCTGCTTTCCCGCTGTAGTTTGACAGTCTGTTTGATGCTTCTGTGACTCTGTATCTATTTTTTTTTCATCCGTTTATAATGTTCTTGATATTCCACAAATGCAACAGCATTGTATTGTAAAAGGTCAATATTTATTGTTCAAATGACATTTTTGTATTTGCAAGGTTTCCATGGAAACATCCATGGCATTAACAAGATGAATATATTGGAGTGAGATCATGACTAAATTAAAGTTCAAAAATTTAAAAAGTGAAGGATTTCATATTACTGTAAGGAGCTTGTAAGTCCTAATAACAAGTAAAAAGCTGAACAGATTTAAGAACTACCAACTCTTCTTGGATCCTTAAGAAAAGGGAGACTGCTGTCCTAAGATTAGAGAGAAAAACAGGTGTATATAGAGTCACAGCTTCCCAGAACAACGACTCATGAGCTGAAATGCCATAGGAGCCAGCTGAAGGGTAGGAAAGCTTGAAATGTCACTGGACAATTTCTGGGGAACTCAGTCATATGGGACCCTCACAATATTATGAGATTTATCTCTAGGAGTTAAACAATATTCCCACAGTAAATATCTTCCAACAGGTGGAGGGGAAAGGGAACTATTTGAAATATTACACAGCACTCAATTCTTTTTAACAGAGACTGACCTCAGAAAATCAAATAGAAAGGAAAATCTCTTAAAGAAGCCATGGAGGCAAACACCTTATCTATAGAGAAATAAAAATACCAGTAAGAATAACATCTAACATCTTCAGAAACCCTGCAAAGAAGGGCATGCAGAGAAATATTTAAAATGTTGAGAGAAAAAATCCACCAACATAGAATTTCATACCTTGTAAAATTTGTTTCAAAAGTGAAGAAAAAATAGATTTTCTTTTTTAAAATATATTGTTATTAATTTCAGAGAGGAAGGGAGGGGAAGCGAGAGTTAGCAACATCAATGATGAGAGAGAATCATTGATTGGTTGCCTCCTGCACGCCCCCTCCTGGAGATTGAGCCTGAAACCTGGGCATGTACTCTTGGTGGGAATCAAAACCTGGATGAACCCTTCAGTCCACAGGCAGATGCTCTATCCACTGAGCCAAACCACCTAGGGCAAAAAAATAGATTTTCTTAGACAAACAAAATCTATGAAATTTGTTGCTGTTAGACCTTCTTTGCAATAAATTCTAAAAGAAGTTATTTAAAATAAAGAAAACATGGATCTACATAAGAAAAGAACAACAAAGAAGGAATAAGTAAAGAAAATTAAAAAATTTTTCTTATTCTTAATCTAATTGATAGCATATTGGTGAAAATAATGATAGCAACAATGTATTCAATTATGTATGTGTTGGGGAAATTTCCCTGAGTCAAGAGATCAAAGAAAGAGGGTGGCAACTCCAGAATTACATCAAGAAATTATTAAAGGAACTTAGGGGCAGAAGCAGTGTCTTGGGCAGCAGCAATGTGGTAGATCTCCCAATTTTTAACCACCACACATGAGACCAGCACACTTTGTGTCACCACCCCTTCTGCCAGTCTATGTGGCTTCTTCTGTATATTCTCAGTTATAGGACTTCTGTTCACCTTGATTTCAGGTGGTTTTGAATGATGGTAGTCCTGTAGTTTAGTTGTAATTTTGATGTGGTTGTTGCCATCTTGATCAGAAAACTGTTATAAAATTTTTATAATGAACAGTATTACAAGCACACTTGGCATAAGTTTCTGAAAATACATAATAACTGCTGTCTGAATGTTTGCTTCTTAGGGTCTTTAAAAATGTTTCTACATGGTAATGTTACCAATCTTAGTTTCACTGTTTGCTTTAGATTCAGTGCCCATATCATAGAAGAGTCAGTATCATAAAAGAAGTCAAAAGCATTCTTGAATAACTGGAACTCTTTGGCCAGATTGTGTAATACCAATTTGTTTTCTGCCACTGCTTTTTCTACATCATTCCCTCCTTGTCTGTCACTAGTTTAGAAGCACTCATCTTCAACAGGTCATTTTTTGTTAATTTCTCTAGTGTGATATCTATTAGCTCTTGAATTTCTCCAACATTCATATCTCAACACTTTCACCCCACACTTCTTTTTGTCTATCCAAAATCTATTACATAATTTTCTTGATTGATTCTGTCATAAATTCTGTGAAGTTATGCACAACATCAGGAATTTATTGTTTCAGGCTTCATGGTTTTCACAGCTTTTTCTATAAAGATGGCATCTTCAATGACTTGATCCTTCCAGACTTTCAGGATGTTGCCTCTATCAAGAGAGAGCATTGACAATCCTTTTTATAGAGTACCATGTATAATGAACTTGAAAACTCTTTATGACCCCCTAATCTAGAAGCTGAATTAAAAATGTTGTTTGTGAACTAGTACATCACTTTGCCATCATTGGTATTAAAATCAAAGGGTTCTGGGTGGCCAATGGTATTGTTCAATATCAAAAGAACTTTAGAGAGAAACCAAGATGGCGGCATAGGTAAACACCTGAAATGGCTGCCTCTCACAACCACTTCAAAACTACAACTAAAAGACAAAACAGACATCACCAAGAATGACAGGAAGGCTGGCTGAGTAGAAATTCTACAACTAGAGGGAAAGAGAAAAGCACACTGAGACTCAGGAGGTGTGGAAGTAAAGTGCAGAGGTATGGAGGCACGTGCTGAAAGGGCTGGCAACAGAGGACATGGGTGTCTTTTTCAATGGGAAGGGAGTCTCAAGCTCCTGACGGCCCTGACTCCAGTTCCAGGCGAGTCTCTGGGGACCAAGACTCATATGGGGAGAAACTGGACTGTCTGGCAGCTTTCTCAGAGGTGCTTGCAGCGATTATCAGGACACTGAGACCCAGGGCCCCTTAGGGCAAGACTGAGGACCAGCCATAGCTGTTTGCTCTGCCCTGTTGATTCCCTGAGCCCCCATCCCACCCAAGCTGCGAGCAGAGGCTTTTGCATATGAATGGGCTGACCCTTTGAGATCTAAAATTACCTAACAAACTGAAGCTGGGTCAGAAAGAACCAGAACATCCAAAAGAAGGCTCAAGGCCCCACAGCAGCTTGCATTGCTTCACAGCTGGGCCTCATCTGGGCACCTCCAAACCCCAAACAAGGAAGAGGAATCTGCTGATCTCTCCATAGCTCCTGCTGGGTAGCCTCAGGCAGAGGCTAAATTAGCACCTCCTTAGAGAGCCAAGAGCCCCTGTACCTAGTGGTCAGAGTGGGACCATCCAGATTACAACTACTCAGATCCATAAGGGACACACTCAGGGGGCAGACTCAGTGAGTACCAAAGCCCCACTGAAGCAAGTCTTTCCCCAGAAGGGTGTCTTCAGCACAGAAATTCGTCCACTGTAGACACAGCTGTTTCTAACAGACAATTGGCCTGGAGGTCAATTCCTCCCAGTTATACTAACAACAATCAAGGCTTAACTACAACAAGACTGTGCACACAGCCCCCAAAAGGGTGCACCAAGAGTGTACACCTCAGGTAATTGGGGAGGCTGAGCCACTGAGCCCTATAGGACACCTAGCACAGACAGCCACCCTATCAACACAGGGAAGCAGCCAAAATGCGGAGACAAAGAAACAGGTAACAAATGACAGAAATTGAGGAAAGCAAACTACTGGATATAGAGTTCAAAACCACGGTTAAAAGGTTTTTCAAGAATTTTCTAGAAACCATCGATAAATTTAGTGAGATCCTCGAGGATATGAAAAAGGATAAACTAGAAATTAAGCATACACTGACTGAAATAAAGAATAATATACAGATATCCAACAGCAGACAAGAGGATCCCAAGAATCAAGTCAAAGATTTGAAATATGAAGAAGCAAAAAATACCCGAACTGCAAAAAAGAAAAGAAAACAGAATCCAAAAATATCAATATAGTGTAAGGAGCCTCTGGGACAGTTTCAAGCATACCAACATCCGAATTATAGGGGTGCCAGAAGAAGAGAGAGAGCAAGGTATTGAAAACCTATTTGAAGAAATAATGACAGAAAACTTCCCCTACCTGGTGAAAGAAATAGACTTACAAACCCAGGAAGCACAGAGAACCCCAAACAAAAGGAATCCAAAGAGGACCACACCAAGACACATCATAATTAAAATGCCAAGAGCAAAAGACAAAGAGAGAATCTTAAAAGCAGCAAGAGAAAAAAAGTCAGTTACCTCCAAGGGAGTCCCCATATGATTGTCAGCTGATTTCTCAACAGAAACTATGCAGGCCTGAAGGGAGCGGCAAGAAATATTCAAAGTGATGAATACCAAGAACCTACAACCAAGATTACTTTATCCAGCAAAGCTATCATTCAGAATTGAAGATCAGATAAAGAGCTTCACAGATAAGAAATAGCTAAAGGAGTTCATTACCACTAAACCAGTATTATATGAAATGCTGAAAGGTATTCTTTAAGAAGAGGAAGAAGAAGAAAAAAGGTAAAGATAAAAATTATGAACAACAATTACATATTTATCAACAAGTGAATCTAAAAGCCAAGTGAATAAAAAATCTGATGAACAGAGTAAACTGGTGAATATAATAGAATCAGGCGCATAGAAGGGGAATGGACTGACAATTCTTGGCAGGGGGGAAGGGGTGTTGGGGGGAAGAGACTGGACAAAATTCGTACACCTGTGGATGAGGACAGTGGGAGGGGGTAAGGACAGAGGGTGGGGTGGGAACTTGGTGGAGGGATGTTATGGGGGAGGGAAAGAGGGAACAGCTGTAATAATCAGAACAATAAAGATTTATTTTTAAAAAAAATAACTTTAAAAAGGCATTCTCTTACTTGCCAGGTACTCTGTGATTTAGGAAAAAAGCATCAGTGGAATGAATTCAGAAAAAGAGTTCTTGTTGCCCAAGCTTTTTTTGTACAACCCAGAGATGGACACAGACAATAGGGGGGTGAAGGCCTGGGCAAGGGGGCAGGACTGAGCTGGGAGAGGTCAATGGAGTGGAGGAGGGACATATGTAATATTTTCAACAATATAGAATTAAAAAGTAATAATAATAAATAAATTAAATAAATTTTTTTAAAAGGCTGACATCTGGTGTTTATCTTTTCCCTTCAAGGCCCCGGGGGTTAGCAACTATATAGATAAAACAGTTCTGATAATAAATCTGACTGCATTTGTATAAAAGAGTAGAGTTAGTTTATCCTTTCTACCTTAAATCCTGGTGATCCCTTTTCTTACTTACTAATAAATGTCATTCATGGCATTTTCCCCCAGAATAAGGAACTTTGCATTAAAAATTATGTAGGCAGATATTCCTTTTCTTCAATGATTTTCTTAATGGCACCCAGGAATTCATCTGCTACTTTTTCATTAGCAGAAGTTACTCATCCTGCTATTTTCATATTTTTTAAGCTAAATCTCTTTGACAAAAAAAAATTATAAGACCAATATTTGCTGGCATTAAATTTTCCAGCCTTAAATCCATCACTTTCCTTTTGCTTTAAGTTATGATATAATGACTTTTTCTTGACTCAAATAAGTCTGTAGGTATGCACTTTACATACTAATATTGGATGGATAAAGAAGCTAACTTTTAAGCACTATGTAAAAGGTATTTTAGAAAAAGTGTCATGTTTTTGCACCTATTGGTATAACTGTATTATCTGCACTACAATTTCCTTTTATTTTTTTAAAGTGGTCCTTAGTTTGGATTTATTTATTATATTATAGCAAACAACCATAGCTGCAGACCTCAATTTATGATACATACAATACCAGTGATGGCGAAACTTTTGAGCTTGGCATGTCAGCATTTTGAAAAACACTAACAACTCTGGTGCCATGTCACATATAGAATTTTTTTGATATTTGAAACCATAGTAAAATAAAGACATATTTTTGATATTATTTATTTATTTTATTGCTTAAAGTATTACAGAGTATTACATCTGTATCCTTTTCCCCTCCCTCTTGACATTTCCCCAGCCTCCCCTACCCCCCAGTGTCTTGTGTCCATTGGTTATGCTTATATGCATGCATACAAGTCCTTTGGTTGATCTCTTACCTCCCCCTCCTACTCCCAGCCCTACCCAGCCTTCCGCCTGTAGTTTGACAGTCTGTTCAAGGCTGTTCAGCCTCTGTATCTATTCTTGTTCATCAGTTTATAATGGACTTTATTATCCATAAATGAGTAAGATCATGTGGTATTTTTCTTTCATTAACTGGCTTATATCACTTAGCATAATGCTCTCCATTTCCATCCATGCTGTTACAAATGGTAAGAATTCCTACCTTTTCACAGCAGCATAGTATTCCATCGTGTAGATGTACCACAGTTTTCTAATCCATTCATCTGCTGATGGGCACTTAGGCTGTTTCCAGGTTTTGCTATGGTAAATTGTGCTGCTATGAACATAGGGATGAATATATCATTTCTGATTGGTGTTTCTGGTTTATTGAGATAAATTCCTAGAAGTGGAATCACTGGGTCAAATTGGTTAACTTTTTGAGGAAACTCCATACTATCTTCCATACTGGCTGCACCAGTTTGCATTCCCACCAGCAGTGCACGAGGGTTGCTTTTTCTCCAGATCCTCTCCAGCACTTGTCATTTGTTGATTTGTTGATGATAGCCATTCTGACAGGTGTGAGATGATACCTCATTGTTGTTTTGATTTGCATCTCTCAGATGATGAGTGACTTTGAGAATGTTTTCATATGTTTCTTGGCTTTCTGAATGTCCTCATTTGAAAAGTGTCTATTTAGGTCCTTTGCCCATTTTTTGATTGGATTGTTTATCTTCCTTTTGTTAAGTTATATGAGTTCCCTATAAATGTTGGAGATTAAACCCTTATCGGGGATAATATTGGCAAATATGTTCTCCCATGCAGTGGGCTTTCTTGTTTTGTTGATGGTTTCTTTTGCTGTGCAGAAGCTTTTTATTTTAATGTAGTCCCATTTGTTTATTTTGTCTTTAGTTTCCAATGCCCTGGGAGCTGTATCAGTGAAGAAATTGCTTCGGCATATGTCTGAGATTTTGTTGCCTTTGGATTCCTCCAGGATTTTTATGGTTTCCCATCGTACATTTAAGTCCTTTATCCATTTTGAGTTTATTTTCATGTATGGTGTGAGTTGGTGGTCTAGCTTCATTTTTTTGCATGTATCTGTCCAATTTTCCCGACACCATTTATTGAAGAGACTATCCTGGCTCCATTGTATGTTCTTGCCTCCTTTGTCAAATATTAATTGAGCATATTGGTTCAGGTTGATTTCTGGGTTCTATATTCTATTCCATTAATCTATATGTCTGTTCTTGTGCCAGTACCAGGCAGTTTTGAGAACAGTGGCTTTGTAATACAGCTTGATATCAGGTATTGAGATCTCACCTACTTTGTTCTTCTTTCTCAGGATCGCTGCAGGTATTCGGGGTCTTTTTTTATTCCAGATGAATCTTTGGAGAGTTTGTTCTAGATCTGTGAAATATGCCATTGGTATTTTAATTAGAAGTGCATTGAATTTATAAATTGCTTTGGGTAGTATGGTCATTTTAATGATGTTGATTCTACCAATCAATGAATCTAATCTAATAAAAGAGAAAAATGGTAATTGGCGTACGACCGATACCCTTTTCATTGGCTAGTCAGCGAGATATGCAAATTCACTGCCAACTAAGATGGCAGTTAACCGCCAAAATAGATGGCGGCTAATTTGCATATTGCAGGCACGATGGTACAGCGCCATCCGAGAACGGGTTGGGGGTGTGAGTGCCAGCAATCGCCCGAGACCCAATCCCGCAGGCAGACCCGGACGTTGGCATCCGCCCGCACTCACACCCCCAAACCGGATCGATCCTGCTGGCAGACCAGGACGCGGGCCAGCGGGGTGGCTGCAGTGTCCGCCCGCACTCACGCCCTCAACCCGTGAGATTGGGTCGGGGGGCCTGAGTGGCTGGCAGTCGCCTGGGACCGATCCTGCCAGCAGACCCAAACGCGAGCCCGCAGGGCGGCTCCAGCGTCTGCACTCACGCTGCCAACCTGCTCTCCAGGTTGGTGGTGAGCACAAGTCGGCTAAACCAGGCCTCCAGCCAGGACCCCAGTGTGGGGCCCAGGGCGGGGGTGGGGGGGCCTCCGCAGCTGCAGTGTTTGGACCCAGGCCTCCAGCCTGCCCTGGGCTCTGCTCAGGGAGGGGCTGGGGGCCTGTGGTTTACTAAACTTTACTGGAGCTGCTCCCCACACTCCAGCTCCTTCCCCAGAACCACACTGCCCGCATCAAGGCTCCTGGCAGCTTCCTGACAGGTGGGCCGCAGGAGAGCTGAGTAGAGCGGGGCCTGCAGGGAGCCACGAAAGGGCTGGGCCACGGGAGCCAAGCTCCTGGGGGTCTGAAGAGAGAGCCTGAAGGTAAAGGAACCGTTGGCAAAGCGGCTGCCAGGAGCCGTGGCCATGGGGTCTGCAGGCGTGCAGACAGGCCTCCGCCTGATGGGCGATGCTGGGCAAACGCCATGGCTTCAGGGGAAGCGGCTGGCCAGGAGGCAGGCGGCCCACGGAGGCAGGCGGCCCAAGGTGGGGTGCACTGGAGGGTGCTCAGGCCTGGGCAGGGTGCTGGCGGGGGGCTCTGCCTCACCTGCAGAGAATGAAGTTCTGTATTGGCCCCAATAGGCGGGAAAGCAAGAGGCAATGACTGCAGGCTTGGAAGGACCCCGGGCAGAGGGGCCCAGACTCTCAGCCCTGAGGCGGGGGTGGAGGGGCGGCGCCACCTCAGTGGAGGAGTGCCCCACTGCTGGGTACCCCACTGCAGCGGTTTGGTGAAGCTCCCAGCGCTGACCGGGCCTCACCGCGGCCTGCACACTTGAGAGGCCAGGACTCCTGCTCCCACATTGGCCCCAAAACAAGCCTGCACCGCCCCTCCCCCAGTCCTGCTCCCCAGAATGGGGGGGGCAGTAAAGAATGGGGTGGGGTGGGGGAGAGGAAAGAAGGTGGAACATCCATGATGAGGAGGTGCTGGAGAATGAGGCTTGGAAGCCTCACGGGGAGGTTTGTTCTGTTTGGCCCGCGGCTGTCCCTTAGGAAAGGTGGAGAGCATGGCTGTGAGGGCTCCCTGCGTGAGGAGTCCAGTTTCATAGCCAACTGGAATTGGCCTCAGTTTCCTGCTCTGTAAAATGTGCTAAGCATGTCCCAGTGCCTTCACTGAGCTTTGCAGGCCAATTGAGATACTATATAAGGAAAATGAGGGAAGAAGTGAGAAAGAAAAGGAAGGGCAAGCAACACAAAAGAAAGACTGAAAGGAACCTGTAAACCTATTGTCACTTAAATAGGGAATAGCATCAACAGTGTTGTAATGATGGTATGAAGCCAGGTGGGTACTGGAAATATCAGGTAACACTTTGTAAAGTATATGGTTGCCTAACCACTATTCTGTAACTAATAAACCTGGAACTAATACAAAATAATATTGAATGTAAAGAAATGAAAATAGAAGTGAAATTTTTCTATATTTCAAAGTTTACATAAAGGCTGTAAAGGAAGGAAGGGGAGAATAAAAACAGTGTTTTTCATTTTACCACTTTATTGTCTTTTCAGTATATGAAAAAGACAGTTGTCTTTATATGGTGCTTTTATGCTTTTCTAAGTCATTATCTCATTTGATGTTCAGGGCAATTTAAAGACAAGATAATTATTCCCTCCACTATTCAAAGAAAGGAAATCTTGGTGCCTGGCCCCAATGATTCAATCGTCAATCCCTTATTGTAAAGCAGGGTTAGTGAAATTTTCTATGAGGGGTCATATCTATACTAATAAAAGCCTTGGGGGTGATCTGGCCAGCAGGGGAGGGCAGTTGGGGATGATCAGGCCGGCAGGGGAGCTGTTAGGGGGCAATCAGGCTGGCAGGCTGAAGCACTTAGGGGCAATCAGGCAGGCACACAGGTGAGTGGTTAGGAGACAGCGGTCCAGGATTGTGAAAGGGATGTCCAACTGCCAGTTTAGGCCAGATCCCGGCAGTCGGACATCCTGGGATCAGGCCTAAACCAACAGTCAACATCCCCCAAATGGTCCGAGATTGAAGAGGGTGCAGGTTGGGCTGAGGGACACCTCCTCCCGTGCACGAATTTCGTACACCGGGCCACTAGTATGGTATGATCTTCCATCTGTTTATGTCTTCCTCTATCTCTTTTTTCAATGTCCTGTAGTTTTCTGAGTAGAGCTCTGTTACCTCCTTAGTTAAGTTTATTCCTAGGTATCTTAATTTTTTTAGTGTGATGGTTTGGTTTTTTGTCACTTTTTCTGTAAGTTCACTATTGGTGTATAGAAATGCCATAGATTTCTTGGAGTTAATTTTGTATCCTGCTACATTGCTATATTCATTTATCAAGTCTAATAGTTTTTTGATGGAGTCTTTAGGGTTTTTTATGTACAATATCATGTCATCTGCGAATAAGGACAGTTTTACTTATTTTTTTCCAATTTGGATGCTTTTTATTTCTTCTTCTTTTCTAATTGCAATGGCTAATACTTCCAGTACTATGTCGAACAGGAGTGGTGAGAATGGTTATCTCTGTCTTTTTCCTGTTCTAAAGGGAAATGATTTTAGTTTTTGACCATTGAGTATGATGTTGCCTGTGGGTTTGTCATATATGGCTTTTATTATGTTGAGATATGATCCTTCTATTCCCAACTTGCTGAGGGTTTTTATCATAGACGGGTGTTGGATTTTGTCAAATGCTTTTTTCTGCAATAACTTATAGGACTATGTTTTTTTTCTTTTCAATTTGTTTATGTGATGTATCACGTTTATTGATTTGCGGATATTATACCATCCTTGCATCCCTGGAATGAATCCTACTTGGTCATGGTGCATGACCTTTCAAATGTACTGCTGGATCCGATTTGCTAGAATTTTCTTGAGGATTTTGGCATCTATGTTCATGAGGGATATTGGCCTGTAATTCTCTTTCATTCTGTTGTCTTTATCTGGTTTTGGTATGAGGGTGATGCTGGCTTCATAGAATGAGCTTGGAAGTGTTTCTTCCTCTTGAATTTTTTGGAATAGTCTGAGGAGGATAGGTTTTAGTTCTTCCTTGAATATTTGGTAAAACTACCCTGAGAAGCTGGCTGGTCCTAGGCTTTTGTTTGCTGGAAGCTTTTTGATGACTGCTTCTATTTCTTCCAGAGTTATTGGCCTATTGAGATTTTTAGATTCTTCCTGATTGAGTTTTGGAAAGTTGTATTTATCTAGGAATATGTCCATTTCCTCCAGGTTGTCTACTTTGTTGGAGTAGAGTTGTTCATAGTATTTTTTAACAAATTTTGTATTTCTGTGGGGTCTGTTGTTATTTTACCTCTATCATTTCTAATTTTGTTTATTTGGGTCCTCTGCCTTTGCTTCTTGGTGAGCCTGGTTAGAGGTTCATCAATCTTGTTGAACCTTTCAAAGAACCAGCTCTTGGTTCCATTGATCTTATGTATTGTTTTTTTTTTTTTTTTATTTGGTCTCTATGTCATTTATTTCTGCTCTGATCGTTATTATCTCCTTCCTTCAGCTCACTGTGGGCTTTTCTTGTTGCTCTCTTTCTAATTCTTTGAGTTGTAGAGTTAGATGATTTAATTCCATTTTTTTTCTTTCTGAGGGAGGCCTGTAGAGCTATAAACTTCCCTCTCAGGACTGCTTTCATTGTGTCCCATAGATTTTGGATTTTTGTGTTTTCATTGTCATTAGTTTCCAGGATGTTTTTAATTTCTTCTTTGATCTCATTGGTAACCCAATCAATATTAAATAACATGCTATTCAGCTTCCAAGTGTTTGAGTGTTTTGGTTTATTTTTATTGTAGTTTATTTCTAATATTATGCCATTGTGGTCTGAGAAGATGGTTGATATGATTTCAATCTTCTTGAATTTGGGAAGACTTTGCTTGTGACCCAATATGTGGTCTATTTTTGGAAATGTCCCATGTGCACTTAAGAAGAATGTATATTCTGCGGCTTTGGGGTGAAATATTCTGAAGATGTCAATTAAGTCCATCTGATCTAGTGAATCATTTAGGTTTGCTGTTTCTTTGCTGACATTTTGTCTAGAGGATTTCTCCAGTGATGTCAGTGGTGTATTGAAGTCCCCTGCTATGATGGTATTATTGTCAATCTCTCCCTCGATATCTTCCAGGAGTTTTCTTTTTTTATGTATTTGGGTGCTCCTACATTGGGTGCATATATGTTTATCAGGGTTATATCCTCTTGTTGTATCAATCCCTTTAGTATTATGAAGTGGCCTTCCTTATCTCTTGTTATGGCCTTCACTTTGAGGTGTCTTTTGTCCAATATAAGTATTGCTACCCCACCTTTTTTTTTCATTTCCATTTGCCTGAAAGATATTTTTCCATCCCTTCACGTTTATTCTGTGTGATTCGCTACTTCTGAGGTGAGTCTCTGGTAGGCAGCAAATATGTGGGTCATGTTTTTTTATCCCTTCAGCCACTCATTGTCTTTTATTGGAGCATTAATCCAGTTATGTTTAGAGGTATTATTGAAAAGTACTTGTTTATAGCCATTTTTATTTTTTGTGCCTGTGTTCTTTCTTACCTTTTTTATTTCTTCTTTTTACATCAGTCCCTTTAGCATTTCTTGTATTGCAGGTTTGGTAGTGATAAAGTCCCTTAGTTTTTTTTTTGTTTGTTTGTTTGTTTTTTTTTGGTTTGTTTTTTTTTTTGTCTGTGAAGCTCCTTATTTCCCCTTCAATTTTTAATGATAGCCTTGCTGGATAGAGTATTCTTGGATTTAGTCCCTTGCTTTGCATCGCTTTGTAAATTTCCTTCCATTCTTTTCTGGCCTGATGTGTTTCTGTTGAGAAATCATTTGATAATCTAATGGGAGATCCCTTGTTTGTAACTTTCCTTCTCTCTCTTGCAGCCTTTAAGATTCTATCTTTGTTTTGAACATTTGCCATTGTAATTATGATGTGTCTTAGTATGGGTCTTTTCGGTTTTATCTTGTTTGGGACTCTGTGCTTCTGTAACTTTTTTCTTCCCCACATCAGGGATGTTTTCAGACAATATTTCTTCAAATAGGTTTTCTAACCCTTGTTCCTCTTCCTGTTGTTCTGGCACCCCTATCATTTATATGTTGCTTCCTTTTATGTTGTCCCATAGCTCCCTTAGGCTCTCCTCCTGTCTTTTAATTTTTCTCCAATTGCAGTTCAGTTTGGGCGTGTTTTCTTCCCTGTCTTCTAATTTGCTAATTTAGTCCTCCGCTTCTCCTAGTCTACTTTGGAAACTTTCTGTGGTGTTTATTATTGCAGCTATATCACTCTTCATTTCTTCTTGATTCTTACATATGTTGTTGATTTTTTTCATCCATTTCTTCTTGATTCTTGCATAAGTTATTGATGCTTTCCTCCATCCTGTTTATGCACTCTAGGACCCTTATTCTGAATTCTTTTTCTGACATATTGCATGCCTCTGTTTCACTTTGCTGCTTCTCTAGCGATTTACCTTTTTCTTTTCTTTGAGGACTTTTTTGTCTACACATTTTATGTCTCACCAACTGATCTAGATGTTGAGTCATGCAGGGGCTGCTCCTTGTGTGGCAGTGGTTCCTCGGGTTGCAGTTGCCCCTCAAGTGGTCTCAGTAGTGGCTGCTCCTCAGTTGGCAGCAGCTCCTTTGGTGGGTGCATTTCGCAGCCGTGGTGTCTCCTCTGGCTGGTAGATGAGTCTGCTCACCCCGCTGCTGTTTCTTGGACAGGGGTGGGCTGATCATGAGGCTGCAGTTCTTGAGGTGTGGGAGGGCTGAGTGCAGCTGCTGCTCCTTGGACAAGAGTGGGCTGTTCACGTGGCTTCTGCTCCTCGGATGGGCACGGACTGCTCACATGGCTGCTGCTCCTTGGATCGGGCCTGGCTACACGCTGCTGCTGTTCCTCAGATGGTGCAGGCTGCTCATGAAGCTGCCACTCTTTGGACAGGGGCAGGTTGTTTACAGGGCTACTGCTCCTCGTATGGGTGCAGGCTGCTTGTGCAGCTGCTGCTCCTCAGATGGGGGCAGGATGCTCACCCAGCTGCTGCTCATTGGACAGGTGCAGACTGCATGTGGCTGCTGCTCCTTGGACCAGTGTGGACTGTGCAGGGCTGCCGCTCCTCAGATATGGTCGGTCTATCTGTTAGTGTGGCTGCTACTCCTCAGACAGGGGCAAGCTGTTCAGGCAGCTGCAGCTCCTTGGGCCAGAGTGAGCTGCACTTGTGGCTGCTGCTCCTCAGATGGGGGCAGGCCGCTCACCCAGCTGCTGCTCGTTGGACAGGTGTAGGCTGCATGTGTCTGCTGCTCCTTGGACCAGTGTGGACTGTGCAGGGCTGCCGCTCCTCAGACGTGGGTGTTCTGCTCATGTGGCTGCTGCTCCTCAGACTGGGGGAGGCTGCTCGGGCGGCTACTGCTCCTTGAATGGGAGTGGGCTGCTTGAGGCGATGCTGTTCCTCATATGAGTATGGACTGCTCACACCGCTGCTGCTCCTCGTATGGGGGCAGGCTGCTCGTGCAGCTGTTGCTCCTTGGATAGGGGCAGGCCATGTGAGGTTTCTGCTCTTAGGCCTGGGGCAGGCTGCTTGTGGGGCTGCTGCTCCTTGGACAGGAGTTGGCTGCTCACGTGTCTGCTGCTTGTGTGGTTGAAGTGCCCCGGGCTAAGGTGTTGGGCCGGTCAGAGGGGAGCACTCTTCAGAACTCACAGGAGCCTGCACCCAGAGTGGCTGGAGACTCGTTGACCGTGGGACCACAGCCGAAGTAGCAGGTCCCTGGCAGGGGTGTCTGTAGAGTCCCAGGTGTTATCTGAGGGCACTCTGGGTGGGGTGTGAGGCCTGGCTCCCAGTTACAGCAGCTCTCCCCTTATAAACGCTAACCTTCTGGGGACTAGCCGGCCTCCTGGAACTACTTATACTGTAGCAGAGGCTGCCTAGTTAGGTGAGCCCGTTTAGCCTGATCCAGAAGGCCCTGCGGGATCTATCTGTGCCTCACTCACATACACATACACATCCCACATGACCACATACTCCTCTTTTGGTCACTCACTGACTCATGCTCTCTCCCTCACTGCTGCTTTCTTCCTGCCTCTGTAGTTGGGTCTGGGGTATTATTGACCCATTTGTGGATGGAGATTCATCTCCAGGTATCTGGTTATGAGGCTCACTCTCTAGCACCTGGCCATACAGGATAAAATTCACCTCAACAATACACAACACAAAGGGACCAAAGCATGAATGTACTCATGACAACAATATATATATATATATATATATATATATATATATATATATATATATATATCACCACAGAACAAATACCTAAACATACAAACAAAAATAGTAACAATAAAATAAAAAAAATAAAAAATAGAAACACCAAACCCCCAGTAAAGAGGGTGGAGACAGAATCTGTAGATGCTGAACTTATATATAGAAGATAAGTTCAAGAGTTGGATGAATATGGGGAGGATCTCAGTTCAGTATAGAGGAAGTAGAAAGGGGATGGGGGGATAAGAGGAAAGGGAACGAGACCAAAATAATAATAATAAATTTACAAAAAAATTGATTTCAAAAATGGTATAAAATAGCAAATAAAAATAAAATAAAATAGAGTGATGGAAAAATAATGTGAGAAGAAATAGAAAATAAAGCAACAAACAAAAACAGAAAAATAAAGAAAAAAAGGAAAAAGAAAAAAAGAGAGATAACAAAGTAATAAAAAAATAAAATAAAATAAAAAATGAAAAAGTGAAGTGTTCCTTTGGCTGGCTTAAGATCCCAGTCTTCTGTACTGTAGTGTTTCGCAGGATCCAATTGTTGGGATGGAAAGTCTCTAGTCCAGTCCCTTTGTGCTCTCGGGGACTATTTAGGTTTTTGGTTTTTTGTTTTGTAATCCTTTTACCAATCAGGGTGGAATCTGGGTGTGTTTGTATTAGTTGCCTGGATACTGGAGGGGAGGGGCTATCCCTTCAGGGCAAAATGGCTGCCCAGGTCCCAGGCTCAAGCATGACTCAGCACCACACTCCACTGCCACTACTCCTGAATCCCCCTCTCTCCCCAGATTCCACAATTCCGCACCTTCTTCCACGCTCCAGTCACAGGTAAGTGTCTGAATCTGAAAGGTCCTATGAACTAGGCTCTATGAAGAAGGGGGCACAAGCCACAGAGGCTGGAGAGGCTGCACCTCTGCACACTCTCCTGCCAGCACTTTTCAGCCTTCATTGACTGTGGATCCAGATCTAGAATTCCCTGCAAGGGGGGAAAGGCTGTGCGTCTGCGTGCTCTTCTGCCGGCACTCCTCAGCCTTTCCTGATTGTGGACCCAGATCTAGAATCCCCTGCTGACCAGCAGTTCTGCATACCTTTTTTCCCACTGTGCCCATCCCAAGGGATGCGGCCCTAGCCTGTGCTGCGTGGGTTCCCTCTGAGCTTCAGGGCTCAGAATTCTGGCTGATTATCTTTCCCAGAGCCTTGACTTTACCTTTCTCCAGGAGTCCTCTGCCTTTCCTGGCTGCAAACTGTCTCCCAACTGAATCTCCTCTGCCAAATCGGGCTGTATGTTACTGGTTTCAGCTGCTCACCCTATCTGCTCTGGGACAAGGCACGGGACACGTCCGTCTATACCACCGCCATTTTATCTCTCCAAGACTGAGAAGTTATAATGAGCACATTGTTATGGATCATTTAAGACTCCTCTTTTCTGTGAGGAGCTCAATCCCTGCTTTGATATTTATTTTATATATTTAAATGCCATTTAACAAAGAAAAATCAACCAAAAAAATGAGTTCGCGTGTCACAGGTTCGCCATCACTGTATTATACAATCCAACTTTTTCTTGCCATGACTTTACTCTGCTTCTTAGGAGTACTTCAGCATCACTGATGGTACTTTGCATTGGTCCCATGGTATTATTCGAAATTTATGATATTGGCCTAAATACAATGAAAAATACATGAGAACCTCAAGAGTTATTTTATTTTATTTTTTTTTACTGTGATGTGAAATTTACTGGAGATACAGACTGCACACATGGAGATAATTAGCGTCACATGGTGATTTAAGTGCATACTTGCAACACTTGAGCTCCCTGCCATAGAAACAGGAGGTGAATATAAAATTATTACAGCAGTACAGTATGTACTACAGTTACTTTTATGCATTATTACTAAATACTGCATATTTATTATTGTTTACACTTTTTTAAACTGTGAATCACTATGTACAGTTTGTAAGTGTGTGTGTAAGTTTTGATAAATTTTAACTTTTATATTGATGTATGGTATTAAATAATAAAATAGAGTAGTATATACATATTTTATGCATTTATGACATAATTGAATTGTTCTTAATTTTTTGATATTTCTAAGCTGTGTGATTCATCTGCTAGTTTTTCAAATTATTACTAATCTCCAAAAATGTTTTCAATATAGTTATATTTTAAAATTCACATATATGTGGATCCACACAGTTCAAACCCAGGTTGTCCAAGGGTCAACAGCATATCTTACTGGTTCTATTTCTCAGAAGAATATTCAGTTACATAGATGTTAGTATGGTTTTGAAAAACAGAATCTTAAGGATACATTTTCTGAATCGGTTCTGGTGATGAGGCTATAGAGATAAACAAAATGTTATCATTGTATACTCCTGATCAAGTATTATAGAATGCAAGATTCTGGGTGACCAAGTATTTTATATTTTAGGACATTCTTCTCAAACTAATGAGTATAATGATATTGGTTGGTTGTCCCTGATTGCACTGGACAAAATAAGGAAAGAAAGGTGAGCTCAGGGATTCAAATTATTTGCTAGAACATTGGATAAATGACCTAAAATTTTGAATGTTCCCGGAAAGAAATACTTGTATCCTACAGCCACAAAACTGATATTGCTGAAAATATGAACCCAGAGTTTTGTCCTGATATGGGCTAAATTGCAACAGCAGTGGAATTTCCAACCCCTGAAAGGGTCTGCTATAAATTGAGGGCATTGACTTGGAAGAAATGAACTCCTGAAAGTTTGAATAAAGGTGTGTTGAAGACCCTGACATAGCTGTGGACATTAAACTCCTGAATTTTGATGTTCTTTGCCAACAGAAGCACTTTCTCCACTCCTGTTTGAGACTGACTGAGCAAACTAATGTCCTTGTACTGCTGATTCTTCTCAGAAACCATTCACACATCCCTTATTGCTTTTAGACATATAACTAAATTTAAGTCTGGCAGGTCCAAATATGAAAGGCATAATCTGTGGCTCATGAGAATGTTCATTAGATGCCAAAAAATACATTTTTTTTTCAAAATTATACAGAGAAATACCTACAGAATATGTGTGGAAATTGATATTATGAGTATAGGATAATACTTAAGAAATGAAAAGGTGTATCAGGAAAAACTTATTAACATTGGCCCTTTAAGCAAATACTCTGAATTTTAAAATTTCAACTTAAGGGCTTAGAGATAGATCTAATAGTTTATTTATTTGCTTGGCTCAATAAAATATGGGCCAAAGGTTGCTTATACTAAATGAGTTGACAAGATATCTACTTAGGTATACTGCAGAAAAAGGAATCCAAAACTTTGCCAAACTTAGAAAGTTTGAGTGGATTTATCATGTAAGATACTCCTCATTTTTATTTTTTTAATTTCTTTATTGATTAAGGTATTACATATATGTTCTTATCCCACCATAACCGCCCCACCCCGACCTCCCCAACTCATGCCCTCATTCCCCTGTTGTCTGTGTCCATAAGTTAGGCTTATATGCATGCGTACAAATCATTTGGTTGATCTTTCCCCTTATTCCCACCCTCCCCTACCTTTCCCCCACTCTCCCCAACCTTCCCTTTGGAGTTTGACAATCTGATTGATGCTTCTCTGCCTCTGGATCTTTTTTGGTTAATTAGTTTATGTTGTTCATTATATTCCATAAATGAGTGAGATCATGTGATGTTTGTCTCTCTCTAACTGGCTTACTTCACTTAGCATAATTCTCTCCAGATCCATCCATGCTACTGCAAATGGTAAGAATTCCTTCTTTTTTACCACAGGGTAGTATTCCATTGTGTAGATGTACCACAGTTTTCTAATCCATTCATCTACTGATGGACACTTTGGCTATTTCCAAATGTTAGCTATGGTGAATTGTGCTGCTATGAACATAGGAGTACATATATCCTTTCTGATTGGTGTTTCTAGTTTCTTGGGACATATTCCTAGAAGTGGGATCACTGGGTCAAATGGGAGTTCCATTTTTAGTTTTTTGAGGAAACTCCATACTGTCTTCCATAGTGGCTGCACCAGTCTGCATTCCCACCAGCAGTGCACAAGTGTTCCTTTTTCTCCACATCCTCTCCAGCACTTGTCGTTTGTTGATTTGTTGATGATAACCATTCTGACAGGTGTGAGATGGCACCGCATTGTCGTTTTGATTTGCATCTATCAAATGATTAGTGACTTTGAGAATGTTTTCATATGTCTCTTGGCCTTCCTTCTGTCTTTTTAAAAAAAGTTTCTGTTTAGGTACATTGTCCATTTTTTGATTGATTGTTTATCTTCCTTTTGTTTAGTTGTATGAGTTCCTTGAAAATGTTGGAGATTAAACCCTTATCAGTGATAACGTTGGCAAATATATTCTCCCATGCAGTTGGTTCTCTTGTTGTTTTGTTGATGGTTTCTTTTGCTGTGCAGAAGCTTTTTATTTTGAAGTAGTCCCATTTGTTTATTTTGTCTCTAGTTTCCATTGCCCTCGGAGCAGTATTGGTGAAGAAATTGCTTCGGCATATGTCTGCTATTTTGTTGCCTTTGGATTCTTCTAGTATTTTTGTGGTTTCTCGTCTTATGTTAAGTCCTTTATCCATTTTGAGTTTATTTTTGTGAATGGTATAAGATGGTGGTCTAGTTTCATTTTTTTGCATGTATCTGTCCAATTTTCCCAACACCATTTATTGAAGAGACTGTCTTGACTCCATTGTATGTTCATGCCTCCTTTGTCTAATATTAATTAAGCATAGTGGTTTGGGTCGATTTCTGGGCTCTCTATTCTATTCCATTGATCTATATGTCTGTTCTTGTGCCCGTACCAGGAAGTTTTGAGAACAGTGGCTTTGTAATACAGCTTGATATCTGGTATTGCGATCCCACCTACTTTGTTCTTCTTTCTCAAGATTGCTGCATCTATTTGGGGTCTTTTTTTATTCCAGATGAATTTTTGGAAAGTTTGTTCTAGTTCTGGAAATAGGCCGTTGATATTTTAATGGGGAGTCCGTTGAATCTATAGATTGCTCTGGGTAGTATGGACATTTTGATGATGTTGATTCTACCAATCCATGAACACGGTATGTTCTTCCATCTGTTTATGTATTCCTCTATGTCTTTTTTCAGTGTCCTGTAGTTTTCAGCATATAGGTCTTTTACCTCTTTAGATAAGTTTAATCTTAGGTATCTTAATTTTTTTGGTGCAATGGTAAATGGGATTGCTTTTTTAGTCTCTCTTTCTGTAAGTTCATTATTGGTGTATAGAAATGCCATAGGTTTAGTGGCATTAATTTTGTATCCTGCAACATTGCCAAATTCATTTATTAAGTCTAATAATTTTTTATGGAGTCTTTAGGGTTTTCTATGTACAATATCATGTCATCTGTGAATAAGGACAATTTTACTTCTTTTCCAAATTGGATATCTATTATTTCTTCTTCTTGTCTGATTGAAATGGATAGTACTTCCAGTTTTATGTCAAACAGGAGTTGTGAGAGTGGGCATCCCTGTCTTTTTCCTGTTCTTGGGGGAAATGTTTTTAGATTTTGCCCATTGAGTATGATGTTGGCTGTGTGTTTGTCATTTATGGTTTTTATTATGTTGAGGAATGATCCTTCTATTCCCACTTTGCTGAGAGTTTTTAACAAGAAAGGGTGTTGGATTTTGTAAAATGCTTTTTCTGCATCAATTGATATGACTATATCATTTTTGTCTTTCAATTTGTTTATGTGATGTATCATGTTTATTGATTTGAGGATATTGTACCATCCTTGCATCCCTGGGATAAATCCTACTTAGTCAGGGTGTACGATTTTTCTGATGAACTGCTGGATCCGATTTGCTAAGATTTTGTTGAGGATTTTGGCATCTTTGTTCATGAGGGATATTAGTGTGTAATTCTCTTTCATTGTGTTGTCTCTATCTGCTTTTCGTATTAGGGTGATGCTGGTTCATAGAGTGAGCTTGGAAGTGTTCCTCGCTCTTGAATTTTTTGAAATAGTCTGAGGACGATATGTTTTAGTTCTTCCTTGAATGTTTGGTAAAACTCCCCTGTGAAGCCGTCTGGCCCTGGGTTTTTGTTTGCTGGAAGTTTTTTGAAGAGTACTTCAGTTTCTTCCATAGTTATTGGCCTATGAAGATTTTTAGAATCTTCCTGATTGAGTTTCAGAAGGTTGTACTTTTTAGTCATATGTCCATTTCCTTCAGGTTGTCTAGTTTTTTGGAATAGAGTTGCTCAGACTATTTTTTTAATAATCATTTGTATTTCTGTAGGGTCTGTTGTTATTTCACCTCTATCATTTCTGATTTTGTTTATTTGGGTCCTTTCTCTTTACTTCTTGGTGAGCCTGGCTAGAGGTTCATCAATCTTGTTTATCCTTTCGAAGAACAAGCACTTGGTTTCATTGATCTTTTGTATTGTTGTTTTTTTCTCTATGCCATTTATTTCTGCTCTGATCTTTATTATCTCCTTCCTTCTGCTCACTCTGGGCTTTTCTTGTTCTTCTCTTTCTAATTCTTGAGTTATAGAGTTAGATGATTTACTTCCTTTTTTTTTTGTGTGTGTGTGTGTGTGTGTTTTGGTTTTTTTTTTTGTTGTTTTTTTTTTGTTTGTTTTTGAGGTAGGCCTGTAGAGCTATAAACTTCCCTCTCAGGACTGCTTTCATTGTGTCCCATAGATTTTGGATTGTTGTGCTTTTATTTTCATTAGTTTCCCGGATGTTTTTAATTTCTTCTTGGATCTCTTTGGTAACCCAATCATTGTTTAATAGCATACTATTTAGTTTCCTAGTGTTTGAATTTTTTGGATTGTTTTTATTGAAATTTATTTCTAATATTATGCCATTGTGACCTGAGAAGATGCTTGATATGATTTCAATCTTTTTGAATTTGGGGAGACTTTGCTTGTGACCCAGTATGTGGTCTATTTTTGAAAATGTCTCATGTACACTTGAGAAGAATGTATATTCCATGGCTTTGGGTTGAAATGTTCTGAAGATATCAAATAAGTTCCTCTGATTTAGTGAGTCATGTAGGATTGCTGTTTCTTTGCTGATTGTTTGTCTAGAGGATTTATTCAGTGATGTCAGTGGTGTATTAAAGTCCCCTGCTATGATTGTATTGTTGTCAGTTTCTTCCTTGATATCTTCCAGGAGTTTTTGTATGTATTTGGGTGCACCTGCATTGGGTGCATATATGTTTATCAAGGTTATATCCTCTTGTTTTATCGATTTTTTTAGTATTATGAAGTGGCCTTCCTTAACTCTTGTTATGCCATTCACTTTGAGGTCTATTTTGTCCGATATAAGTATTGCTACCCCACCTTTTTTTTTTAAATTTCCATTTGCCTGAAATATATTTTTCCATCCCTTCACTTTCAGTCTGTGTGAGTCCCTTGATCTGAGGTGGGTTTCTTGTAGACAGCATATATATGGGTCATGTTTTCTTTTTATTTTTAAATCCATTCAGCCACTCGATGTCTTTTGATTGGAGCATTTAGTCTGTTTACATTGACAGTTATTATTGAAAAGTATTTCTTTGTAGTCATTTTTATTTTTTGTGCCTGTGTTCTTTCTTACCTTTTTATTTCTTCTTTTTACATCAGTCCCTTTAGCATTTCTTGCATTGCTCGTTTGGTAGTGATACACTCCCTTATCCTTTTTTTGTCTGTGAAGCTCCTTATTTCCCCTTCAATTTTGAATGATAGCTTTTCTGGATAGAGTATTCTTGGATTTAGTCCCTTGCTTTGCATTGCTTTGTAAATTTCCTTTCATTATTTTCTTGCCTGATGTGTTTCTGTTGAGAAATCATTTGATAATCTAATGGGAGATCCCTTGTACATAACTTTCTGTCTCTCTCTTGCAACCTTTAAGATTCTGTCTTTGTCCTGAACATTTGCCATCGTGATTACGATGTGTCTTGGTGTGGTTCTTTTCGGATTAATCTTGTTTGGGACTCTCTGTGCTTGTGTGACCTTTTCTTCCCTATATCTGGGATGTTTTCTGACAATATTTCTTCAAATAGGTTTTCTAACCCTTGTTCCTCTTCCTGTTGTTCTGACACCCCTATTATTCGTATGTTGCTTCATTTCATGTTGTGTCATAGCGCCCATAGGCTTTCCTCCTGTCTTTAATTTTTTTCTTCAATTGCAGCTCATTTTGGGTGTGTTTTTCTTCCTGTCTTCTAATTCGCTAATTCAGTCCTCTGCTTCTCCTAGTCTACTGTTGAAACTTTCCATGGTGTTTTTAATTCCAGCTATATCACTCTTCATTTTTTCTTGATCCTTACATAAGTTGTTGATTTTTTTCATCCATTTGTTCTTGATTCTTGCATAAGTTGTTGATTTTTTCCTCCATCCTGTTTATGAACTCTAGAACCCTTATTCTGAATTCTTTTTCCTACATATTGCATGCCTGTGTTTCACTTAGCCGCTTTTCTGGCAAGCTCTCCTTTTCTTTCCTTTGGGGGTTTCTTTTCTACCCATGTTTGATCCCACCGACAGATCTATATGCTGAGTTGTTCAGGGGCTACTTCTTGGGTGGCATAGGCTCCTCAGGCTGTGGTTGCACCTCGGGGGGTTGCGGTAGCAGCTGCTCTTCAGTTGGCAGCTGCTCCTCTGGTGGGTGCTGTTTGCAGCTGTGGTGGCTCCTCTGGCTTGTGGGGGGTGGCTTCCCACACAGCTGCTGTTCCTCAGACAGAGGGTGTGCTGATCACAAGGCTGTTGTTCCTTGTATGGGGGCAGACTGCATTCAGCTGCTATACCTTGGACTGGGGCAGACTGCTCACATGGCTGCTGTTCCTTGGATGAGGGCTGGCTGCACCCTGTTGCTGCTGTTCTTCTGATGGGGCTGGCTGCTTGTGAGGCTACTGCTCCTTGGACAGGGGCAGGTTGATTTCAGGGCTGCTGCTCTTTAGACAAGTGTGGGCTGCTCGTGCAGCTGCTGCTCTTCAGATGGGAGATGGGCTGCTTGTGTGCCTGGTGCTCCTTGGATGGGAGTGATCTGCACACTTGGCTGCTCCTTCTTGGATGGGGGCTGGCCACTCACCTGACTGCTGCTCGTGGCACAGGTGCAGGCTGTTTGTGGCTCTGTTCCTTGGACTGGTGTGGGCTGTGCAGGGCTTCCACTCCTCAGACATGGGCGGACTGCTCGTGTGGCTACTGCTCATCAGGCCAGGGTGGGCTGCTGCTGCTCCTCGAATGGGGACAGGCTGCTCGTGGAGCTTCTGCTCCTTGGATGGGGGTGAGCTGCTCACACAGCTCCTGCTCCTCAGATTGGGCAGGCTGCTTTTGCAACTCCTGCTGTTTGGACAAGGGCAGGTTGCTTGGGCAGCTGCTGCTCCTCGGACTGGTTCAGGGTGCAGGCTGGTCACAGCTGCTGATCCTAAAGTGGGGGTGGGCTGCACGGGGCTACTGCTTCTCAGCAGTTAGCAGACTGCTCATGCGGCTGCTGCTTCTCGGACAGGGTGGGCTTCTCACGTGATTGCTGCTCCTTGGACAGGGGAGCGGGCTGCTCACACAGCTGCTGCTCCTTGGACAGAGGCAGGCCACGTGAGGCTGTTTCTCTTAAGCCTGGGGCGGGCTGCTCACGGGACTGATTCTCCTTGGACAGGAGTGGGCTGCTCACATGTCTGCTGCTCACATAGTTGCAGTGCCCTGGGCTAAGGCGTTGGGCTGGTCAGAGGGGAGCACACTTCAGAACTCACAGGAACCTGTGCCCAGGGTGGCTGGAGACTTGGTGACCGTGGGACCACAGCCGAGGTATCAGGTCCCTGGTAGAGGTGGCTGTAGAGTCCCAGGTGTTGCCTGAGGGCACCCAGGGTAGAGGTGAGGCTGGACTCTCAGTTACATCAGCTCTCTTCTTCAAAAAGACGAGGCCTCTGAAGAGGAGCTGGCCTCCTGGTAATTTTTGCAATGGTAGCAAAGGCTGCCTAGTTAGGTGAGCCTGTTTAGCATGCCCCTGAAGGTCCTGCGGGTTCTAACTGTGCCATACACACACACACCCCACACACACCCCACACGCAACCACACACTCCTCTTTTGCTCCCTCACTGCTGCCTTCTTCCTGCCTATGTAGATGGGTCTGGGGTGTAATTGACCAGTTCATGGATGGAGTTTTCTCTCCAAGTGTCTGGTTATGTGGCTCGCTCTCTAGCAAATTAGCCAGACAGGATAAAATTCACTTTAACAAGACATAACACAAAGGGAACAAAGCATGAATGTACTCACAACACCAATAACCCCAATATAAGTGACCACCTGAGAAAAGAGAACTGGGGAAGAGAAAAGAGAACACAAATGTTATCTAAGAGTGAAAAAAAAGATAAGAGAGAAAAGAAAAAGGAGAATATATATATATATATATATATATATATATGGATTACACCACAGAACCAATAAATTCAAACCAAACAATTCAAACACCAAACACCCAGCAAAGAGACTGGGTGCATCATTTGTAGAGGCTGAGCTGATATACAGAAAATAAGGTTAAGAATTGGATAAATATAAGAACCCCCCTCATTTTTATGGTTGAACCAAAAGATACACTTTCACCATGTTAGATAGAAATACAATTTAAAGGGAAGTGCTACTAACCTCAAAGAGGTTGGAGGTGGTTCTGTTGTTCAGATATTCCTATCTAATAAAAAGATAATATGCAATTTGACCATCATTCCAACACACAAGATGGCCACCCCCATGTGGACACACGATGGCCGCTACAAGATAGCCGACAGGGGAGGGCAGTTGTGGACAATCAGGACAGTAGGGGAGGGCAGTGGGGAGGACAATACCTGCAAGGGAGGGCAGTTTGGGGGGACCAGGTCTGCAGGTGAGGGCAGTTTTGGGTGACCAGGCCTGAAAGGGAGGGCAGTTGGGACGATCAGGTCTGTAGGTGAGGGCAGCTAGCGGAGGCCAGGCCTGCAGGGGAGGGCAGTTGCAGGGAACCAGCCCTGAAAGGGATGGCAGTTGGGGGTGACCAGACCAACAGGGAAGGGCTCTTGGGGGGACCAGGCCTGCAGGGAAGGGCAGTTGAGGGGAACAAGGCCAGCAGGGGATGGCAGTTAGGGGTGACTGGGCCAGCAGAGGGGGCAGTTATGGCAATCAGGCCAGCAGGGGAGCAGTTAGACATCAATCAGCCTGGCAGAGGAGTGGTTAGGATGTGATCAGGCTGCAGGCATGTGAGCAGATGGGAGCCAGCAGTCCTGGATTGTGAGAGGGATGTCCGTCTGCCTGTTTAGGCCCAATCCCACTGGGGACATCCCTTGAGGGGTCCCAGACTGGAGAAGGTACAGGCTGGGTTGAGGGACACACACACCCATACACAAATGTAGTGCACTGGACCTCTAGTATAATTATAATGATAAAGATCCAAGATTGCTGCAGAGTAGGTAG
This sequence comes from Myotis pilosus, assembly GCA_036010255.1. Lineage (NCBI taxonomy): Eukaryota > Metazoa > Chordata > Mammalia > Chiroptera > Vespertilionidae > Myotis > Myotis pilosus. Next base: position 28,958,569 of record JASKON010000009.1, read on the forward strand.
ATGTTACACTTACCTCCTCCCAGGATCAAATGGGAATTACAATGAAAATATAGAACAATTAAGCTGAATAACCAACTGAAAACTAGCTGAACAATCTATAAATATAAAAGCCTAAGTGACCGGATGACTGGTCGACAGTTGGTAGCTATGTCTTGCACTGACCACCAGGGGAAGATGCTCAGTGAAGGAGTGGAAACCACAGGGATGGAAACATGGAACAGACTGGTGAATCTCAGATGGAATGGGGGAGGGGAAGGGTGGGAATAGATTAACCAAAGATCTTATATGCATACTAGAGGCTTGGTGCATGGATTCTTGCACCGGTGGGGTCCCTCGGCCTGGCCTGTGGGGATCAGGCTGAAACCAGCTCTCTGACATTCCCCAGGGGGTCCTGTATTGTGAGAGGGCACAGGCCAGGCTGAGGGATCCCACTGGTGCATGAATCCATGCACCAGGGGTCTAATCTACATTAATAAAAGACAAACATGCAAATTGACCATACCTTTTTTACGCCTTAAACCATGCCCACCAGCCAATCAGAGTGGCTATATGCAAATTAACCCACCCAAGATGGTGGCCGGCAGCCACAGAGCTGGAGCAAGCAGGAGGCTTGGTTGCCCCAGTGATGGAGAAAGCCAAGCTTCCTGCCTGTGGCGGCCAGCTCTGAGCTCCACTGAAGGCAACAATGTTTCAATTATAGAAGCTAAATAAACCCCAGATACCTGCTTTCAGCTGGCTGTGGCCACGGAGCTGGAGCAAGCAGGAGGCTTGGGTTGCCCCTGGCAATGGAGGAAGCCAAGCTTCCCACCCTGCCCTGGCCAGCTCTGAGATCCACTCAAAGCTACAAAGTTTCAATTATAGAAGGTAAATAAATCCCAGAATAAAAAAAAAAAAAAGGAGAGGCTGGGAGCTTCCGTTGCTGAGGCCTTGGCAAGCCTGAAAATGGCCCTCAGCTCCTCACCCAGACTGGCCAGGCACCCCAGCGGGACACCCACCCTGATCTGGGACAACCTTCGGGACAAGCCAGCTGGCCCCCACCTATGCACCAGGCCTCTATCCTACATAATAAAAGGGTAATATGCAAACTGACCCTAACAGCAGAAAGACTGGGAATGACTCATCACTATGACACTCACTGACCACCAGGGGGCAGACGCTCAATGCAGGAGATGCCCCCTGGTGGTCAGTGTGCTCCCACAGGGGGAGCTCTGCTCAGCCACAAGCCAGGCTGACAACTGCCAGTACAGTGGTGGTGGTGGGAGCCTCTCCTGCCTCCTCAGCAGCACTAAGGATGTCTGACTGCAGCTTAGACCTGCTCCCCGTTGGTAAGTGGACAGCCCCCGAGGGCTCCTGGGCTTCCAGAGGGATATCTGACTGCCAGCTTAGGCCCGATCCCCCAGGGAGCAGGCTTAAACCAGCAGGTGGTCATCCCCCAAGGGGTCCCAGACTGTGAGAGGGCACAGGCCAGGCTGAGGGACCCCCCCCCCGCGAGTACACAAATTTTTGTGCACCAGGTCTCTAGTAGTCTTATAATGAAGGATTTAGAGAAGAAGCCATATCAAGGCTGGTAGGAAGGGCACAGATCAAAAAAGTCTGGCCCAGCACTCACAGGTGGCTGCTGAGAAACCAGAGGGATATCTCAGCTGCAAAGGTTTTCCTAAGATGTGAGGAATCTCAACTCCATGCCTGTCTCCCCAGCCCAGAGTGCAAGAGCTGAGAAGAGGCAGGAACATAACATCTGGCTATGAAAATCAGCAGTATTTCTGTCCACCAGGAAGAGACTTAGGTGCCCTCTTAATGAGCCAGGGCAAAGATCTCATTTGCTCACCCTGGTAGAGGGAGAGCAGGAGTGGACTAGTCATGTGAGAAGAGGCTGAGATTCATGGCTCCAGGTAGAGAGCAAATAATGACTGTTTTACTTCCTCCTTTCCAATTTGTTTTTTTGTCTGTTTGTTTTTTGTTGTGTTTTTTGTTTGTTTGTTTTTCTTCAGGAGTTGTAAAACATTTATTCTGCCCCTTTTTCCATCTGTCATGACTGAAACTAAGGACTCCATCACTCGGCCCAAATCATCTGCCAAGTGTAAAAGGCTTCCTACATTGTGTCCTCTTGAACTAGGTAAGGAGTTGTTGAGTTGCTCCATCACTTCCTCTAACCCTGTGCTTATGTCCTGGGGAGGACTCAGAAGATCTTCCTCACCCATGGATTCTGAAGTTTGACTGCCAACCACCCGGAGCAGCATAGGCTGACTGCTGTCTGACCTCTGAAGAGAGGTAGAAGGCAAGGACACAGTTGTTCCATTCACCTTGGCCTCTGCTTGGGGTTGCTCCAGCAGCTGCCTTAGCCTATGCAGCTGGGACTCCAGCTGTTTATTGTCGTCTTCCTTGATTTGCATCCTGGCTTCCAGGCGCCCTTTGTGTTGATGAAGTAGCTTGGCCTCAGCAATGAGCTCAGCATCCCGGGACTCTGAGGAGAGGTGGGCATCATTTCAGGAGGAGACGGCAGTGGGGACAGGCCTTTGTATTCATGCTGCTGCTTCAGACGATCATATTCTGCTGGCAGATTCCTGTTTTCTTCCTCAAGATCTGCTAGGATTCTCTCTAGCTCCCCTCTTTCCTCATTCTCTAAGGAAATCAAGATCTGGGCAAGACTACGAGGCTGGCTCAGGGGGGAGTCCTGGTTCAAATTTTGGCAGTAATGCTGGATTAACAAATGTTCATCATCTATGCTCTCATTAGGAGAGATGTTATCATTTAGATAAGATCCATTGCTGTTTTCCATTTCTGCTAGCCTGCTAGCATAATGTTCAATGCGTGAATGAGTATCATCTTGTGAAAGTTGAGGGCACGAGGCAGGCGCAGAATCTACCGGCCAGAAGTTGATCAGAGTAACAGGAGTTTCCATGTTGTCCCCCTGTAAGACAGGCTGCACTGGCAGGTAGCCCATTCGGGGATGCTTCGCAAAATACCTTTTGGTTCGAAATTTGTTTTTTAGTACGTTGGCAAAGTCACGAACATCTTCTCTTGATGTTGTCGGAGTGCAATATTCCACCATGGGGTAGTGCATTTTATGGCCTTTTGCAACTTGACCAGAAAAAAAGCAACTTTGGCAGATGTCATAATTAAAGTGTTTCAGACTCCTGTACCTGAATCCAATGATTGGGCATTCCTTGCAGATGTTACACTTGGCCTGATGCTTGGCGGTTTCCACAGCAGCCATTCTGTGCAGGACTGGCAGCCACACCATGGACTGGGGTTCCAGCCTCATCCAGTCTAGGAAGAAGGCCGCTTCGATCTCAGGCTTACTATTGGCAAACTGAAAGCAGCTTCTGACACTCAGCTCAATGTTACTGCCCCCAAAGGATGCAAGTTCACCCAACTGTCTTGGGATTTGGATGGAATCATGCAGAAGGAGGCCCAGCCTGTGCTGGTCACAAAATCCTGTTGAACTTGCCACTTGCTTTAAAAGGTATCTGTACTTGTCTTCCAAGTGTGCTTTACACAGAGAAATGATGGCTGTTTTAAAAGACAGGACCCGGATCCTCCCCGTTCATCCCGTGTCAAACATTCAGCAGCCAATTGAGACACATATCCACACAGAGAGGGACATTGACTAGGTTGTTGTGCTCTTGCTCCAGGAGGTCATAAATAGTGGTCAAACAATTAATGATCTCCAGGATGTCCATAGGCTGGCCATTTTGCTTGATGTTGTGCAGATCCAAGGCATCACATGCAGCTGACAGGCTCAAGAGATCCAAGCAAAGAGCCTTTTGCAGTCTTCAGAGTTTCATGGCAGTCCTATAAGCCGAGAACCTGACATTATCCAGGTCAGCTAAAGACTGGTAGAGCTCTGTCATTTTGGGATGGTCCCAGCATGTTGTTTGGGTCTCATGGTTGATATAGTAGGGCACTTTGTTTGGCAAGATGGCTCTCACCCAGGGACCCTGGACAGAAGTGGAAAGAAAGTGCTGGGACTCCGGGCCAAAGTCCCTGTGAGCTTCGTGCAGCTGCCTGATGCGGTCCTCAACAGCCACCTGCAGAAGCTTCCATCTGGTGTTCAGGTCTTCCAGAATATTGAGATTATATGGTGACAACTGAATGCCCAATGTGGTGAGTTGACGAGCAAGGTCATTGACGTGACTTACATTCTTCTTAAGAGGCGCAATTTCTCCTCGAAGTGCCTTGACTTTTTCCAGGTGATCCTGAAGAGAGTCAATGAGGAGATCACCCATGGGCTTCCAGGATCCCTTGATCACCTCAGCTTGACGTAGTTTGAGGTCTAGCTCATCTGTGGCCTCCTGAAGTTCCTGGAGTCTTTCAAGGGCCTCATTGAATTTTCTCTGCCAGTCAGCAGAGTGCAGGTTCAATTTTTCCCACTCAGTGTTGACCTCCTCAGCTTGCTTTTGTAGGAACTGTGTGACATTCTGGGCTTTTTCTTCAGGAGGCAGCTCTATGGGCTCCTGGTAGAGTTTCTCTAGTCCTTCCAAAGGCTGCTCTGTCAGAAATATTCGTACAGTCTCAAGAGTACTCATAATTACAGTGTTTTTTTTTATTTTCAATTCCCTCTTGAAGGCCCTCTGTACATCATTCTGCTTCTGAACTGTTGGAAAATCACCCCAACAGGTGCCTGCTGGCTTAACTCATCATCTTTCAGCTGTAGCCACACCAGAAGTTCTTGAAGAGAAAGGTGCAGACACTTCCACTGGTCAGAACTGGCTTCCAAATGTGATGTAATGTTGAGAGACTTTTTCTAAAGCTCACTCTACTTGAAGTTCATGTTATCCAAACGTCTTTGTAACAGGACTGCCTCATCAGAACCTTCCAGGGATCTCAGGATTTTTTGGCCATTTTTATCCAGATTGTGATAGATATCGGTGTGTGCTTCGATTTCTCCTTGGAGGTCTTGCCATTGTTTCATCAACTCTCTTACTCCCTTGGAATCTTCTAGGAGCTTTTCTTTATGGGTGGCATCCTGTAGAACGTTGGCAGTAGTTTCAGCTTCTGTAAGCCAGGCAAGAAACTTCTCCAGGTCCAGGGGGAACTGTTGCAGTAATCTATAAGTTTCTTCCAAAGCAGCCTCTCACTCATTCACTCTTTTCTGAATGCTTGCCCAAGAGACATTGATGTTCTCTGTAATTATGTGTACTTTTCTGGTATCATCTTCAGAATAATCCCGGAGCAGTTTCAGTGCCAAGTCATTTGCCACATCTACATTTATCTTCCACTGGTGGAGGTCTTTGGCCAGCTGCTTGGTTTCTTTGATTTTCTTTTGGATTGCATCCGTTGTGTAGGGACCCTTCTTCCAGGACTCAAGCTTGCCTCTGACCTGCCCCAAGACCTGTTCAGCTTCTTCCTTAGCTTCCAGTGACTGTATTGAATTCTTTAACATTTCATTCGACTGTTGCCTCCAGTTCTGAAGGTGTTCCTGTACTTCATCCCACTGATTCTGAATTCTTTCAATTGGGTCAGTAATGATTGTTCTAGCCTCTTGATTGCTGGTCTTGTTTTTCAAATTCTGGGCAGCAGTAAAAAGTTCTTCCAACTGGGGGCACCTCTGTTCCAAATCCTGCAGCGTGGCCTTCTGCTTCATGATCATCTCATTGATGTCTTCAAGATCACCCACCATCACCCTCTGTGACTTTATAACTCGATCAAGCAGAGACAGCCAGTGGTAAGTTCTGTCCAAGCCCGGTTGAAATCTGCTAGAGAAGGTACTTCCAAAAGCAAGGTGGATGGCATTTCCAGTGTGGAGATGGTAGTTTCCTTGGTAACCACAGGTTGTGTCACCAGAGTAACAGTCTGACTAGTAGAGGCTCCAACAGTGGCCAGTCCAGGAGCTGGGCCAGGCTGCTTTTCCCTCAGCTCTTGAAGTAAACGGGTTACTGCCTTCCAGTCAGAGCTCAGATCTTCTAACTTCCTCTTCACTGGCTCAGTGGCTGGTTTTTCCTTGTACAAATGCTGCCCTTTTGACAAAATCCCTTCCACATCCGGCTGTTTAGCTTGAACTGCTACTTCAGTTTCCTTAATATCAAATGGTCTTCTTTGATTTGGTTGATTGAGAATTTCCAACTGATTCCTAATGGGAGATAGCCACCGAAGCAGATGATTTAATTGCTCTTCAAGCTGTCCAAGATCCTTTATGTTAGCCTCAAGTTCTCCTTGTTTTGTAGGTAAGTCTCTAGAAATCTTTATCCACTGAAGATTTGTCTGCTTGAGCTTCTTTTCAAGTTTATCTTGCTCTTCTGGGCTTATGGGAGCACTGACAAGCACTGTTCCTCCTGTTTCATTTAATTGTTTTATAATTCCCTGGCGCAGGGGCAGCTCTTCCACAAGTAACTTGACTTGTTCAAGTTTTTCTTTTAGCTGCTGCTCATTTCCAGGTTCAGGTGCAATAGTAGTAATGTTACCCACTTCTTCCAACCAGAAAATAAATTCATTTAAATATTTTTGAAATTCTGACACGATATTCTTTTGTTATTTTAGCCTCTTTCTTCTTTCTGCCAGCTGTTTGCAGACCTCCTGCCACCACAGATTCAGGCTGCCCAATTTTTCCTGTAGAATACTGGCATCTGTTTTTGAGGACTATTGTATTATCTCTTCCCCAGTTGCATTCAATACTCTGACAGCAATTTGCCATTGCCCGATTCCATCCTGGAGTTCCTCTCTCTTGGGGCTTCTATTTCCACCACAACAATGTGGCCATGGAGGACGGGGGCCACTTCTTCCTTGAGGGCGCTGAGCATCTTGTAAAGTTGCAAAACAAGCAAGGTGGCCACATTCTCTTCCAGGACATGCTGAAGCCTCCCCAAGATGAATGGGGCAAAACTCAGGTCGCCATGGAAGCCGCCCTAGCCTTGAAGAGGAACCTGAGCCAGGCCCTCTTGGAGCTGCAGGCCCTGGTTCTGCCTGCGCAGACCCTCAGCTCTGTGACTTCCTGGCGAAAGGCTTCCTGGATGAACAGGTGAAACTCATCAAGAAGCCCTCCTTTCCAATTTGGATGTCTTTTATTTCTTCTTCTCCGATTGCTGTGGCTAGGACTTCCAGTACTATGTTGCATAACAGTGGTAAAAATGAATATCTCTGTCTTCTTCTTGATCTTAAGGAAAATACTTTTTATTGTTTTCCTATTGAGTTTGATTTTAACTGTGGGTTTTTCATATATAGTCTTTATTATGTTGCAGTATGTTCCCTCTATTTCCACTCTACTGAGAGTTTTTATCATAAATGGATGTTGAATTTTATAAAATGTTCTTTCCACATCTATTTATATAATCATACTAGAGGCCTGTTGCACAAAAATTTGTGCACTTGGGGGAAGGTGGGGGTCCCTCAGACCGGCCTGTGCTCTCTTGCAGTCTGGGACCCCTCGGGAGATAACGACCTGCTGGCTTAGGCCTGCTCCCGGGTGGCATAGGGCAGGCCCAATCCCGAGGTGCAGCCCCTGGTCGGGCTCAGAGCAGGGCCGATTGGGGAGTTGGGGAGCCTTCCCCTGTCATGCACAGAGCAGGGCAGATTGGGAAGTTGCGATGCCACCCTCAGTCAGGCTCAGGGTAGGGCCGATTGGGAGGTTTCGGCGCCACCCCCTGTCACGCACAGAGCAGGGCCCGTGGGGGTGGGGGTTGGGGCGCCGCCCTCTAACACCCACAGAGCAGGGCCGATCAGGTGGTTGGGGAGCCGCCACTCTCATACTCAGGGCAGGGCCAATGGGGAGGTTATGGCTCAACCCCGTCACACACACAGAGCTGCAGGGCGATCAGGGGGTTTGCTCCTGGGTGGCAGAGGGCAGGCCCAATCCCTAGGTGCAGCCCTAGGTGTCACACACAGAGCTACAGGGCGATCAGCGGTTGGGCTCCCAACTGCTCCGTTTTTTCATTTTTTTTTTTTTTTTATTCTGGGCCAGCTTTAGCTCTGAGGCCTCAGCTGCTGAAAACAGGTTTCTGGCCTTTGTTTACTGTCTGTATTTGATACAATGTTGCAGTCCGGCTGGCTGAAGCTCTGCTGAGTAAAGCAGGTTTCTGGGGGTTTTTTAGCTTCTTTATTCGCAACATAGTTGCTGAGAGTTGCAGCTGAGAGGCCAGCAAGTCAGGCGGGGAACGTTGGAGTTCTCCGTCACTGAAGCAAGCAAGCCTCCCTGTTCACATCAGCTGCCTGGCTGCCGGCCGTCATCTTAGCTGCCAGTTAATTGCATATCTCGGCCCTACTCTGTGAGTGACAGGGGGATTAGCCAATGGGAAGGGTAGCAGAGTGACACTAATTACCATGTTTCTCTTTTATTAGTGTAAGTGATTTTTATCCTTAATTTTGTTTATGTGGTATATCACATTAAGTAATTTGCAGATATTGTACCACCTTGGCTCCTAGAAATAAATCCCACTTAACCATGGTGTATGATCTTTTTAATGTATTACTGAATTTGGTTTGCTAATATTTTGTTGAGGATTTTTGCATCTATGTTTATCAGGAATATTGTCCCAATATCTTTATTTGTAGTGTCTTTATATGTTTGCTCTCCTTGTACAATGATCTTGTGAGTACTCCCACCTATAGAAATTTTTGGGATAATTTGAGAAGTATAGATGTTAGTTCTTAAAATTTTTTTTAAATTTACTATCCAGTCCAGGACTTTTGTTTTTGGGGACTTTTATTACTGCATCGATCTTGTTAGTTGCAATCAATCTGTTCAGATTTTTTGTTTGTACTTGACTCAGTTTTGAAAGATTTTATGTTTCTATAAAATTATCCACTTTTTCCAGATTGTTCAACTTGTTGGCATATAGTTATTATTAATATTTTCATATAATCCTTTATATTTCTGTGGTGTAAGTTGCTACTTCACTTTCACTTTTGATTTTATTTATTTGGGTCCTCTCTTTTTTTCTTGATGAGTCTGGTTAAACATTAATTAATCTTATTATCTTTTAAAAACAAACTCTTGGAGATTATATATATATATATATATATATATATATATATCCTGACCTATATTTTACCATTGATTTTTAGAGAGCATGGAAGGAAGGGGGAAGACAGAGAGAGAAACATCAATGTAAGAGAAACACATAGATTGGTTGACTACCGCCCATAGCCCTTGGGATCAGGGATGTAGCTGCTACCGAGGTATGTGCCCTTGACCAGAATCAAACCCAGGAACCTTCAGTCTGTTGGCTGATACTCTATCCACTGAGCTAAAGCAGTTAGGGCTCATTTATATTTTATATTATATATTATGCTCTATTTTGTTTATTTCTGCTCTGATAGTTATAACATCCTTCTATTCACTTTGAGTTTTGCTTGTTGTTCTTTTTCTAGGTGTAAGATTAGATTGTTCATTTAATATATTTTTTTATTGCTTAAAGTATTACAAAGAGTATTACATATGTCTCTTTTTTTTCCCCCCACACTTGACAATCCCCTGGCCTCCCCTACCCCCCAGTGTCTTATGTCCATTGGTTATGCTTATATGCATGCATACAAGTCCTTTGGTTGATCTCTTACTCACTTCCCTCCTGCCCTCCCACCCTCCCCGGCCTTCCTGCTGTAGTTTGACAGTCTGTTCAAGGCAGCTCTGCCTCTGTATCTATTTTTGTTCATAAGTTTATAATGGTCTTTATTAACCAGAAATGAGTGAGATCATGTGGTATTTTTCCTTCATTGACTGGCTTATTTCACTTAGCATAATGCTCTCCAGTTCCATCCATGCCATTGCAAATGGTAAGAGTTCCTTCTTTTTTATAGCAGCATAGTATTCCATCGTGTAGATGTACCACAGTTTTCTAATCCATTCATCTACAGATGGGCACTTAGGCTGTTTCCAGATGTTAGCTATGGTGAATTGTGCTGCTATGAACATAGGGGTGCATATATCCTTTCTAATTGGTGTTTCTGGTTTCTTGGGATATATTCCTAGAAGGGGGATCACAGGCTAAAATGGGAGTTCAATTTGTAGTTTTTTGAGGAAACTCCATACTGTCTTCCATAGTGGCTGCACCAGTCTGCATTCCCACCAGCAATGCACGAGTGTTCCTTTTTCTCCACATCCTCTCCAGCACTTGTTGTTTGTTGATTTGTTGATGATAGCCAGTCTGACAGGTGTGAGATGGTACCTCATTGTTGTTTTGATTTGCATCTCTCAGATGAGTAGTGACTTTGAGCATATTTTCATATGTCTCTTGGCTTTCTGAATGTCCTCTTTTGAAAGGTGTCTATTTAAATCTTTTGCCCATTTTTTTATTGGACTGTTTATCTTCCTTTTGTTATGTTGTATGAGTTCCCTATAAATTTTGGAGATTAGGCCCTTATCAGATATGACATTGGCAAATATGTTTTCCCACGCAGTGGGTTTTCTTGTTGTTTTGTTGATGGTTTCTTTTGCTGTGCAGAAGCTTTTTATTTTGATGTAGTCCCATTTGTTCATTTCCTCTTTAGTTTCAAGTGCCCTAGGAGCTGTATCAGTGAAGAAATTGCTTCGGCATATGTCTGAGATTTTGTTGCCTTTGGATTCTTCTAGTATTTGTATGGTTTCCTATCATATATTTAAGTGCTTTATCCATTTTGAGTTTATTTTTGTGTATGGTGTAAGTTGGTGTTCTATTTTCATTTTCTTGCATGTATCTGTCCAATTTTCCCAACACCATTTATTGAAGAGACTATCTTGACTCCATTGTATGTTCTTGCCTCCTTTGTCAAATATTAATTGAGCGTATTGGTTGGGGCGGATTTCTGGGCTTTCTATTCTATTCCATTGATCTATATGTCTGTTCTTGTTCCAGTACCAGGCAGTTTTGAGAACAGTGGCTTTGTAATACAGCTTGATATCTGGTATTGAGATCCCACCTACTTTGTTCTTTCTCAGGATTGCTGCAGCTATTCAGGGTTGTTTTTATTCCAGATGAATTTTTGGAGAGTACGTTCTAGGTCTGTGAAATATGCCATTGGTATTTTAATGGGAAGTGCGTTGAATTTATAGATTGTTTTGGGCAGTATGGACATTTTAATGATGTTGATTCTACCAATCCAAGAACATGGTATGTTCTTCCATCTCTTTATGTCTTCCTCTATCTCTTTTTTCAATGTCCTGTAGTTTTCTGAGTAGAGGTCTTTTACCTCTTTAGTTAAGTTTTTTCCTAGGTAGCTTAATTTTTTTGGTGCGATGGTAAATGGGATTTAATTTTTTTTGTTTTCTTGAGGTTAACCTGTAATGCATGAATTTCTCTCTTAGGACTGCTTTCACTTCATCCCATAAATTTTGGTTTGTTGTGTTCTCATTTTCATTTGATTCAATGTTTGTTTGTTTTTAATTTCTTTCCTAATCTCATTGTTAACCTATTCACTGTTTAGTAACATGTTATTTAGTCTCCATGTCTTTGTGTGTTTTACAATATTTTTTTTTTTGTAATTGAATTCTAGTTTCATACCATTGTGGTCAGAGAAGATGCTTGATATGATTTCAATCTTTTAAAATTTATTGAGATTTGTATTGTGTCCTAACATTCAAACTATCCTAGAAAATGTTCCATGTGCACTTGAAAACAGTGTATCCTCTGCTATTTGGGGTTGAAATGCACTAATGATATACCATATGCTTGTCTGAGTACTTACAGCTTGATCCTGCTCAACTACACCAACTGTGTGAGTACAGGTCCTCTACTAGGAATTGGACCTTCATGGATGCCAGGTACTAGAGAGAGAAAGTATGAGTAGTCATAGGCGTAGAGTAGAATCTTTATTGTAGATTAAGTAGCCATTGCTACCAAGTAGCCATCACACAAAGCAATTCTTCAAAGTAACCTCACAGTAGCCATACAAAGCAGCCCTTCTTAATACAGTAGCAAACACAGGAGCCATACTAAGCAGCTTCACACTGGCTGGTCAATAGCACATCTTTATACCAACTTAGACAAAAGAGGCTTCTTGCCAAAGAGTGACATTAATATTTAGGTTATAGAAAGGTATGCTTGCGTAGTATGTACAGTAAGATTGCTATGTACTTGCTCAGATTTGCCTTGAAAATCCATCATACTCTGGACAGGGCCTCCACGCTCCACCCCTTACTCTGGATGGTCTTCTAAGGATACCCTGGCCCATTTGCTAGCTCCTTGAACATAGAGCCTATAACAATACAAACTTAGCATGTTAGGACTAGTACTCTGGCTCTAATAATAAAACTCAAGAATGCCCAATGCTATGTTCTGACAGTCTATCCTACCAATCTTGGAGGGGGTCATGGGAAAGGGCTTGTATGGCCTGCACTTTAATATCTATCTCTTATAGGACACTGGTTACATTGCCAGGGCTGGATCAAGGGATGCGACTGTAACTTATAGCTCTTCCCGCTTCCCCAAGTGGATAGGAGGGCTACCTGGGCCCTTTACTAGTAACAAACCATGGCCAGGTTCTCCTTGTTCTCCCTCTGCCAAGGGGGAAGACCTTGGTTTGCAAAAATTCATCAGTTGCTTTCACCTGCACATGTAATGTCTGAGGATACCTCTACATATACTCATCTAGCCTAATCTTTTAGGTGGAGCTTACATTTTCTGTCCCCACATGGGGCACTGGCCTACTAGACCATCATGGCAACCACATAGTCAAGCCTTTAAAGACAGTCTAACTGTCTGTTCTAATGGCCAAAGGGCTACTTTGCCCAGTATCTGAATTGAACTACATAGGTCATCAATATCCAAATGGACAGTCACAGCTGTCCATGTAATAGGGTTCCCCCAGCTAGACCCGTCTGTATACCACATAGTCTCCAGGAGGGGTGGTGTACCCTCTCAGATTATCCTAGGGATTACCTCCTTCATAGGAGTTTTAACCCTTGACAGTGTCTTATATGTTACAGGACCCAACAGGGTTTGCAATTTCTGTGACAGAGGGCTGGTACTCACCTATGCCCTCTGTTCCAAATAGGCCTCCCCCACTTTGCTAAAATTGGGGTTTGTGCCACTCCTGACATGGGCATGGTCACACAGGCCTGCAAGGTAGTGCACATGGCTGCCAACTGTTTGTCAAAAAGAGAGTAGCGGCTCCCAGCTTCCTTCCATAACTGGGACCAAAACCTGATGGATACCCTTCTCTTCCCACTTGGGCAACTGCCCTCTTAGCAGCTGGGTACCCTTCTCTACTTCTGGGATTCAACCTCATGTCACCCCCTTCCAGGACAACTGATACATGGCCATAATAATGGTGAAGTGGGGACTGGACACTCACCAATACCTTTAAGAGACCAATACAGGCAGCTGTGTTCAAATTCTGCAAGAGAATTGATGGTTAACACAACATTATTAACACAATGAAACATTGGCACCATGGGAGGCTTGCCTTAGGCAGCTAAGTCTTGTGCCGGTCGACTACATAATGGTACTGCCCTAAAGACAGTTAGGTGGTCTACAAAATCCGTTATAGCTGGAGGAATCACTTTATTCAGTTCTCTGCAATCCATAAGTCAGTCACCAGGTGCCATCAGGCTTCTTCACTGGCCATACTGGAGAATTGTAGGGGCTGTGCACCTCAGATGATCCTCATCTTCTCCAGTCGCAACATTATCTGTTCAATCTCCCTAAGATACACTATGGTATGGGGGAGAGTTGCCTGCCACAAAGACAACTCAACCCCCACACCCATCTACATGAGTGACTGGGCCCACACATTTATCAGGGTCACTACAGAGCAAACTGTAGTCCGCAGTGGTATCTACCAATGCTAACCTGTCCTCTGGCTCACCTTCCTAACTGGGTGTCTGGACCTATTCCTCAGTCTAGGACAGTGATGGTGAACCTATGACACACGTGTCAGAGGTGACACGTGAACTCATTTTTTTGGTTTATTTTTCTTTGTTAAATGGCATTTAAATATATAAAATAAATATAAAAAATATAAGTCTTTGTTTTACTATGGTTGCAAATATAAAAAAAATTCTGTATGTGACACGGCACCAGAGTTAAGTTAGGGCTTTTCAAAATGCTGACGCGCCGAGCTCAAAAGGTTCGCCATCACTGGTGTAGGAAATCAAACTCTTTCTCTCCAGGAGAGTCTAAAAGTCCTGGAGGCTCTCAGGCCCAGGGGACATACCTTCCCTCTGCACTCTCTGGGATCACCAGTCCACTAGCAACTGTCTCCAGAGGGCCAGCAGTCATTGGGCCGCTGATCTATTTTCTCCCTTTTAACCCCTACAGCCAGTAAACATTGTCTTATGTAGTCACAGGCTTTGCCATTCCCTTCTCTCGCCACTTGACTATAAGTCGCCAGTGAGGACCAACATACTACCAGGGGCTATAGCAAGAATGAAATCTTCAAGCTCATTGCAAAAGGGCTGAGGCTTGGGAACCCAGCTCTTTGCTGTCTTTTGCCTGCAAATATATATATATATATATATAATGAAAGTCCCAACAGGGACCTAATGAAAAAAACTTATACCTGCTATAACCAGTGGCTCAAACTGTGATTTGGTCTCCATCAGAGCTGCAGGGACCAACCCATTCCCTGTATCACATCAGTGTGCAGCAGTGAGATGATATATGGCTTCAGTGGCAACAGGAGAACTTCAGAGCAATGGAAATTCCTAGTGACAAAGAGGAAATTCACATAATGATAAATAGATCAATTTACCAGGAAAACATGATTCTAAATGTGCACGCATGAAACAACAGAGCCTGAAAATTAATGAAACAAAACTCAAAGGAGCTGAATAAAGAAACAGAATGTAGACACCCTTATGTTCAGAGCAGAGCAATTTATAATAGCTAGGATCTGGAAGCAGCCCAAGTGCCCATTAGTAGATGAGTGGATAAAAAAGCTATGGTACATTTACACCATAGAATACTATGCAGCAGCAAAAAGAAGGATCTCCTACCCTTTGAGACAACATGGAGGGATCTGGAGAGTATTAGACTAAGCAGAACAAGCCAAGCAGAGAAAGACAAGTATCACATGATCTCACTCATATGTGGAATCTAAAGAACAAAATAGCCCTGGCTGGTTTGGCTCAGTGGATAGAGCATCAGCCTGCAGACTGAAGGGTCCCAGGTTCGATTCCGGTCAAGAGCATATACCTTGGTTGTGGGCATATCCCCAGTGAGGGGTGTGCAGGAGGCAGCTGATCGATGTTTCTCTCTCATCGATGTTTCTAACTCTATCCCTCTCCCTTCCTCTCTATAAGAAATCAATAAAATATATAAAAAATAAAGAAAGAACAAAATAAACTGATGAACAAATAGATCTAGAGACATAGAAACATGGAACAGACTAGTGAATCTTCAAGGGAAGGCAGGGGTGGGTGGGAAGAGATTACCAAAAGAATTTATATGTATAACCCATAGACACAGACAATAGTGTGGTGAAGGCCTGGGGTGGGAGCTGTGAGCAGGCTAGAAGGGGGTCAATGGGGAAAATGGGGGATATCTGTAATAGTTTCAACAACAAAGATTTTTTTAAAAATAAACAGACAAATCTACAAATATAGTATGGAGTTTCTTTTGAGAATGATGAAAAAGCCTAAAATTGACTGTGGTGATTGTTGCACATATCTGCAAATATGATAAAAACAACAACAACAACACAACATTAAATCGTAATTTTAAAATTGGTGAATTGTATGGTATATGGATTATGTCTCAATAAAGCTGTTAAATGCTAGAAGAGTATTCAAATCAATATATTTGGCACATAAGAGATTAATACACTGAATTTGCTCACCAGAATATAACCTCCATGAGAGCTGGGTTTTTTTGTTTGCTTTGTTTTGTTTTAATTACTTTTATTAACTGCTATATCCCAAGATCCTGGTTAAAATTGGCAATCAATAAATATTTATTGCTGTTTTGTTTTTCTTTTATAGCTATTGGTACAAATATGTTTGTATTCATGCTTTAAACCCAAGTCCCATAAAATCTGAGGTTTCTTTTCTCCACAGCCACCCATTCCCAATGTTGTTAAAATAAAACTAAAGTTGAGTTTCAGATTTTCAAACGAGAGAGAGAGGATAATAGAAAGAAGGGAATAAGACTAGTCATTGGGGTTCTTTTATGAATAATAAATGCAATTTATGATACAAACCTATGATGGGTAAAAATGGTCAACTTCACAATCAAGGTTGCAGACATCCAAAATGTGATTATAGAAAACACAACTTGTTGCTACTAAACATATGTTCCACCATATTTTTCTTTGCTAACAAATATTTATCATTTGCTCAGGTATTACATGGCCACGTGTTTCATAAACATTGGGCCCTTTACCATCCCAATGATAAATTGTGATTAATCTAGGCTGATCGTGGTATTTTATTCCCCTAGTACTCAGGGTTCTGCAGAGAAACAGAATAAGTAGGATGTATGTGTGAGTGTGTGAATGTGTGTGTGTGTGTGCGCGCGCGCGCGCACAAGCGCGTGGAGAGAGAGAGAGAGAGAGAGAGAGAGAGAGAGAGAGAGAGAGAGAGATTTAAAATCATTTTGGAGCATGGCAAGTCCAATATCTGCAGGGAAAACTGATATGCTGGAGACTTGGGAGAAGTTAATATTGCAGCTTAAGTTAATACATAAAATGAACCACCATCACAAGTCCACCTCTTGTCAGCTTGGCACCCGTATACATCTCCTTAAACCATACTTAATCTCTGAATAAAGACAATAATAAAATTATGATTCTGAATATGGTAATGGAACTATCCTGTGTAAAATCCAAACTGCACTAATCCTTTCTCCATAAAAGTATGTATAGATCATGTGTAATGTTCATTGTTCTCCTGATATCCTATAATTTAATTACTATGATGTAAAGCTAACAATATTTAATATTATGATAGAAAACCAATACATATTTTGTTATATTATAAAAGGCTAAGAGTGTAAGAAGACAAATATATGTTTAAATGTATGCAAACAATTAAGTATATTTTAAGTAAATGAAGGAAGACTTTGTGATCTACAGGATAATATTAAAATAAACAATATGTGAATATTGACGTACCAGAAGGAGAACAGAGGGGTAAGGGAGCAGAAAGTTAATGACACCTAAAGTAGAAGCAACAAAAGACAAAATAAATAAGAGGAACCATGATAAAACTAAAACGCTTCTGCACAGCAAAATGATAAAAAATTAACAAAATAAAAAGACAACCTGTGGAAGGGGAGAAAATATTTACAAATCATATATCTGATAAGAGATTAATATTCAAAACATATATGCAACACATACAAATCAATAGTAAAAAAAACTGATTAAAATGGGCAGACACTGAATAAACACCTTTTTTCAAAAAAAAAAAAAAGCATTCAAATGGCCAATAGGTACATGAAAAGATGCAGAGCATCAATAAACATCAAGGAAATGAAAATCAAATCCACAATGTGTTATCATCTAACATCTGTTACAATGGTTTTTATCAAAAGAAAAAAATAAATAAACGATACCAAGTGTTGTGAGAATGCTGAGAAATAGAAACCCTTGCACAAGAATTATTCTTGGGAATGTAAATAGGTACAGCCACTATAAAAAACACTATGGAGAGTCTTCAAAAAATTGAAAGTAGAATTACCATATGATCCAGCAATCTCACTTCTGCCTATATAACCAAGGAAATGACATCAGCATTTTGAAGAAATATCTGTATCCAATATTTATTGCAGCATTATTCTTGAAAGCCAAAATATGGAAACAACATAAGTGTCCATCTATGGACAAGAAGATGTGAGATGTACATGTACACAAAATGAAATATTATTTAGTCATGAGAAAGAAGGAAATCTGACATTTGGAACAACATGGGTGGACCTTGAAGGCATTATGCTAATAGAAATAAATCAGACAAAGAAAGACAAATACTGCATGATATAATTATATGTCAAATCTAAAAAAGCCATACTCATAGGAACCGAGAGTAGAATGGTGTTTTCCAGGGGCTGGAGAGAGGGAAATGAGATTTCCATTAAAGGGTACAAACTTTCAGTTATAAGATGAATAAGTCATTGCGAACTAATGAACAGTATGACAACTACAGTTAATAATAACATATTTATATACTTGAAAGTTGCTAAGAGAGTAGATCTTAAAAGTTTTCACCACAAAATAGAAATGGTAATTATGTGAGGTGATAGAGGTGTTAATTAATCCTACTTTGGTAATCATTTTGTACTAAAACATCAGGTTTTATACCTTAAATTTACAGGATGTTATATATCAGTTATACCTCAATACATTTGGTTAAAAATTTTTTCCATAAAAATAACATTTCAGGTATAACATATTACCTTATACTTATTATTTTTAAATAAATAAATAAAGGCAAAGTTTAACAAAATTTGCTCACACATTTGTGGAAAATGGTAAATTGTAAATCTGCAGGGTACGCTGACATGCTGGAAATCTAGGGAGAAAAAGTCCATCTTGCAGTTTGTGTCTGAAGACAAGCTCCTGCCTAAATTCCTCTTCCCCTGCATGTCAGTCTTTTTTCTTAAGTCCTCCTAATGATTAAATTAGGCAATCCATATGGAGAGTAATCTGCTTTACTCAATGTCTACTGAATCAAATGTTCATTTCATCTAAAAATATTTTCACACAACATCCAGACTTATTTGGCCAAATGTTTAAATACTGTGACCTAGACCTAGTCAAGTTGCCACAAAAGATTACTAATCATAATTCCCTTACCAATGCTAGAATAAGCATGTGAAGCAACATTGTCCAATGGGAGCTTTCTCATCACCTTCCAATGGAACAGGAGAAAGATACACGCAATCTTTTCCTCTTTGCTACTTTAAACACAATGAACTCTGGCATCCATCTTGAGGCCATGAAGGTCTGAGCCTGGGAACAAAATGAGATAACACAGAACAGAAGAATTAACCTAGGTCTTTTTAAAAATATATATTTTATTGATTTTTTTACAGAGAGGAAGAGAGAGGGATAGAGAGTTAGAAATATCAATGAGAGAGAAACATCAATCAGCTGCCTCCTTCACACTCCCTACTGGGGATGTGCCACAACCAAGGTACATACCCTTGACCAGAATCAAACCTGGTTAGGGCATGACCTGGATCTTTGATTACATCTTTGAGTCCTTAAATTAATCAACTCTCTCACTCATAGAATTATGACAAACAATAATTTTTATTATAAAAAATCAATTAATGTGTTTTACCTTAATAACCACCTACAGAAGAAAAATTGATCATGTCAAGTGAAGAATAAAATCATTTGACAAAATCTAGTACCTAATCATGATATTACTTAACAATTTTATATTAATATTATAGATAATTAATTTTGTGCTCTTATTTTTCAGAAGACATGCCTATATTAGAGATAACATTTAGATTTCAGGGTTTCTCCAACCTTACTGCATACCAGCATGCTCAACTGGTGAATGCATTACAAATACCAGTTTCTTAGCTCTGTTAAATTAGATTTTTCTAGGAATGGGTGTTTGTATTACCTATTTTTAACAGGCTTCTTGGAATGAGGATTGAGGTAACTGGTCCCTGGATAGTAATTTAGAATAATCTAAATTTGGTTGTTATTTATGTTTTCTCTCTCATGATAATAGAATTCTATTCAGTTTTTCTTTTGTACTTTTTTTGTTACAGGATGTAAAATAGGCTTTAATGACAAATAAATGACCCCTATTCCTGATACCCTGCATTCCGATGCTCGGTTTGTCATCTTGTATTTTGACAAAACACAATGTTTATACAAAGCTGACAGAGCATGGTTTTAAAAATATTTTATTTGTACATAATATGATGAGACAGGCACTCAATTATTTTTCCCTCTAAGATTCAAGGTGAAAATTTAACTGTTACTGTTGATTTGTAAAAGTTTAAAGACAGCTTAGGTTCTTCATATTTTTGTTTTAGAAAAGTAACTTAACTTAAATTTCAAGTAACTTAGTAGACAATTTATGCATTTACCCTATTTGTTCAAGTGATTTATAACATTTTACTAGAAGATATTTATTAATACCTTCCAAGGTTCTTTGAATCAAGAATATCATTCCTCTGTGCATTGCTTTCAGTCATTCAAAACTAAGCAGAAATTAAATGAATCATATCTAAAATAAGTTGCAAGTTAATATCTAGAAATCTGATTATATATTTATATCCAACCCATAGAAATAATTTTCATTAAACTCATTAATCATCTTTAAAAGAAAATTTTGAAATTTACTCTTCATTTCTGTCTAGGTCACATTATCCATTCACTCTTCCCCCTCAGAAAAAACTTTCCAAAAAATTAGTTCACCTACTTGTTAAAAAAAAAAACAAAAAACAAAACTACAGTATAGAGACTACAACAACAAATGTTGATAAATCAGAGGCAATCCTAATTGTTTACTAGTAATTTCTGGCAGCTTTAAATTTGGGCCTCATTTTATTTTTTAAAAGCAGGAACAAAATCCAATTAAGGGGAGTCAGAAATTCTAGACTAATGGTTCTCAATTCTGTCTATACAATAAAATAAGCCTGATGAGAAAGCAGAGTTTTAAAATACTTGATGCCATGTCCTTTCCCCTGGATTAACTAACACAGAATGTGTGAGGGTAAGAACTAAGTATTTTAAAAGTGAATCTCCTGCCCTAGCTAGTTTGGCTCAGTGGATAGAAAATCAGCCTGCAGACTGAAGAGACCCAGGTTCTATTTAGGTCAAGAGCACATTCCCTGCTCTAACCGGTTTGGCTCAGTGGATAGAGCATCAGCCTGCGGAATGAAAGGTCCCAGGTTCGATTCGGCCAAGGGCATGTACCTTGGCTGCGGGCATATACCCAGTGGGAGGTGTGCAAGAGGCAGCTGATTGATGTTTCTAACTCCCTATCCCTCTCTCTTCCTCTCTGTAAAAAATCAGTAAAATATATGTATTTTTTCTATATATATTATTTTAATGCCCCTCAAAATATTTCACATCAAAATATACAGCTCAAAGGAATTCATTTCTATTAATTTATTTATTTACATTAAGAATTAACTTGAAAGAAACCAAGATGGCAGCATAGATAAACACCGGAGTTTGCTGCCTCGAACAACCACTTCAAAAATACAACTAAAAGACGGAACTGACATCATCCAGAACCACAGGAAGACTTGCTGAATGGAAATTCTACAACCAGAAGGAAAGAGAAAAGCATACAAGACTCAGAGGAGGCGCAGTGCAGAAGTAAAATACTAAGGTACAGAAGCGCGCGGGCTGGCGGATGAGGGCATGGGAGGGAGTCTCAGGCTCTGAGCTCCAGTTCTGGGCGTGTCTCTGGGGACCCAGACTCATATAGGAGAAGCGGGACTGTCTGGCATTGGTCTTAACTTGAGGGCAGCTTTCTCTCCGAGGAGCTTGCAGCTATTGCCAAGACACTGAGAAGAAGTGGGGCCTCTGAGAGCAGCCATAACTGCTAGCCCCACCCTGTTGATCCCATGGGACCCGCCCCACCCAAGCCCTGCAGGGAGATTTTTGCTGGATAGCCTCAAGAAGAGGCCAGATTAGCACCTCCCTAGAGATCCAGGAGCCAGTGTACCCAGAGGTCAGAGTGGGACCATCCAGTTTGCAGCTCCGTGGAACCATAAAGGACACACTCAGGGGGCAGACTCAGTGAGCACCAAAGCCCCATTGAAGTAATTCTTGCCCCAGAGGGGTGTCTCCAGCACAGAAGTTCTCCCACTGCAGACACAGCTGATTCTCACAGCCAATTGGCCTGGAGGTCAATTCCTCCCAGTGATCCTACAACAATCAAGGCTTAACTACAACAAGACTGTGCACAAAGACCAAGGGGGTGCACCAAGAGTGTCCTCCTCAGGTAATTGGAGAGGCTGAACCACTGGGCCCTAGAGGACACTTAGCACAGAAAACCACTTTATCAACACAGGGAAGCATAAAAAATGCGGAGACAAAGAGAAAGAACACAAATAACAGAAATGGAGGAAAGCAAACTACTGGATATAGAATTCAAAACGACACTTTTAAGGTTTTTCAAGAATTTTCTAGAAACTGCCGATAAACTTAATGATATATACAAGAAATCTAATGAGACCCTCGAGGTTTGATAAAGGATCAACTAGAAATTAAGCATACACTGACTGAAATAAAGAATATTATACAGGCTTCCAACAGCAGACTAGAGGATTGCAAGAATCAAGTCAACGATTTGAAATACAAAGAAGCGAAAAACACCCAACCGGAAAAGCAAAATGAAAAAAGAATCCGCAAATACGAAGATAGTGTAAGGAGCCTCTGGGACAGCTCCAAGCATACCAACATCCGAATTATAGGGGTGCCAGAAGAAGAGAGAGAGCAAGATATTGAAAACCTATTCGAAGGAATAATGACAGAAAACTTCCTCTACCTGGTGAAAGAAATAGACTTACAAGTCCAGGAAGCCCAGAGAACCCCAAACAAAAGGAATCCAAAGAGGACCACACCAAGACACATCATAATTAAAATGCCAAGAGCAAAAGACAAAGAGAGTATCTTAAAAGCTGCAAGAGAAAGAAACTCAGTTACCTACAAGGGAGTACCCATACAACTGTCAGCTGATTTCTCAACAGAAACTTTGCATGCCAGAAGGGAGTGGCAAGAAATATTCAAAGTGATGAATGCCAAGGACCTACAACCAAGATTACTTTATCCAGCAAAGCTATCATTCAAAATTGAAGGTCAGATAAAGAGCTGCACAGATAAGAAAAAGCTAAAGGATTTCATCACCACCAAACCAGTATTATATGAAATGCTGAAAGGTATCCTTTAAGAAGAGGAAGAAGAAAAAGGTAAAGATACAAATTATGAACAACAAATACACATCTATCAACAAGTGAATCTGAAAATCAAGTGAATAATCTGATGAACAGAATTAACTGGTGATTATAATAGAATCAGGGGCATAGAAAGGGAGTGGACTGACTATTCTTGGGGGGGAAGGGGTAAGGGGGATGCGGGAAGAGAATGGACAAAAATCGTGCACCTATGGATGAGGACAGTGGGTGGGGAGTGAAGGAGGAGGGTGGGGTGGGAGCTGGGTGGAGGAGAGTTATAGGGGGAAAAAAGAGGAACAAGTGTAATAATCTGAATAATATTTAATTAATCAAATGAAAATAAAATTTAAAAAAGGTTTTACTTGAACCATTGTTTGTTTACTTTTTTATAAATTTTTCAATTTTAGTTTACATTCAGTATTTATTTTATATTAGTTTTAGGTATAGTAGTTAGACATTTAGGCATAGTAGTTAGACATTTATATCACTTGAGCCATTCTTAACAGTTTCAACATAGTTAACAAATTACTCTTTTTTTGTATGAGCTTTTCTTTTTTTTTCTTTTTCTTTTTTTTATGGCTTAAAGTATTACAAAGGGTATTACATATATGTCCTTTTTTTTCCCCACCCTTGACAATCCCCTGGCCTCCCCTACCCCCAAATGTCTTATGTCCATTGGTTATGCTTATATGCATGCATACAAGTCCTTCGGTTGATCTCTTACCCTCCTCCCTCCTCCCCCCCAACCCTCCCGGGCCTTCCCGCTGCAGTTTGACAATCTGTTTGAGGCAGCTCTGCCTCTGTATCTATTATTGTTCAAAAGTTTATAATGGTCTCTATTATCTATGAATGAGTGAGATCATGTGGTATTTTTCCTTCATTGACTGGCTTATTTCACTTAGCATAATGCTCTCCAGGCATAAGCTTTTCATTCATCAGAGAAAACATAATAAAAGTAAAGATCATAGATCCTTTCTCACTAAAGAATCCAAAATCTATTGGTCTAAAATTTTTTCCATTGTTAATGCATGGAGAAATTACTGTAATGGAATATTGTTTCTCTGTAGAAATATAACGCATGATCAAAATATCACATATTTAATGTTCATAAATTTAAAATAAGAGTACATGCCCTGGTTGTGGGCTGGATCCCTAGTAGGGGGCATGCAGAAGGAAGCCAATCAATGATTCTCCCTCATCATTGATGTCTCTCTCTCTCTCTTTCAGCTTTCCCTTTCCCGTTCTCTCTGAAATTATATATATATATATATATATATATATATATATATATATATATATACACATTTAAAATAAATCTCCCTGGTGATTATATTTGGCAACTAGAAGGAGAATGACTGCCTTAGACACCTTTTTTTCTTTATTTTTGAAATAGCATAATTTGTTTTTGTAGAAACTTCTACTAGATTAATAATTATGTTTAGTAAATGAGTGTTTTCAGTATAAGACTAATTTTATGTCATTATTATATATCCTAGTGTGAGAGATTTAATTACATACTATGTACCACAATAGATTAGATCATGGCTGCTTCTGGAATTCAGTTCAAAACATGCATGTGTTGAATATTGCAGCAGAATCTGTGAATTTATGTTTTCCTTGTTTTTCAACTCCAGTTTAATATAGGCCCCTTTATAATGTTTTCTTAAGCGTGGATTTAGAACATCTCAAAGGATATACTCATAGCATAATCAAAACTATAAAATGTATCTGAGCACTAACCTATTTTCAAAAATAATGTAAATTATCCAAAATACTTGCCTTTAATTTAATATTTCAAATTAATTTTTATTAAAATTGAATACATTACCCTAATAGAGAAATTAACAAATAAATGTACCCCAAAATCCTAATGACTCATGAGCCAAAATCCATAATTAAGATTATATTTTAAAGCAGATTTATATTCTGATTTTTTACTTGATAAATATTTTAATATTAATTTTCTCATGTCATTGAAAATTCTTTAAAAGTTTTTATAAGGTAATTGTATTCCAAATTATGAATATAACATAATGTTTTATATTTTGTCATAAATATCAGTGTAGTAAAGATGTTACAATTAATACTTAGCTACATTTCAAATACTTACAATAAAATATTAGCAAAAAATAAATGATTCAGATATTTTTAGATATGTTTGTCAAATTGTTTTTCTGGTTTTACCAATTTTTATTCTCAACAGGTGTATAGCAAATATCTGTTATATTTGCTGTTTGGGTTTTCTCTAGGTAAGAAAAATTAACTTCTGTAGTAAGAACAAAGGCCTCATGAAGAAAAAACTAGTCTTTCAACATAATTAAAAACTCTTCCAAATTACTGAAAACTTTCCAGGTTAACTGACATGGGTTGTGAAAACAAGTCCTAATGGTAGTAAATAGCAGGGCAATTCCCGAAACAAATCTTTCAAAGGGCAGAAATTCCTGGATAAATGGGCCAGACCCTGTTTCAAACTGAGTCATAATAAGAGAGTAATTATTGTACATTGATGTCATAAACACTGAAACTTTTCCTTCACGTACAAATGTATCTCCTATGGAAATAATTACATGAGTGAATTTAAAGAGCCCTCATTGTATAGCCTCCACATAAATTTTGACATGAAAATCATCTGGATGCATAAAGCATTAGTAGGAATAGATTTGGGCTATTACCCAATCACCAAACTTTGGTGAGCTGATTATTGAAGCAAGGACTTTAGAAAGAGCTCTAGCTTCAACATAATCAGAATGATAAACATTATAGGAGTATAATAAGAATAATCAGAAGTTTTACTCAAATATTTTTATTCTTTTTTATTTCAGCCCTTGGGGCCCTTTATTGAAACAACTCACAGCACAGTATTTGAGACAGACAGTGTTGACCGGCTGAACCCCAGGAGGCTGAGAAATTGAGATCCCAGCACCTTCCTGCCCTCCTGGGGGGCCATTCCTCCGTGAAGGCAACCAGACCTGAGCAGCTCCGAGCTGGAGGATGGGCAGTCCACACAGAGGTAATAAGAACACTTGGAAGCAGGGTGGCCCTGCAGCACTGCCCGAGGCTGGGGGCCCCAAAGTCTGATAGTTGTGGCATCCATGGGGGCAGACACACCCTCAGCTGTTTTTATGAGCTCCTTCTTCCACATAGAGCTGCATCTTTAAAATGTCTGATGTCATGGTTTTTAGGGGTATCAGCCGGGGGTCATGCATGTGGACATCCTGCTCATCTGCCAGGATCCAGGGGAAATCCTTGATGACCTGGATCTTCTCCATGTTGCTAGTGGCAGCTTCCCTCGTGTGCACCAAAACTGTGAAGGTGTAGCCTGGGGGGTTGTGGTCCAGGACAGCATCAGCACGCTGATCTTCAGGATGAAAGCTCCACGTGAGACAGCAGGGAGTCTGAGCTGATGGGCAGCAGTGGAAGCTGGGTGATTTCAAAGACGAATTTCTCCACTGGGCGATGCTCTTTGTCCAAAATTACCACCACCACTTTCTCCACATAATTCTTCTCCAGGAGCAGCTTGACACAGTGCAGCATATCCTGGACATACTGGTTCAACTCCAGGTGGCAGGACATCTGGACAGGCACGTTGTACTTCTTCCGCTTCTGGAAGATGCCCACCGGGTAGACCTCGCGCACTTAGAGGATCAGGTGCACAGCCACCTCCAGGAACTCGCACAGCACCTCTGCCACCACTTGGCCAAAGTTGAGGTCCTGTCTCGTGAGCGTAGTCATCCTTCCCGCCACCTAGGGGGCAACAGCTGCACCGCGATTAGCCTGTTCCCTGGCCACCCACCCGCTGCCTCTGGGGTAGGAAAGGCCAGAAGGGCCATGGAGCGGAAAGCAGCATGGCTGGAGGAGAAGAAGGGATGGAAGGAGACTCCACCCCCTCCTGGGTGGTCCCGCCCAGGAGGGAGTCCCGCCCTGCTCCCTCCCGCAGCACCTGCTCCGGCCTCGGTTCACGGGTCGCTGCTGCTCAGCCTCGCGCAGGGAACCATGGACGCAACCACTGGCGCCTCCAGCTCAATCCAAATATTTTTATTCTTGTGTGATTACTATGGTTCACAAACTCATGTACACTGGAATATATCTGTTAACATTCTTTGAAGCATTTTAAAAAATGTTTTCTTCTATAGAAAATTTATTTTATTGTGCCAGATGTCAGGGAAAATCCAACCTGACCTTTATTTATTTATTTTTCCTTTTTAAAAAAAAATTATCGAGGTGTCACTGGTTAATAAAATTCTACAGGTTTCAGATGCACAATTCTACAACACATCATTTGTACTTTGTATTGCATGTTCGCCATTCCTAGTCAAGTCTCCAGCCTCCACCATCTATCCCTCATTTTCCTTCCCCCACCTCCCCAAACCTCCTCAACCCAGCAATCACCACACTGTTATCCATGTCTATGAGTTTTTTCTTTTCTTTTTTTTTTGCTAAATCTATAAACCTCCCTATTCCGCCTCCCCCAATCTAACACCAATTTAAATTGAAAATTTGATCTTATATTTTTTCTTTATTGATTAAGGTATTACATATGTTTACTTATCTCCCCATTTCTCCCACCCCCACTCATGCCCTCACCCCCTTGGTGCATATGTCCATTGGTTAGGCTTATATGCATGCATACAAGTCCTTTGGTTCATTTCTCCCTCTTACCCCAACCCTCCCCTACCTTCCCTCTGAGGTTTGATGGTCTAATCAATGCTTCTCTGTCTCTGGATCTCTTTTTGTTCATCAGTTTATGTTTTTCATTATATTCCACCAATGAGTGAGATCATGTGATATTTATCTTTCTCTGACTGGATTATTGCACTTAGCATAATGCTCTCCAGCTCCATCCATGCTGTTGCAAATGGTAAGAATTCCTTCTTTTATACTGCAGCATAGTATTCCATTGTGCAGATGTGACAGCTTTTTAATCCACTCATCTGCTTATATGTACACTAAGGCCTGTTGCATGAAAAGATTCATGCAATAGGCCTTCCCTTCCCCTGGCTGCCGACACTGGTTTTCCTCCAGCACCTTGGAGCCAGGCCTTCGTTCTGGCCGGAGCCACCTTCAAGCCTTCACTGCTCCAGCCAGAGCCTCCTTCAGTCTTTGCTCCTGCTTCGCGTCTATGTGTGCAAATTAACCGCCATATTTGTTGGTGGTTAATTTGCATATCTCACTAATTAGCCAATAGGAGGCATAGCAAAGGTATGGTCAATTACCATGTTTGTCTATTATTAGATAGGAGAGGCTGTTTCTTAATCTTAGCTATGATAAATTGGGCTGCTATGAACATAGGGGTGCATGTATCCTTTCTGAGTGGTGTTTCTAGTTTCTTAGGGTATATTCCTAGAAGTGGGATCACTGGGTCAAATGGGAGTTCCATTTTTCTTTTTAGAGGAAACTCCATGTTGTTCTCCACAGTGGCTGCACCAGTCTGCAATCCCACCAGCAGTGCACAAAGGTTTCTATTTCTCCCCATCCTCCCCAGCATTTGTCATTTGTTGATTTGTTTATGATAGCCATTCTGACAGGTGTGAGATTGGATTTGCATCTCTCAGATGATTAGTGACTCTGATCATGTTTTCATATGTCTCTTGGCCTTGCTTATGTCCGCTTTTGAAAGTGTCTATTTAAATCCATTGCCCATGTTTTGATTGGGTTGTTTATCTTTCTTTTGTTAAGTTGTATGAGTTCCCTGTAACTATTGGAGATTAAACCCTCATCAATGATAACATTGGCGAATATGTTCTCCCATGCAGTGGGCTTTCTTGTTGTTTTTTTGATGGTTTCTTTTGCTGTGCAGAAGCTTTTTATTTTGATGTAGTCCCATTTGTTTATTTTCTCTTTAGTTTCCATTGCCCTAGGAGCTGTAAACCTGTACTTGGAAAACTACAGGAGACTGAAAAAAGAGATTGAGGAAGTAATAAACAGATGGAAGAAAATGCCATGTTCATGGATTGGTAGAATCAACATTATTAAAATGTCCATACTACCCAAAGCAATCTATAGATTCAATGCACTCCCCATTAAAATACCAACAGCATATTTCACAGACTGAGAATGAACTCTCCAAAAATTCATGTGGAATAAAAAGACCCCGAATAGGTGCAGTAATCCTAAGAAAGAAGAACAAAGTAGGAGGGATCTCAATACCAGATATCAAGCTGTATTACAAAGCCACTGTTCTCAAAACTTCCTGATACTGGCACAAGAACAGACATATAGATCACTGGAATAGAATAGAGAACCCAGAAATCGACCCAGGCTATTATGCTCAACTAATATTTGACAAAGGAGGAAAGAGCATACAATGGAGTCAAGACAGTCTCTTCAAGAAATGGTGCAGGGAAAATTGGACAGATACATGTAAAAAAATGAAACTAGACCACCAACTTACACCATACACAAAAGTAAACTCAAAGTGGATAAAGGACTTAAACATTAGATGGGAAACCATAAAAATCTTAGAGGAATCCACAGGTAGCAAAATCTCAGACATATGCTGAAGCAATATCTTCACCAATGTAGCTCCTAGGGCAATCTTATATTTTTATAGAGCAGGAAAATATCAATTTAAGCCCCAAACTCAAATGAGGGTGGATGGATAGTCATAGATTATCGACAGAGAATACATTAATCTTCATCCAAAGCAATATATAAATGAGACAGACAAGTTCCTTTTAATCTGCATCCATGAGGCAGATATTCCCTTGAGAATGAGATATTGCTCATCAGTCTCTAACCTGACTCCTTGTTCTATGTATAGCCTTTTTTTTGTCTTTCATAATACTCACATATCAGGCAAAATAATCAATAAAGCAATTGGGACTAGTTGATGCCTATACATAACAAATAGCTTTGGATTTCATTTGACTTCCTGGATTCTGCCTATTGTCTCATTCCAGGTTTCAGATAATTTTCCTTTATATAAACTTTATCTACACTAATAAAAGACAAACATGCAAATTGATGGTACCTTCGCTATGCCTTAAGCCATGCCCACCAGCCAATCAGAGTGGCTATATGCAAATTAACCCAACCAAGATGGTGGCCAGCAGCCACGGAGCTGGAGCTAGCAGGAGGCTTGGTTTCTCCAGTGATGGGGGAAGCCAAGCTTCCCATCTGCCGCAGTGGCTCTGAGCTCCACTCAAAGCAACAAAGTTTCAATTATAGAAGATAAATAAACCCCAGGTACCTGCTTTCAGTCAGCTGTGGCCATGGAGCTGGAGCGAGCAGGAGGCTTCCCTCCCATCTGCCCTGGCCAGCTCTGAGCTCCTCTCAAAGAAACAAAGTTTCAATTATAGAAGGTAAATAAATCCCAGGATTAAAAAAAAAAGGAAAAAAGGAGAGGCTGGGAGCTTCCATTGCCAGGGGGCTTGGCCAGCCTGAAAACGGACCTCAGCCCCTCACCCAGACTAGACAGGCACCCCAGTGGGGACCCCCGACCCTAAAGGGAGTGTGGCCAGCCCAAAAACAGCCATCAGTGAGGGTCCCGACTGGGGGGCTCTTGACCAGCCTGCAAACAGTCATCAGCCCCTCACCCAGGCTGGCCAGGCACCTCAGTGGGGACCCCAAACCTGAAGGGGGTGTGACCAGCTGCAAACAGCCATCAGCCCCTCACTCAGACTGGCCAGGCACCCGAGCGGGACACCCAGCCTGATCCAGGACATCCTTCACTGCAAACCAGTTGGCCCCCACCTGTGCACCAGGCCTCTATCCTATATAATAATAAAAGGGCAATATGCAAACTGACCCTAACAGCAGAAAGACTGGGGATGACTGGTCATTATGACACACACTGACCACCAGGGGGCAGATGCTCAATGCAAGAGATGTCCCCTGGTGGTCAGTGTGCTCCTACAGGGGGAGCTCTGCTCAGCCACAAGCCAGGCTGACGACTGTCAGTACAGTGGTGGTGGTGGGAGCCTCTCCTGCCTCCTCAGCAGCACTAAGGATGTCCGACTGCAGCTTAGGCCTGCTCCCTGCTAGCAAGTGGACAGCCCCTGAGGGCTCCCGGGCTTCCAGAGGGATGTCTGACTGCCAGCTTAGGCCTGATCCCTCAGGGAGCAGGCCTAAACCAGCAGGTGGTCATCCCCCAAGGGGTCCCAGACTGCGAGAGGGCACAGGCCAGGCTGAGGGACCCCCCCTCAAGTGCACAAATTTTTGGGCACCAGGCCTCTAGTATATATATAGTTTTTAAGGATTTCGTAGTAGGAAGATTTAAGTAAAACTACTCTTCTCTATTGTAGTAAATATATATCTATTCACTATTCCTCATCATTATATAAAAGAAATCATATAAAATGCACTTCTTATGTCTGGTTATTTTTCTTAATATTATGGTTTCTTAGATTCACTATATTGTCATTGTGAATGGTTCATTCTCATGCTGTATATTATTTTTTTAATTTAATTTTGTTTTATTTCTTAAAGTATTACACATGTCTCCTTCCCCCCCCCCTTGACATTCCCCCAGCCTCCCCCACTCCCCAGTGTCTTATGTCCATTGGTTATTCTTATATGCATGCATACAAGTCCTTAGGTTGATCTCCTACCCCCCCAACCCTCCCCAGACTTCCCACTGTAGTTTGACAGTCTGCTCAATGCTGCTCTGCCTCTGTATCCATTTTTGTTCATCAGTCTATAATGGTCCTTATTATCCATAAATGAGTGAGATCATGTGGTATTTTTTTTCGGCTTCCCAGGGGCCGTCACAGCCTTGCAGGGGCCGACTCAGCCTCACAGAGGCCGTCTCAGCCTCATGGGGGCCATCTCAACCTCACCGGGGCCGTTTCAACCTCACCAGGGCCGTTTCAGCCTCATCGGGGCCGTCTCAACCTCTCAGGGGCCGTTTCAACCTCACCAGGGCCGTTTCAGCCTCATCGGGGCCGTCTCAACCTCTCAGGGGCCGTTTCAACCTCACAGGGGCTGCTTCAACCTCACCAGGGCCATCTCAACCTCACTGGGGCCGTTTCAACTTCACCGGGGCCATCTCAGCCTCACAGGGGCCATCTCAGCCTCACGAGGGTTGTCTCAGCAACACGTTTGGCATTCTGTCTTTTGTTGGGCAGATCCTTGATGGACAAAATCTCCAGGCATTCTTGGTGGCTAAATATCTGGTATGTTTGCTTGGATTTCATTTTCTACTAAGTGCACGGACTTCTTGTCTGCTGTCTTCCAGCATCCCATGTGAGACTGGATCTGGTGGACCTGCTTGTGCGTTTGCTGGTACAGCGGTTTCATGTTGCCAGCCCAGCCAGGTCCGGCTCAGGCTTCCTCCAAACCTGATTCTGCTTCTTGAGTGTGTCCCTTATGCATGTAAGGAGTTGAAATCTGCAGTTTGTTGGGTTGGGCTGCACAAGCGCAGGTGGTTCCTTTTGTACCACTGGCACACCTTGGGCGGGGATATAAATTGAGTAGGGCGGGGTCTCCAGAAATCACCAGGGCAGAGCAAGGGGTAATGGCATCTCCGTGACTCCTTGCCTCTCCGTGACTCCATGTCTCCGCGACCTGAGTGCCAGAGAGTAGCTCCGCGAGAAAGCCCCTCTCACTCTCCAACCCATTGCAAGGCCCTCCCTCCTCTCCCATAGGGGTCTGGGACCTCAGAATGCTGCCCCAAACAAGCTCAGTGGATTCGAGAGTTTGTAACCCCTTCCGATTGAAAAAACACACGCATCCAGTTGCAGCCCGCCTGGCGCGCGATTCCGTACCTCTGTTCTTGGCGAATCACCAGGGCTGAGCAAAGGGCAATGGAGTCTGTGACTCCTCGCCTCTCCACAACTCTGCATCTCCACGTCCCCGAGTGCCAGCGGGCAGCTCCATGAGAAAGCCCCCTTCGCTCTCTGACCCGTTGCAAGCCATCCCACCTCTCCCCATAAGGGTCTGGGACCTCCATTCTTGGAACTTCTGCACATCCTACTCAGTCTCAATGCTCTTCTTTCTTTCCTTCCTGTTGTAGAGCTTCCACTGGGCCAGCTTTCCCATGGTTCTGAATGATACTTGTTTATCTTATAGTTGGTAGTCTCAATGTTGTTGTGGGAGGACGCACACACAGGTCTGTACCTTACATAGCCATCTTGGTTCCCTCTCTGCAGCAGTTTTAATGGGTGAAGGCCAATGTTCCCACTTATGCTAAGCCAGCCCCAGCCTGTGCATTTGTTGCAGAGAAGGCTGGTTTGTCTTTGAGATTGATCCAGGCTCCCCAATGGCTGCTGAGCTGCACTGCTGGCCCACTCCTGACATGCACACAGCCTGTGGCTTGCTCAAAACTACCTTGTGTGAGTATAACAGTTTGGTTTTTTAATGTAATTTAGACCCCAAACTCAAATGAGGGTGGATGGATAGCCATAGATTATCTGTAATTTTGACAAACTGGAGGTTGTTTTCTTTTTTTTCTCTTAGAGATAGAGCAGTTATAAACATTCTAGCATGGCTTTTATGAACATATGTGCATAATTCTGATAGATATATTCCTGGGAGAAAACTTTTTATATACTAGGTGATGACTATGTTCAGATTTAATAAATTATACCAAATGGTTTTATAAAGTGGTTATATCAAATTACACGCCCACCTTCAGTTTTAGTTGACCCACATCTATACAAAAAAAAAAATGTTATTTTCCATTTTTCTTTGTTTTATTTTGTTTTTCTATCCTGGTTGTTGTTTGGTTGATACTGTCCTTTTAAATTGTATTTACTTGATAATTAATGAAACTGAGAACCTCGATATATACTTATTTTCCATCTGATAAACTCCATTTTCCTGAAAGTAGAAGGTCATATTTTATCCTGGGTTGTATGATTTCCTTAATACACACACACACACACACACGTATATATATTTTATTGATTTTTTTACAGAGAGGGAGGGAGAGAGATAGAGAGTTAGGAACATCAATGAGAGAGAAACATCGATCAGCTGCCTCCTGCACATCCCAAGCAGGAGATGTGCCCACAACCCAGGTACATGCCCTTGACCAGAATCGAACGTGGGACCTTTCAGTCTGCAGGCCGATGCTCTATCCACTGAGCCAAAGCAGTTTCAGCTATATATATATAATTTTAAACATATTTATTAAATATGTTAATACTCATACTATATAACACATTTGATTTTGGTATATGCACACATATTTGAAGCCATTAGCATAGTCAGTTACAGAATATTTTCATTATCTAAATAAGGAAGTCTCATAGGAGTGAGGTCAGCAAGATAGCTAAATAAGAGGTCCCTACTTGCATTCCCCTATAGCAACAATAACTTGACAGCCATGCATGAATAAATGTGCCTTTGTGGAAGCTTTTGGATCTAGGTAGGATTTTGCAAAATCCTGGTGAAGTCAAAGAATAAGTATAGTAGTTGTGAAAAAGCAGGCCATACTCAGGTGACAGGCTTGCCAATGGTGGTCCTGGCTACAGAAGCAGAAACAATTGTGGATTTAACAAAAACCTCATTTGGCCTTTCAACTAGCACTATCCCACAAGGGACTTGGGAGAAATCATGCCCACCTCTGTCTTAGGTATCAAGACTGCAGACTCTAGTCTTGGTTGTGATCACTGAAGTGTCCAGCTTTACACCTTGTCAGCCATGATTCAGAAGCAGACTTGTTCACCCAGAGACCCATGTCCCCAAAAGCAGGTTCAATGACCTCAGTTTAACTCAGATCCTGAATCAGACCTGTGAGCTTCCAGCCCTGCACAACTATGGTCTGGGAAGAGTCCTGCATATCCAAGATCCTTGTATCAGACATGTTCAACAGTAACTCTGGAGGCAGGGCTTCAAATCTTGGACCCATATATGGACCCTGAAGCAGCTCTGATACTCAGTTCAAGCATATTTAGTCCACAGTACAAGGACAGTCCTACCTGCCCAGGGATCTACCTAATAACACAGCATGAGCCCTCCCATAGACCAAATAAAAGCCACACCTGTCTTCATACCTTGTAACAGGCTAGTCATTTGTAGATCCAACTATATATCAAAATCAGACCCTTGTCCCAGACACAATGTTATCGACTGAGATACTGGATGCAGTTCTCTTCACCTAGACCAGAAAGAATCCAGGCTCACCTGAGTTCCCACAGGTCCACAAATCATGGACCCCACTGTGACCAAGCAACAGCCATGTTATCTGGTCCCAAAATATCTTGACAGCAATTAAGGAGGCAATCACATCATCCTAGGGACCTGAATCAAGGTCTTTACCTGACAAAAAATCAGTCTGTAAGAATAGGAGAGGGGATTCCGAAGATGGCGGTGATATAGGCAGACGTGTCCCAGGTCGTCTGCTGGAGCAAATGGAGTAAGCAGCTGAAACTAATAACACCCACCCCAAATTGGCAAAACTACTCAGCTGGTGAGCGGTGGTGAGACAGTTTGCAGCCGGGAAGGGCAGAGCTCCCCTGGAAAGCAGATCCAAGCAACAGCAGCATCCTGAGCACCACAACCTCTGTGTGAGGAAGAGCAGCTGTACGTGAAACCGCCCCCCACCAGCCAGAACAGCCACCACAGCTGTGAACAGCACCCACCAGAGGAGCTGCTGCCAACTGAGGAGCAGCTGCTACTGCAACCACCCAAAGAGCAACCACAGCCCAAGGAGTCACTGCCACCCAGGGAGCAGCCACTGAATGACTCAACGTCTAGATATGTCAGTGAGATCAAACATGGGTAGACAAAGAAACCCCCAAAGGAAAGAAAAAGAGGACTCGCCAGAAAAGCAGCTAAGTGATACAGAGGCATGCAACATGACAGAAAAAGAATTCAGAATAACGGTCTTAGAGGGCATAAACCGGATGGAGGAAAAAATCAGTAACATATGCAAGAAGCTAGAAGAAACGGATGAAAAAATCAACAACTTAAGTAATACCCAAGAAGAAATGAAGAGTGATATAGCTGCAATAAAAAACACCATTGAAAGTATCAGTATCAACAGTACACTAGGAGAAGCGGAGGACTGAATTACTGAATTAGAAGACAAGGAAGCAAAACACACCCAAACTGTACTGCAATTGGAGAAAAAAATTAAAAGACAGGAGGAGAGCCTAAGGGAGCTTTGGGACAACATGAAACAAAACAACATATGAATAATAGGGGTGCCAGAACAGCAGAAAGATGAACAAGGATTAGAAAACCTACTCGAAGAAATAATATCAGAAAACTTCCCTGAGGTGGGGAAGAAAAAAGTCACACAAGTCCAAGAGTCCCAAACAAGGTGAAGCTTAAAAGACCCACACCAAGACATATCATAATTACCATGGCAAATGTTCAGGACAAAGAGAGAATCTTACAGGCTGCAAAAGAGAGAATGAAAATAACACACAAGGGATCTCCCATTAGATTATCAAATGATTTCTCAACAGAAACACATCAGGCCAGAAAACAATGGACAGAAATTTACAAAGTGATGCAAAGCAAAGGACTGAATCCAAGAATACTCTATCCAGCAAGGCTATCATTCAAAATTGAAGGGGAAATAAGAAGCTTCACAGACAAAAAAAAGGCTAAGGGAGTTTGTCACCACCAAGCCAGCAATGCAAGAAATGCTAAAGGGACTGGTGTAAAAAGAAGAAATAAAAAGCTCAGAAAGAAAAAAGCCACACAAAAAAAGAAATGGCTACAAACAAGTACCTTTCAATAATAATGTTAAACGTAAATGGACTAAATGCTCCAACCAAAAGACATCAAGGGGCTGAATGGATAAAAAAACATGACCCATACATCTGCTGTCTACAAGAGACCCACCTCATTGGAAGGGACTCACACAGACTGAAAGTGAAGGGATGGAAAAATATCTTTCAGGCAAATGGAAAGGAACAGAAAGCTGGGGTGGCAATACTTATATCGGACAAAATAGACCTCAAAGTGAAGGCCATAACAAAAGATAAGGAAGGCCACTTCATAATACTAAAGGGATCAATACAAGAAGAAGATATAACCCTGGTAAACATTTATGCACCCAATGCAGGAGCATCCAAATTCATTAAAAAAAACTCGTGGAAGGTATCAAAGGAGAGATCGACAACAATTCAATCATAGTAGGGGACTTTAATACACCACTGACATCACTGGATAAGTCCTCTAGACAATCAGCAAAGAAACAGCAATCCTAAATGACTCACTAGATCAGATGGACTTAATAGACATCTTCAGAACACTTCACCTCAAAGCCAGGGAATATACATTCCACTCTGATGCCCATGGAACATATTCAAAAATAGACCAAATATTGGGTCACAAGCAAAGTCTCCCCAAACTCAAGAAGATTGAAATCATAAAAAGCATTTTCTCAGACCATGATGGCATAATATTAGAAATAAACTATAACAAACACAACCCGAAATACTCAAACACTTGGAAGCTAAATAGCATGTTGTTAAATATTGATTGGGTTAACAATGAAATCAAAGAAAAAATCAAAAACATCTTGGAAACTAATGACAATGAAAACACAACAATCCAAAACCTATGGGACACAATGAAAGCAGTCCTGAGAGGGAAGTTTATAGCTCTAGAGGCCTATCTCATAAAACAAGAAAAAATGGTAGTAAATCATCTAACTCTACAACTCAAAGAATTAGAAAAGAGCAACAAGAAAACCCCAGAGTGAGCAGAAGGAAGAAGATAATAATGATTAGAGCAGAAATAAATGACATAGAGACCAAAAAAACAATACAGAAAATCAATGAAACCAAGAGCTGGTTCTTTGAAAGGATAAACAAAATTGACAAACCTCTAGCCAGACTCACCAAGAAGCAAAGAGAGAGGACCCAAATAAACAAAATCAGAAACGATAGAGGCGAAATAACAACAGACCCCAGAGAAATGCAAATGATTGTTAAAAAATACTATGGACAACCCTACTCCAACAAACGAGCCAACCTGGAGGAAATGGACATATTCCTAGAAAAATACAACATTCCAAAACTTAATCCGGAAGAATCTAAAAATCTCAAAAGGCCAATAACTATGAAAGAAATTGAAGAAGTAATCAAAAACCTTCTGGCAAACAAAAGCGCAGGAACAAACGGCTTCACAGGGGAGTTTTACCAAACATTCAAGGAAGAACTAAATCCTATCCTCCTCAGGCTACTAAAAAAATTCAAGAGGAAGGAACACTGCCAAGCTCATTCTATGAAGCCAGCATCACCCTAATACCAAAACCAGGTAAAGACATCACAATGAAAGAGAATTACAGGCCAATATCCCTCATGAACATAGATGCCAAAATCCTCAACAAAATCTTAGCAAATCGGATCCAGCATTACATCAGAAAGATCATACATCATGACCAAGTAGGATTTATCCCAGGGATGCAAGGATGGTACAATATCCACAAATCAATAAACGTGATACATCACATAAACAAATTGAAAGAAAAAAACCACATGGTCATATCAATTGATGCAGAAAAAGCATTTGAAAAAATCCAACACCCATTTCTGATAAAAACTCTCAGCAAGGCGGGAGTAGAAGGATCATACCTCAACATAATAAAAGCCATATATGACAGGCCCACAGCCAACATCATACTCAATGGACCAAAACTCACACCATTTCCCCTAAGAACAGGAACAAGACAGGGATGCCCCCTCTCACCAGTCCTGTTCAACATAGTACTCTAAGTATTAGCCACCGCAATTAGGCAAGAAGAAGAAATAAAAAGCATCCAAATTGGAAAAGAGGAAGTAAAACTGTCCTTATTTGCAGATGACATGATATTATACATACAAAACCCTAGAGACTCCATCAAAAAGCTACTAGACTTAATAAATGAATTTGGCGGTGTAGCAGGATACAAAATTAACCTTAAGAAATCTGAGGCATTTCTATACACCAATAGTGAACTTTCAGAAAGAGAGATTATAAAAACAATCCCATACACCATCGCACCAAAAAAATTAAGCTGCCTAGGAATAAACTTAACTAAAGAGGTAAAAGACCTCTACTCAGAAAACTACAGGAATTTGAAAAAAGAAATAGAGGAAGACATAAACAGATGGAAGAACATACCGTGTTCATGGATTGGTAGAATCAACATCATTAAAATGTCCATACTGCCCAAAGCAATCTATAAATTCAATTCACTTCCCATTAAAATACCAACGGCATACTTCACAGATCTAGAACGAACTCTCCAAAAATTCATCTGGAATAAAAAAAGACCCCGAATAGCTACAGCAAACCTGAGAAAGAACAAAGCAGGTGGGATCTCAATACCAGATATCAAGATGTACTACCAAGCCACTGTTCTCAAAACTGCCTGGTACTGGCACAAGAACAGGCATATAGATCAATGGAATAGAATAGAGAGCCCAGAAATCCGCCTGAACCAATATGCTCAATTAATATCTGACAAAGGAGGCAAGAACACACAATGGAGCCAGGATAGTCTCTTCAATAAATGGTGTTGAGAAAATTGGACAGATACATGCAAGAAAATGAAACTAGATCATCAACTTACACCATACACAAAAATAAACTCAAAATGGATGAAGGACTTAAATGTATGACAGGAAACCATAAAAATTCTAGAAGAATCCAATGGCAACAAAATCTCAGACATATGCCGAAGCAATTTCTTCACTGATACAGCTCCTAGGGCACTTGAAACTAAAGAGAAAATGAACAAATGGGACTACATCAAAATAAAATGCTTCTGCACAGCAAAAGAAACCATCAACAAAACAACGAAAAAACCCACTGCATGGGAAAACATATTTGCCAATGTCATATCACATAAGGGCCTAATCTCCAAAATTCATAGGGGACTCATACAACTGAACAAAAGGAAGATAAACAATCCAATCAAAAAATGGGCAAAGGACTTAAATAGACACCATCAAAAGAGGACATTCAGAAAGCCAACACACATATGAAAACATGCTCAAAGTCACTAATCATCTGAGAGATGCAAATCAAAACAACAATGAGGTACCATCTCACAGCTGTCCGATTGGCTATCATCAACAAATCCACAAACGACAAGTGCTGGAGAGGATGTGGAGAAAAAGGAACACTTGTGCACTGCTGGTGGGAATGCAGACTGGTGCAGCCACTATGGAAGACAGTATGGAGTTTACTCAAAAAACTGAAAATGGAACTCCCATTTGACCCTGTGATCCCACTTCTAGGAATATATCCCAAGAAACCAGAAACACCAATCAGAAAGGATATATGCACCCATATGTTCATAGCAGCACAATTCACCATAGCTAGGATCTGGAAACAGCCTAAGTGCCCATCAGTAAATGAATGGATTAGAAAAGTGTGGTACATCTACACGATGGAATACTATGCTGCTATAAAAAAGAAGGAACTCTTACCATTTGCAACGGCATGGATGGAACTGGAGAGCATTATGCTAAGTGAAATAAGCCAGTCAATGAAGGAAAAATACCACATGATCTCACTCATTCATGGATAATAGAGACCATTATAATCTTTTGAACAATAATAGATAGTGAGGCAGAGCAGCCTCAAACAGATTGTCAAACTGCAGCGGGAAGGCCGGGGAGGGTTGGGCAGCAGGAGGGAGGTGGGTAAGAGATCAACCAAAGGACTTGTATGCATGCATATAAGCATAACCAATGGACATAAGACACTGAGGGGTAGGGGACGCCACTTTAAGCAAAAAAAAACAAAAACACAAACAAACAAACAAAAAAACTTCTTGATCCTAGCCTCACCACCACCCAGCCTGGTCTTGGTAGCAAACCAGCCCCTTGATGCCACTCTGGTAGAAGACCTAGGACCACAGCTGCAGACCCAGGGACACCAAGTATCCAGGCACCCTGGCTGCAGATTTCTGTGAGTCATAAAGCCAATCCCCCTCCCCTGCCGCCCAGATGCATCGACATAGGAACTGCCAGATCCCTTCTGCAC